>CM060903.1:55049313-56299313 GCA_030737815.1 Allium fistulosum
GAAGCAAGTGATGATACTTGATACCTCAAGGTGTAGTAGCTGTGTGATGAGACACATTGACTATGGATGTTTCCGAAGATGTTTCTTTGGAACAAGTTAAGGAAGTGTGTTTGCTTCGGTGTTGTGGCTGTGTTCAGCAGGATGTTTCTGTTTGGTTTGAGGTCCGAGTTTCTCGAAGAGCTTTGAATTAGGAATTCCTTGGCATTGGTGTCAGCAGCGCAGCTCGGAGTGTTCTGTGTGTTGTCAAGGAAGCTTTCTAGCTCAACAGTGGAGTTCAGAAGCAGTAGAGTAGTTCCGTTTCTTCGATGGATTGGCTACATGAGTGTAAGCTGTTCTATTTGGTAAAGATAGAACAGTTTTCTTTGGTATTAGGCTAGATGGATCACAAAAGTGACTTGCGATAGATGAGTGTTCTCTTGTGTTTCAGAATTTTTCTGAATGTCTTCAGGAAGTCAGAATTTCGCTAACATCTGAAGATTTGTGTTTGGTATCGACTGGATTCCAGAAGTGGTACCGATGGTTCAGCTTAGTAGTAGGATGGTTTTTGAGATTGGTGAAGTAGCTCTGGTTTTGGAGGAACTTTTGAGTTTTCTTTTTGGATCTGTTGAACCCTATTTCTGGGATGTGTTGTCTGGTCTGTGCTTGAGTTATCATCAGCATTCTCATCTGTTTCAGATCAGAGTTGCGCAATGGAAGCGTGGTGGTCTGTGCTTGAGTTATCATCAGCATTCTCATCTGTTTCAGATCAGAGTTGCGCAGTGGAAGCGTGGTGGCAGCTGTTTAGTGTGGAAGCAATTGGATATTGCAGTGTTTTGGATTAGAGAGTTTCTACAGAAAGTTTTTCAGGATCTGAGGCCAGTTTGGCAGGTGCATTTGTTTTATCTCTTTTGGATAAGAGAAGTGAGATCAGCTTTCTGATGTTGGCATAAAGTGGTGTTCTAAGATTTGGTTGATCTTGGAAAGATCATTTTGTTGGATTGTTTTTGGTCCAGTTTGTTTCTGAAGGGCATCAGCAAGGATGAGTTGATAAGGAAGGATGTAGGCGGGCCAGGATCGTCCGAAGAATTTTGTGGATAAGAGACAGAGCAATTTGGAATTCGAAGTTGGAGACTTCGTTGTTGTTGAAGTTTTCTCTGATTCAGAGGGCTATAAGATTGGGTAAGATGTGGAAAGCCAACTCTGAGATATTTTGGATCTTTTCTGCTGTTCTTCTGAGGATAAGTGTTGGGTCTTCAGATTTGAATTTTCAGTTTGTATAACTGGGATTCATTGTATTTCACGTATCTCTGAGGGAGTACGTGTAAGATTCTATCTCTGGTTATAGAACCTACAGTTCAGGGAGTTTTGGTTGTTGAGTCAAACTTGTCTACAGTCTGATATCCTGTCTTGTTTGTAGATCTAGATGAGTGGTAGCTCTGTAGCTTAGTAGTATTGATTGTTTGGATTTTGTAGAGCGAGTATTCTGGTATTTATACTTGGGAAACTCGAGGAAATTCTATCCGGATTTTGTCTGGATAGTTAGATTTGTTTGTTTGGATGATTGGTTGTTATGGTTGTTAGCATATGATTGATATATACTTGTGTTTTAAAATTAAATCTTTAATTGGATTATTAAATTACCTTTGTTTTTAAATTTCAAGGAAGAAATTCTTTTAAGGGGGGAGGAATGTGACATCCCTGAAATTTTGGCAATATCAATTTAATAATCGGTGATAAAAATTAAATTGATTGGATTATAATTGTTAATAAGATTTGAAATTGATTAATAATCTTCTTTAATAAATATTTAAATGGGTGATTTATCTTCTAAAAGCTAATAAATTGTTTTCTATTTATACTGTATATATATATATATATATATTTGTATATATTGTAAATAGACAAGATCTGTTTTAAAAATTTAATAAATAAAGATATGTTTTCAAATTTTAATATTTTTGGTAATTTGGAAATTTGATTTAATTTAATATTAAATAAATAACCATATGGCTTTAAAATATTCAGGATAAAAGTTAAATATTGTTTTAAATTTATTTTAGTTTAAGTTTGAATTTAAATAAGATTAACAAATAGGGTTGTTTTATTTTCTTTTTAATATAGTTGATAAAGTAAGTAATTTATTTATATAGAGATAATTTCTTTTATAAATTATTTTAATTTGATAATGAGTTTTATTTATAATATAATATCTTTACAAGTAGATTTTAAAATAAATAGAAAATGCTTAAGGGACAAGTGTTATCATATTGGGCTTCATAACATATGTTATGTAACAAAAGCAAGATGATGTAGTTGTAAAATATAAGTATATAAAGTGTGCAGCTAGGTATAAAACAAAGGAAACAAGGCATTGCAAAGTGAGTATGCAGATAACAAAGTAAATAATCAAAGTAAGAAATGCTGTTTGCACAAAAAATGGACAAACACCTCAAAGTCGTATGATTTAGTAGATTTTATGTTATTCTTAGAGATTTGGGTGATTTATGCAAATATATGAAGAGCAGGGGCTAAACTGTAAAAAGACACGCAGATTTATAGTTGTTCAGCCAGAATGTGCCTACGTCCACTTTATATGTTATTTCTCTTCTTTGGTTCAGATTACAAGTACAAAGCTTTGATACAAGTAAAAGAATGTTGTTTGAAAGTTCTCTCCGTGCTTGAGCTCTCAAAATTGTCCCCCATTGTTGTACCCATGCCCCTCTATTTATAGAGTGAGGTTGGGAGCAGGGGTCTTGGATGTATATAGCTGCTGGTGGGCCTGAGCTGAGGCGATCTGGCCTGGCAACGTTGGCTCGGCAATACCTTGATTCGGTAGCGCTTTGGTCCGGTGGTGGCTTTGGCCCGGTGGTAGGGACGAAGGTTGGTTCGGCAATCAAAGGAGGAAGGTTGGTTCGACAATCATAGGAGGAAGGTTGGTTCGGCAATCATAGGAGGAAGGTTGGTTCGGCAATCATAGGAGGAAGGTTGGTTCGGCAATCATAGGAGGTAGGTGGACCGGTGGAGTCTGGTTTGGTGGTAGGTGTTAGGAAAAGTACCCAACAATTTCCCCCCAAAGCAGGGCATATTCTCGAATATGGCGTGCTTTGTTTGACATTTTCATTCGGTTCTTGGATGCCAAACCAGATGGTTCGGTCGTGTCTTTTTGTCTATAAGTAGGGACCGTACGCCTTTGTTATTTCCTACCTGCCGAATTAAACACTTGTCCTTGTCGGATCAAATTCTTACTTTCGCCGAATCAAACGTGGTAGCCGAATCAAACTCCCTACTTTCACCGAATCAGGTGAGATCCTTTCTATGTTGGACGAATGGTTTTTTTTTTACCGAATGGACATGGGGGTTCTGAGTACCGAATGGAGTCATATACTCATATAACCGGATGAAGTTGGGAATGCCGAATGAGCTATAATATGGGGATACCGAATGAACTTGTTTCATTGGATGGACTTGAGAAACTTGCCTATTTATATCCTCTGTTTTAACAACCTGTCTTTTCTATGTTACAGATAATGTCTCGCAAAGCAGAAACTCGATCGGATAAAAAGAAGTCCCAGGGCGAAGGAGGACCTTCCGTAGTGCCCCCTGCTCAGCCAGGACCGAAACGTCACGGATCTACCCCGAGATCACTAGTGGACGGGTACGGCCCTCAGGAGCTCCTGAACTCCCCGCCTGATTGCTTTCCCAGCTCCCTTAAGGAAGAGCAGCTTGATGTCATCTCCCGTTCTTTCGGAATTGATAGGGCACGAATGCTGTTGCCAGGGAGAGAAGTTATGCCATACGACCCTCCTGAAGGGTACTTTGCCTACAGCAGATACCACTGCATGTGTGGTGCCATTCCTCCTCTTAACGCTTGTGTAGCCAGCTTCCTCACATATCTAAAGGTGTCCCCATTCCAGCTTCAACCCAACTCCTATGTTATACTGGTGAGCCTCTTCGTCATTTTCTAGAGGAAGTGTGGTCGTGCTCCTTCCAACCGAGAGATCCGGTATTTATATAATCTGAGGGGCTATAAGAAGGGGTCCCCATACATCAGCTTGGAGTCAGCTGTAACCTTCAAGCCGGTCTTGGATCTGTATTCCAAATTCAGCATGTTCAAGAAGGAGTGGTTCTTCGTCAGGGACGACTCAGTTTCTATTCGGCGTTTTACTTCTGGATGTAAGTTGATGCTTTACTTATAATTTCCATCCTGATTGCGATGCTTCTTCTCAAACTTTTTCATTTGTGCTAGCGACAGGTGGCTTTGCGGTTGTGGAGACTGACCGCCTGGTTCAGACGGCGGCTGAGATAGAAGCTATCCCCGGAAGAGATAGATCAGCTGCCTTTCTGATCAGAAATGTGACCCTTCTGGAGTATAACTTGATCCTTCCACAGCAGTCAGTAGTCAAGCTGAGGGAAACGGCGGAGGAGAGGGCGGCTGCTCAGGCTAAGGGAGGTGTCACGGCAGAGAGTGGCAAGAGGAAACCTTTCACAAAACCTCCAGCCGTCGGAGGTAAGAAACTTAAGAGGTCGGACGGTCCTTCCCCTAGCAATTGTCCACTTACCCAGGGGGAGGAAGACGTGGAGGAGGAAAGAGGTGAGGGTGGAGATGGTCGGGAAGGTGATGAAGGTGGCGACGGTATCGGGGCCTTGCTTCCTGGGCAAGCGGGCGAGATTCAGGAGTGGACGGATGATGCGTTCCACCAAGCTTTCGAGGGGCTGGATGAAGATCCAGCTTTGGCAGAGAAAACCGGGAAAGCGGACAAGGCCGGGACCGGTGCAAGCGAGTCTTCTCAGACCATTCCAGCCAAGGTGGCTCCGACGACTCAAGGTGAACTCTTGACTCCTGCATGCTTCATTAATGATAGGGACTTAGGAATATTTTATGATCCGCTCCCGTCCTGTAATGAAATCCAGGACTCATTGCAGTATCCTACTTCTCCCCAGGGTTTGTATAACAAACGTGCTTCCTTTCTTCTTTTAACTTTTAATTTACCGCGTTTCTCGAATTATGTATCGATGTAAGCTTGTGACACTTGTTCTTCATATCAGGAGCAGGTAAGACATCCAAGGCCTCAGATCTTCGGCACAGGCTTGAGCAATACAAGCTTTCCAAAACTTCCGCCAAGCCGAAGCCTTCGACCCACCGCTCCGGGGATGTAGTCGGCTACCGTCCTCTTCTCGGGGTTATTGAAGAGGGTATTCAAAAGAGACAGAGGAGTCATCCTTCATCCGAACCTTCACTTGGTCCTCAGCTCCCGGCTCAGCCTCTTCATGATATCACGGAGGAGGATAGCGAGTTTGCACTCTCTCCGCACCCGTCCGGAAACCCTACCGTTATTCATATCGACCGTCCTGACTTGGCTCGTAATCCATTTGCGGGTCATCCTAATCTGGATCCAAGTTCCCACGATATTACCTTTGACGAGGTTACTGGTGAGCACCTTCTTCCCTGCAATCCCATGGTACGGGTGCTCGATGAGGCTAAGTCCTTAGATCTTGATCTACTTACTACTCGGATAGTTACCATGGGAGACAAGGCCAAGGCTAATATTGATCGGGTGGCGGAGGAGACTAGGAAGCTGATGGAGCATCATGCCCGGCTGGTTAAGGCTGGAGAGGAGATTGGGAGTGCCAACATCCGACTACGATTGGTGGTTTCGGATCAGGCCAAACAGCTTGCTGATCAGGCCATTCAGATCTCTCAACATGAGGCTGCTTCTGGACGACTAAAGAAAACCATGGAAGAGGCCAGCCGGGCTGAACTGCGGAAAATGGAAGCTACCTGCAGGGAACGGATCGACATGGCTATTGCCACGGTGGACGAGGTTCGGAAAGCGGATCTTGAGCAGATAGAGGAGCTATCCGGGAAACTTGAGGCCGCAGAGCTTGCTCAAGCCAAGTTGAGGGAGGAGATGGAGGCAATGCGGAAATCCCTTCTAGCTGACTGCTCGAGATACCGATCGGAGAGAGATGCCGCCGTTGAAAGGTTGTCGGCTTTCGAGGCCTGGATGAGGGAGTTTGAGGAAAATGAGGGGATGATGGACGAAATGCTTCAGGACATGTACTTCCGAACCTGGAAGCAGGGCAACCTATCCTGGATGGATGATTATCCCAGGGTCATGGCTAAGATCTATCTTCGGGCTCTGGAGGAGGCTAAGGCCGATGCGGATAAAGATGGTGGCGTGGTCTTCAGCATGTATGCGGTCACTGCTCAGTTTGCCAAGGAGGAGAAGGTGGCGGTGAAGGAAGGTATGTGGTTGCTTGCTGCTGAGGAGGCAGGCGTGCAAGTAGAGGATGACGATCAGGATAGTCAAGAAGCAGGTGCTGGTAAGTCTTCCTTTTTAGTCTCTCCATTAACTTGGTTGCTTATTGCTAATGAATCCTTTCTCTGACTGGACAGGTGGTCAACAGGACAAGGATAAAACTCCAATGCAGCCGGCCCCTTGATCAGACCTGAAAAAACTCTTTTTGTGGACTTGACAGGGTTGTATATGTTAGTCTTAAACTGTAGAGTAACCTTTAGGTTGTAATATTTTGCTAATTGTAATAAATGGCTCTATTTTTGACGTGTAACTCTCTAATTTAAGCTGATTTTGTCGTCTTCTGAATGTTTGTTGCTATTTTGACATGTCGTATGAGAAATATAGCTATGTATATTCTTGTAATTAAATTGTGTTTGATGTCGGGTTCTGGTTTAAAACATAATTTCATGACTTGCAATGTTAGCGTGTGGTGCGAACAAATTATAGTCATGTATTTGTACACAAAAGAAGAAAATACCGCCTTTCATGTTCTAATTGTAGATGGCAGTTTTGAATATCTTGTATGACCGAGCATGGAAAGCAGTTGAATGCCCTGGCATCCGATTGTGAGTCCCTGCACCCATTGGCGAGTATCTCCTACTCTGTATCCTGTACTTTAGGGATTGTTATAGTGGATAGGAGGAAAGCTTTTTAAGTAAAATTGAAATATGTGAAATAGTAAAACTTCCATTCACGGAAGGCCTTCGATGTGCTTAAGTTCATGGCAAACGGGCTTTGTAGTCACTTTCCCTAGCTGTGGGTCTTGGAGACATTTGTCACCCATCTTACGCCTCCGCGGAGAGTTAATTCTTTTTTACCACAGCCGCACTTAAGACACATCAGAGCCGAGATCGCGCACAGTAACTACCCGAGCCATTATGGCCCGTAATCGTGGGTATTATTCGATTTACTGTGGTCGGCTAGCGTGGGTGCCGATCGTCAACTGTGAACTGCCCCTGGCTGGCCACACCTTATGTTGGGGCTTATAGTCGGTTCACAGTTGCCGGCGAGCCGAACGCCGTAATGAGCTGCCTCGGCTATAGTCGGCCTTCTTGGTGGCTTATAACCGGCTCATTACAGTTGGCTTTAAGGGCCGTCGCGAGCAATGAGTTAACCCGCAGCAGAGGGATGCTGGAGCAAAAGTGTCTCATTGGCGAGGGCATAGATTCGCGTAGTACCTGTTAGGTCTTGTCCAGGTGAAGTTGCGCTGTGGAGTGCATCGAGTGAAAATGCGATATGCATAGGATTTTGTTCAACAGAAAAGGATAATGTTAACAAGCAACCAAGATATAAAGGAACTAGTTAAAAAAGAGACAAGGTTTTTTAAAGTGGTTCGGCATGAAAAGGCCTACGTCCACTGATTCTCTTTGTTAATTCACTTCATATGGGCAGTACAAGTTAAGAAAAGTATCGACGGAGGTGCTGGATGTTCCATGCCCTCTGGAACACCTCTCCGTCCACTGTTGACAAAATATAAGCTCCATTGTGGAGATCTTTATGAATTACATATGGTCCATCCCAGATTGGGTCTAGTGCTCCGGGGCGAGGGAAGATTCGCTTAAGGACAAGATCCCCTTCTTGTAAGGTACGATGCTTGACTTTGGAGTTGTATTGTGCTACCACTTTCTGCTTGTGGGCTGCTGCTTTAAGAACTGCATCATTTCTTCTCTCCTCAACTAGATCCAAAGACATGTGGAGGAGTTCTGCATTCTCTTCTGGGTTATAGTGGATCCTACGGTGGGAAGGCACAATGGTTTCAACTGGGAGCATAGCCTCCGATCCGTATGACAAAGAGAAAGGAGTGTGCCCTGTTGATGTTCTGAAAGATGTGCGGTAGGCCCATAGTGCCGTAGGGAGTTCATCCACCCAAGCGCCCTTTGATTTTTCGAGCTTCTTTTTTATCAGAGTTTTCAGAATTTTGTTGACTGCTTCGACTTGTCCGTTTGCCTGGGGATATGCTACGGATGAGAAGCTTTTATGAATTCCGTGTTCTCGGCACCAGTTGGCGAATTCCTCGCTGTCAAACTGAAGTCCATTGTCTGATATGATTTTGAGTGGGACTCCATATCTGCATAGAATATTTTTGATCAAGAAGTTAATAACTTTTGCTGAAGATACTTTATTCAGAGGTTCCGCTTCCACCCATTTGGTGAAATAATCAACTGCCACTATAGCATATTTGGCCCCGCCTCGGCCCATCGGTAGCTCGCCGATTAAGTCAATTCCCCATATTGCGAAGGGCCAAGGGCTGGTCATTTGAGTAATCTCGGTTGTTGGTAGCCGCGGAATCTTAGCAAATTTTTGGCATCTGTCACACTTCTTGACGAAATCTAAGGCGTCCTTGCTTAAGGTGGGCCAGAAATATCCGTATCGGAGTATCTTTTTTGCTAACGTTTGCCCTCCGGTGTGATCTCCGCAGCTTCCCTGATGGATGTTGGATAAGATTTCCTTGGCTTCCCTCCCAGCGACACACCTTAATAACGGGTTAGAGAATCCGCGCCGATAGAGGATGTCTTCTTGTATTGTGTAGCGGGATGCTTTCCTCAAGATTTTCTTGACTTCGTTACGCCCGTTGGGTAGTGTGCCACTCTGTAGGTAGTCTCGGATGGGAGTCATCCAAGTTGCTTCTTCGGTTGCAGCTACCAGATTCACTTGTTCAAAACTTGGGGCCAGTTGCTTTGAGATGGTTACTTCCCCGAAGATGGTAATGTCTCTCACACTTGCTTGCTTTGCCAATTCGTCGGCCTCTTGGTTCTCTTCCCGAGGGATGTGTTTGACTAAGTAGTGGTCCAATCGGCTGAGAAGTAACTTGGTCTTCTTTAGATATGCTATGAGTCGTTCTTCTCGAGCTTGGAATTCTCCTAGTATTTTATTAACAATAAGTTGAGAATCGCTATGAAGACACAAAGAATTGGCTCCGATTTCTATGGCAATTTCTAGTCCGGCTATCACTGCTTCATATTCTGCATCGTTATTGGTGGCAGCGAACTCCAATCTTATAGCATAGTGCAGTTTGTTTCCCCTGGGAGTGATTATTACCACACCTGCCCCCGAGCCTTGTTCGTTCGATGCACCATCCACAAAGAGATTCCACTTGATATCTTCTATTATTTCCAATTGCTCCTTATCTTCGTTGGTAGTGAATTCTGCAATCAAATCAGCCATGGCTTGTCCCTTGATGGCGGTGCGAGGGTGATAGGTGATATCATACTGACTCAGTTCAATGCACCATTTAAGTAGTCGCCCGGAAGTGTCGGGAGGATGGAGTACCTGCCTCAGTGGTTGATCGGTCAGAACTTTGATGGAAATGGACTGGAAGTAGTGACGCAGTTTCCGTGATGTGATTAGTAAACAGTATGCTAACTTCTCAAGTTTAGGATATCTGACTTCTGCCCCAGTAAACCTTTTGCTGACGAAGTAAACTGGCCGTTGCGTGCGGTTGTCTTCCCTTACCAAGGCAGCGCTTAGGGCGTGAGATAACACAGCAAGGTATAGGTATAATTCTTCTCCTTCGCTTGGAGTCGAGAGTACCAGTGGTTTCTGGAGGTGTTCGATTAGGTTAAGGAAAGCAGTTAAGCATTCGTCAGTCCATTCGAACTTTCCTTTATCTTTCTTTAGAGCTTCGAAAAAGGGGACGCACTTGTCCGTTGCCTTGGAGATGAATCGGCTTAGGGCGGCCACTTTTCCATTTAGGCTTTGCATTTCCTTTCGGGTGGAAGGTATCTTGATATCCCTTAGCGCTCAGACTTGTTCAGGGTTTGCTTCAATCCCTCTGGCATGGACGATGAACCCTAAGAACTTTCCCGATGACACTCCAAAGGAGCACTTTAGTGGATTCAACTTCATTCCATACTGTCGAAGTACCTGGAACATCTCGCCTAGGTGGCTTACGTGATCTTTGGCTTTCCGTGATTTCACCAGCATGTCATCCACATATACTTCCATAGTTTGTCCTATTAGCCCTGCAAACATCTTGTTGACGAGGCGCTGGTAGGTGGCTCCTGCATTTTTAAGTCCGAAAGGCATTACCTTATAGCAGTATAAACCCCGGTCGGTGATGAAACTAGTGTGGTCTTGGTCGGGAGCATGCATAGGAATTTGGTTATATCCTGAGTATGCGTCCTAAAAAGATAGGAGCTCGTGCCCGACTGTGCTGTCTACAAGTTGGTCGATTCTGGGAAGTGGGAAGCAATCCTTTGGGCAGGCGTCGTTTAGGTTGGAAAAGTCAATGCAGGTTCGCCACTTCCCATTAGCCTTCTTTACCAGCACCGGGTTGGCGATCCATTTCGGGTAGATAGCTTCTCGTATGAAGTCATTGGCGAGTAGATTCTTTACTTCTTCATCGAGGGCTGCTGATCGCTCTGCCCCCATACTTCTCTTTCTTTGTTTTACAGGCGCCTTAGTAGGATCAATGTTTAATACGTGGCAGGCTATGTCGGGGGAGATTCTGGTCATGTCAGCGTGTGACCATGCGAATACATCCAAGTTGTGGCGGAGAAAATCGATGAGTTGTTCTTTCAATTCGGCTTTTAGTTGAGACCCGATTTTCAGTAGTCTACTTGAGTCGTGCTTGTCTACAGATATAAACTCCATAGCCTCTACAGGCTCGGCGGTGGCCTCCTCCTCTTTGTCCCTAGGGTTTAATTCATTGAAAGGGTCGCTGGTATATCGAAGAGGAGGGGCTTTCTTTAGTTGCTATGCTTCTAGACTTTTTGTGCAGAGGGCAATCTCTACACCCTTCCCTTTATCCTTCCTGTGGTTGTTGCGAAGTTCAGTCACATAGCAGTCTCGAGCAATATCCTGGTCTCCTTCCACTTCCCCTACTCCATTGTCTATTGGAAATTTCATCTTCAGGCACCATGGGGCTAGGACAATTTGGAAGTCAGACAAGGATGGTCTTCCTAAGAAGGCGTTGTAGGCCGAATGGTTTTCTATTAGCACAAACGTCTGTTTCCGTACAACGGAGCGGGGATGGCTTCCAATCTCAACAAAGAGGTCCAGTTGCCCGAGGGGCATCTTCGCATCTCCAGTGAAACCGTGTAGTGGTTTATTGCAGGGAGATACATCCTTCATTGATAGCTTCATTTTGTCGAATGCGTGTTTGAACAGGATGTTTACTGAGCTTCCAGTGTCTACCAGGATTCGGTAAACTTCGGCGGGACCGAGTCGGGCAGAGATAACCATGGGATCCATGTGAGGGTACTGCCTTCCTTCTAGGTCACGCTTACCGAAGGTGATGTCATCACTTTCTTTCCGCTTCGGGTGGCGCTCTTCTATAACGGAATTGACACAGTCTTTATTGTCTCTAAGCGACTTTCCATATCTTTCGATCTCTTTCCAGCTTCTGTCTGCGATGTGCGGCCCTCCTGAGATGGTATGGACCACTATCTTCTCTTGACTAGAGCTGCTAGCGTTGCGGTTTCCTCTGTCGATCCCCGGTGAGGGCAGCTTTGGGTTTTCATTGGCAGGAGTTGGAGTCCTATCCTGACTTTTTACATAACGTTCCAGTTTCTTCCTTCTAATGTGTTCCTCAATCAGGTCTCGGAGGTGATGGCATTCATTGGTATCATGCCCGTGAGATTCGTGGAAGCGGCAGAACTTTCAAGACTTCTGCACGTTACCTGATTCCTTCTTGTATGGTGGGCGTTTGTATCTAACTTCGCCTTGGGTGGCGAGGAAGATATTTTCGACGGTCTCGTTCAAAGGAGTGTAAGTGTCGAATCTCGGTCCAGGCCGATATAGGCGCTTTTCTCCCTTCTTGCCCCCAGCATTGTCTCTGGAATCATTTCTTCGAACGTCCCTTGCCACCGCCGGGGCGTTGCTGTGAGTTGCCTTATTTTGCTGTCCTGACTGCCCCTCCACGGCAGCATCCTCGAGTCTCATATATTTCTCGGCTTCATGGAAGAAATCGGGTAAAGTAGCTGGTTTTTCTTTTGTCAACCGCCTAGCAAATTTAGTGTTCGGATGCACACCACTACAGAGGGCCATTAGGATAAGCTTCTCGTCGGCATCTTGGACTGCGGTCGCTGCGGCATTGAATCGGGTTAGGTATTGCTGCAGTTTTTCTCCGGGTTTCTGTTTGATGCTGGATAAGGAATAAGCGTCCTTAGGTTGTTCCACATGAATGCGGAACTGACTGATAAACCTTTCTTTCAACATTTCCCATGAGCTGATGGATCCCTGGGGTAAATGACAGAACCAGGAGGTAGCGAGATCTGCTAAGAATAGTGGGAAGCATTTGCACAGTACTCCCTCTATTGCTCCACTCATGAGCATGTGCTGTGTGTATCTTTGTAAGTGTACGATGGGGTCGAAGGTTCCCTTGTAAGGTTCCATTGTTGGCATCTTCCATTCTCGGGGGGTGATAGCAATTTCGATGTTTCGGGCGAAAGGGCTGGTCACACTAGCGCCTATCCCTCGATCTCTTTGCTCCCGTTGGACGCACTCTCTGAATAAGCGCGCCATCCTTTCATCAGAATTCGGAGCATGCAGAAAGGAGTTTGGTTCTGTTCTGTGGGATTGATCCCGTCCAGATGACCTATAGGGATGGTAGCGTCTATCATTCCTCATGTTTTCCGGCGGCTGCCTTTGATCTTCTGGGAGCATGCTAGGGTCAGCTACAGTTGGCCCTTGCCTCGATCTTCCCCTATTGGGCTCTGATCTAAGCACTTCCTTTGGTCCAACTTCAGGCTGGACTCTAGCTCGGCCCTGTTCACTGGCGTTTCTGTGGTTAGGCAGCATGACAGGCTCAGCTACAGTTGATCTTTGCCCGGTGCCTCCCCTGTTGGGTTCGGTACCAAACATTTCCTCAAGCCTAACTTTGGGCTGTGCTCGGTCTCGGCTCCTACCACGGCTACTTTGCCGTTAGCTCTTTCGAAGAAGGAAGATCTTTGTTATCTCTTAGATCCTCCAGACTGGGACTCGCCCCATGATTCAGTGTTGCGGTTGGACTCTTCAGCGTCCCTTAAGCGTGACATGAGATGGTCCACCAAGGCTTCCTGTTGGGACGTGAAGCGGTTAGTTACTTCAACCACAACTCTGTCCAAATCTGCCCTAGTAATTGCTGCAGGCTGTTCCGTGGCAGGAGTGGTTGGGTTAGCCTGTCCTTCACTTGTCACTGCTGCTGGAGGAGGACGATTTACTTGATTCGTGACAGCTGGATCTGGAAGACTGCTGGATGCGATGTTTTTTCCTTTGTTAACATCTTTTTTCTGTTTGGGAGGCATGTTTTCCAAGTGGCGAACGATGCTGTTAGGAAAACTGTTAAGTGGAGGAAGCTGAAGCTTCGAGCTTCTAGTTCTCAGTGAAAGCACCAAAAATGTTTGCACAAAAAATGGACAAACACCTCAAAGTCGTAAGATTTAGTAGATTTTATGTTATTCTTAGAGATTTGGGTGATTTATGAAAATATATGAAGAGCAGGGGCTAAACTGTAAAAAGACACGCAGATTTATAGTGGTTCAGCCAGAATGTGCCTACGTCCACCTTATATGTTATTTCTCTTCTTTGGTTCAGATTACAAGTACAAAGCTTTGATACAAGTAAAAGAATGTTGTTTGAAAGTTCTCTCCGTGCTTGAGCTCTCAAACTTGTCCCCCATTGTTGTACCCCTACCCCTCTATTTATAGAGTGAGGCTGGGAGCAGGGGTCTTGGATGTATATAGCTGCTGGTGGGCCTGGGCTAAGGCGATCTGGCCTAGCAACGTTGGCTCGGCAACACCTTGATTCGGTAGCGCTTTGGTCCGGTGGTGGATTTGGCCCGGTGGTAGGGACGAAGGTTGGTTCGGCAATCATAGGAGGAAGGTTGGTTCGGCAATCATAGGAGGAAGGTTGGTTCGGCAATCATAGGAGGTAGGTGGACCGGTGGAGTCTGGTTCGGTGGTAGGTGTTAGGAAAAGTACCCAACAAATGCAAAGGTAAGTCTAAAACAAATGCAAAGCAAGCAAATTAACAAGGCAAAGAAAAATATATGATGGCAAAAAGTGTTGCAGGCTGAAATAAACAAAGCTAAAGTAATAATTATCTATGCATAAATAATCTAAGTAAGGGACATAAAGTACTTACTCATTTAATGCAAGCATAGCATAAGTCAATTCGATTTCTTTTGAAAATAAACTCAGCCTCCATTTTAAAAAAAAAAATCTCTGATCAAAAGATGGAAACAATCTCTGATCAGTAAAATAAAATAAATAAATAAAAAGAGAAGAAAGGAAGTGTACCTGAAATTGCTTAACCCAGAAAACACTCCCTGTACAAACACTTCTTTATATACATGTCTTCTTATATTTTCATTCGTTCAACAACATAGCAAGCTTTTCTTTTTCTTTTTTTTACAACTGAAGTTTATACAACAACAAGCAAGAAGATGGTGGGAGGAAAATCAAAGAACTATATTCCAGTTTTTAAGTTCAAGCTATTTCAAACATGCTCTGTTCTTCTTTTTCAAACTGGTGAGTAACATCACTATCTAAATGTTTAAGTATATGATTCGGTTGCATGTTTATCTCTGAAAATAAGTTTGTTTGTGAGTATATTTTTAAGTAAATCTCTGTGTGTATATATATGAATATATAGGTGTGCATGCTATTGTATTTGTTCTTGTTTCTTTATATTCAAGCTCAGTTTTTGATTTAAATCCTCTATCTCTTAATCTAGTCATTGTTAGGATTAAAGCTACAAATAGAACTTGTTTGTTTAATCATGGATTAGAGTTTAAAATTTTATTTAAGTTAAAATAAAATGGGAATTACCCTGGAAATAAACATGAACAGGAAAGTTTGGGTTTTGTATAAAATTCAAACATGTTAATTTAGCAATCCAGGATTATAAACTGAATCCATAAACTAAATTATGATTTTTAGAAGAGAAACCACAATTTTTAGTTCGGGTTTGAATAAGTATGTCAGGGTTGATCAGAAATTATGTTCCTGATGGTTTCTGATGATCTCGGTGGTCTGGAGGGTCGGGGTTCTCTCTGGTGGTAGAGGAGTAATAGGGGAGTTTGGGAAAATGTCAGGTGGATGATCGAAGCATGGTGGCGACAGCAGGAGGTCGATGTTGTTTTTAAACCTAGTTTATAGGTTAGTCGGAAATTTGATCTTCGCGGCTACCCTAGAGGATCGAGTTCCACTATATTCTCGAAGATGGAAGAGGGGATGTTGGCGGGGTCATTGACGGAAGCGCTGATGCTCCAGTGGTCGGAGGCACGAGGTTGAAGAGATTCCACGTTTCGATGGTGGTTCCAGATTTTGGTTCCAGGTTTGGGTTCGAGGCTAGAATTCAATTTTGAGACTGTATTGAAGATTTGTTGATCGTGATGGGATGCGAGTGGGATCGCCGACAGGGGGAGATCATCAAAGATGATCGGAGCTCTCCGCGTTGATGGTGCATGTGCACGGTGGAATTTGGGTCCATGGTGAAGCTGGGTTAAATCAGATAAATGTTACTCGAGTTTTTTCTCGAGTGGCTGTGTGTAGTGCTCGAAGTGATGTGGGGTTTTGCTTGAAGTAATTGAAAATGGGTCTCTGGTTCTTGAATGGTTACAGGTTTTAGAGAACTGCCAGTATTCATATTTTAAAACAAATTTAAAATTTGAAACAAAATTTTAAGCTAAGTTAAAATTCAAATTTTAAAGTATGAACTTAAATCAAATTTGCATCCTGGTTTTGAAATGATTAAGTTTTATAAAATTTAAAATGTTTAAACAACTTTTAAATGTTTAAAGTATGCTTTAAAATGATTTGAATTTTAAATGAATTTGGTTTACAAACTCTTATAAATTTCTTATAAAGGGTAAATGTTTTCTTAACATTTGAATTAAAAAGGGTTTTAAAATTGGTTTAAATTTTGTTAAGTTAGGTTTGTAGTTATTTGAAATCTTTATTTTGAAATGAAATTTAAGATAAATTTAAAAGCAAAAGGTTTCAAATGGCTTGTAAATGATAATTAAGTCATTAATAAGAATGATGTTTATTTATCTTAAGTAACTTAAGATTTATGATTTATGATTCATTAAATTAATAAGAGGTTTAAAAAGGTAATTAAGGGTTGTAAGTTGATTAATTTAAAGGTAAATTAATTTGAAATCAAGGACCATTAATTAGATAAGATTTGATAAGTTAAGATTATTAATTTATGGTTAGGAATAAATTAATCAAGTAATTAAGGATTAATTAAGTTATTGTTAGGTACTGAATTAATTAAGTAATTAGAGATTAATTTATTGGTAATTAGAATTAATTAATTTGTAATTAATAATGGTTAATTAAACTTTAATTATTTAAGAAACAAAAATAGTTAATAGTTAATGTAGATCATTAACTTGGGTTTAATAAATAATTAATCAATGTGATTAATTTTGACAATTAATTAGATTAATTAATTTAGATAATCTATTGTAAATTGTTAAATGTAATTACTTAATAAAGTACTTAAGGGATTAATTACTTATTGTAATTAATTGAGATAAGTGATTAATTTAAGTTAATTAATTTAGTTTAATTAATTTAAGATAATCATTGGATAAATTGATAAGTGTGATTACTTAATGTAATTAATGAAGTGGAATTACTTAAGGAATTAATTAGATAATAATTACTGAATGTAATTAGTGAAGGATGATTTGTTAATAAAGTAATTTGGGTAATTACTTTTGTAATTAATCAGGGGATTAATTAATGGAGATAATTAATTATGGGATAATTAATTTATTTAATAAGTAATTAAGGGTAGTTAATTACTGGTTTGTTATTAATCAAGGGTGATTAATAATTGTGTTTAATTAAAGGTTAAATTAATTAAAGTAATTAACTTAAATGAAGTAATTTAATTTAAATATAAATTAGAGATCATTAATTAATATAATTAATGATGTAATTATGAATTGGTTAATTAAGAAATAATTAATAATGAAGTGATTAATTATTGTAATTGATTAAGGATAAGTGTAATTAATTATATTTAATTAATAAATGAAGTGATTAAATGTTAATTACTATAAATGATTTAGGATAATGAATTTGTGGAATTAATTAAAAGACTAATTACTTATTATAATTAGAGAATGATTAATCAAAGGTGTTTAATCAAGATGAGTATTTAGAGAATGATTAATTAATTTGATCAATGGTTGTATAAGCAAGATTTATAGATGAAGTAATTAATTTAATTTATTTTAAATTAATTAGAGATAGAAGTAATTAATTTAATTCATTTTAAATTAATTATAGTTGTGAATGATAAATCATTGCTTATAAATGAATGATATTGATATTTCATTAATTGATTGTGATCTCAGATATGAGATGAGTGATATCTATGTGATATGGATGCTTGTTTTAAATATGATGATATTGATTATCTGTTTGAGATGATAATATTGATTATATGTTTATGATGATAATGTGATTATCCATTGTTATATTGTGATTTATCTATCCATGTGTATATAGATAATATTGAATTGAATTGTTTTAAACTTTAAAACAACTTGGCCTTAAAAGATACATTTTGGATTTCGATGAGACCGGGATCGGGTTTCCATATGTGGACATCCGAAAACCACATCGATCCAAATTAACGATAGGTCGTTAATCAAGTGAAGATGAAGATTCAGAGTGCAAGGGTTATTGTCGTTAACTCTGAGGGTGATTCCAAAATGAGTGTAATGAGATAATGCCTTCGGTTTCGTTCGAACCCGGAACGAACTTGTATGGATTGAATGCTTTCAGAACATCGTCAGGTGGACGATGAGCATTCTAAGAGATGTGTTCTATAAAGGTAATCGTAGCCTCAAGCCTCATCAACCGGGAATGGCTAAAACAGGGGAGGTACAACAAAGCTTCGTGGGTAGCTCCCACTTGAGAGCAAGATATACCCCTGTCTAGATGTCCCTTTATATTCGGTTGTGTGGGCAGTTGATTGCAACAACTGCAGGGGTTGTCTTGTTTGGGACTGTCCAGTAAGGGATGGTTCCGGCTTTGTGTTGCAGGGGACTTAGGGTGGGTCCTCGGTACGGTGATCTAGGCCACGTACTGTGACGGGCGATACCCCAGTAGCCCTGCCATTGTATGGAATCCAAAATCCAATAAGTGCCTTCGGATTTGATTGTAAACCTAGTATGCTGGAATTTAATCATGTAACAATTTCAGCTATTTCTTATTTACTTGAAAACCCTAGACACTATTATAATATCACTGAATTTCCTATCAAATGTTTTGGTTAGCGTAAGGTAAAAACTTACCCATGTTTATTTGTGGGGAGTCTTACGTGATACCTTTTCTTTCGAAAAGTTTTTCAAAGTTAAGCAACTTTAACCTGTTACTCATACCAGACCCATGTCTGACCCGGAGTTTATTTCTGTTTTTCCTAAACTCTCGGGTACCCAAATTTTTACGGGTAGCCAAGGGATTCAGGTTAGCTTTGACGAATTGTGGAGGAGCAATGGAGCAGGAGGCTTCATCGTTATAGATATATAGTTTTCCGCTGTGTTGGTATCTTTATGTTGTATCGTGTTGTATTTGAGTTGTATTAACTAGACAGGTGTTTATAACTGTCTAGTATGTGTTGTATTATCTGTGTAACTCTGATGTATATGATACTATGTATTCTCTTATGTGATATATTATATTTTATTCGTTCCGCTATTGAGATTCTAATGTTGTTTTCTTCTTCTTCTCTATCTTTTCTGTTTTCTCACCTCTTTCTTTCTTATTCATGATACGACTTCCTGGGCGTAGGAAGTTGGGTCGTGACAACTCTTGTACCCCCTCCAACAGTCACGAATAGACTTCAACACCCAGTTTTCACATTCATCCGGAATAATATATCGTTGCTTAAATATAAATCAAAGGAAAAAAAGAATAAATAAATCAAAATTCAGCTACATTATAGTTAATAGATCAATATTACTTATTAAAGTAAAATTCAACAACATTATAGTTAATAATAGATTACCTTTACATAATCCCATAGAGATTTCTTCAACTTTTCAGGAACATCCGACCAAGATTTATACGTAAGTGGCACAGACCTTTTCAATGTTCCTAAAAAGTTGCTCAGTTCATATATTACTTTGTCATCATCTGAAATAGGTTGGAACCACTGGTTCATCATAATTACTATTATTTTGTCATTCACCCTTGTATGAACATTAAACATCTTTGTGTGACCTCTGAGTCTTTTAGGAACTTCACCTTTAATTAAAATGAAAGTTCCGTCAAATAATAACATAAATCATAATGTAAATTCGGTACTTAAATATTAATCCTACTGTAATATTAAATATTATTATCACATCAATTCAGTACCTGCTTCAACTTCTTCATTTTCAATGTCTAGCAAGACATTCTCCGCAACATACTTATTTTCCATACCACTTGCACTAGCTTTTGCAGCATTTTTCTTTTGTCGTTCAAGCAGAGCCAAATAATCAGCCATTGTTCCTTTTCCTTCAACGTCCTTCTAAGTTGAACTTACTACTAGGCTTGGGCTTGGGCTTGGGCTTGTGCTTCTCAACTTTTCCTTTTCCTTTGCGATACCACTAGCTGAACGAGTTTGTGGTCCACTAACAGGCTTGGGCTTCTCAACTTTTTAGTTCTCTAAATTGTATATATAAGTAGGAAATAAGATTGGATTTTATAGTTATTATCTTCATAAGCAGAAAAAATAAATATGTAGCTATCACACACCTTTCTTGGACTTTGTGAAGTATCATCTTCACTGTGCTCCTCATGGTCCGGATTATATTCATGATCACTATCCACATCCTCTTGCATCTTTTCTTTTCTTTTATCTTTTTTTGGTTTTCATTTCTCAGTTCAGCTGAAATTGCAGGCACACCTAGAGAAGCAAGAAATTCGTTGTTCCTCATCACATTAACAGCTCTATGTACTTCATAATCTTTTAGGTTCATCATCAACTTAGCAGTTGTCTGTACTTCATAATCTTCTAGAGATAGTGGAGGTGTAGAATACTCATTTGGAGGTGGTGGAGGTGGTAGATGAACATCCTGCAAGTATATAATAAACAGGAACATCATAGTAAGTATGCTGCAAGAGTGGTACAAAATATTCAAATTACAATAAGATCATCATAATAAGAATTCTTCAAACCTGCATGCCATTTTCATCCATATCTTCTTTTCCGATGTTGGTAAACGTGATTCCAACTTCCTCTTAACACTTGATGAGTTCAGAATCACTGTTGAATCGCTGATTTTCGGTTTTTTTTTTCTGTGTCATCTTCTCAGGATTTACCTGATCAGCTAACTTTAGATTCACGGTTGCATTGTTGGGTTCTCGATTATTCAGCAGTGTCGACTTCCGAGGACCCCTCACCTCAGCTAACTTTAGATTCTCGGTTGCATTTCTGGGTTCTGGATTATTCAGCCGTGCCGACTTCGAAGGACTTTTCACCTCAGCTAACTTTATATTCACGGTTGCATCATTGGGTTCTGGATTATTCAGCCGTGTCGACTGCTGAGGACTGTTCACCTCACCTAACTTTAGATTCACAGTTGCATTGCTATTCAGCCGTGCTGACTTCCGAGGACTGTTGACTTCAGCTAACTTCTTGTTTTTTTGGTTCTGTTGTAGTTGATGAGCCGTCACGTACTGTCGTTTCACTGGTTTTGTAGATGCAACAATACAATGATATTATAATCATAATCTTTAAATGTTATAATCAAAATATCACAATAATTTTTTTTTGCTATATCAAAATATCACAATCTGTAAATGATATTAACTATCCATTTATATATACTTGTAACCAGATTCTGCCTTGGCCGCATGATTACATGCGGCTGCATTTGCTTCAGTGGCTCAATTGCAGTATCGACAACGTTGTCGATATAAAAATCCAAGTTACCACCACTGTTAACTCCTTTGACTAATTCGGAGAGGTCCGCATCATTCGTCACTAACTTCCACCCACCCTTCTCACCATTTCTCATCTAAATTCCTCCTATTTCGGTGTATTGAAGGTCATCCTTCACAAACTCCATGAACACTGTGTACGAGAAGTAGTCAGGATCAACCCTCTTTACCACAGTATCGGTTCCACCAACATATTATGCCTTCTGAAATGCACCCTTGTGATGAAATGTGAGCTGCACGAGTTCCCCCATCCTATACAAAATGGATACAGAATGGTGAGTTTACATTGGAAGCAAGATATGAAATAATAAAATGGGCAGGTATATTAAGTACATATGTGTATGCAGGTATATAAAGAACTAGAAACAACAAGGGAACACATAAAATCAGAATAACTTACAAGCAGTCAAGTAATTAAAAAGTAGTAAATTAATTATGAAAATCAATAGATATAGAAGTCGTCCCTTAATTAAGAACCAATACATAAATAGATGTCACTTGATATTGCTACATAGAAATCAAGAGAAAGTTTCCTCTATGCTAGGCGGAATGAGGATTTGTGTTGCCGGGACGTCATATCTATACCACCTAACATCAATAACTTGATTTCCTATTCCATTACCACATTGAATATCATGTAAAACAGGATCATCTTCATTTCCATTTTCATTTTCGACATCACACCAGTCCTTCGGCAATTTCTTGACAATATTATAAAGTGCCATATCAGTTGGATCTTGTACATAAAATACTTGTTGTACTTGTGAAGCCATAACATACGGATCAGATTTCTGGCACAATCTATTAAAATTAACTCGCGTCATCCTATACAAATCTTTCTCTTCTTGGTACCAGCAACACTTAAATAAAACAACTGAAATTTCTCCCCAATAATCAATTTCTAGTATTTCTTCAATTGCTCCGTAGTAACTAACATTACCAACCAATGGATTTTGATCTTTTGAACTTGCAAAGCTAGTGGTCAAGGCAGTCAAGAATACACCACTATTCTGTGTTTTACACTTAGCATCTCTATATTTTGTATGGAATCTGTATCCATTAATAACATATCCACTAAATTTCCTAGCTGTCTGATTAGGGCCCATTGCAAGCACTTCTAGCTCTTTCGAAATGTCCTCTTTTTTCCCAACCTCATCCTTCAGCCATTTCCAGAATTCTTCAGTATGTGCTCTCTCTCTCTCTTTTATATCTTCTCGATATTGCATGACCATCAATTAAAGCTCGATGTTCCCTATAATAATTATGATGGTATTAATATCAATAAAGAAATATTCTAATTCTTTAGTACTTGCTAGAATAAAATTAGAACATAAAAACTTACTCTTTTAAATTATCTATTTCCTCGTTACCACAATTGAATAGAATGTACCGATGACATGCCATCCACTCAGATTCTTTTAGATGAATAGCTTTTCCATCTTTATTTTTTCTTGTACCAATAGCATATTCCATATTTTGTGGACAACTTTCAAATTTAGGTATTGCATCACCACCGCTTAAGAATCTTGAGCAGAATGTCAAGCATTCTTCTGCCAAGTAACCTTCGGCGATGGAACCCTCCGGTTTAGATCTGTTGCGCACATAAGATTTGAGTTTAGCTAGATAACGCTCAATCGGAAACATACATCGAACGTGCACAGGTCCACCGTATTCAACTTCCTTGCACAAGTGAACCGTCAAGTGAACCATTATGTCAAAGAAAGCCAGTGGAAATATCATCTCAAATTGGCAAAGAATTTCGACAATTTCTTGTTGTTGCCTCTTCACATCTTCCAAATCAATTACTTTGCCCCAAAGACCTCTTAAGAATGCACCAAATCTTATCAGAGGCAATGCAACCTCAGGCTTCAGTGTTTTTTTCACAGCAAATTGCAACAAGTAGTGAAGTAGAAAATGAGCATCATGGGTCTTGTACCCTAAGATTTTCCTTTCCTTCGTGTGAACATACCGACTGATATTGGCTGCACAACCGTATGGCAATTTAACATTCTCCAGTACTAAGCAAAATATTTCTTTTTCTTTATTCGTCATGTCAAATATGGCAGCCCTAATCTCAAAGTGTTCGCCATCATTTGATAAAGCGGGATGCAGGACCTTCTTGATGCCCATTTCCTATAAATCAAAACAAGCATTCAAATGGTCTTTTGACTTGCCACTAAAATTTAGCAAAGTACCGAGTATGTTGTCGCATATGTTTTTCCCTTTATGCATAACATCAAGGTTATGTCGCAATAAATTGTGGCTCTAATATGGTAAATTGAAAAATATTGACTTCTTTTTGAAAGGGGAATCATTTTTCTTCCCAAAATTATTTTCAAAGTCACGCAACAGTTCTTCAATTTCTGTTCCTGATAAATTTCCCGGAATCTGTTCTATTTCAACTTCACCATTGAACCTCCTCTTATCAAACCTCCACTTGTGTTTCGGATCCAGAAATTTTCTATGATTCATATAGCACATTTTTTTACTATGTTTCAAGTACATTGCAGAAGTCTCATAATGGCATACAGGACAACCCAATTTACCCTTTGTGCTCCAACCGGATAACATTGCATACCCCGAAAAATCGCTAATGGTCCACAACACACTTGCACGTAACATGAATTTTTGATCAGTAAAGGCATCATAAGTTTCTATGCCTAGATCCCCTAATTCTTTCAACTCTTCAATTAGAGGCTGCATATATACATCAATTTTATTCTTTGGAGACTCTGGACCAGAGATGAGTGTTGAAAGAATTAGATTTTCGGGCTTCATGCAAAACCAAGGTGGAAGGTTGTAGTTAACTAATACAATTGGCCAT
Organism: Allium fistulosum; assembly: GCA_030737815.1. Taxonomy (NCBI): domain Eukaryota; kingdom Viridiplantae; phylum Streptophyta; class Magnoliopsida; order Asparagales; family Amaryllidaceae; genus Allium; species Allium fistulosum. Next base: position 55,073,292 of record CM060903.1, read on the forward strand.
GTACTGTAAGTTGTACTCATTGTACAAAAAGGATTGAATCCATCAGAGGCTACACCCAATCTGATATTTCTATTTTCTGATGAAAAATCAAAATACATAGCATCCATCGCCTTCCAAGTCTCGCTATCAGCTGGATGTCTAAGTTTTCCGTCTTTTTTTCGGCCCACAGAATGCCATCTCATAAGTTGTGAATACTCCTTGCATATAAACAGCCTTTGCAGCCTTGGTTTTAGCGGAAAGTAACGCATCACTTTTGCCGGGACTTTGTGAATCAACTTCTCTGGATCATTGTCACGGGTGCCTTTCTTTTCCTCTTCCCACCTCGAAATACCACAAGAGTTACAGACATCTTTATCTTCATTTTCTGCCCAATAGAGCATGCAATCGTTTGGACATGCGTGTATTTTTTTGTAATCAAGACCTAAATCTTTAATGATTTTCTTCGCGGCTCTAAAAGATAAAGGTATGTGGGCCTGTGGAAAAGCCTCTCTCATCAACTCTAGTATATCCCCAACTGCAGACTCTGTAATTCCATGTACACATTTTAAAGAATAAAGCCTGATGATAAAACTTAATCTCGAAAATTTTGAACAGCCAGGATATAATGGCTGCTTTCCATCTTCGACAAGGCGATAAAATCTTTTAGCGTCGGCATTTGGTGCATCAGAATTCTCATCTTCATAGTTCTGCATATTTCCACGAGTACGGTGCAATATTTCACCTAGATTATCTCCAAAATCACCAGCATCACAGTCTATATCTTCATCACTCCTTCCAAAATTTGGGTGAGAAACCTCACAAATCCATTTCACATACAATGGAGATGGACCATTGCAGATGATATGATCATAAATTATATCTGGGCGACGCCACTTGCTATTTTTACAATTCTTGCATGGGCACGTCATTTCATCGCCTACGGCGAATTTAGAAAAACCGTTTTGTATAAAGGCTCTTATCCCGCTAATATATCCTTTACTAAACTTTGGAAGTTCTATCCAAATGTTTTCGCTGTCCATCACTACAATTATGAATATGAGTATTTTAACATAAAAAGATAAAATTTGTGGGTGTGTCCAACAAGAGGAAACCTAGACAAGTTGAATTGTTAATTCAGGTCGAATTAAGAATTTATAAGTAGTTTAAATCGAAACCCTAAAGTGATGGGAGAGAGTGTTATACCTCAAAATCGAAATTGAAGCCCTAAAGTGATGTGAATAATGCTTGAACCCCCAAATCGAAGCGAAATCGCTGAACAAAGCTTGAACCCCCAAATCGAAGCCCTAATCGAACCGAAATCGCTGAACCCCAAATTAAGAATGTTCGCTTGAACCTTTGTAAGAAGACAGAGAAGAATGAAAATAAAAAGTTATTTACGGAGACCTTTTTTCTTCGTGGCTCTAAAAGATCAAGGAGTGGTGTTCGGATTGATGAGGTGTCACGTTCTCCAATGTAGGATTTGCCTTGGTAGATTGGCGCGGATCGGTGCGAAAGATATGCAAAGGTCTGCTATAGCAAAACTATAAAAAAATGTTGCATCAATTACACTTGTTTAGCTAGAGCAACACATTTTTATGGCTAAGGCAACACCAAAAATTCAACGTTGCAGTAGGACCAAAATTGTATAGCTATCGCAACATTTTACCTGGCAACACCTTGCAAAAATGTTACAGAAGGCCATCTATGGCGTAGTGTATCTTATTTGAATTAGCCTATCTATCTCATTTTTCAAGTGCCTGTAGTTGTCTATGTGAGGGCTATTGGTGCGAAAGTGTGCTCTGCCTCTATTTATCTCTGCCTTCTTCCCTTTATTCGGTATATTATTATCAAGCTCATTCTTGGTCATTCGTATATCATCCTAGGACTATGGGCAAGGGAAGTCTTTTTTGTGAATTTAAGCTCCTTCCATCACTTCACGACAAATGGTACCCTTCTGCCCTCTTTTCTTCTCATAGTGAGGGGAAAATGTCCTTTGTGACTGTGCTATAGCTTCTTCCATTCTAATATAGCCGCTGGCCCTCTCATAGTAGGCCTTCATGTTGTGACATAGCCTTTTGCTTTTTTGTCCCACATAGTAGTATCTATTCTAATTTTGGTGTGTGGTGTCACTAGAGGCGCTTCTTCATTGGTTACCCTAATCCAAAGCACCTTAGATTTGAAACATGTTATGAAGTTATGCTGGCTTTCATTTTCGTCCTACTTTACACAGGAAATGGTGTTTACAACTGAGGAGATCTCACTCCCCGAGTTGAATTATCTCAAGAAATCATAGACAATTATCCCAATAATGGACCTCTCTTTCTTCGTACCTCCTAAACAATCAAGAAGCTAGACCGGCTAGATAAACTAGGAAAATCTTGCACTAAGCCACCTTTCCCACTTTCAAAATGTCCTATAGTACTCAAAGGTATAGATGTGGTAATCTGAGTTTGTAGTTCCATCAAATTTATCTACTGAAGACCTTTGAAATTTTCAAGAAAATCTTCTTCTATGATGTTTTCACGAAATGGGAAAAAATTTCCTTCCTTACTTCTTCTCCATTATTATTACAGTAGAGTTTTTGATAGTTGTTATACCCAGCTTTTAATTGACATATCCCATCATCCTTAGGATCCATCTGGGATGAACTATCCCTATAAAGCAAAGTAATACCAAATCATCTGGAGCAGATCGTGCTTGTTTTTTAAGAAGAAGTGGGTTGATATTAACAGGCTTTGATTTGATCTAAGTGTTGATCTAGATTTTACCTTTGAGGTAGGTATTAGTTTTTGGGCTAGTATCGCTGTTCTCATTTTTTAGAGTGTCGTTATCACTCACACGCTGCATAGTTAGTGTAGTTGGTGAGTGATGATGGTAAGCTCTGGGTGGTCGGGTAGGATAAGCCAACGGGCGATATCTTGGGCTATGGATCTCTCTAATCCATCCATGCATTAGTTTATTTGGTTCATTAAAGCCTAGAGTGCGACCAAGACCAAATCTAAGGTAGGCTTAACAAAGGCACCCACTTTAGATAGGGCTATGGAGGTGGGGCATGGTAGAATCTATGGGATTCATTGTACTGTAATGGTATCTGAAGAAAGTGTAGGTAAGTTTTGCTAGAGAGGGAAATCTTCCCTCCTTCTAGAGCTAAAAATGTTAATGAGATTTTTCTTCTTGGAAACACACAAGTATTTTTATGAAATAATCATGAAGCTGAATGCTTTCGTGATTGTGAGCCAACAAAATTATGTAATGTTAATCTTTCCTTAAAGAGGGGTAATTATATTACTTTAATGCTTACATTATAATGAAAGGAGAAATACTTAAAGTACTAGGAGTTAGCTCATTATCTCAATATAAGAGCCAACAAAATAATATAATGTAAAGTAAAGTACTGGAAATAATGAAAGGACATAGAGGATTTACATGGTTCAGATGTTAACGAATCATACGACCATGGTTAAAATGTCACTTTCTTCTCTTTTGATTCTTAGTACAAATAGTGATGGCCGAGAGTACATGGTTTTGTTTTTACGTGTCCAAAACGAGTAAAGTAAAAACTCACATGTTTTCTGCTACAGCGCCTTAATTATTTATAACACTCAGGGATTCATGTGGATTGCCAACGTCATCCTTCTGCTTTCTTGATTTCTACCATTAGATCATGCCACATGTCGAAGATTCATCTCGCTTATATGATATGCACAACTTGTTGACGTGTCCTCTAGTAGGAAATTTTGGTTTGAGCGGTTAGATTTTCAACTTTGGTGGGAAGCTTGAATTTTAAGCTGTAATGTTTGGAACTAAGGTAGGAAAATCCAAAGTTGAATGGATTGTGTGTCAATGATTCAGTAAAGCAACATGCCTATGGACTTCATACTTGTGTAGTTAAGGTTGTGATGAGGAACTTCCCTTATTTTCAGAGAAAATTATATCATGATCGGTGCTTTGGAACTTCACTTTACTTTATTGGTGGTTGTATCTTTATTATGTTAGTGGTTGCAACGCTGTATATCATATGAATTGCGCCCATACTTCTAAGGCTATTTTTCATTGTACAATCTACGATGTTTGCATTAAACTGCTTTTGGGATGCTTGGAGTGATCTGCATTTTAGTGGGAGGGATTGGGCTGCTTTTTTATAGGGTGGTTGCTCTACGACGGCCCTGTTCTGAGCTGTTCTCAACACTTGAGGACTGCGCCTGCACTTTGTTTTTTATCTAGATTAAATTATTTTGGAGATGAAGTTGGGATCTCTTGATTAGCCTTTAAGGAATGAGATTTGACTCTTGGTTGTGAAGCAATCTTTAACGTCCATGCTTCCCTACAGTCTTTATGTTTGTGGGCGTTATTTTCAGGATTGCGACGTAAAACCCTAGAATTTTTCCAAATTAAATAAGAATTTAATTAAAATATGGCAAGGTCTTAAAAGTATAATTTTCACAAATGTTTGAATTTGGATACGGGACTTGCACCACTGTGTCCGTAGAATTTTCCGAACGATTTCCATATATAGCTTGTCGTAATTTGAGTTGGTATAAGAGAGTTATGAGAATTGGAAGAATTAAAAAAATTAAAAAAAACATAAAAATAAAATAAAATAGAGCCAGGTCAACCCTCATTTGGCTAAGTCGACTGTGGGCAGTCGACCTAACCCTTGAGGCAGTTGACCCGATCCATGTTATTTCTGGTGATTTATTGCTTTTGTTAATTTAATTAAGCATGCGATATTTGAAGCGTGGGAACAAAGTAATCGATAATCGGTGGAGATGATTGTCAAGTGAATCTAATGTCATCTATTAGCTAATCACCCATATAAATTAACACTTAACTCTAGGCCTAAACTCTAATTTTGAGAGTCATAACGAAGTGCTGCAAAAATCTAAACTCAAACCCTAGTCTCTCTAAACCTTAATTCCCAAAATAAACCCAAATCTCAATCCCAAATCAACCTAGAGCTAAATTAGAATGGAGATAAAGAAATTAGAGAAGAGGCTAAGCAAAACTAAGATTAATACACTTGTTTGAGGCCAGATCTAAAGCTTAAGACCAAGGTGAGTGGGCATAGAGCTAATGATTTGGTTATTTAAATCTATTATAATTGATTAGACCTAGAAACACCTAAATTAAATTGATAATCTAAATTAGAAATTGTTAAATTATATATCTGTTAGTTAAATCAGAATTTGACGTTAAATTCATTAATTTGGACATGTTAGACTGTAAACCCAAAATTTAGGCCTTGATTAATCTGAGATATGAAGAATAAAATGTGAATTAGGGATAATTAAATAAATTAGGACTAATCATAACTGTTAATGAGACAAGAAATCATAGTCACCAATTATTATACATACTTAATCAGAAAACAAACTCGAACAAAAAAAATGATGAGCATGATCGATCGACCTATGTTGCTCACAGTCGATTTGCAACGGTTGACCTGGGGCAACCGACGATCGACAATCATGGTTCAAAAATGATGATTTGAACCTCAACCTTTGGCCCAATTTACAAAAGGAAATTTTGATGAATAATGAATGGTATGATGAACTGTTTGGGCCATGTTGTATTTGTGGAAGAATAGGGAAGTTAGTTCCCTATCTAAGATGTATGGAGAATTTATTCGAGAAGATATCAGGATAGGTTAGGATCCAAAAGCTCCATAAATGGTGAGATGACCGTTAAGCAGACGTTGAGGCTAGACATGGATAGCTATGAAGAGATGTAGTTGATTTTACTTCACGTTAGACTCAGAAATGTTATGATCGAGTGGGCGCAGCACAGACGAGAACACTTACTATGGAGTCCGAACCTAAAGGAAGATCCATGTAATGCATGTTTTTTTACAACGTGGTATAGGTGGATGCAGGCACATGACAATAAGTGGTCGTATGAAATTGATTGTTAGATGGGGCTCAAGACTAGCGGGAGTTCACACACGGTGGGCATTGGAGCAGTACAATATTGAGCATTTTGCCACTACGATCGAGATGTTGACAGGGTGCATACGGTGAGTCACTTACAAGTTTACATTATGATGTTCTCCATCTCCAGGTGTAGTGCGAGTAGATATGATGTGAGAGTAGTTCCTCATTTGGTTGATTGCTAGTGTAAGGTTTGACCTGAAGTTTGACCTATTGTGTTAGATAAGTATCCTTAGTTATACAACCATAGGAATACACAAACATAGTTTATGCACTCTATACTGCTTAGAATGATTTTAGAATTAAATGATTTAATCATCTTATCAGTCTTGTTCTCATTCACCAGACTTATGTCTGATTTATTACACTTTTTCTTTTTACCCACCGTAGTAGGATAGGGCAGCAGGTGACTATCCCATTCTTGCTATCAGACAGTCATGCCTAGCTTGGAGCTTAGCTTTCAACTTTTATCTCTTATCATGTATTACTTATCAATACAGTTATCTCTATGTTTCGATTTTGAAGGATATTTTTGTGATATACTATGATTTTGACTTATGTATTGATATTTTTTGAGATTATGATATGGTATGATGTTTTGTGACTACTATTGTCTTTCCTGAGATTATATTTATTTGTTACATTGCTTCCGCTGTGATATGTTGTGACTAGATAGTTTATTCTTCATATTATTATCTTATTCTCTATGATGCTAGTTTATTTCAAGTCTAACGATTTCTCGACACGATGGTTTTTCGACGTGTCGAGAGGTACATGTTGTCACAGTTGGTATTGGAGCATAAACTCAATATTCCTAGGGTTAGGATCATATGAGATACGTATAAGATATAAATATATACGACTTTTGATAAATGAAATGGTTTTTGAAATTTTTTCAAAATTGATTTTTAAGTATATATACATATATAAGTATTTCCAAAACGTTTTTTAAAATTTTTCAAAATCACTTATGTTCATGCTTATGCTCATTTCAATTCCTGCTTGTATAATCTCTTATTTATTAACCTTGTTTTGAGCTATCTATGGAAGTTACTAATTAAATCTTTAATCTTCATAGATAGAGATGGTTAATCCTGTTGGGTCAGGCTCTACCGATTCTTGAGATTTTGGGCGTGAACATACCCATATTGTTTCGTTGGTACCTACAGGTTAGGAGATAGGTTGAGCAGCCACCCATTAGAGAGCCTACTGGTGCAGCGACAGATGGGGTTCCTACCCTCCCATTTACCGCTCTTGACTTTTCAAAGCCGTGTAAGGAATTTTCAAGTTTTGGAGGCTAGCCTTACTTGGGGACGAAGTCTTATGTGGATTCGAGAGTATGGACCTGCTTGTAAGATGATATTTGGTCTTATAGGATTGGCTAATAGAGTTAGTGGACGGCTTGCTAACTGGAAGCTGATGGATGAGGCTTTGAGTTGGTGGGATGTTCTGAAGGTAGAGATAGAAGGAGGTGATATGACTTAGGGAGAGTTTTGCAGGAGGTTTGAGATGAAGTTTCTGCACAGGCTCAAGAGGGTTTTTAGTTAGAGAGGTTTATCAAACATAAGAAGGGTGATATGTTAGTTAAGGAGTATGTGAACTAGTTTAATGAGCTTCCAAGGTTTGGCATGCAGTTGATCAGTACACTGTATAAGAAAGCTCTCAAGTTTGTTAAGGGATTGAATCAGCCGCTTTGGGATTTTATAGTGAGTCATATTCTGATGGGAGCTACATTCTTGAGACTTGTTAAGATGGCTTTGCTTACCTCTATTTCTAAGAAGGAGGTGAAGAATGAGGCTTCAAAGTTTGTAAAGAAAAGGTTCTAGAAGGGAAAAAAAGAAAGGAGGATTCAGGCAGAGAGGGAAGATTCAGAAGAAGGAGTTGAAGTGCCATCAGTGTGCTAAGCCAAGCATTTTGCTAAGGATTGCGAAGTAGATCCTTCTAAAGCGAAGTGCTACAACTGCGATCGGTTCGGGTATTACAAGCGAGTTTGTCCAGCCCTACCTAGAGCTTCTTCTTAGGCGTTAACTTAGGTGGTCCATACTTATGCTCTTAAGGCAGTCCCTAGTTAGAGTATGCAGCCAGCACTGGATAAAGGGGAAAAGGTGGTGGTTGAAGGTGTGTTATCTCTTTCCAGTCTTTCTGTTCATACTTTGTTTGATACTTGGGCTTCTCATTCTTTTATCTCTAGTGGAATTGTTGATGATTTACACCTAGAAACTAGTATTATGATAGATCATATAGTTGTGTCATACCCCATGGGAGGATTGACCTATTTGTCTATGATATGCGGAGGTTGAGGTTGATGATTCTAAGAGTCGAGTTTGATTGTGATGCCTATGTATTTGGATTTTCTGGATTTCGATTGATTTTAGGCATGGATTGTATGGCTTTGTTTGAGGCTATACTGGACTGTGATAAAAAGGTTGTTATATTGAGCACTAGTAGTGGGCGAAGCCTAGAGGTTTTTGCGATCCATAAGGATCAATTATGTTGAGCTATATTTGCTACCTGGACCTGGAATTGTCCTAGGATGAGCTTGATTCTATACTTGTAGTTAGATATTTTCCTTACTTTTTGCTAACGTTATAGGTCTCCCACCCCAAAGAGAGATCGAGTTTAGGATCTAGCTTATTGAGAATGCTTGACCGGTTGCCTTAACTCTAATGCATATAGATCTAAGATAAAGACGGGAGTTGAATAAGCAGGTAGATGAGTTGCTGAAAAAGGGTTTTATTAGGAGAAGCAATTTTAGGTAGGGAGTACTAATCGTCTTTGCCACCAAGGAAAATGGTTCCCTTAGAATCTGCGTTGACTATCGGGAGCTGAATAAATAGACAAAGAAGAATCACTATCCTTTGCCCCGAGTAAATGATCTGTAACGACCCGCCATTTTGGACCATTCGCGTCCATTATAAGTGTATAGGTAGACACTCATGTCGGAGTTGAATTGCTCAAAATACCGCGTTGTTAATTTAAATTTGGCAAAACTAAACATATAAAGTAAATAAAATAATCACAGAACACAGACACAGAGTAATAATTGCAGCGGAAATAAAAGAGATAGTAGTTCATGAAGCTACTATATGAATATATAAAATACATCAGAGTTTACAACAGAAGAGTAATACGATACATCAGAGTTAAACCAGATACAACGGAAGAGTAACACGATACATCAGATACAAATCAGAATGCATCACTGGAATCATCGGATACTGAAAGTAGAATAGATGGCTGGATCTTCAAGCAAAGCTCCAACTCCAAAGGTGAGTCTCGAAAGCTGAACTACTCAGTCTGACCCGAGCGTAAAGCAAAATACAAAACACTCGAGTCAGGATTAACATTCTTATATTAATAAATCCAACTCAAGTGAAATCGAAATTGAAATACAAGTAACTCAAAGGATGTTTGGAATAACCATCCTTTATGGATCCGTTAAACTATCTACTATGTAGTAGTATACGATAAGTAGATAATGTCTATCAGTAATCATAAAGATATCAAAATAGCGTTAAGTCATGGCCCATTCCACCCTTAACACATTTTTATTCCCCAAAGCATATACAAGACCGTAGTTTCCCCAAAACCGGAAGTCACCAGAGGGCAATCCATATACTAAAGGTACAAATCAAAATCGTAGTGGTCGCGCATAAATGGAATACAAGTATGACAAGGCACATGAGGCAATACCCAAGGTAGTGATACTACCGTTCGCCTGATCCGGACTGGTGAGAACGCAACGCCGCAGCGCCCGCAACACCGTGAAACAACACTCCCAAAATCAAGGGTGCACCAATCGACAACAAGTAATAAGTAGTTCGAAGAAGTGTGTCCAATTGAGGTAGCAAATCCTCCATTGGCCCGGCACAGCTCCTGTTTTAGTCATTTCCAATTTGACACAAGTGTCAAGGCTATCTATTATCGTTCACTTTCTTCAATCATCGCGTTCTCCAATCCAACCACTTAATTCTGGATCATCACTTCGCGTATAGTTATTAAAGTGGTTTTCGGTTTAGATAGAGAGTATATCCATAACCGAATTCCGGTCTCTTTAATAACTTCCGTAATTATTACACCGATTGGTCGTTTAATATATTTCAAAACCAAATCAATTACAACTTCGATTAGAATTTATAAATCAACATTTCATTTGTCTTTCAAAACCAATTTCCAAAATTTACGTTTCAACTTCCAAATTCATAATTTCAAGATCTTATAATTCAATTTCAAATTTTGTTTAAAACACTTCAAATACTGATTCAAGTTCGTATAAAAGTTTCATTCCGAAATCATTTAAATTAACTTAATTTTAACATTCAAATCAATTTACATTCATTTATCGATTCTATTCAATATCCATTAAGTTAATTATCATTCAAAACAATTTTTATTAAATTTCCAATTCATTTAAATCCATTATTTAAATTCAACTTCCTTATTTCAAAACTTACAAATTGAATTAAATTAAATTCATCAAATCACTTCTTTCAATTACAAGTCTTACATTAATTCCAAAATTATCACATTTTCATTTCCTGTTAAAGAAATTCAATTTCACTTATTTACTCACTTAAATAATTTTCCAAAACTTACTTAATAAAGAAAACTCAATTTCAATTATTTACGAAGTAAAATTCACGTATTCAAAAGTTCAATTTTTCTTATTAAAGAATTCAATTCAATTTAATCATTAAATAATTCAATCTTATTTAATTATTAAATAATTCAAAACATAATTATTAAATAATTTCAAAGTTTAATAATTTCAAACTTAATTATAATTTCAAACTTAATTATTAAATCATTTCAAAGTTTTAAAAATTTCAAATTTAATTATAATTTCAAACTTAATTCAATCATTTCCCTAATTAAACAACATTCTTTCATCAATTACATTTTTAATAATTTGTTTCAGATTATTAAATATTAACATTTTCCTTTCATTAAAAATTTAAATTTCAACTTCATTTCAAAACCATATTATTTATTTAAATAAAATCTTCATTTTTTTTAAAATCAGATTATTGACCAATCGGGTTTATTTAAATTTTCTATCCTGGGTTAGAGTTCAATTTGGGTATTTATCATTTCAACCCAATTCTAATTCAATTCAAAATCAAATCATAACAAAGGGAACTTGCAGTGTGATAACTGGGATGGTGTCGAAGTAAATAAACAAGCAATAACAACAACCAATATCAATCCAATAATCAATTAAAATAATCCCGAAATAACCGTATTAACTCGCATTGTTATTTGTACGAATTAATATAATTATTTCTAGAATCTACATTATCATTTCATGCAGATTAAAGATTATTCCACAAATTATTTATACGGTTTTTCACTTGTCATTCAATTTACAATTTCATACATCATCAATTTAACAACATACATTCAATGATTCAAAATGTAATTAAACAAATCCTACATGTCAATAAATTCAACAGTTAAAGGGGTCATGTTATACAAATGTCAGTTAATCAAATTTAACATTTAATTATCCTATATCAAGTTCAATTTCATACTATTTATCATTTTAATCATTAACAATTTAACGTCCAATATAAACATCAACAATCAATCAATTATCAGCCAAACTGTATTATCATCGCATAAATAATTAACAGAAAATGGTGTCAGATGTCATAGGTGAACTGATACAGGTAATTGCATATATAACAGTGTAATTAACTAACAGCAGCATATTTCAATTATCGTTTCAATTGAAATCAATTTAAATAAATAAAAGAACGTTAATCGTGAGTGATTGCTCACCTTTCGAGGCTAGAGATATGAGCGGAAATGGAAGCGAATTTTGGATCCAAACATGAATTCCAAAACATCATTAGATGGACATGATTCAGTGTAGCAAATAGGCACGATGGACAACGCTGATAATGGGAAATCGAAGAGAACGGGTCAGATCAACTAAAAAAACAGATATATACACTATATTTAAAAATCAATTGATTATAGAAGATCAGTATAACCATAAATATAAACCCAAAATTATATTGTAAGCTTCCAAACTGAAACGTATATCTTCATTTAAAATATTACATATGACAGGACTTTAAAAATCAGAACTTTAAATCAATATACTTGTAAATTAAAGCATCCATTTATATTAAAACAGAAATTTTAATCAAAACATCCATACATTTAAAGTCTGCAATACTTAACAAATCAAAACATCCATTTGTATACTTGTAAATCATATTACACATAACAACCTTTATATAAGGTATATATATATATATATATATGACTCATATTTTAAAGCAAAATATCTAATATATATTTATCATTAAAACTATTACAAAGCAGCATAGTCTAAGCCAACCTTCTACATACCATATAATTATACACCATAATATTACTAATATAGCAGAAAATCTTAATATATACAGAACTAACTCATATTTTTTTATATACATGTGATATTAAAATTCAATACAGCCCTTAAACAAACAGATTAGTAAAATCATCTCATGTAACAGAATTAATATAAACTATATATATATACACTTATATATCAAAACAGAATATAACTGATATGTAGTTTAAAGACTTTCAAACATAGTAGATATAGAAATTATAACTTTTGCAACTGTTGAAACAATATATAACCTCTTACTGTAAACCAACATAACATATACATAATACTTAAAATAGTTGTACAAAACAATAAGTTTATATACAAACTTTTATCATAACTCGTGTATAAACTAATATATCGATATGACTTATAAAATGCAACCCTATACCTGTACATATAGTATGGCCTTATATGTCTATATATAGTGGACTTTCATAGAATAATAGACCTTATATATATATACAACACTATTACTTTATAAGCTTTATAAATTATATAACATATATGCCACTTTCGTATACAAACAAACACGTTATACTAAACTTTAAAACTAACAGGTAACTTTTTAACAAAATATTTATATACAACTTCCTTAAAACAACAACTAGAACATATAAACAACATACCCTATATTTATATAAACAGCAACAGACTACATATGACTTGTATACTAGGTGTGAAACCAAATATATATATAGATCTGACTTTTAAATCAAAAGATAGGCAAAACAAAATATATTGTTGTCAAAAACATATATACTACGACCATACATCAACTTTTATAACTTTATAAACCATTACACTACAACCCACCATATAACTCATATATTCAAACTGTTACCTATATACTTAGCTATATATATAAACAACTAACATAACAAAAATATGTAAGCGTCCAGTACCTTCCTTTATAGACTAGAGAAAAGAAGATCGAGAAAAATGGAAGACAGAGAGGGAATCTCGACTGGGCTTGGTGCGTTAGTTGATGGAGGAGAGGCCGGTGATGGGTGGGAAGAGATGAGGAAGAGGAAGAGAGGATCTGACGTTGGCTGCGTGAGGTTCTGAGGTGGGAGGTTGGTCGCAGGCGAATGGTGGGTCGGGTAGGCTGCTCGCGTTTGTAAGGAGGCAAGGATGGTGAAGGCCGTGAGGGATCCTAGGCCAGTGGAGGTGGTGCCTTTGGGTTGAGCTGCCGAAGGATGAGGGAAAATAGGGAGATTGGCACACGTGAAGGAGGAGGTTGTGGCCGCTAGTTGTTTGTGATGGAGGATCTGGTGGCCATGGTGAAGGGCGGAGGAACAGAAGGTAGAAAGAATGCAAAGTAACAGAGCAAGTTTCAATGTAAAAAAATAAATAACAAGTTACAGAGCAAAATATAAATGCAAATGGTCATTGGTTACATGCGTGAACTGATGGGAATAAATGCAAATGACCGTTGGTTATTCACGGCAGAAAATGGAGAGACACAAAGAAAATAAAAGGGCAACGAAATCAAAAGGTAAGATTCGAATACTGATTCGGTTTCTTATTTAATTGATTTTACAGTGAATTGGACGTCAAACACAGGATTGAATATGCCGCAGAGATCAACACAACGAGATGATCACAACGGTATACAGATATCAGTAGTATGATTAAATTAAAAAAAATTCGAATTTTCTAATAGAGGAAAATGCAAGAAAAACGCTGAAAAATAAGATGGACGGAGCCAAAGATGTCCGAATTTGGAAAAATGACAAACTGAAATCTTGCTCAGAAGATGGTTTAGAATTTTTCTATGTAAAAATATTTTGGTTTTGAAAACGTTTTATTTTCAACACTTTTTAACTGATTAAATTGAAGTTAATTTACGCGCGAAATAAACTTTCATATTTTCGGACGAAAATTTACTAGTTGCTATGTTTAACTAGACGTATTCCAAATATTAAATTTTTATTTCAAAATTTTATTGTTTAAAATTTCACAAAATTTCAACTAATTACGTTATTAAAACAGTTGAAATTTACGGGTCATTACATTCTCCCCCACTCAAAACTTTTCGTCCCCGAAAAGGAACGAGGTAGGAGAATAGAAACAACCTGAAAGAAAACAGATTTGAAATACAAAATAACAATTAATTTAAACCATATAAATTCAAATTTAAATTAATTGATATTCAATAATTGATTTAATCCATTTGATTTCACTAAAATCAATCTCAACTATTTCTAAATTCATTATCTTATTATCCCATTTTTTTTTTAAATTTACAATTTCTAAAACCATAAATTTGAATAGTCTTTTATTATAATCATATATTTCAGCAATTTTAAATTCTTCATTATTCCAAATTATTGTTAAATTTATTCTACTTAATATATCTAACCACATATATTTAACCCATATAAATTAATTTAAACCATACAAGTTTCGATTTAAATTAATTTATATTTACTAATTTCTTTTAAATTCAAGGTATTTTCATATGTTGATCAAATTTCTATTTATTAATTCTTTCAAAACAAATTTATTTCATTATTGACTGAGTTTTACTTATTATCCTATCTAACTCTATTAACATCTTATAATCAAAATTTAGTGTATAACATTTATTATAAACACTCAAATTTTATTTATAAATTCAATTTTATCTTATATATTATCCAATTACATATTCAACTTCTGAATGATTTAGGTAAGTTGTATTAGAATGCAGTTGAACAATATACAAATAAAATTTCCCAATTCAATTATTCAAGTTTAAATATTTTCCAAATTTTGGTTTTATTTATAATTAAAATCATCCTTTAACAAAATTTAAGAATTTGATTACCGATTAACTTTAAACAATTTAGAGATATATATAATATATTTATATCAAATCAAATTAAATTTTAAAATAAGATACCTATATATATGTAAATCAAAATATACTGAAGAAATTCAAATCAAAATATATATATATTTTTTTTTCTTTTTTTTTCTTTCAAAACAAAACCGTAGCAAAGCTACAGAATGGTTTCTCCACTTCGAAACTCGAAAATGAATGTCGATGATGCGGCCGCCATCACCGAAATTATTTTCCAGCGACAAAGAGAAGAGCACTGATTTCAATATTTAAAATTTCTTTGAAAACGGTTTCTATTTGAGAAATACGTTCACTAATATACATTTTAAAATTAAAAACAAAGTTTGAAATCACCGGAAACTAATAAATTCTCAAATTTCTGAATTAAATTCATTTCAAATTCCAATCAATTTATAACCAAGTTTATAAATTCATTTAGAATAATAAATGATAATCAAATATTATCATTTCAAACAACCAATTTAATTAACCTCTAAATTCCAGAAAATTTTACTTATATTTTTACAATATAATCAAACAAATTTGAAAACAATATTGTGTCAGTTTGCTCTGCTCAAGTGTTTTGGAAATCCTATCGATGGCGTTGATCAGACGAATCGATCGAAAACCCAAACCAACATCAGCAACTCAAACAACACAATATATAAAACATTTTTTTATATAAATTTACAAATACACTTCCTCGCTCAACGATACAATAATGAATTTCAAAGCAAGGATAGGGATTCAAATTTTTTGATAGACTCAAATCAAAGAGAAATTTGATTCGAAGATAAGTTCGAAACAGAAGATAAGATAATTCAATTACCACAATCGGGAGATGGATGAGTTTATTTAATTCACGTGCAACCTTAACCGGGTCGTCCGTGACTTCAAGAATAAGATCGATGCTGAATTCCGAGGCAAATCGACATTCGATCTCGAGGAATAGAATTCAGGTATAGCAGTTGATAGATAGCATTGTAAACCGAGGATACAGAAATCTCCGGTAAATCGATGTCTATTATAAAGGAGTTTACTCCTTTACGAATCATTCGAAGATTGGCGAGACCGCCGATCTATTATAGATATCATTCAAAATGGAGTTATGGGGTGCTCCAGAATTGAAAGAAGACGAATAGTGAGGGACACGAATGAATTTCGAAACCGAGGGGAACGTTCCAAAATTCAAAGGAATTGAGTCAAAGGAAAAGATTGAAACTCGAATGAGAGTGATTCTGCAAATACATTTACCCTATATGTTAAGTTTTGCCTAGAGCTACCAAAGCTTTGATACCAACTGTAACGACCCGCCATTTTGGACCATTCGCGTCCATTATAAGTGTATAGGTAGACACTCATGCCGGAGTTGAATTGCTCAAAATACCGCGTTGTTAATTTAAATTTGGCAAAACTAAACATATAAAGTAAATAAAATAATCACAGAACACAGACACAGAGTAATAATTGCAGCGGAAATAAAAGAGATAGTAGTTCATGAAGCTACTATATGAATATATAAAATACATCAGAGTTTACAACAGAAGAGTAATACGATACATCAGAGTTAAACCAGATACAACGGAAGAGTAACCAGATACATCAGATACAAATCAGAATGCATCACTGGAATCATCGGATACTGAAAGCAGAATAGATGGCTGGATCTTCAAGCAAAGCTCCAACTCCAAAGGTGAGTCTCGAAAGCTGAACTACTCAGTCTGACCCGAGCGTAAAGCAAAATACAAAACACTCGAGTCAGGATTAACATTCTTATATTAATAAATCCAACTCAAGTGAAATCGCAATTGAAATACAAGTAACTCAAAGGATGTTTGGAATAACCATCCTTTAAGGATCCGTTAAACTATCTACTATGTAGTAGTGTACGATAAGTAGATAATGTCTATCAGTAATCATAAAGATATCAAAATAGCGTTAAGTCATGGCCCATTCCACCCTTAACACATTTTTATTCCCCAAAGCATATACAAGACCGTAGTTTCCCCAAAACCGGAAGTCACCAGAGGGCAATCCATATACTAAAGGTACAAATCAAAATCGTAGTGGTCGCGCATAAATGGAATACAAGTATGACAAGGCACATGAGGCAATACCCAAGGTAGTGATACTACCGTTCGCCTGATCCGGACTGGTGAGAACGCAACGCCGCAGCGCCCGCAACACCGTGAAACAACACTCCCAAAATCAAGGGTGCACCAATCGACAACAAGTAATAAGTAGTTCGAAGAAGTGTGTCCACTTGAGGTAGCAAATCCTCCATTGGCCCGGCACAACTCCTGTTTTAGTCATTTCCAATTTGACACAAGTGTCAAGGCTATCCATTATCGTTCACTTTCTTCAATCATCGCGTTCGCCAATCCAACCACTTCATTCTGGATCATCACTTCGCGTATAGTTATTAAAGTGGTTTTCGGTTTAGATAGAGAGTATATCCATAACCGAATTCCGGTCTCTTTAATAACTTCCGTAATTATTACACCGATTGGTCGTTTAATATATTTCAAAACCAAATCAATTACAACTTCGATTAGAATTTGTAAATCAACATTTCATTTGTCTTTCAAAACCAATTTCCAAAATTTACGTTTCAACTTCCAAATTCATAATTTCAAGATCTTATAATTCAATTTCAAATTTTATTTAAAACACTTCAAATACTGATTCAAGTTCGTATAAAAGTTTCATTCCGAAATCATTTAAATTAACTTAATTTTAACATTCAAATCAATTTACATTCATTTATCGATTCCATTCAATATCCATTAAGTTAATTATCATTCAAAACAATTTTTATTAAATTTCCAATTCATTTAAATCCATTATTTAAATTCAACTTCCTTATTTCAAAACTTACAAATTGAATTAAATTAAATTCATCAAATCACTTCTTTCAATTACAAGTCTTACATTAATTCCAAAATTATCACATTTTCATTTCCTGTTAAAGAAATTCAATTTCACTTATTTACTCACTTAAATAATTTTCCAAAACATACTTAATAAAGAAAACTCAATTTCAATTATTTACGAAGTAAAATTCACGTATTCAAAAGTTCAATTTTTCTTATTAAAGAATTCAATTCAATTTAATCATTAAATAATTCAATCTTATTTAATTATTAAATAATTCAAAACATAATTATTAAATAATTTCAAAGTTTAATAATTTCAAACTTAATTATAATTTCAAACTTAATTATTAAATCATTTCAAAGTTTAATAATTTCAAATTTAATTATAATTTCAAACTTAATTCAATCATTTCCCAAATTAAACAACATTCTTTCATCAATTACATTTTTAATAATTTGTTTCAGATTATTAAATATTAACATTTTCCTTTCATTAAAAATTTAAATTTCAACTTCATTTCAAAACCATATTATTTATTTAAATAAAATCTTCATTTTTTTTAAATCAGATTATTGACCAATCGGGTTTATTTAAATTTTCTATCCTAGGTCAGAGTTCAATTTGGGTATTTATCATTTCAACCCAATTCCAATTCAATTCAAAATCAAATCATAACAAAGGGAACTTGCAGTGTGATAACTGGGATGGTGTCGAAGTAAATAAACAAGCAATAACAACAACCAATATCAATCCAATAATCAATTAAAATAATCCTAAAATAACCGTATTAACTCGCATTGTTATTTGTACGAATTAATATAATTATTTCAAGAATCTACACTATCATTTCATGCAGATTAAAGATTATTCCACAAATTATTTATACGGTTTTTCACTTGTCATTCAATTTACAATTTCATACATCATCAATTTAACAACATACATTCAATGATTCAAAATGTAATTAAACAAATCCTACATGTCAATAAATTCAACAGTTAAAGGGGTCATGTTATACAAATGCCAGTTAATCAAATTTAACATTTAATTATCCTATATCAAGTTCAATTTCATACTATTTATCATTTTAATCATTAACAATTTAACGTCCAATATAAACATCAACAATCAATCAATTATCAGCCAAACTGTATTATCATCGCATAAATAATTAACAGAAAATGGTGTCAGATGTCATAGGTGAACTGATACAGGTAATTGCATATATAACAGTGTAATTAACTAACAGCAGCATATTTCAATTACCGTTTCAATTGAAATCAAATTTAAATAAATAAAAGAACGTTAATCGTGAGTGATTGCTCACCTTTCGAGGCTAGAGATATGAGCAGAAATGGAAGCGAATTTTGGATCCAAACATGAATTCCAAAACATCATTAGATGGACATGATTCAGTGTAGCAAACAGGCACGATGGACAACGCTGATAATGGGAAATCGAAGAGAACGGGTCAGATCAACTAAAAACACAGATATATACACTATATTTAAAAATCAATTAATTATAGAAGATCGGTATAACCATATATATAAACCCAAAATTATATTGTAAGCTTCCAAACTGAAACGTATATCTTCATTTAAAATATTACATATGACAGGACTTTAAAAATCAGAACTTTAAATCAATATACTTGTAAATTAAAGCATCCATTTATATTAAAACAGAAATTTTAATCAAAACATCCATACATTTAAAGTCTGCAATACTTAACAAATCAAAACATCCATTTGTATACTTGTAAATCATATTACACATAACAACCTTTATATAAGGTATATATATATATATGACTCATATTTTAAAGAAAAATATCTAATATATATTTATCATTAAAAATATTAGAAAGCACCATAGTCTAAGCCAACCTTCTACATACCATATAATTATACACCATAATATTACTAATATAGCAGAAAATCGTAATATATACAGAACTAACTCATATTTTTTTATATACATGTGATATTAAAATTCAATACAGCCCTTAAACAAACAGATTAGTAAAATCATCTCATGTAACAGAATTAATATAAACTATATATATATACACTTATATATCAAAACAGAATATAGCTGATATGTAGTTTAAAGACTTTCAAACATTGTAGATATAGAAATTATAACTTTTGCAACTGTTGAAACAATATATAACCTCTTACTGTAAACCAACATAACATATACATAATACTTAAAATAGTTGTACAAAACAATAAGTTTATATACAAACTTTTATCATAACTCGTGTATAAACTAATATATCGATATGACTTATAAAATGCAACCCTATACCTGTACATATAGTATGGCCTTATATGTCTATATATAGTGGACTTTCATAGAATAATAGACCTTATATATATATATACAACACTATTACTTTATAAGCTTTATAAATTATATAACATATATGCCACTTTCGTATACAAACAAACACGTTATACTAAACTTTAAAACTAACAGGTAACTTTTTAACAAAATATTTATATACAACTTCCTTAAAACAACAACTAGAACATATAAACAACATACCCTATATTTATATAAACAGCAACAGACTACATATGACTTGTATACTAGGTGTGAAACCAAATATATATATATATCTGACTTTTAAATCAAAAGATAGGCAAAACAAAATATATTGTTGTCAAAAACATATATACTGCGACCATACATCAACTTTTATAACTTTATAAACCATTACACTACAACCCACCATATAACTCATATATTCAAACTGTTACCTATATACTTAGCTATATATATAAACAACTAACATAACAAAAATATGTAAGCGTCCAGTACCTTCCTTTATAGACTAGAGAAAAGAAGATCGAGAAAAATGGAAGACAGAGAGGGAATCTCGACTGGGCTTGGTGCGTTAGTTGATGGAGGAGAGGCCGGTGATGGGTGGGAAGAGATGAGGAAGAGGAAGAGAGGATCTGACGTTGGCTGCGTGGGGTTCTGAGGTGGGAGGTTGGTCGCAGGCGAATGGTGGGTCGGGTAGGCTGCTCGCGTTTGTAAGGAGGCAAGGATGGTGAAGGCCGTGAGGGATCCTAGGCCAGTGGAGGTGGTGCCTTTGGGTTGAGCTGCCGAAGGATGAGGGAAAATAGGGAGATCGGCACACGTGAAGGAGGAGGTTGTGGCCGCTAGTTGTTTGTGATGGAGGATCTGGTGGCCATGGTGAAGGGCGGAGGAACAGAAGGTAGAAAGAATGCAAAGTGACAGAGCAAGTTTCAATGTAAAAAAATAAATAATAAGTTACAGAGCAAAATATAAATGCAAATGGTCATTGGTTACATGCGTGAACTGATGGGAATAAATGCAAATGGCCGTTGGTTATTCACGGCAGAAAATGGAGAGACACAAAGAAAATAAAAGGGCAACGAAATCAAAAGGTAAGATTCGAATACCGGTTCTGTCACGACCCGACCTTCTATGCCCAGAAAGTCGTATCGTTTTGAAGAAAAGAAAGAGGTGAGAAAGTAGAAAAGATAGAGAAGAAGAAGAAACAACAACAGAATCTCAACAGCGGAACGAATAAAATATAATATATCACATAAATATACAAATATTATATACATCAGAGTACACAGATAATACATCCATACTAGACAGTTATAAACACCTGTCTAGTTAATACAACTCACGCATTACAGAGATACAACACAGCGGAAAATACAGAATAACACTAACACAGCGGAACCACTATATATCTATACGCTGAAGCCTCCTGCTCCATTGCTCCTCCAGAATTCGTCAAAGCTAACCTGAATCCCTTGACTACCCGTAAAAATTTGGGTACCCGAGAGTTTATGAAAAACAGAAATAAACTTCGGGTCAGACATGGGTCTGGTATGAGTAACAGGTTAAAATTGTTTAACTTTGAAAATCATTTGAAAACAAAGGTATCACGTAAGACTTCCCACACATAAACATGGAAAAGTTTTTACCTTACGCTAACCAAAACATTTTTAGGAAATCCAGTGATATTATAATAGTGTCTAGGGTTTTCAAGTAAATAAGAAATAGCTGAAATTGTTACATCTATTAAATTCCAGCATACTAGCCACAACGTGGGTAATACAATCAAAACCGAAGGCACTTATTGGATTTTGGATTCCATACAATGGCTGGGCTACTGGGGTACCGCCCGTCACAGTACGTGGCCTAGATCACCGTACCGAGGAGTACGCCCGCTCCCCTGCAACACAAGGCCGGAACATCCCTTACTGGATAATTCCCGGATAAGAAAACCCCACAGTTGGTGCGCTCTCCAACTGCCACTACCGAATAAAAAGGGACCTCTAGACAGGGGAAATCTCATCCTACTTGGGTGCTACCCACTAGCCTTGCTGCACCTCCCCTGTTTTAGCCATTCCCGGTTGATGAGGCTTGAGGTTACGATTACCTTTAGAGAACACATCTCTTAGAATGCTCATCGCCCACCTGACGATGTTCTGAAAGCATTCGATCCATACAAGTTCGTTCCGGGTTCGAACGAAACCGAAGGCATTATCTCGTTACACTCATATTGGAATCACCCTCAGAGTTAACGACAATAACCCTTGCATTCTGAATCACCATCTCGAATCTATAAGTACTATCTCCGTCAAACTCATTACGGAATCACCCACAGAGTTATACTGACGAATAGTTCTTATACCTCGAGTCTTCACTTGCTCCATTTGGATTTCACGACCTAACGTTAAATTGGGAATCGGTGTGGTTTTCGGATATCCAAATATGGAAACCCGATCCCGGTCTCACCGAATCCAACATGTGTCTTTTAAGGCCAAGTTGTTTTAAAGGTTAAAACAATTCAAATTAAATTATCTATATCAACAGATAGATAAATCACAATATCACTGATGGATAATCACATATCATCATAAATGGAAAATCTATAATATCATCACACTTCATCAAAGCATCCATATCATAACAGATAACACTCATCTCATATCTGAGATCACAATCAATCAATGGGATATCAATATCAATCATCATACATAAGCAAGAATAATAATCATATCTTTGATAATTAATTTAAAATGAATTAAATCAATTATCTTATCCTTAATTAATTTAAAGTTAATTAAATTAATTACTTTATCAGTATTAACTTGCTTATATTACTACAAATAAATTATCAATCAATTCATTGACCATCATCCCATTACTCCATTTAATTAATCATCCCCGATTAATTTTCATTAATTACATCTAAGTAATTTCCTTCAAATTTATTTCCACGGATTAATTACTTTAACCAAATATAGAAATTCATCTTTATATCATTTTATTTATTAATTAACTAAGTTAATTACATTACTTAATTATTTATATTAATAAATCTCTTCATTTATCAATTATATTTCGAATAAACCCATTTGAATTCCAACATTAATTATATTAATTAATGATTTCAAATTAACATTTACAATTTTAAATTAATCACATCGAGTAATTAATCTTTAAATTAAACCCAAATATTAATCCCCTCTGATTAATCACATCTGGTAATTAACTTCCTTAATTACTTCATAAACAAATTAATTACTCAATAATCAATTATCTCTAATTAATCCCTTTGATTAATTATAAAAAGTAATTTACTCAACGCTTTATTAACGAACATCATCCCATAATTACATCCTGTAATTTAAACATTAATTACCTCTCTAAGAAATTTTATCTTCAAATCATCAAACGATTAAATACGGGTTAATTAATTTATTCAATAAATCAAAATGAGTAATTAATTTTCTTAATTACTTCCCCTTAAATTAATTATACTTTAACAGTTAAAATGTTGATTTCAATTAATTAATTCAATTAACGATTAATAATCAATTAATTGATTAATTATAAATAATCCAATTAACAGTTTTCTTTAACATCTATTAATTTCTATACTAAAGTAATTAACTTGTATTAATGATTATGAGTTAAATTTTCCATTTATAAATTAATTAAGGTCTAATCCATACTTTCAATAACATATAAATTATTTAATTCATTTTGAAAACTTTAATTGATACATTAAGCCTTAATTTCCAATTAATTACTTAATTCATTTATAAAAACTTGCATTGATTCATTTAAACATCAATTCCTAATTTAATCAATACAATTCCATTAACAATTTAATCCTTTTTAATAATAAATGAGTTTAAAACTAAATCCTTATTTCTTAAAGTAAACTCGTTTCATTTCGATTAAATTTAACTTTTAAAATGTTTAAAGCATTTATTTCTCTTTTCCTTAACTCTCATTTTAAATGTCGAGTTTAAACGAATACTAGTTAAATTTTAAATCTTTCTATAAAACTAACCTTTAAAAGAAATCTTTAAATTACAATTTTAAACAAATCTTAGTTATAAATGCCTTTAAATCAAACCACCTTAATTTAAATTTATTAGAAGTATTTAAAATTTAAACTTTTTCTTTTATTTCAAAAATCTGGATTTTATACTTAAATTAAATACAGTTTCCCCTTGGTTTAAATTTTAAAAACTAACAGATTTAAAAACTGTTTAAAAATCTGTACTGTTTAAACATATAAACCATGACCCGGAATCACTTCAATTTGCTTCGAGAAAAGCGAAAAATTTCCCGAGCCCAAACAAGTTTTTCCCGAGAAAATCTCGAGTTAACCTGAACACTGCTTTAAAAACTAAGATAACAGATCCTACCCGAGACAACTTATTTTTACTTCGAGTAATTTATAGATTCGCCCGAGCAAAACGAAGAATTACTCGAGTAATTCTCGAGTTTTATTCCCCTGTCAACCAAAATAAGCACATCCATCAGAACTCTCGACTGTGCACGTGCACCGAGGGTCCGGCCACGTCCAGTCATCTACGACCACCTCCACATCTCGACGATCATCTCGACATTTCCTCTCCGGCCTCCGATCATCCTCTCAAGCCCTCGATCGAAATCGAGTTCGATCGCCTGGAAACTCAAAATCAGAAAACAAATCACGATCCCTGGCAACAACGCCGTGCTCCTATCTCCGATCACCAGAAAATCCCCTACTTCGGCTACAACTTCGACCACACCGGAGCTTCAACTTCCCAAAATATTTCAAAGCTCGATCAAACGTCGATCTCGAACGGAACGAAATGTTACGACACTCAAAAACTAGGTCTCCAGTTTTAAATTCCTTCCCGCCGCCATCACGATGAACTGCTGACTAGTTCACCATTTTTCTCACGCTTCCCCATCACTCCTCTACCTTTCGACCAACCCGCGACGTCTCCGGTCATCTCCATCGACCACGGCATCCCAATATGTTCAAAACGGTGAAGTAAAAACTGCTCTTCACTCCTTTGCTTAAAAATTGCAGTTCTTGTTTTAAAAATCATAAATTTGTATGTAGTTTCGATCTATAATCCTGAATCTTTAAAACCAGAGGTTTGGTTTTAAACATATTTAAAGATGAGATTAGATTTCTTAAGTTATCAGGGGAAATATAGTTTGTTTCGACCTAAATGAAATTTTAATACTTAGATGATAGCTAAACAAACAACTACTGTTCATATCCCAGGTTCAACTAGTTGGTAGATTAAAAGATGGAGGTTGGTTTTCATATATAGAAAAAAACAGATAACAGAATATCAAACAGATACAAGTATCACAGAGCAGATACACACAAATTCCAGTCATACACATACAAGATTTAGAGAAAAACATTCCAATAACTTATCTTATAAGTTTAAAACAAAATTGTTACTCACCAATTTTGTAAAAGACAAAGCATCCATATTTGCAACCAGTTTTGAATTTCTTGAAAACTGGAAATGTTTTCAACTTTGATCTTCTTTCCATTTTGCTTCTCTACTTTGTTGTAGTTGTTAGATGATTATAGAATGTTGCTTAAGTTTTAATGGAGTTTTTTTTATATATTTGGTTTTGTTGAGCTCGAACTGGGATTGGAAATGATAAAAGAAATTGCTCTCAAGTTGAAGTTTTAAAACATTTACAGGGTTATCATATTTTTATTGTCAGAGATCTTTGTATAAAATGGAGGCTGAAAAGAAATGGGTATACAATCGTATAGGCTGGTTTGGTTGCTAATAAATGAAGACAATAAATGCTTGTACTTGTGTTTTTTTCATTTTATACCTATCCTATCTCCTTTTCTAAACTTGCCTGCCTTACTTCACAAGCCACATGCACACATATTTCACTTTGCTTTTTGATTCCTTTTTATTTCCCAGGCTTGCATACGAACATGATTTCCTATGCAGATATTTATTTAGAGGCTGGGAAACTTGTTTATGTATTTTATTCTCTTGTTTTACATTTTGAAACATAGTTGAATGTTACTTCTTTAGTTCACTTGGCTATGCAGATTTATATCAGGGCTGGCAAATCATTCCTATGTATTATTACCTTGTTGTATATGTTGAAATGTAATTTTCCATTGTTTACTTGTCTCAACAGATTTCTGGTATGATAATGTAATATAATTGAAATGTTATTCTAATATGTTGTTTTATTATCTACTTTGTTACTTGTTTTATTGTTATACTAATATTTTGTTTGATTATGAAATATAATGGATGTTACTTTAGTATGTTGTTTGATTACTCAATGTGTTTGTTTTATAATTTATAAACTTCACTTATTTCATTTCGATTGTTGTTAACTCGTTATTTCCAATATGTAGATTTGTTATTTGTATTATTGTATGGTATTTCTAGATGAATATTTTATACTATTTTTATTTATAAATATCATTTAAAGTAAATTTACACATCTATAAATTTGAAACGATTTACAAAAGGAATTATATTTTATCAATATTATAAAAGTTCGTTTATCAATTTAAAATAGTTAAACAAAGAAATTATTTCTTATTATCAAATACTTATTTTATAATATACCTTAAAGTAATACTTAACAAAATTACATTGAAAACTTGTATATATCTTTTAAACTATAATTTAACAAGCTATACTTTAACAGAAAGGAAAATAAAATTCTTTTGTTAATAATTATAAATTTAACCCAAAGTCAGAAATAAGTTCAAAACAATTTAAATATCAATCTAAGTATTTAAAACAATTATATTTATTAATTTAATAGCTTTAAAAAGTATATTTCTAAATAAATAATAATTTCCATATCACCTGAATATATATTAAAATTGGAAACCAAATTTATCAATTTTATTTAAACAGAGTTTTCCTATCTACGATATATACCAATATATATAAATAAATAGAAAATAATTTATTGGATTTTACCGATAAAAATCACCCATCAGATACTTATCCGAAGAAAAATATCGATTCAAATCATATAATTCAATAATCAAATTAATATTTAATATAAATTATTAAATTGATATTGCTTGAAATTCCGGGATGTCACATTCCTCCCCCCTTAAAAGAATTTCGTCCCCGAAATTTAAAACAAAGGTAATTTAAAAATTTATTAAAAATTTTAATTTTAAAACCCATGCATATATCAACAACCATAGCAATCAATCATCCAAACAAACAAGTCTAACTATCCAGACAAAATTTTTGGATAGGATTCTCTCGAGTTTCCCCGAATACAAGTACCGGGTCACTCGCTCTATAGAATCCAGACAGTCACTACCACTAAGCTACAAAGCTACTACTCTTCTAGATCTACAATACAAAGCAAAATATCAGACTACAGACGAGTCAGACTCACAACCAAAACTTCCTTAACTGCTGGTTCCAATATCCGAAATAGAATCTTACACGTACTTCCTCAGAGATACGTGCAACACATCGAATCCCAGTTATCCAGACTGGCAATTCACTTCAGAAGATCAAACACTAACTTCTCCAGAACACAGAGAAAAAACCCAGAACACCTCGGAACTGATTTCCCAGACTTACCAAACTATACAACTCCTTTGATCGGAGAAAATTTATCCAAAATCAACCCTCCGATTCTGAAATCCAAATTCCTTCGTCTCTTATCCACCAAACACTTCAGACGATCCCAAAGCTGCTTCCATCACTACCAATCAGCTAAATCCCCGCTGATGCCTTCCAGAACAATCTGAATCGAAAACAATCCAGTAAAATGATCTTCTCGAAATTAACCAAAATCAAGAACACAATCACTACTATCATCAGAAAAAAACAACTTCTCTTTTTCCAGAAAAGAAAACTGATGCACTCCTAACTGCTTCCGCTGCACAACTCTGATAAGGGTAGAATGAAGATACTGATGATGCACACAAGCACAAACTTTCCACTGATACCATCTGTGACGGACCTAGGCTTTGCAACCATCGGTCAGAAATCACAACTGGTCTTTCCAACCATCCTGGAAATATGGTTCAACAGATCCATAAAGAGAAAACTCAGAAGTTTCTCCAAAAACCATCCCACTTCTAAGCTAATCCATCGGTACCACTCCTGAAATCCAGTCGATACCAAATTAAATCTCCAGATGCTGATAAAATACTGACTTCCTGAAAACATCCAGAAAATCCATAACACCAGAGAACACTCAGCTATCGCAAGTCACTTTTGCGATCCATCCAGCCTAATTCCAAAATTACTGCTTCCTCTTTACAAATCAGAACAGCTTACGCTTAACTGGTCAATTCATCGAAGAAATGGAATCACTCTGCTGCTTCTGAACTCCTGCTAAGCTAGAAAACTTCTTGCCAGCACACAGAACACTCCGAGCTATATAGCTGACACCAATGCCAAGGAATTCCTAATCCATAGCTCTTCGAGAACTCGGACCACAATCAACCAGAAACATCCTGCTGAACACAGCCACATCACCGAAACAGACTCACTACCTTAACTCGTCCCAAAGAAATATTTTCGGAGACATACATAGTCACTGCGTTTTATCACACAGCCACTACATCTCGAGAGATCAAAATATCATAACTCACTTCTGCCCAATCGACAGATCCCAACTCTACTCATCCAAACTCTCGAAAATCCGCTCACACGAGTGTGGTCATCTTACCCTCAAATGATGGACTCCGAATCCTTCACTGATTTCCTTAAGAGATCAAAGAAATTCTTACCCCACAAGTTCATTCGAGACGAACTGTAGACCCAAAACCGTCTCGGTAGATACACTTCCAACCTCAACAAATTCAACCATTGGTAGTCGTGTTACACACACCACCATCCTATCTACCTTTATATTTATATTGGAAAACCCGAACAGGTAACCCAACCGATAGGTAGAAATAGATAAATATATATATATATATATATATATATCAAAAATACAAATACGCTCTCTCAAGAAAGGAATCACTTAAGAGCCTAGGTATTCGCTCAACCTAGTGCTCTGATACCAACTGTCACGACCCGACCTTCTATGCCCAGAAAGTCGTATCGTTTTGAAGAAAAGAAAGAGGTGAGAAAGTAGAAAAGATAGAGAAGAAGAAGAAACAACAACAGAATCTCAACAGCGGAACGAATAAAATATAATATATCACATAAATATACAAATATTATATACATCAGAGTACACAGATAATACATCCATACTAGACAGTTATAAACACCTGTCTAGTTAATACAACTCACGCATTACAGAGATACAACACAGCGGAAAATACAGAATAACACTAACACAGCAGAACCACTATATATCTATACGCTGAAGCCTCCTGCTCCATTGCTCCTCCAGAATTCGTCAAAGCTAACCTGAATCCCTTGACTACCCGTAAAAATTTGGGTACCCGAGAGTTTATGAAAAACAGAAATAAACTTCGGGTCAGACATGGGTCTGGTATGAGTAACAGGTTAAAATTGTTTAACTTTGAAAATCATTTGAAAACAAAGGTATCACGTAAGACTTCCCACACATAAACATGGAAAAGTTTTTACCTTACGCTAACCAAAACATTTTTAGGAAATCCAGTGATATTATAATAGTGTCTAGGGTTTTCAAGTAAATAAGAAATAGCTGAAATTGTTACATCTATTAAATTCCAGCATACTAGCCACAACGTGGGTAATACAATCAAAACCGAAGGCACTTATTGGATTTTGGATTCCATACAATGGCTGGGCTACTGGGGTACCGCCCGTCACAGTACGTGGCCTAGATCACCGTACCGAGGAGTACGCCCGCTCCCCTGCAACACAAGGCCGGAACATCCCTTACTGGATAATTCCCGGATAAGAAAACCCCACAGTTGGTGCGCTCTCCAACTGCCACTACCGAATAAAAAGGGACCTCTAGACAGGGGAAATCTCATCCTACTTGGGTGCTACCCACTAGCCTTGCTGCACCTCCCCTGTTTTAGCCATTCCCGGTTGATGAGGCTTGAGGTTACGATTACCTTTAGAGAACACATCTCTTAGAATGCTCATCGCCCACCTGACGATGTTCTGAAAGCATTCGATCCATACAAGTTCGTTCCGGGTTCGAACGAAACCGAAGGCATTATCTCGTTACACTCATATTGGAATCACCCTCAGAGTTAACGACAATAACCCTTGCATTCTGAATCACCATCTCGAATCTATAAGTACTATCTCCGTCAAACTCATTACGGAATCACCCACAGAGTTATACTGACGAATAGTTCTTATACCTCGAGTCTTCACTTGCTCCATTTGGATTTCACGACCTAACGTTAAATTGGGAATCGGTGTGGTTTTCGGATATCCAAATATGGAAACCCGATCCCGGTCTCACCGAATCCAACATGTGTCTTTTAAGGCCAAGTTGTTTTAAAGGTTAAAACAATTCAAATTAAATTATCTATATCAACAGATAGATAAATCACAATATCACTGATGGATAATCACATATCATCATAAATGGAAAATCTATAATATCATCACACTTCATCAAAGCATCCATATCATAACAGATAACACTCATCTCATATCTGAGATCACAATCAATCAATGGGATATCAATATCAATCATCATACATAAGCAAGAATAATAATCATATCTTTGATAATTAATTTAAAATGAATTAAATCAATTATCTTATCCTTAATTAATTTAAAGTTAATTAAATTAATTACTTTATCAGTATTAACTTGCTTATATTACTACAAATAAATTATCAATCAATTCATTGACCATCATCCCATTACTCCATTTAATTAATCATCCCCGATTAATTTTCATTAATTACATCTAAGTAATTTCCTTCAAATTTATTTCCACGGATTAATTACTTTAACCAAATATAGAAATTCATCTTTATATCATTTTATTTATTAATTAACTAAGTTAATTACATTACTTAATTATTTATATTAATAAATCTCTTCATTTATCAATTATATTTCGAATAAACCCATTTGAATTCCAACATTAATTATATTAATTAATGATTTCAAATTAACATTTACAATTTTAAATTAATCACATCGAGTAATTAATCTTTAAATTAAACCCAAATATTAATCCCCTCTGATTAATCACATCTGGTAATTAACTTCCTTAATTACTTCATAAACAAATTAATTACTCAATAATCAATTATCTCTAATTAATCCCTTTGATTAATTATAAAAAGTAATTTACTCAACGCTTTATTAACGAACATCATCCCATAATTACATCCTGTAATTTAAACATTAATTACCTCTCTAAGAAATTTTATCTTCAAATCATCAAACGATTAAATACGGGTTAATTAATTTATTCAATAAATCAAAATGAGTAATTAATTTTCTTAATTACTTCCCCTTAAATTAATTATACTTTAACAGTTAAAATGTTGATTTCAATTAATTAATTCAATTAACGATTAATAATCAATTAATTGATTAATTATAAATAATCCAATTAACAGTTTTCTTTAACATCTATTAATTTCTATACTAAAGTAATTAACTTGTATTAATGATTATGAGTTAAATTTTCCATTTATAAATTAATTAAGGTCTAATCCATACTTTCAATAACATATAAATTATTTAATTCATTTTGAAAACTTTAATTGATACATTAAGCCTTAATTTCCAATTAATTACTTAATTCATTTATAAAAACTTGCATTGATTCATTTAAACATCAATTCCTAATTTAATCAATACAATTCCATTAACAATTTAATCCTTTTTAATAATAAATGAGTTTAAAACTAAATCCTTATTTCTTAAAGTAAACTCGTTTCATTTCGATTAAATTTAACTTTTAAAATGTTTAAAGCATTTATTTCTCTTTTCCTTAACTCTCATTTTAAATGTCGAGTTTAAACGAATACTAGTTAAATTTTAAATCTTTCTATAAAACTAACCTTTAAAAGAAATCTTTAAATTACAATTTTAAACAAATCTTAGTTATAAATGCCTTTAAATCAAACCACCTTAATTTAAATTTATTAGAAGTATTTAAAATTTAAACTTTTTCTTTTATTTCAAAAATCTGGATTTTATACTTAAATTAAATACAGTTTCCCCTTGGTTTAAATTTTAAAAACTAACAGATTTAAAAACTGTTTAAAAATCTGTACTGTTTAAACATATAAACCATGACCCGGAATCACTTCAATTTGCTTCGAGAAAAGCGAAAAATTTCCCGAGCCCAAACAAGTTTTTCCCGAGAAAATCTCGAGTTAACCTGAACACTGCTTTAAAAACTAAGATAACAGATCCTACCCGAGACAACTTATTTTTACTTCGAGTAATTTATAGATTCGCCCGAGCAAAACGAAGAATTACTCGAGTAATTCTCGAGTTTTATTCCCCTGTCAACCAAAATAAGCACATCCATCAGAACTCTCGACTGTGCACGTGCACCGAGGGTCCGGCCACGTCCAGTCATCTACGACCACCTCCACATCTCGACGATCATCTCGACATTTCCTCTCCGGCCTCCGATCATCCTCTCAAGCCCTCGATCGAAATCGAGTTCGATCGCCTGGAAACTCAAAATCAGAAAACAAATCACGATCCCTGGCAACAACGCCGTGCTCCTATCTCCGATCACCAGAAAATCCCCTACTTCGGCTACAACTTCGACCACACCGGAGCTTCAACTTCCCAAAATATTTCAAAGCTCGATCAAACGTCGATCTCGAACGGAACGAAATGTTACGACACTCAAAAACTAGGTCTCCAGTTTTAAATTCCTTCCCGCCGCCATCACGATGAACTGCTGACTAGTTCACCATTTTTCTCACGCTTCCCCATCACTCCTCTACCTTTCGACCAACCCGCGACGTCTCCGGTCATCTCCATCGACCACGGCATCCCAATATGTTCAAAACGGTGAAGTAAAAACTGCTCTTCACTCCTTTGCTTAAAAATTGCAGTTCTTGTTTTAAAAATCATAAATTTGTATGTAGTTTCGATCTATAATCCTGAATCTTTAAAACCAGAGGTTTGGTTTTAAACATATTTAAAGATGAGATTAGATTTCTTAAGTTATCAGGGGAAATATAGTTTGTTTCGACCTAAATGAAATTTTAATACTTAGATGATAGCTAAACAAACAACTACTGTTCATATCCCAGGTTCAACTAGTTGGTAGATTAAAAGATGGAGGTTGGTTTTCATATATAGAAAAAAACAGATAACAGAATATCAAACAGATACAAGTATCACAGAGCAGATACACACAAATTCCAGTCATACACATACAAGATTTAGAGAAAAACATTCCAATAACTTATCTTATAAGTTTAAAACAAAATTGTTACTCACCAATTTTGTAAAAGACAGAGCATCCATATTTGCAACCAGTTTTGAATTTCTTGAAAACTGGAAATGTTTTCAACTTTGATCTTCTTTCCATTTTGCTTCTCTACTTTGTTGTAGTTGTTAGATGATTATAGAATGTTGCTTAAGTTTTAATGGAGTTTTTTTTTTATATTTGGTTTTGTTGAGCTCGAACTGGGATTGGAAATGATAAAAGAAATTGCTCTCAAGTTGAAGTTTTAAAACATTTACAGGGTTATCATATTTTTATTGTCAGAGATCTTTGTATAAAATGGAGGCTGAAAAGAAATGGGTATACAATCGTATAGGCTGGTTTGGTTGCTAATAAATGAAGACAATAAATGCTTGTACTTGTGTTTTTTTCATTTTATACCTATCCTATCTCCTTTTCTAAACTTGCCTGCCTTACTTCACAAGCCACATGCACACATATTTCACTTTGCTTTTTGATTCCTTTTTATTTCCCAGGCTTGCATACGAACATGATTTCCTATGCAGATATTTATTTAGAGGCTGGGAAACTTGTTTATGTATTTTATTCTCTTGTTTTACATTTTGAAACATAGTTGAATGTTACTTCTTTAGTTCACTTGGCTATGCAGATTTATATCAGGGCTGGCAAATCATTCCTATGTATTATTACCTTGTTGTATATGTTGAAATGTAATTTTCCATTGTTTACTTGTCTCAACAGATTTCTGGTATGATAATGTAATATAATTGAAATGTTATTCTAATATGTTGTTTGATTATCTACTTTGTTACTTGTTTTATTGTTATACTAATATTTTGTTTGATTATGAAATATAATGGATGTTACTTTAGTATGTTGTTTGATTACTCAATGTGTTTGTTTTATAATTTATAAACTTCACTTATTTCATTTCGATTGTTGTTAACTCGTTATTTCCAATATGTAGATTTGTTATTTGTATTATTGTATGGTATTTCTAGATGAATATTTTATACTATTTTTATTTATAAATATCATTTAAAGTAAATTTACACATCTATAAATTTGAAACGATTTACAAAAGGAATTATATTTTATCAATATTATAAAAGTTCGTTTATCAATTTAAAATAGTTAAACAAAGAAATTATTTCTTATTATCAAACACTTATTTTATAATATACCTTAAAGTAATACTTAACAAAATTACATTGAAAACTTGTATATATCTTTTAAACTATAATTTAACAAGCTATACTTTAACAGAAAGGAAAATAAAATTCTTCTGTTAATAATTATAAATTTAACCCAAAGTCAGAAATAAGTTCAAAACAATTTAAATATCAATCTAAGTATTTAAAACAATTATATTTATTAATTTAATAGCTTTAAAAAGTATATTTCTAAATAAATAATAATTTCCATATCACCTGAATATATATTAAAATTGGAAACCAAATTTATCAATTTTATTTAAACAGAGTTTTCCTATCTACGATATATACCAATATATATAAATAAATAGAAAATAATTTATTGGATTTTACCGATAAAAATCACCCATCAGATACTTATCCGAAGAAAAATATCGATTCAAATCATATAATTCAATAATCAAATTAATATTTAATATAAATTATTAAATTGATATTGCTCGAAATTCCGGGATGTCACAGGTTCGGTTTCTTATTTAATTGATTTTACAGTGAATTGGACGTCAAACACAGGATTGAATATGCCGCAGAGATCAACACAACGAGATGATCACAACGGTATACAGATATCAGTAGTATGATTAAATTAAAAAAAATTCGAATTTTCTAATAGAGGAAAATGCAAGAAAAACGCTGAAAAATAAGATCGACGGAGCCAAAGATGTCCGAATTTGGAAAAACGACAAACTGAAATCTTGCTCAGAAGATGGTTTAGAATTTTTCTATGTAAAAATATTTTGGTTTTGAAAACGTTTTATTTTCAACGCTTTTTAACTGATTAAATTGAAGTGAATTTACGCGCGAAATAAACTTTCATATTTTCGGACGAAAATTTACTAGTTGCTATGTTTAACTAGACGTATTCCAAATATTAAATTTTTATTTCAAAATTTTATCGTTTAAAATTTCACAAACTTTCAACTAATTACGTTATTAAAACAGTTGAAATTTACGGGTCATTGCCACCAAGGCAAATGGTTCCCTTAGAATCTGCGTTGACTATCGGGAGCTGAATAAATAGACAAAGAAGAATCACTATCCTTTGCCCCGAGTAAATGATCTGTTTAATCATTTGGTTGAAGCTAGAGTATTTTTCTAGCTTGACTTGGTTACATGGTTCCATCAATTGTATGTGGTCGAGAACTGTATTTAGAAGATGTCATTTAGAACTCCTTACGGGTTATATGAGTGGTTAGTTATACCTTTCGAACTAACCAATTCACCGGCCTACTTTGTTGATATGATGATCTGAGTGTTAAGGGGGTTGTTGAATAAGTTTGTGGTGGTATTTATGGATTATATCTTGGTGTACTCGATGGAGTAGAGAGGAGCATGCTTTGCATTTGGAGAAGGTGCTTAGGACAATCCATGCATACAAGCTTATGGCTAAGGTTTCCAAGTGCTACTTTTAGAGAGAAGAGGTTTGTTTTTTGGGACATATTGTTCAAAGAGTGGTTTAACAGTGGATTCGAGTAAAGTGGTTGCAGTTTAAGATTGGTAGGTTATGAGGAATGACACAGAGGTGCAAATTTTTCTTGGTCTCGCGGGTTATTATCGGAAGTTCATTAAGGAATTCGCATGGATTTCTGCTCCATTGACCCATCTTACCAAAGAGAATCTTGTCTTTTCATGGAATGAAAAGTGTGAGGAGGCTTTCAGGAGAGTGAAGTGAGAATTGACCAGTGCACCAGTGTTAGTGTTACTAGATGGGACTAAGTACTTTACTGTTTATACAGATGCCTGTGATATGAGATTAGGTGCCATTTTGATGCACAAGGGAAGGGTAGGATATTATGCGAGTGGGCAGCTGAAGACCCATGAGAGAAACTACTCGATAAATGATCTTGAGTTGGTGGCTATAATTTTTGCACTCAAGTCATGGAGGCATTACCTTCTAGGGGAGAGGTTTGAGCTTTTCATAGATCATAAATCCTTAAAGTATTTGTTTTCTTAAAAGGACTTGAACTTGAGGCGGAAGAGATGGATGAAGTTTTTGGCAACTTATGACTTTCAAATTTCTTATACATCAGGCAAGGGTAATGTACTAGCGAATTCTTTGAGGAGATAGAGAGCAGCTTTGAGTCCTCTATTCTTGGAGTGGAGACATTTGGAGTATATTTTGACTTTAGAACATCATCAAATATTATGCATGGTTTACTGCCAGCTTTGGATGTTAAGCCTACCTTCATGGAGCAAATTGGATCTCGATAAAGAGAGGAAGATGAGTTAACAGATATTTTAGATAGGATGGATAAATGAGAGTCATTGAGTTATCTAAGATGTTACGTCGTTGACTCGAAAGGATGGTTGTGAAGGGATGGTAGGATTTGTGTTACCAGTAGTACATATTTGATTAATGAGGTGTGGGCTGAGTCTCACCATTCTAGGATGATTATTCATTTTGGTGGTGATAAGATGTATAGGGACACGAAGCGAGTTTTCTATTGGCATGGTATGAAGAGGTAAGTAGTAGAGTATATGGCTAAGTGTATGACTTGCCAAAGGGTGAAGACAGATCTGAAGAAGCTTGGAGGACTGCTACTGCCATTGGATATTACTCGGTGGAAGTGGGAGGAGCATCGTTACGAACTTTTTTGATGGATTACCGAGGACTGGGAGAGGAAATGAGAGCATTTGGGTCATAGTGGATAGGTTGACCAAGAGTGCTTATTTCATACCAGTGAGGAGTTCTTGGGCGGCGACATCATTGGCAGCTTTGTATGTAAGAGAGGTCGTTAGGTTACATGGTGTTCCTACTAGTATAGTTAGCGATAAAGACACTCTTTTCACTAATGAGTTCTAGAGGAGTCTATAGAAGGCTTTAAGGATAGAGTTGAGCTTGAGTACAACATACCATCCACAGATCGACGGATAGAAAAAAGGGTAAATTAGGTTTTAAAGGATTTGCTACAGATGTGTATCATCGACTATGGAGGTTCGTAAGACGACCACTTTCCATTGGCTGAGTTCACGTATAACATAGTTATCAAGATAGCATTGGTATGGAACCATTTGAGGCTTTATACCGCAGACCATGAAGATCGCCATCCTTTTAGTGGGACACGACGAGCATGATCATTCTTGGGATGGATATGGTTAGGGAGACTTTAGGAAACGTGGATTTAATTCGGAGTAGGATGAAGACTACCCAAGTTAGGTAGAATTCCTATACAAATAAGAAGTGTTCAGAGTTGGAGTTTGCAGTGGGGTACATGGTATTTGTGAAGGTTTTACCCCTGAGGCATGTGATGAGTTTCGGTAGGATGGGGAAGTTAGCACCGAGATTTGTTGGACCTTTCTGGATTGTAGCTAGGATTGGGAAGTTGGCTTATAGGATTGAGCTCCAGAGATGTTGGCTAGGCTGCATAATGTTTTCCATGTTTCATATTTGCAAAATTGCTTGCATGATTCGACTACTGTAGTTGAATTGAGTTGGGTGGAGGAGGTTGAGGTTAGGTGTGAGTCACTCATTCATAGTGCACCTACCCATATCTTAGAGTATGGCATAAAGCAACTCCACAATAAGAAGATTAGACTTGTCAAAGTCCAATGGGAAGACTCTCCAACGGAGAGTGCTTGAGAGCTTGAGGAGAAGATCAGAGCTTCCCACCCACAACTCTTTTGGGTATGTCTTCAATTTGAATCTTTCACTAGTTTAGAACTTTGGAATTAGTACTTAGGTGGTGTACCCTTTAGGTAGAGACCTTGCAATGATGGGGATAGGTGTAAACATGCCGATAGGACATGTTATGGGTGATGTATGCTAATGGATAAATATGGATGCTTATGGATGGTCACTTTAGGATAGTGTATCCTTTAGGTACACACACTCATATATAGTGGCATGATATTTATGAAGTGCTGGTGGATGTTTTGCATATTTGATGTTGCATATGGTTATATGGTTAAGCAAACATATAGAATTATCAGTTATCATTAGGACCTTGCATACATTTGGATGCATAACATAAGAATTTTTGCATAAAAATAAGGTCGATTGAATCAGTAGACCGACTACTTTTGCATTACTATAGATTCACGTGCATCTCACATCACATTTGCATAAGTACATAATTAGACAAGGAAATATTAAGGACTATAGTTGACATGGATGATAGATAAGTAGATGGATGTAGATTTTGCTTGCTATATGTGAGTTGCATTTTTCCATCCTTAGAGATTTCAGGGATAAAATTCTTTTAAAAGGGAAGGATGTAACACCCTAGAATTTTTTGAATTAAATAAGAATTTGATTAATAATATGACAAGGACTTAATGTAAAATTTTCACAAACGTTCGAGTTTGGCTACGGGGCTTGCATTATTGTGTCCGTAGCAATTTTCCAAACGATTTCCATATATAACCTATCGTAACCCGAGTTAGTATGAGCGAGTTATGAGCGTTAGAGGAATTAAATAGAAATTAAAACAAGTATACAAAAAAATAAAATAGGGTGAGGTCGACCCTCATTGGGCTAGGTCGAGCATTGGTGGTCGACCCAACCCTAGGGACGGTCGACCCAACCCATGTTATTTTGGGAGATTTACGGCCTGTGTTGATTTAATT
The DNA here is from genome assembly GCA_030737815.1 of Allium fistulosum. Classification (NCBI taxonomy): domain Eukaryota; kingdom Viridiplantae; phylum Streptophyta; class Magnoliopsida; order Asparagales; family Amaryllidaceae; genus Allium; species Allium fistulosum. The sequence goes on from CM060903.1 coordinate 55,112,712, forward strand.
GAACATGCGAGATTTGAAGCATGGGAAAAAAGTAAATGATTATTGGTGGAGATGATTACTGAGTGAATGTAATGGCCTGTATTAGCTAATTACCCTTATAAATTAACACTTAGCCTTAGGCGTAAACTCTATTTTTGAGACGTAATAACGAAGTGCTGCCAAAATTTAAACTCAAAGCCTAATTTCCAAATTAAACCCAAATCTCAATCCCAAATCAATCTAGAGCTAAATTAAATGGAAATCAAGAAATTAGAGAAGAGGCTAAGAAAAACTAAGGGTAATACACTAGTTTGAGGCCAAATCTGAAGCTTAGGACCGAGGTGAGTGGGCACAGAGCTAATGAATTGGTTATTTGAATTAAATTTATATCTATTTTAATTGAATAATCTTGGAAACAGTCAAATTAAATTGTTAATCTAAATTAGAAATTGTTAAATTGTAGATCTGTTGGTTAAATTAGAATTTAAAGTTAAATTTATTAACTTGGACATGTTAGAATGTAAACCCTAAATTTATACCTTGAATTAATTTGAGATTTGAAGAATAAAAATTTGAATTATGGCTAACTAAATAAATTAGGACTATCCATAACTGTCAATGAGATGAAAAATCAACGTTACCAATTAATATAAAAATTTAACAAGAAAGCGAACTCGGACAGAAAAAATGACGACGGTGATCAGTCGACCTGTGTTGCTCACAGTCGACTGGCAGTAGTCGACCTGGGGCAATCGATGGTTGGCCGTCACGGTTTGAAAATGATGAGTTGAATGTCGCCCTTTGGCCCAATGAAATAAAATAATTTTTGATGAATAATGAATGTTATGATCAACTATTTGGGTCTGATGTATGTGCGGGAGAATAGGGGAGTTAGTTCCTTATTTAAGATGTGGGGTGAATTTATTCACCAAGATATCATGACATATTAAGATTTAGAAGCTCCGTAAAAGGTGTGATGATTGTTAGGCGAATGTTGAGGCTGGACATGGATAGCTATGAAGAGATGTAGGCAATTTTACATCGTGTTAGACTTAGAATTGTTACGATCGGGTGGGTGCAGCACTGATGGGATCACTTATTGAGGAGTCCGTTCCTAACGAAAGATCCAGGTATTGCGGGATTTCTTTCACAACACGATATGGTTGGACGGTGGCGTAGACAATAATTGGCTATAGGAAATCGACTAATAGATGTGGCTCGGTACTAACGGGAGTTTACACATGGTGGATACTGAGGTAGTATAATAAGAGGCATTTTTCCACTACGATCGAGAGGTAGACATAGGTGCATACGATGAGTCACTTGTGATTTTGCATTACGATGTTTTCACTCTCTACACGTTGTGTGAGTAGATATGACGAGAGAGTAGTTCCCGATTTAGCCAATTGCAAGTGTGAGGTTTGACCTGTGGATTTTACCCATTGTTTTAGATAAATATCCTTTAGTAAATGACCTTAGGAATACATCGACACAATTTATGCTATCACTCGGAATGGGTTCAGAATTACTTGCATTTAATTATCTTATTAGCCTTGTTCTCATTCATCGGACTAATGTCTACCCCATTCCACTTCTCCTTTTTCCTCACTATAGATGGACAGGGTAGCAAATGACTGTCCTATTCTTCCTATCAGACAGTCATGCCTAGCTTTGCCTAGGGCATTTCAAGTTTCCAACGCAGCATTGTCTATATTTTGCTCTTGCTTCCTCTTCATAGTTGACTTTTATTGTGAGAGTAGTTCCCTTGGCTCAGTATTTGCATTAGTTCTCTTTGACAATGTTTGTAAAATATAGGTATAACACTTGCCTCCAAAGCTGCAAGGATAATGATTGGTGTTGACTTGTCTCTTCTTTCTAATTATCCCTACAACCTATAACTTCTGTCATATCTCTATCAAAATGATGATTATAACCATAAATATCAATATTGTTTTGATTTTTTTGAATCATAACTAATATAATAACAAATTTAACCAATCATTCACTTTGTAACAAATTAACATTTAAATCCTTAATAGAAATGCTATTTTTATCATTTAAAGATATAAATGTTAGTAAACATTGTTCAATACAGTTGTCTCATTTCAAGAAATCTAAGTTTATGGAATAGTTATCAACATCTATCAATTTAACAAGTAGCAAATCCTTGTTCATCAAAATATTTTTGCTACTGGCTTTAGTTTTTAAAAAAGTTGATTTTTTTCAAAAGCTGCTAACATTTATTAAATTAACTAGTAGCAGTCCTTTATTCATCAAATAAACATGAAGAAAACTCTCATACATAATCCACTAACAAATTTATCAAATTAACATTTTGCAAAAAATTAAGTAAAATCATTGAAATCCAAATTCGTCGTGTTAAACTAAATCCAAATCCTCTAAAACAATATTTAGAGAAATCAAAACTTGACATTACACTAGTAATAAACTTTAAAAACAAAAATTTTAAATTATCCAGGAGATAGAAAATAAGTTATCTAGCATTGATGTTACTTGCAATGGAATGTAGATAGAAGAGGAATAGAAGCGTGGGCGAGAAAATTTGTAAAAAAGAGCATGAGTTATCTGATAGATTGAGAATTTAAGTAATCAAATCTTTAGGGATGTTATATTATAATAGTATTTTAAGGAAAGATATTAATTATATTGAAAGCTTCTTTAGATAGTATTAAGTGCGCAAATGGAGTCAAAGGCTTTTTTAGTAAGCTTGCGACAGATCTGGCTTTTAAAAATTATTTTTATCGATTTTAAATTTTGGCCTGAACATGTTATATCCATTTTTTGTAAATTTCCTACATGTAGGATCTAGTTTTATTTTACTTTTATTCATGAAGCTATTCTTTCTTATAACAATTTGAATGTTTAACGATAAAAATTTAATTGAAGTCTAAAATAGTAATGGTTAATAATTTGATCTCGTTAATAAAATGCAAAATCTATATTTTTAGGGGGTTAAATTGAAAAGGAACAATATAAATTATGAAATATATTTTTATTAATGTGTAAAATGTGTTTTAATGAAATGATAATTTTTATAAAGAGAAACTAGAATTTGGAATTTAATCATGTATTTAAATGTGCATTTTTGCAAATAAATTAAATATATGGGCTTTTATGTGAGTATGCGTATTTTAATATGATTTTAGGATGGAAAACTTTTGTAAGTTATGCAACTTGTTTCATCCATATTAGAGTTCGAATCGGCTTCGTTTTGATTTTTGAAAGTAAGAAAAACTAGTTTGTAATTTGATTTTCCATATTCCTAATCAAAGCCTAGCCCGCTAATACCCCCTTCCCCCTCCCCTACATTAGCCTATATCTCCATTTCCTAATCCATTTCTCTCATTCTATACCGGTAAAAATAAAACATAAAGCTCCTAACACTAAAAATACAAATATACACTCAAATTCACCATCACTCTCACTAAATTCAACCGTTAAGCCAAAGAGAAGCTCTCCTATCACTCCATCATCCTTAATACCTGATTTAAGCTACAAACTCTAAGCTCAAAGAGTTTATTTCATATCAGAGTTGAGGCAAAGTTCGGGACAACTGAGAAAAGGAGAAGGAAATGAGGAGTTTGCTTAGTTCTAGCTTGGATTTTGGGTGAGACAAACACATAAACTCCTACTTGAATGCTTGCTTAGTTTTTAAATGATTGCATGTTTAGTGTTCATTATGAAAACTATTTGAAATGGTTGTTATAACTATTACAATTGCATAATGGTGAAGAACCGAACGTTTAGTGAAATAATTTTGAAAAAATATATTTTATGTGGTTATTCATTAATTTTAGTTAAACATGAAATGATAAAACATTGCATTTTTTAGAAGTTGAGATGTTTAAAGAGACATTTATAAAGAGAACAAAGTAAATAGCATTGGAGATATTTACGAAAACATGTTAAAGTCATGTTCCTTGTTTTTTTGGCTTCACACTATTTGATTTTGCAAGTTTGCAGTAGACAGACTTCCATAATGGTTGATCTGATTTTTAGCTTGTATGAGGTTCAAGAATTCAAAAACATACTATGCAAACCTTTATTAAAATCATCTCATAAATGTTCTAATTTGCAATATCTAATGTTATCTGTTTGTTACATGTTGTTTTATGGTCAAAAGAAAATCTGGAAACGTGTCGAAATCGCCAGAAAGTCGATAAGATCGGTTGCGTTGGCCTAGAGAAAAATGCTCCTGGAAGTACAACTAGTAGACTACTTGTACCCAATTTGACTGCTCGTACCGTAGCCTAGGTAATTTGCCCCAGGCTATTTTTTTGTGTTATATATATATATATATAATAATAATAATTATAATGTTTTTATAAGTTATGAAAAGCTTTAATTTTTATGAAATATATGATGAATATTTAAAGTGTATAATTGTTATAAAAATGAAATTTTAATATTTAAAGTAATTATAAAAAATGATTTTCTATTTAATAGAGTCCGGGGTATGCCTTAAGGGAAATGATGTAATTTACCATAAATTATTAGCTCTGTGATAAATTCTTGTTTCAAATAAAAGGTGTTTTTCTTTCTATTATATATTTGATATAACGTGTTATATTATTTATTTAATTAATTTAAGTATATCAAATAGAATATCTACAAATGGTATGTTTTGCAATAGTATTTACAATGTGATGTAATTGTGAGCAATTTATGACAATGAAAATAACCATACCGTTTTAAATATTCCTACTATCGATGTATTGAGATTGGAAATCGATACATCTATTGAGACTAGAGTAGGTAACGCTCTCCAAATGGTGGGCAATGTTTTACTTATAGTTGTTGGGGGCACCAAGGGGTTACACACTGATAGTTATTGGATAACTGTGGAATGACTCATTCGATAATTTTTCGTTGATTAATATAACTACGGTCAAACAGAAAATATCGATGGGATAATATTACACAATTCTCTCGACTTGAGAATAATTTCGAGCTTCATTGTGGAAACATTGCTTTGATTATGGTTAAATCATGGTACACCGTCCGTCAAATAACTATAGTTGGGTCACATGGAAGCATTGGAAGTGAAACACTATTTTATAGAGAATCTGTCTCCTTTATTATATGCGGGTAGTAACACATCAACTAAATTCAACTCAAAGTCAAAGTCTCTTGCCAGAGCAATACCATTTATAATAATTGTTATTATTGAATCAAGGACTTTGTGTTTGGACTATAAAGTTGAATGTGTATGATATTGAGATTTTGACCATTACCAAATTCCATAATTCCTAATGTGATATAATTTTGACAAAGAGAATTAGTGTAAATAATTATCACTATCAGATACTGCCTAAAATAACTAAAACAGAATTTTACAAAAAATATGTAAGTGATACTTAGGCCATAATGTCACACCATTAGCTAAGGTGACATGTGAACATTAGTATTTGAATTGTTCGATATTAATAGCTGACTGAATTTACAACTAAGATCCACACAACCAAAATGTTGAATACTCCAACTACAACCAAAATTAATTATATTATAATTGTTATAAATTAATTAATATTTATGAAATATTAATTATAAAATTTTATATGATTTTTATTGTTCAGTATTGAAAATAATGCGTATATAAAATTTGTTTACACATATATTAATATACGATATCAATACACGTTTAAATTTGATTTAAATGTGTATTATATGGTAGACCTTGAAATGAGATGGAGGCTCATATATGGGGTAGGAGGGCTAGGATATATGGTATAGGAGGGGTTGAATTCGATTCAAATGGGGTCTGAATTGGAAAGAGAAAATAGTGGATCCGGTTCTACAATTTGCTCCTCTATTTCTCTCCTATTTAAGCTCCCTTAACCCCTCATTTTGATTCTTCTCTCTTTTTGGCTCCTCCTTCTTCTACCTCTGGATAAATTCTATATCCCCTCTTCCACCAGTTCAAGCTTCAAAATATAAGGTCGAATCAAATTTCAACAGCGGTGTGTAGATCTTTCAGTCGAATTGTACTCTCTGAAGAAGATTGTATACAAATCCAAAGGAGTTCAATTGATTCATCATTCAAGGTGTCATTCAAGATTATATTTTAGGTAAAATCCTTATTTACGTTTTATATACTTGTTTTATCTTGTTATCATATGTGGTTTGCTTAGTTACTTATCATGAATCCATATATCGATATGATGTCCACGTACAATTTGTATTTGTATAAATAAGTTACAAAAAAATAATTATACATACATACGAATGTATGTATATGTTTTTATGTATGTATTTCATTTATAGCCTGAAAAAATAATTTTCAAAACTTAAAATAATTATAAAATGTTTTAAATGAAAGAATGACTTTTAAAATTATAGAATTCTACACAAAATATGTATATATCATTTTATTACATTTAAACGTATTTTTTTTAGAAATTTAAAAAAATTCATGTATATATATTTTAATAAATCCAAAAGTGTGTGTGTGTATTAACATTAAAACAATATATTAAATATTTTTAAATAATTTATAAACGTATATATACATGTATAATTAAATTAATGTATATATGTGAAGAGAATGCCTAGCATTAATCCCCGACTATAGGTCCATGGATTTATAGATGGTGACTTTAATGTGACTAAGTATGTACGAGAACACTCGCCTAGAGAAGGTGACATCTCCAGTATGGATGAGTTTGACCAGTTTATTACTAATGATAATTCGATTGAATTACCACTTAGTAATAGTCAGTTCATTTGGTCAAACTCAAGAGAAACCCCTTCGATGATGCTTCTATTTCATCATTGAGGAAATGTAAGATAAGTTCCCGATGGTGTTCATTTCGAGACTTCCTTTATTATTTTCGAATCTGTCCTATTATTCTTCTTTGCGAGAACCTCCACCTTTTACATAACACCTCGGATTTAAAAAAATGTGGCTTTTAGAGAGTAATTTCTCTAATTTAATCAAAAAAATGGATTTCTATGAGTTGTGATGTCAGTAAATAATTAGGAAATATCAAAAATACTTTTGTAGGTAAACTTAAGGACCTAAAAATATTTCTGAAAAATGGAACAAGGATGTTATTGGCAACATAAAAAAGAAAAAGAAAAATTACTTCCCAAAATATTGGAATTAAATAAAATGAAAGAAATAAGAAGCTTAAACTTATTCGAACATAATGTACTTTCAAACCTTAAATAAGAACTAGACAAAATCAGTAACCTGTAGGAAATTATATGGAAGTAGAGGTTTAGGATTGAATGAATGGACGAGGGGGACAAGAATACTAAGATTTTCCATAGGATAACAAACGGTCGTAAGCGTAGTAACACCATCAATTCGATAATCATAATGTGCAAATCTTGAACCAAAATGAACTCAATAACGCCTTTAATAATTACTACGAAGACATCTTTGGAACTAACAGAGGCTACAGAATCAAAGCGAATTGTTCTGATTATACCCTATAAATACTAGGATTGCTTTAGATGATTTGGATAGTCCGTTCTCGGAAGAGGAGATTCTAAGAGCGATTAATGACATCCAGAGTGATAAGTCGTCGGTATTGGATGGATTTCTCATACTGTTTTATAAGAAATTTTGGCATGTTTTAAAAGTTGACATGATTAAAATGTTTGAAGAGTTTTACCACAACAACTTACAAATTAGGAGATCTAACTCTTCTAACGTTGTCATGCTTCATAAGAAAGTGGGAGTGACAGAACTCAAAGATTTTAGACCTATTTCATTGATAAATTGTTATCTTAAAATTATTTCAAAGGTGTTAGCGAATAGGCTAGGTAATATAATGAACAACCTAATTGATAATACTCAATTCACTTTTATTAAGGGTAGAAATATCATGGATAGAGTTGCTATTGTCCAAGAATTTATTAATTATTGCTGTAAGAATAATGCCGCATGTGCCATCTTAAAACTAGACTTCATTAAAGCCTTCGACTCAATCGACTGGTTTTTTATTAAAGACTACCTATTGGCTAGAGGTTTCAATATTAAATGGGAATTTTGGATTATGGCCTTACTCAAAATAGGAAACTAGAGTATAATGGTCAGTGGTATTCTTTGAAATAAATTCCAATCAAAGTGCATCCTCATACAAGGAGATTTGCTATCGCCTTTAATATTCAATTTAGCCGTGGACGTTTTTACTATGATCATTAAGGCTTCAATTACTAACGGGTTTCTTGAAAGCGTAGGAAATGAAATTACTATTGATGGACTTGTAATTCTTCAATTCCTGGATAATACCATGCTCTTTACTTCTCATTTACCACACAACATTACAACGCTTAAATTTATTTTATAAAATTTTGAAATGCTTTCGGGCCTTAGCATTAACTTTGACAACAGTGTAGTAGCTGTTATGAATGATATACATAAGGTTGACAATCATGTCGCTAATACCCTCAACTATAAAACCATGAAATTCCCAATAGATACTTAGGATTTTTGATTAGAAAAACCAAATTGAAAAACGAGGATGGGCAAACGATTATCGATAAGATTAATAGAAACTTTGAATTTCGAATAGTAGATTTCTTTCTAGATTTTCCAAAATCGTCTTAATTAACTATGGCCTACTAGCCATTCTGATCTATAGAACGTCTTATTATCTCTTTCCTAAATGGGTAATTAATAAAAAATATAAAATTAGAAGAAATTTTCTTTGAATGGTGACTATTCTCGCAGCAGTATTAACTATCTTATTAATTGGGAAACAGTCGGCAAATCTAATAAGGAAGGGGGCCTAGGAATCATAAACCTCTTAACTTTAATATCTCTTTACCAGGAAAATGGATTTGATAATTTAACAATAATAATGGAAACCATATATGGAAAGAATGATCTCAAATCAATTTTATGATGGTACATACAACCTTCATCATATATCCCCCAACTCTACCTACATGTCTTCCTTTTGGAAATTCTTCCTAAAATTTACCAATATCTTTAACTTGGTTATTAATAATATAATTCATTCTAATAATAACACTGCCTTTTGGCATGATAACTGAATTTCTCCTATTACATTGAGAGTGGAATTCAAGGAGCTTTTTGATATTTGTAATTTTAAAATGCATTAATCTCCAAGCTATATATGTCAGATAATGACTTTCCGTGGAACTTTAGTTTCAATCGTGCCACTATAGGTAATACCTTGAATCAATTTGTAACTCTTTACTCTAAGCTTGAGTTATATACCATAGACAATGAGAGTGGCATTAAAAAATTGCGGTTGAGAAATGTAACATCCTATAATATCAGAATCACTTGAATATGAAACAAATCACAGATTTCAAAATAGCATTTTCTTCTTTAAATTTCAAAATAGATGTTCCATATTCTTAATACATAATCCCAATACGTTCCCGGGTACAGATTAAATATACTTATTACAAAATATGCCAAGAGCGGTATATGAAGATACCCCCTTGGATTTCAGAGTCATATAGTCATAATAGACTTAATACAAACACAGCGGAAATACAACAAAACACAAAACTGCAACTCCTAAATAGCTATTTGTTAGCTTCGTGCTTTCCCCTGGTAGCCTTATTCGTCTTCCTACTAAAACCTGAAAAAGACCTTAACCCCTCAGCCTACTCAAATCAATTTTGAGCACCCGAGAGTTTAAGGGGAAAACATAAACTTCGAGTCAGACATAAAGCCTGATGTAAGTAATACTATACATCCCGGTTAATAATGTTAAGTGAGACCACGCCGCTTTGCGGAACGGGTTTCCCCTCACTAACATCCTTTTAAAACATATCTTTGCTAAACCTTTTCCTGCAACATAAACTGGTTAAATACTGTAAAACATCATTATGTGAACATACATAAAATCAGGTAACAAATAAACTACCTTCTTAAACACATAAGTTTTTTTTCCTAAATTTTATCCTTTGGTTGACTTGGGCCTACCAAATAATATAAACAAAATTAGTCTAACATCTTATAGACTCTCCACTTCTGGATGGTCTATCCTTAACTATCAGTTAGGTACTTCTCTTCTGGACAGTCTGCCCCTAACTTAATCATCGCCCAGGTCTACCTGATCCTAATGGTTTTTCGAGCTTAACCTATATGTGCACAAACATATATTACTTTTGGTGTGTAATCATAATTTTAGTCTTACCTATGACCAAGCCCTACACACTGGAATTTTGGATAAATTTAACTGGGGCGAATAGCTAATGTATAGGGCACGACCATATACCAGTCCCATCTAGTGTTCTAATATCCAAGTCATTTTACTTAGGGATCCCTTCCCATAGTTTTCCTTGCAAATCTCTTTAAATTGATTTAAAACCATTAAATCAAACTTATACAAGGAATATATATCTGTATGCTTTACTCAAAATCACTTTACCATGTTATATATATACTTTACTCAAACAATAGTTGATGAAAACATTTAAGCATTTGAAAGTACCTTTTTCGATTTCATCGAAAGTATCTCTTTCGAAACCAAGTAAAACCCTTTATTTATCTAGGCCGAAAGGCCAAAGCTTTTTCTTTTCGAAACCATACTTCAAACCGTTACGAAACCATTGAAATCTTTCCTTTTGAAAGCAATAAAACCTTAGAAATCTTATCTTAAAACACTTGAAAACATTGCCTTACAAAACCTTGGGAAACCTTCCATTTCAACCCTTTCGAAACCAGTAGAAAATAGTACCTTTCGACTCCTTCGAAATCATTAGAAAACAGTACCTTTCGACTCCTTCGAAACCGTTCAGAAAACAGTACCTTTCGACTCCTTTGAAACCATTCAGAAAACAGCACCTTTCGACCCCTTTGAAACCATTCAGAAAATAATACCTTTCGACTTCTTCAAAACTATTTTGAACACCTTTCGAAAGCATTGAACCTTTTAGAACTCAACCCTTTCGAAAGCACTTTGGGTTTAACTTAAAACATGTGGAAAACCACCTTTCGAAACCATATAATTCATCTCTTTTGAAACCATCGGATTATACTTTAATTAGAATAAAAAGGGTAAAAACATCTAAGTCGAAACCTTCCTTTCGAAACCTTTTTCCTAAGCAAAGAAGCAATGGTGTCAAAACCATCCCTTCGAAAGCATGTGAGAAGCAGCTGATGTTTTAAAAGACAAGTTTACCTTTCGACCTCATTGAAACCCATTGATTTTGAAAGGTAGAAAGGCGGCAGCTTAGTGTTTCGACCCCTTCGAAAGCATTAAACCTTTATTTTAAATATTAGACCCAGTCGAAAGCAACTGAGTCGAAACTATCTCTTTCGAAAGCAAAGCAGGCGTTACCTTTGGTTTATAAAACAAACATACTTTAACCTCTTCGGAACCTAAGGTTTCGACCAAGAGCCCCTTCGCCTTTGTCCAATACGCTACCTACAAAGTAGCTTGATACCATGCGCATTGGTTTCGAAACTAATGATGTCCAAATGTCTGGGTCAGAACCCCTGGTGCCGAAAGCGGTGGAATATGCTAAAAGAATGATTTTCTTGTTTTTAACTTAAAAGAGAAAACTTTTCAACTAACCTGCCTTTGTTTGTCAAATTCTTATTGGTTACTAAATATTTTTCAGAAAAGTGCCACCAATAATTTCAGAAATAAATAATGAATTTATTTTATAAAATGCCCCTTCTCCTTAATTAAATATATAAAACATTTAAGTCCCATACCTTAAATAATTTTATATATCCATAAAACACTTAGGAAAAATCTAGAAAAATCACAGAAAATCTATTTTAATATGTTTTCCAACATATAAAAATTTCAAACCCAAATAATCATCTATTTAGCCGCAAATAATTTATAACCTACTAAATCATTTTCTTCACTATAAAATTAATATAAAATCCACATTAATTTAGAAAATTATAAAAATTGAAACCCATCTCAAATATATCATTTCTGATCTATATTTAAATTCTCAATGCATTTGGATGTCATTTAATAGGGTTTTCATATTAAACATATCAGAAAAACTAATATGAATATGTATAATTCATCAACAGTCATATATAAACATTTAATTATCTAAAACATGGCATAAATATGCAAAACCATTTTGGATCTAACTCAAAGCCAAAAAATATAAGAAAATGGGAGGTAGTAATTATTCACCTTAGCTTGAGATTAAAGATTTGAATAGCTTTTGATTTGATTAATATTCTTCTTTAGCTTTTTCTTCCTCTAGTTCTCTAAAATGGTGGCCGGCCTCTAAGTTCTAATTTTTGCAAATGAGAATAAATGTAAGAATGCACGACTAAGGGGTTTAGGGTGTTAGGATAACCATCTTCCTATTTTACCCCTCCTCTATTTCATTATAGTTTATCTTAGTTCGTTCATTTTCTAAGGCATGGCTACCCCTTGATTAAAATCAAACCTCAATCCCCTAATAACATATTTATTTAATTTAACTAATTAAATATCCTTAATAATGTTGTAAAAATATGGGGTGTTAAAGACTCCCCTCCTTAAAGAATTTCGTCCTCGAAATTACGATAAGGTACACAACAAAATAATCAAAGGTAAAACATACCATCAAAAAAATCAAGATAAGAGTCTCTAATCCTGCTCTCATTCTCCCAAGTACAGTCTCCATCATCGTCACTCTACTAGACTTTCACTAGTCTGACTGTCTTGTTCCTTAGCCTCTTCTCATCTCTCTCGACTATCCAAATCGGCTTTCTAACCATAGTCAAGTCCGGCTCTACTACTAAATCCTCTGACACTGTAGGTTCTATAGTAGTCTCCGGGTTTCTAACACATTTTCTTAGATGAGAAACATGGAAAACATCATGGACTCCTGCCAAACTATTAGGCAGCTCCACTTTATATGCAAGTTTCCCAATCCTCTCAACAATATGAAAAGATCCAATGAATCTAGTTGCTAACTTTCCTGATTTTCCAAATCTAATCACACCCTTCATCGGTGAAACCTTAATAAACATATAGTCTCCAACAGGGAATTCCAAGTATTACCTTCTTATATATGCATAACTTTTCTGCCTATACCGAGCTTCCTTCATTCTAGCTCGAAATAACTCAATCTTCTCTGTGGCTTCTTTCACTGAATCCGGACCAAAAACCAACCTATCCCTGGTTTCCAACCAACATACGAGAGATTTGCATGGTCTTCCATACAAAGCTTCAAATGGTTCCATCCTAATACTAGTTCAATAACTGTTGTTATACAAAAACTCGACTAGATGAAGATGGTCTTCCCACGATCCCCTGAAATCCAATACACAAGCTCTTAACAAATCCTCCAAGACTTCGTTAACCCTCTCCGTTCGCCCATCAGTTTGTGGATGGTAAGCGGTACTCATGTTGAGCTTGGCTCTTAAAGCTTCCTGTAGACTCTCTAGACTTCACTAGTAAACAAAGAATCTCTGTCACTGACAATCCTGTCCTATTTAATTTATTTTATCCAATTTATTTATTTATGGTTGATTTTATGGGGTGTTACATTCTCCCCACTTAAAAGGATTTCGTCCCTGAAATCTTTCCAAGGAGCGAACATAGTAACATTCAGTAACATCCATGTTATACAACTAAGTTATATATATAGTCATCTACTCAACCAAAGTGCAATGTGGTTATGTACTGCAGACATACTATGAATGACCTTAGTCCTAACGTAAATGTGTGATAATGTCATATAAGTATGTATGAAAATACCCTAAACATGCATAAAAATTTCTACATAAGTGCAAGGTGATAATGAAAAGTGTAGCAATCATCTCCTACCATCCAATCTAGGAACCATAATGTAGCCAAAATCCTAATATCGGGGAGAAAAATTTACCAGTGAAAAGCTCAGGATGAGATATCCTCATCTTTTCTTTAGTTTCCCATGTGCTTTCCACCGGGTTATCTCCCCATTTTACTTAGACCAACCTAATTTCCTTATTGTGGAGCTTCCTAATTCCATGCTCTACGATGGCATGCATTGTGGAGCAAGGAATTTGGAAGCTCCATAACAAGAAAATTAGGTTGGTATGAGTACAATGGGGAAATAACCTAGGTGAAAGCACATGGGAAATTGAAGAGAAGATGAGGATCTCTCATCCTAAGCTTTTTATGGTAAACTTTTCTCTCCAAAATTAGGATTTTAGTTGCATTATGGTTGCTAGATGGATTATAGGAGATGGTTGCTACACTTTTCACTATCACTTTGCACCCATGTAGAAATTCTTATGCATGTTTAGAGTATATGCACACATACTTATATGACACATTCACGCAGTTACGCTAGGATTGAACTCGTTTATAGTATGTCTACAGTACATAACCATATTGCACTTTGGTTGAGTAGATGACTACGTAGATAACTTAGTTGTATAACATGGATGTTATTGTGTGTTACTCTATTCATTTCTTGGAATGATTTCAGGGACGAAATCCTTTTGGGAGAGAATGTAACACCCAGTAAAATCAACCATAAATAAATAAATTGGATAAATTAAATTAAATAGGATAGGGGTAAAATGAAAATTTTGCAAAAGTTGGAATTTGACCAGAAAGCCATGATGTTGCATTCGTGGCGAAATTCTGATTAGTTTCCAGCTGAAAACTGTTCAAATGAAGAAGTTATGGGCTTATAAAGTTTTCGAATTTAAAATAATTTAAAAAGAATTCAAATTCAAATTCAAAGGCATTACTTCCACTCATAGAGTCTATCTGGTGTTCAAAATGCGATCTTCGACTTGCTCTCCTCTGATCTTCAACTGATGTAATCCAGCTTCCATGTCTAATTGGGAGAAGACCTTGGCCCCCACTAGTTGATCGAACAAGTCATATATCCTAGGTAAAGAATACTTATTCTTCTTTGTTAACTTGTTAAGCTCCCTTTAGTTCACGCAAAGTCTTAGTAAGCCATCCGCCTTAGTAGTGAGAATATCATGGGCTCCCAAATCTGAGGTGCTCCGTCAAATGAATCCTTTATGTAAATAGTTTCGAGATCTGCTTGTCCAACTCTCGTCTTTCTTTAGGGGCAATGTGTCTTCGTGGCGGAGCGATTGGTCTAGCGTCCTTTTCTAGATCAATTCTAAACTTGATCTCCCTTTGGGGTGGAAGACCCAAGAATTCTCAAAGACATCAGGAAATTCTCAAAATTCTCGAACTAAAGGTACAGATGAGAGCTCATTATAAGATAGGCTTAAGTATAAATCGCTTGACTCGACTGAGTTTTGTGGTGTGCAATGAACCTCTAAGTCTCGTCCTCTACAACTCTTTAATCATACAACCCTCCTATCACAATCTAAAATTGCTTTGTAGTAAGCTAGCCAATTCATACACAAGGGAAGTCCAAACCCCTCAAAATTCAGAACGTACGTATTACATACGAAATCAATGTTGCATATGTACACAACTAGTTCTTCGCAAATTGAAGAGAGATGTGTTGACCCCCAATAGGTTTAGAGATTACTATTGGGCTGGTGACAAATTAGGTTTGAAGATTTAAGAAGTCGTCCACATTCCTGCTATAAAGGAATGCAATGCTCTAGAATCAAATAGGGTACAAAATCTACACCAAAAAATAAGAGTTATATGTCCAAATTTTGCCTTCCCTTGGTCTCTATAGGTTGTTCTACTCAAACTGGGACATCCTCGATAGTGTAGACTTATCCACTTGGCCCTTCCTTCGCCAGTTTAGGACATTAGTTATTGAGATGCCCTTCTTCATGGAAGTGATAACCCTTTCCTTAAAAGCTTCTTTCATCAGACTTACCCTACAATCTTTAGCCGCATGACCCTTTTTCTGGCCTCTCTTACACACCTTGCCTTCCTTCTTGAACTTCCCTATTGACTTCTTATTTGCCCAAAAGTTTACCTTTACGGACCTTCTTTGATTTTCAGTAAGTCTAGCCATCTCCTTCTCTACCTCCTTTTCTTCTGCACTAGCCTTCTTCAATAAAGCCATCTCAACCAACGTCTTATATGTAGCTCTAGTGGGCACTTGAGTCAACAACATTTCTTTGAACTGTGAGTTTAGGCCCTTTATAAACATCATGTCCTTTTACATAGGTGTATTTATTAGGCTCATCCCAAACTTAGCCAACTCTGTAAACTTACCAATGTACTTCTTTAAAGTGGAGTCTCCTTTCTTAAGCTGTATAAATTTCTCCAGTTTTAAACTCACTTTCGCTCTTAACATAAACCTTAACACAAATCTGTTTTCGAATTCATCCCAAGTGAAAATCCTATCAGCATTCTCCTCAAGCATCAAATTCCACCAATCTAATGCTTCTCCCCTACGGTGCCAAGTTTCCATTTTCCATATATGATCCTTCCAACCGAGCTCTCAAAATATTCTCTCACAGTCATTTATCCATGCCTTTGCTTCCACAAAAGCCTTTATTCTAGAGTATACTTTTCAACTTATATTAAGAAATTCCTTACACATTTTAGAAAAGTCAATGGGATGGGGTGCTTCACCGGCAGGTGGGGCAGCGAGTGCCACTGGTGCAGCTTGAGGGACAAGGCATGACCAACATGTCTAAGGTATTGTTTAAACCATTCAGGCATCCCACAAATGGCGGGTCTTCCTCTTGCAGGGTTCCCAGCCTCAGAAAAGATTGATTATCAGCCATATCAACTATCTACAGGTTTAGCTTTTAGTTATGATTTTCTAAGCTAGTATTATATAATTAAAGAAATGGGTTGCCTAATGTGTATGCGTATGTTCAAAAATATCGGGTATATATATAGTAGATCTTTTTGAAATTTCAAAAATAACAAATACCCCACTCATATGTAAACTTTTCCCCATTGATCGGGTAACCTAAACTCTGGTACCAAATGTAACAATCTGCCTCGAAATAGGCTTAAATCCCGATCCAGAAAAGGCCAATCAAAACTTAGACCCACTCCAAAGCTGGATGTTGGTTAATAAAAAGAACTATACAGAACTATTTATTAAATCATTCAAAACTCATAGCGAATGGATAAAATATTATGGCAATAATTGTACCCATTTTATTTCAAATCTCAAATGTCACAAAACAGGACATAATGTCAACAATAACATTAGATAATCATGTTCAAATATACATATCATCTTTTGAATAGGTACAACATAAAGTACACGAATAGATAAGAAACTATTGCCACAAGCTCCCCTCATCGCCATCTCTATGAATCATCTTCTTCTTCCCTAACCTGTGTTGTAATGAGGAAGGAGTCAGAACAACAATATTTGATAAATAGAAATTTTTAGCCTTTCTATATTAGTACTTGGACAGTATAATTTAAATAAGAATATGTCTTACACATTTAAACCATTTAATACTTCATACAAGGGAAAGAGGCAGGCCCTTAAGCAAACACTTAATACCTTCAATCCCTAAAGCAGGTTCCTAATTTCATAACCTATAACCATCATTATTAATGTCTATCAATGCGAGAGATAGCACATAAGCCACTTAATATCTTTTACTGGAAAATAAGCAGACTCTGACCATTTAAGACCTCAACTGAGGTAGGTCTCCATCATTTAGTACCTATTCCCAAGGCAGACTCGTCTTAGGTGCCTATCTAGCAGATATTGCATGGAATCACTTTGCATCACTTAATAATTCTTTTATGGGAAGGTGGATCCTACAAAAACCATTTAATACCTTATACCGAATCAGATTCTTTTTGAGATACCATCTACCGTGCCTAACCAATAATCCTTGACCATTCAATACTTCATTTGTAGGGAAGAGGTGGGCCCTTAAACAACCACTCAATACCTCCAATTCCTGAAGCAAGTCCTTCAAATTATGAACCGTACCCCATGGAGACATCTCATATTAGTTTGATTATTCGTAGGTATTGGTAGCCAGATTAGCTGGAGAGATTTACCCTACAAAATTGGGAATAACCTTGTGTCATCCATCAGTACTTATTATAGGCGATGTTTTATATAAGCCCTAAAGTCATACTACTGGTAGCCAGATTAGCTGGGCAGAATTCTATGTGCTTTTGACTGATCTCGCATCCCTATGACTTAATCATTATACTGTCAAATTATTTTCACATGCCTCTCCATGTTTATTATTTGGCTGTATAAAAATTCCTATTTATTTTTCCTTAACAATCAATTACTTTCCTAAGAGGGAAGTAAGGATAATTATTTCTTAATTAACTACGCAATTAATACATAATAATTGTATGTTATTTATGGTAATATATATATATATATATATATATACATACTTATTATTTTCTATGCATATGGAGATTACACCCTAAACTAATGTTAAAATGTCAAAATTTCCAAAATTATACAAGTCCCATTTCCACAATAACATAATAGTAATATACCATAAATTGAGTATTCCAAAATCAAATCAATAGATTTTTATGTAGAATCTAAATCCAATTTATTTCATATTAAAGTAATGGATTAACTAATATTAGAAACTTACAATTTAACTAAGTCTATGCTCTATTTAACTTCTTTTACATAAATTTGGACAAGAGAAATTCTATTCAATTAATAGAAATTGGTTGTGATGACCCACCTTTGTGATCCCTGGGAACGACACTTAATACATCCTCGGTATTCGTGTGCAGCACCTGAAAGATAAGTAGTCTTAAGGTAAAATAAAGAACAGAACAAAACAGAATAGATAAACCTCACATCTGAATGGTTACATATAATATAAAATGATATAGTACAAAGGTTACTCTTTATAAGGAGTTAACAGAATTATAAAAAAATAGTACATCTAACAGATTGATAGCTATACATTCTAACTTTTCATTTTTAAGATACAAAATACACCTACATAATAATACAATGGAATTCAATAACTAGAAAACTAAGGAGCCGCCTGCTCGATCACCATCTTCAAAGAGCTCTAAGAAAAACCTGCTATTCTCGGACTACCCGAACATAATTGAGTACCCGAGAGTTTAGTGAAAACAAACAAATCGGGCCAGACAAAATGTCTGGTATAAGTAAAACAATTAAACAAATGGGGTGCATTTAAATAATAACGTATGGGACCATGACACTAACGCAGAATCGATTTTCTCCCCTATAGGCAACAACCAAACATAACAAAAATGGAAACGAACAATAGGGAACAAATCCAAACATAGATGATGGCATAATTAGTATAACATTTAGACTTGAAAAATGGAAATAGTCTGAATAAAAATCCAAACTAAACATAATGGATAAAATAAGAAATAGTCCAAACTGGATAGAATGGACTAAACAAGATAACAATCCAAACTCGAAAGAATGGAAAAAACCAATAATTGAACACTGCGAAGAGTGGTTGAGTCTATAATTAATGAAAACAATTTGAAGGTTCGAATCAAATAAAGAAAGGAAATTTTCTAACAATGACTAGGAAGATGTGCCCCTATACCGAAAATATACCTGCAAAAATATACTGGGGAACTCCGATGGCTCTTAGAAACCTCCAAGCCGGACCTTGCCAACTGTTATCGAGAATTCGAGTACTTCACATCTCAATGCACAACACCGAATCTAATCTAGGGTGGATGTGAAAATAACCTAATTGGAGCAACCCTATATAGCTTGCCCCCACTCTCTCTTTAGTTTTAGTCATTTCCGACATAGGATATCAATGCTCAACGGAGCAACGTATGGTCTAAGAATGACGATAATAAAGAAGCTAAAATAACTGATAGATGAGAAACCAATATTGAGGATATAAAATGATCGTATATAGAAATTAAGTCTTGTATACTTATCACCACTCATCGAATTCAAACTTGTACTATTTCTTGGTTAACAATAATACTGGACCAGTCAAGGTAGTGTTACCTCAAAGTCATGTCTCATGGTTATTCTTACTTTTAGAAATAGCGACGAGTCTATTTCTTTGACGTTTAGTGTTGAGTATACAAATAAATCTTTCACATATAAGTGAGTCGCTTTATGGAAATTAATTCATTTTCATAAACGAATCAAACTTTTTCTTCTAAAACCCCAAATTTGTGCTTTGCCTCACATTACAAGTATTAGCTTAAAAACACTTTATTAAGAGTTTACCTACTTCAAAACATCAATTTAAAAAGGATTTATTAACTTAAAACATCCTTATTGCATTGATTAATTAACTATAAACTTTCATCACGCAATTTGATTTTTGAACTTCAAATATCTTAAATAATAAAAAGGGTAAACCACATTAAACCTTATTAATTCAATTAATTATTAAAATATAATTAATTATTTTAATAATTAATTAATTATCATTATTTAAATGAATAACAAAGTAAAAACATCCTTGTTTCTTTGATAAATTCAATTTGAAACTTCATAAATTAAGTTGATTAATTAACTCCAATAATCTTTAAGTAAAAAGAGTAAATCACCTTTAAAACATCATTAATTCAATTAATTGATAAATTAAATATAATTAATTAAATTAAAAAGAATTAATTAATTCTTATTAATTAAAAAATGATAAATTAGTTGTAAACATCAATAAAGGAAAGAATAATTAAAGTTAAAAAAAGTTGATAAATTTTAAAAATCATTTGTTAAAAAGATTTATTAATTTAAAAGCATCATTAGCAAATTGATTAACTAACTTTAATTCATCGTTATTAAATGCTAATTATCCTTTAACTTCATTAAATAAAATGATTAATTAAATTTTGGACACCATTAAATAAAATGATTAATTACTTTAAACAATTATTAACCAAGTAATTAGTTAAATTAAAACACATCATTAATTAATAGTTAGTTAACCTTAATTTTTATTAATTAAGTAATTAATTAAATTAAATAATCAATTTTAAAATAGTTAATTACATTTGAAAACATCTTTAATCATAATCTTTCTTAACTTGTATAACAATTCCAATCACGAAGATGAAACCAAACGATTTCGATAAAAGGTGTCTAAAAGTGCCGATATATCGACTATCGCTATACTCGCAGTTTAACAAACAACTTATGACGTTAGCCATAAAACCAAACATCACATGGAAATGGTTAAAATACAATACATGGTAAATAATGATGATACAACATGTAATAAGTATTTATTAACAATTATATTAACTTTAACTACCAACTTTTCATATAGCTAACCACATGCTTACTAACTTTAAAATGTGACACTTTTTGAAGCATGAAACAAACAAACAATCAAATCATCACTTCACATATGCAATAAGCATTCATAGGCTATTAACATTAAAATTAACATAGTATAAGCTTGTTTTAAGAAGATGTAGTTTTACTCACTGAAAGCTATCCAAATTGTCGCTAACTTAGGGTATGACCTAGCACTTCCATTCCTAAGCAAAAGATGGAGTCTTAAACCCTTAATACACTAGGTAGGCTCGTCCTTGAAAGAAGAAGGGAGTGTATCTTGTTTTGGTAAGGTGTGACTTCGGATAATCATCAAACTCTCAAAAATGAACCCGAAAATAGGTCATTTTCCAACTAGTTTTTTTGACTATTTACTCTTGAATTTTGAAAAGGTGATAAAGAGGAAAGTTTAGTAAATTCTTTTCTCTACAATTTTAGAAAAATAATTCCTCAATTTTGGTTAGATCTGAAGAAGATATGTTTAAAAGAAGAAGGACCATTTTCGGACTTGAAATTCTGGGTCTGAAAATGGTCTGTAAAGAAATGAGATTTGGACATGGTTAAGCTCAAAATTAGAAGAAGTGGTATAAATAAAAATTGCAGCCACTGGAATTTTCTACGGTTTGAAAAAATAAATGCTCCATTTGATTAAGTTATGAGAAAGATACGATAGAAGTAAAAGAGGTAAAATTGAAGAAGTGAAAAGGGATTTATAAGCAAGAGAACAAAGTGAATTACCTAAATGCCATTGTCCTTTACCCTCCACCACCCTCTTGCCACCTCACCTAGCCTCCTCCACCTCATGTACTCATGCCCCCATTTGGTCCCCCTCTATTTATTTCATGAGAAAACTTCTTTAAACATTTTTTGTACTTAGTTGCCAAAATGTATCTCGTGATGTGACATTTATATTTTTATTTTAAACTTTATATACTTAGGTATGAATACATATACACATACACTAACACACACATTTATACATATACAAACTTATTTAGAAATGTGTATACTTGTGCTAAAGAGTTCACGTATTTGATAAATTTTAGCGGACGAAAGTCGAATATTCAGAAAATGAATTCCGGCCACATATTCGTTTTTTCTTCGAACTAAATATTTTTGTAAACTAATTTTGAAAACTAATTAATCTTCAATATTTTATATAAAAGAGCTTTTATTTTAATTGTACACCTATTATTTGAATATTTAAAAGTAACTAAATGTTTGAAAATTAATATGGTGAAATTCAGGGTCGTTACACTCTTCCTCCATAAAACAAATTCATCCCCGAAATTTATCACAATTCTATCCTAAAAAAAAACTATCCTAGAAATACTAACGCATTAATTAGGTGTAACTTATCTAATAAAAACTAGCATGGTATCAATCTATATGCAACCAAATTCAGATAATACCCTAAAATAAAATACTGCGCATTCAATCATATCAAAAGGTAAATTAGAACTAAATACTTGAGCTCATATATTCAAAAACTAATTTTCAAATTTCTTCAAAAAGAAATATATTAAAACCGAAAACAAAAATGACTAGGAGGGAGTTCTCCTCACAAAACATGTAAAACTCTAGAATCAAAACAACATGAAGCATCTAGTTGTATTCTGGTTCCTTCAAATACAACAACTAGAGTGAACAATCATTATCTCTTTCCAAAAAAATTCAAAATAATATTTTTTTCAAAAGCACCGGGATTTAAGTCCTCGAAAACAACAATTCATAAACTTGGTTTATAGTTTTAACATTATAAACTATGGTATATAAGATAACACAATCAATCAAATTCAATAAAATCAAATCAATCAAATTCCATAAAGGAATATATTAACAATATTAATCATTCAAATTCCATAAGTGAAAAATTAACACTCAACATCATTTAAAATGTCAAAAGATTAACAATTAAACTCCTAACTTAGGTGCAAAACTTTCCTAATTGGCTAAAATATAAATAGTTATCTAAGCATACCATTCTTTGCTCATTAGTCTTTGGTTATTGCTTAGTAGATTATCCGAACTTACCTGGATCAAATGGAAAGTTATACTATGATATTATTGGTTTCTTGACTACACCAATATTTCTAAATCACTTAATTTTGCATTTAATATTTTATTCGATATCAAAATTGTTTATGAATTATTTCATAAATTTTTATCTAAGTTTAAAAATATTTTATAAAGTCATTTCTTTATAAAAACCAAATAATTACTTGTTCCACTTTATTTACTTGTATAATACCCTTCTAAATCCTAAGAGTATATACAAACACAAAATTTATTCAGATTTTCACAATTTAGGTGAAGATCATTTGGGTCTTTTAAAACCGAGTCAACCTCTAAACCTCTTTAACTTAGAGTGTTAAGGTGGACGATGTTTATGGGTTGACTCAAAATAACAAATAGTTTATACTACATACATGTATAAACAAAAGCTATGGTTTTAATAAAACAATATCTATTAAAACATTCCTACCTTTTCACATTAAGGTGTCATAATGAATGATATTTATGGGCTGGCCCAATAACACCAATTAGTTTGCATTATTTAGACGCTTAAATAACATCTAGGTTTTGATAAAACAACGTTATCAATACCTTCATATCCAATCTAACCCATTAAAATCAGTGTTAAATTACCTCCTATATTATTTAAGGGTAAAATTCATTTATTAACACAATATCTTATCAACAGCACATTTTATTTTTGAAATCAATTCCCTTTTAGGGAACTTAAAACTTGAATACCCGGTTTTTAGTTTCAAAAATCGTCTCCAAAAGTATACTCCTTACTTTTTCTTTATAAAATAACCTCAAACAATTTGTTTATTAAAACTCACTTTGGGTTCATTCGGATTTGAATTCATTTTGATCACACAATGATAAAGAGAATAATTTACTAAGTACTCCACAATATTTGTCTAAGCAACATCTGATCGTCACTTAGAAGATTACTCAGATTGCTACAAAACTAACAGAAATATTTTTCTTTGAATTACTCAAAGACAAAGCATTCTACTTCAAATTTCTTTTCCAAAATATTTATACTTTAGAAATATTTCCAAATAATAACGTTGTTACTTTTCTCAAATTCTTTTGAAATCATTTTAAACAATTCCTAGATCTAAATTTTTGAAAAACTCTTTAAATGTTATAGGGAAATACAAATTTATAATACTAAGTGTATTAAAACAAGAGTCAAAACAAATATCGTTTTAAACATCATTTACTAAAATCCCAAAACAATTTACACTTAACTTTATTTATAAACAATTCTATTTAAAAGTTCTCATTTAAAAACCATCATTTATTAATTTAAAACATATATTATCTCAAAGGATAATAAAACGATTTAAATACCTTTTATAAATCTCAAACAATGTTAATTGACCTGGGGGAATATTTATAATATTCTTTTTAAAACCTTAAAACCATATAAATTTTCTAAAGAAAATAAGTCAAATTTGAATTATTTTATTAAATTTAAAATAACATTAATTATCCTAAAAGATAATAAATCACATTTTTAATATATTTTATAAATCTAAAATAATATTAAATATACCAAAATATAATTGATCAAATTTAGAATTTTCTTTAATAAAAAAATCAAATATCTTTAATAAAATAGTTAATTACTTCTAAAACACTATCATCAAATCAATCAATTTATTTTAAGCTCACTTATTAAATATATTAACCAACTTAAAATATTATATATTAGACGATTTATTAAATTCAAATAACCATTAATTAAAATGAATAATTATTTTAAATATCATTAATTAAAATGAGTATTAATTTTCAAATACCATTAATCAATATAAATAATTAAATTCAAATATCATTACTTAGTATGATTAATTAAATCCAAATCTCATTAATAAAAAAGATTAACTAATTTTAAACATCGTTAGTTAAAATCATTAGTTAATTTAAAATATGATCAATCCAAATGATTAATGAATTTTAAACATCTACTTTTGTGAAAACACAAGTCCAAGTTCAAACATACATACAAGGGTTTAGAGGATGAAATTCAATAATTGACGGTATAGCAGAAACTGCTATAATGACACTTAAATAGTTTAAATTGAATATCAAGATTGATTTTTATTAAACATCCATTTTCCAAATGGAAATTCAACCAAACAATCAATCAAACAAACCTAGCTATCATCAAAGAAATCAACAACAATTTATAGCATCACATATATGTTATATAGTAAATTTGGATGTGAGTTGAACTTACATATAAATGATTCTCCTTTATTATAGTCAATTTTTCTCAAATATTCATCCTCTAAATATTTATTTATTCTATTTAATTATTAGTATTATTTACTATCATTTAGATTATATGAAAAAACTTTTTATTACATGTTTACTTTTAGGTTAACATTATTAAAAGTGGACTTTTAACTTAACCCTTTCGTCGAACACCTTATAATCAAACTATGAAACTTAATTCACAAGGGGTTCGTTCCAAGATTCACTAATTCCCATTTACTTGACCCATATCTTACTAAGGAAAATTCCTTATGAACTATTCAACAATAGTTAATGCTCAAACTGGATGAGGGTAACTAATCAAATCCTAAATGATAACCATAAAATATTATCATTTCTGAATAATCAACTAAACTATACATCTATATTAGTTTTGAAAATTATTCTTATATATATAATATATTCTTAGGTAAAATTATTTCATTTACCATTTTAAAACAATATGGTATTGGTAGATGTATTCTGGTGTTTAGAAAACCCTATCGATAACACTGATTAAATGCATCGATCATAATTCATATACCACTCAATGGATCAAACAACACAATATAAAACATTTTTACAACACTAAAAAATACACACTTCATATATTTTTATCTCTTAGACTTATCATAGGATATTACTAATCCTATCCTTATAAAGTTAACCCCGCTAGGGATAAGGGGTTCACTAAACCTAAGCTCTGATACCATCTGTGACGACCCACCTTTCTGATCCCTAAGAACGACACTTAATACATCCTCGGTATTTGTGTGCCGTTGCCTAAGCACCTAAAAGATAAATTGACTTGGGGTAAAATAAAGAACAAAACAAAATATAATAGATAAACCTCACGTCAGAATGGTTACATATAATATCAAATGATATAGTACAATAGGTTACTCCTTATAAGGAGTTATCGGAGTCATAAAAAAATACTACATCTAACAGATTGATACATATACATTCTGACTTTTCACTTTTAAGATACAAAATACACCTTCATAATCATAAAGTGAAAATGAATAACTAGATAACTTAGCGAGCTGCCTACTTGATCACTGTATTCAACGAGCTCCGAAGAAAACATGTTATTCTCGGAATACCCAAATATAACTAAGTACCCAAGAGTTTAGGGAAAATAAACAACTCGGGTCAGACAAAATGTCTGGTTTGAGTAAAACTATTAAAAAAATGGGATGTATTTAAACAACAATATGTGGGATCACGCCGCTAATGCGCGAATGAGTTTTCTCCCATATAAAAAACAACCAAACATAACGAAAAGGGAAATGAAGAGTAAAGAACTAATCCAAACATAGATGATGAGTATAATTACTATAACATTTAGACTTGAAACAATGGAAATAGTCTGAATAAAAATCCAAACTGGACAGAATGGATAAAACAAGACAATAGTCCAAACTCGATAGAATGGACTAAACAAGAGAATGATCGAAACTAGATAAAATGGACAAAGCTGATAATTGAACACCGTAAAGAGTGGTTGACTCTTTTCATTGTAATTAGAGAAAAACAATTCAAAGGTATGAATCAATTAAGGAAAGGAATTTTTTTCCAAAAATGACTAGGAGGGTGCACCCTCCTTACCGAAAGTATACCTTGAGAAATGTACTTGAGAATTCTAATGGCTCTCGGAAACCTCCAAGCCGGACCTTGCAAACTGTTATCGAGAATCCGGGTACTTCACATCTCAATGCGCAACACTAAATCCAATCTAGAGTGGATGTGAAAATACCCTAATGAGAGCAACCCTACATAGCTTGGCCCCCACCCGCTCTTTTGTCTTAGTCATTTCCGACAAAAGATATCAAAGCTCAACAGAGCAACACATCGTCTTAGAATGACAATAATAAAGAAGCTGAAGTAACTGATAGTTGGACTGATAGTTGAGAAACCAACTATCGAGGATATAACGGCCGTAAATGGAAATTAAGCCTTGTATACTTATCACCACTAATCGAATTTCAACTTGTACTATTTCTTGTTTAACAATAATATCAGACAAGTTAAGATATTGTTACCTGAAAGTCATCTCACGATTATTCTTAACTTTCGAAATAGCAACGAGTCTACTTCTTTTACATTTAGCGCTAAGTATACAAATAAATCATTCCTATATAAGTGAACCGCTTTACGGAAATTAATTCATGTCCATAACGAGTCAAACTTTTTCTTTTAAAAACCCAAATTCGTGCTTCACCTCACATTACAAGTATTAGCTTAAATAAGCTTTGTTAAGAGTTTACTAACTTCAAAACATGGATTTAAAAAGGATTTATTAACTTAAAACATCCTTGTTACAATGATTAATTAACTTTAAACTTCATCACACAGTTTGATTTTTGAACTTCAAATGTCTTTAAATAATAAAAAGGGTAAGCCACTTTAAACCTTATTAACTCAATTAGTTATTAAACTATAATTAATTAAATTAATAATTAATTATCATTATTTAAATTAATAACAAAGTCAAAACATCCTTGTTTCTTCGATAAATTCACTTTGAAACTTCATAAATTAAGTTGATTAATCAAATCCAATAACCTTTAATTTAAAAGTGTAAATCAACTTTAAAACATCATTAATTAGATTAATTAATAAATTTAAATATAATTAATTAAAGGACAAATTTTCAAAAGAGACTGATTTTCAAAACCATTTGCAAGAATAGGCCAGGTTGAAAACTATTTGCAGGTATAGGCCAATTTTGCCACTTCAGCGATGAGGTGGATTTTTTTTTTAAAAAATAACACGGGGCGCATTTCGCAAATGCGCCCCTTGTAATTTACACTGGCGCACCTGCCAAATGCGCAAGTGTAAATGTTAGGTCTAAAACCTGGACAGCAAGCTTCATATTCAAATCCAAATACAAAAAATTCAAATCCAAACGAACAATCATAAATGATAGCAAATGTTTATCTACATAAAAGCAAACAAATAAAACTACCATTAAATAAATTCTAGCATAACATAATTAATATTCGATTGCATTCAAATTAAAGTAGAAGTTATAGTTCGGTTACAAAAGCAAACTAATAGTTCGGTTACAAAAGCAAATAAAAATAGGAATACTCATGGTTGAGTTGGATCGTCTTGAGTAGGTAGGGGTTGAGAAGGTCCAGCGGCTTGCGATTGGTGTGTATCTTGCCTTCTTTTAGTTCTTCGCTCTCTAGTCCGCATAGCTTGTTCGGAAGAGCTTGGCCGTGTTAATCGATTTCTAAAAAGTAGTGTGTCAATAAGTTTCTTCAAATCAAGACACCATGGTTGGACTTCTCGTTCGAGTACTCTACCATGTCTGATATCGTCCAACCCTCTTTCTACCGTCTCTAGTACATCGACCTACAAGTTGCAGTTATTTATTCAAAATTAGATACATAATTCAAGTGAGCGAACTTAAAATATCATGGTAATGTGAAGATTACAAGGGGCGCAGGTGCGCCAGTGTAAATTATAAGGGGCGCATTTGCGAAATGAGCCCCGTGTTATTTTTTTGAAAAAAAAAATCCACCTCATCGCTGAGGTGGAAAAATTGGCCTATAAATGCAAATAGTTTTCAAGCTGGCCTATTCATGCAAATGGTTTTGAAAATCAGTCTCTTTTGAAAAATTGTCCTTAATTAAATTAAATAAATAAATAATTAATCCTCATTATTTAAAAATGATTTATTAGTTATAGACATCTATAAAAGAAAGATTAATTAGAGTTAAAAAAAGTTGATAAATTTTAAAAATAATTTATTAAAAAGATTTATAATTTAAAAGCATCATTAGAAAATTGATTAATTAGCTTTAGTTCACCATTATTAAATGACAAATTATCCTTCAGCATCATTAAATAAAATGATTAATAAAATTTAATCACCATTGAATAAAATGATTAATTAATCTAAACAACCATTAACCAAGAAGTTAGTTAAATTTAAAACACATCATTAACAAAGTAATTAGTTAACCTTACTCCTTATTAATTTAGTAATTAATTAAATTAAATAATCAATATAAAAATGGTTAATTACTTTTGAAAACATCACTGATCAAAATATTGCTTAACTTGTAAAACAATTCCAAGAATGAAGGTGAAACTAAACAGTTTCGATAAAATGTGATTTTCCGAAAGTACCGATATAACGACTATCGCTATACGGACAGTTCGGCAAACAAACTTATGACATTCAGCATAAAACCAAACATCATATAGCAATGATTTAAGTAAAATACAAGGTAAATAATGACGATATAACATGTAACAAACATTAACTAACAATTACATTAATTATAAATACCAACTTTTCATATAACTAACTGTAATGAACTCGTTTTTCGAACCATTCAAATCGACAATCATCCACTCATGATAGACTTGAATTGCTCAGAATAGCAGATTGTTAATTATATTTGGCAAAACTCAGCATATACAGTAAATAAATCAATCACAGAATCACAGGCACAAAGTAATATAAAAACAAGCAGCGGAATAGATAAATAGTAGTTTATGATGCCACTATAAAAACATCAGAGTTTAAAGTAAAATACAACAGATATCTCGAATACACAGGAGTTACTACTACTAATGCCAATGACAAGTCTGAAAATAACAACTGGAATAAACCGAAGTAACTATAAAGCTGAATAGACAAAGATAGATCTTCAAGCGAAGCTCCAAGCTCCAAAGGTGAGTCTTAAAAGCCGTGACACTCAGTCTGACCCAAGCATAAAGAAAAATACAAAACACTAGAGTTAGGATTAACATTATTATAACAGTAAATTCAACTCAAGTGAAATGTCAACTGAAATACAGAATAACTTAAAGCATGTTCAAGATTACCATCCTTTAAGGATCCGTTAAACTATCTACATACATAGTAAAATACGCTACATATATAATGTCTATAGTAAAATAAACTATTAAAATAGCGTTAAGGCGTTACCCATATCCCCCTTAACATATTTTATATAAATGTCGTAGTCTATACGCTACTGTATACTCCACTAGTAGGTGGGCTATCAGGGAGCACTCCATATGTACGACAAAAACCAAACTCGTAGAAGGCACGATAAGGCATGTGACAAGGCACGCAAGGCAATGCCTAGAATAGGATTCTATCGTTTTGCACTCTCGGACTGGTGGAAATGCATAGCAACTACTACCGCCCACCTCGATATACACTCCCAAATCAAAGGTGCACCCAATAAAATCACAAAGTAATAGAATGGTATCGAAGAAATGTGCCCGATCGAAGGTATGACCTTACTTGGCCAGGTATAGCTCTTATTTTAGCCACATCAAGCTGACTCGCGAGAGTCAGGGCTGCGTTAATACCTCATACATAATCATCGCCAAATCATCCTACTTCGTTCTGGAATCTCCTCCACATATACAATTGTTAAAGTGGTTTTCGGTATTGGTAGAGTGTATGACAATATCCGATCCCGGTCTCTTTAACAACGAAATGCTTATTTCACACCGTGGTCGTTTTATTTCAAAATAGTTTATACTTCATATCGAAATATCATAATCATTTCAAAACATATCACTTTCGAAATCATATTCACTTCTGAAATCACATCACTTTCGAAATCATATTAACAAAAATAGTCTAAACCATCATAAAAAATATTGGTATTTAAATCCATTAAATCTAAATCATAACAGTTCCAACTTACATAGTTTAAACACTGAAAATAGTTTTTTATATATATAATTTGAAATAGTTATAATTTAAAATTAGTTTATATTTAAAAATAGGTTATAGATTAAAATAATTTATATATTAAAAATAGTTTATATATAAAAAAATACTTTATATAATAAAAATAGTTTCCTCCAATTTCACAAATCGATTCAGATCAACTTTAATTCCAAAATTCAATTTAAGTCAATCCCAGTTCAACAATTTCAATTCAAAAGGTTAAAGATTCAATTCAAATTCTCATTAAACTATTTCAATTTATATCGATTTCAAATCCAGGTTTGCCTATCAATTCAATTCTAATAAGATTCAAAATTTAAATATTCAAACATTTACAATATAAATTTCAATTATATTTCAACATTTAACTTCAATTTTATTCAAATTGGAAAATATTCACTTAATCGTTTTAATATGTTTGAATAAAATTTCAAATTACAAATTTAAATCAAAATTAAATACCTAACTTCAATTGTATTTAATTCTAAAATTATTCACTTTTAATAACATTTAAATAAAATCTTCAACTACACATTTAAATCAAACTAAATATTCAATTTCAATTTATTTAAATTTTATAATATTCATTTAAACACCTTTAATCAAAATCAAGTTATAAAATCATATCTTTAAATTCTCAAATTCAATAAGTTTCAAATCATTTTTTATATTTAAATACAATTCTTAAACAAATACAATTTCAAATCAATTTCAATTTATCTTCCCAACCTTAATTTATTAAAGTTATTACAAAATATATTTTTAAAATATAATTTTAAATAAATACTTAAACATAATATATATATTAATTAAATTAAATTTTATTAAATTAAATCTTATTTTATATATTTTTAAAATAATAAAGTTATAAGAAAAATCTTAAAAATTATATTTTCAAAACAAACTTATAAATTTAAAATTTCCGAAACATATAATTTAAAAATCTAAATTTACACATATATAAAATAACATTTATATATTATATTTTAAAAATCAGTTTTTATTAAAACCCATTTATTTTCTTTCAAAACATTGGAAATCATTTCAAAAAATAGACCAATGGTGTTCGTATATAATTTTCTATCCTGTGGTCAAGTGATACGGATATTTATCATTTCAATCAGCAATTTAAATATCTACGGGTATATATCATTTCAACCCGCAATCCAAAAATTTAAAAATCATTGAAAATCGCTTGGGCTTATCATTTCAACCCATAACGATTTTTCCCTAATCGGCAAGATCGTTCGGGTACGTATCAATTCAACCCATAGGGAATTTCTAAACTAATGAGGAACTTGCAGAGTGAGAACAAATATGATAATAATATAACATATCAAAAGTAGGCATATATCATCAGTAACAAATTTAAATATAGTATATACAATAGGTTATGGTGTCATATATCATAAGTAAATAATAGCAGATAATGGCATATCATATTTAACAATTAAATACTTAACAATTCAAATTTAAAAGGATATTTCAATTGTCATTTCATGTAAATTAAATTGACTAAATATAAGAATGTTAATCGTGAGTGATTGGTCACTTTTCGAGGCTAGAGAACAACAGGAATGAACAAAACGCCTACACGGATACGGACATGGACACGAAGGAAAGCAAAAAGCTGCTCTAACCGATTTCGTACAGCGGCGAGGCAAAAGCAAAGCACGATGAACTGGATTTGATGAAAATCAATTATATAAGTGAAATATATATATAAAAGCTATATATATATATTAAAATAATTATTAAATTTAAAACACATATTAGAATAAAATATATATATATATTATATTAAAACTAATATTATATCTTAAAATTCATGTAAATTCAAAAATAATCTATATATACCTATTCTAAAACCAAAATCAAAATAAATGTCTATAAATACAATTTAAGATTAATATTAAAACATATTAACAAAATATCTATATATATCATAATACAAAAATCGTTACTTAGTTTAAAACCATATATTAAAGTCAAAACACATATACTTTAAACACATCTACAATAAAATTTGTACATATATATTTCCAGCCATTACATATTAAAATACATATAAAAATTTAAAATAAAATCCTTATTTTATATTGAAAGTCAAAACTCATGTATACCTATGTGTGTGTGTATAAATTAATATGCAAGCTCATATACACTTATATATATATAAAACTAATATACATAAAAGTTTGTTCAACTATTAAACTATGTTTAACATTTAGATTGTATATATAATCTAGTGATAATATTGCTACAGGCTAGCATATATATACTGACCTATATATACATGCAACAAGTGAATCATAGTGGCACAGCTGGTCACGGATCAAGGGGTCGAGGAAGTTGTGGTAAGGCTGACGGTTGCGATGGGAGGTAGGTGCACAGGATGTTGCATGATGAGTTCAAGGTGGAGGAGCCATGGCAAGCGGGTCTGGAGCTCAAAGCAGAGTTTGGTTCGTGATGGAGGGGACGACAATGCAAGAGGATCGGCCGCTTGCGTGCGTGAGGTTGATCTGGCAGTGGAGTGGGAGGATTTGGTATCGGTCAAGCTGATGGACGAGAACGTGGTGAGGAAGGCAGAGGGGGAGGAGATCTGGAAGGTGGCGTTAGTTAATAGTGCTTCGGCTGTGAAGGGAGGGATGTGGCGATGGGATGAAGGCTGCTTGGTGGGGAGGTCAAAGAGGCCAGTGGCAACTGGCGTTGCAAGGGATTTTGTGGTGGCGGTGAAAACATGAGGCGGATGTGGTCGATGCAAAAATTGAGTAGGTGGTGAGATGGAAGGGGAGAGAGAAAGTGGTAGAAGAGACATGAACGTGGGTAGGGAATTGAAACTGGAGAGTACTAAAGAGCCGATGGTATATAATTTTTTTTAATTCTTATTTTTTCATTGGAAATTAAACACGGCAGAAAACGAAGAAGAGGGATGGGCAAAAGAAAATGAACAGCTAGGTCTTCTAATGATATAGGATGTGAGCAACAAAATAATGAATGCACTTACTGTATATATTATTATTTTTTCTAAAACAAATGAACAGCGGGGAAGAGAATGAACAGAAGAGACGAATTAATATATCTTGAACCGAGAGGAATAACAAAAGTCAGAATTTGAATAGCTGGAATATTAATAACAAGTGACCATTTATTTTAGCCGTTTGACAAACGAATGGACACATTTTATTCTAGAAACTCAAAAATGGGTACCGATACGGCTAATCGTTACATGGATTTTGCCGCGTACCGAACGCCGAAAGACACAAATGAATATACTACGGAGATCAGTACAACAAGAAGAACAGAATGGTAGACAGATATCAACGATTCGATCATCCTATCAAAAGTCGATATTCGCTGCCAAACTACTGCTAATTCGCCGCAAATAAGATAAACGGGGCTATAGCAGTCCAAATTTGGCGAAATGAAATATGAATTTTCACTTAGAAAGTGATTTACATTGTTATTATGCAAAAATATTCAGATTTCGAAAACATTTTATTTTCATCAAATTAACTGATTTTAAATTGAAATTGAAAATTACGTACACAACAGAACTAGCTTTCCTATTTTCCAATAAAATTTACCATTTGCTATGTTTCATAGACGCATACCAAATATCAAATTTTCATTGCTAAATTTTGTTGTATATTTCCAAAAAAAAATTTAGTTAAATACGTTAATTAAATCATTTGAATTTTCGGGTCGTTACACTCTCCCCCACTCAAAACTTTTCGTCCCAAAAAGTAACGAGATAGGAGAATAAAAGCAACCAGAAAGAAAGACATATTTGAAATACAAAGTACCAAATACAAAAATTAATTTAAAACCATATGAATTCCATTTTTGAACATCTTATTACCTACGTTTATATTGCATTTTATTCAATTACATATTCTCATAAACATTTTAAATTTTGAATATTTCAGGCAAGTTATATATGTTTTAGAATGCAATTGAGTATTATACAAATAAATTTTATCCTAGTTCAACTATTTCAATTTATTTCAATTCCATTTCTCATTTTAGAAAATCCAATTATTTAAAAAAATTTCTTCGTTTTAATAATTTAAAACCATCACTTAATATAGAACTTAAGAGTTAAATTCCCGATTTCACTTCTAACCATTTTGAAATAAATATATACATATATATATTTTATACATCAAACCATACTCAAGAAATTAAAATCAAATCCATTTTCCATAACAAAATGTAGCAAAGCTACTAACTGGTCTCTCCACTTTGAAACTCGAAAATGAATGTCGATAATGCTGTAGTCATCACCGAAATTATTTTTTAGTGACAAAAGAGGAGAGTACTGACTCACTTCTTTTGAATTTCTTTGAAAACAATTCCATTCGAAAATACTTTCAAATAATATTTTCAAAACTTCGAGAACCAAATTTTGAAAAGCACCAGAATTTTAATTCTCAAAACCCTAATTTAAATTCATTTCATTTACAAATCAGATTATAAATCATGTTTTGAAAATTCATCTTCTTATAACATACAAAAATAGTTAATGGTTTCTGATCGTTGACAAAATATCAAATAATAATCTAGTATTATCATTTCTAACAACCAATTCATTTAACTATCAAATTTCAGAAAATTATACTTATACATCTAAAATATAATCATACATAAAATTATTTGATTTTCAAATTTCGAAAACAATATTGTGTCGTTTTGCTCTGTTAAGTGTTTTATAATTCCTATCGATAGAGTTGGTCAGACGAATCGATCGAAACCCAAAATTCAAACTTAACAACTCAAACAACACAATATAAAACATTTTTATATCAATTACAGACACGTTCTCTCATAGGATGATTCAAAATGGATTTTTAGAATAAAGATGTAACGACCCGCTATTTTGGACCATTCAAATCGACAATAAAACCACACATGTCGGACTTGAATCATACAAAACAATAGATTGTAAATAAATTTGGAGCAATTAAAATCAATCACAGAATCACAGACACAGAATATCAAAATAACTCGTAGTAGAAATAAAATACATAGTAGTTCATGAAGCTACTACAATACATAGTCTTAAAATAGATACAAAATACCATAGTCTGAAAACCTATACAACAGAAGTCTGAATACATAAGTCAACTAATACATAAGCAAAGCTGAATAGGAAATAACTGAAATGGAAATAGATAGACAACTAGATAGATAGATATGTCTCCAACAAATCTCTAGCTCCAAAGATGAATCCAAAGCTTTGATACTCAGGCTGACCAGAGCGTAAAGCAAAACACAAAATACTCGAGTCATGACATACATACTTATAAAATGTAAATCAACTCAAGTGTACTGAAATAGAAATGCATCAATAACTTAAAGGATGCTTGGGATCGCCCATCCTTTAAGGATACGTTAAACTATCTACTATGTAGTAAGATACGCTATTATAATAATGTCTAAAGTAAAGTAAACTATTTAAAAATAGCGTTAAGGCTTTACATTTTCCACCTTAACACATTTTTAGGTATGCCAATAGTCTACACAGTACCATAATACTCCATAAACTGGAGCTACCAGAGGATACTCCATAGGTACGACACAAATCAAACTCGTAGTAAAGCACGCTATGGTAGGTGACACGGCACAACTAGGCAATGCCAGGGTAGATATACCAATTACACATCCAGACTGTTGGTAACGCAAAGCCGCAGCAATCACCCAACTCGAGCCACACTCCCGAATCAAGAGTGCACCCAATCAATCACTAAGTAATAGAATGGTATACGATGGAATGTGTCCGATAAGAGGAGCTACCTCATTGGCCTGAAATCGCTCTTGTTTTAGCCACCTTATGCTAACTCACGGGAGTTAGGTCCACGTTTATACCTCAAAATAAAATCGTCGCCACCATCCTACTTCATTCTGGAATCTCCACCGCGTACACAGTTGTTAAAGTGGTTTTCGGTATCGACAGAGAGTATATCCATATCCGATCCCGGTCTCTTTAACAACCAATCGTTATTATAACCCATGGTTATAAATTTCAAAATGGTTTATATTTCAAATCAAAACATTTCATTTTAAACCATTTAAATTCGATGTCAAAATCTTTCAAAAATAATATTCATTTCCAAAGTTGTAACATTTCCAAATTCATTCACTTAATTGTAACATTTCAAAAATGTAATATTTAGAAACCATAACACTTTCAAAAATGTAATTATTTAGAAATCATAACACTATAAAAATGTGACACTATATAGTAGCATTTAAATTTTTTTACCATTTTAGAAATAGTAGCATTTTTAAAACATAACCTTAAAAACCATTGCCTTTTAGAAATGCTAAAAATTCTATTATATTATCTACTATAACTTATTTAAAACATTATATCTTTTATTTTTACCATAGTTATTATATAAGATCAATATTACTTTTCAAACTTATTCATTTGGATATTAATTAAACTATGATTTTAGTTAAATAAAATTTATTACTAAAATATCCAATTAAAACTGTATTTTCTCATATTAAGTTAAAAATACATTTTAAAACCATTTATTAACTTATAAAATTTTAATATATAAAATCAGTATATTTATATTTTTAAAATCATTTAAATCAAATTTTAAGTTAAAATTTTATAATTTAAAATTTTCAAATACTTAAAAATTTCAAAAAATATATCTATTTTAAAAATTAACTACGAGTTTGTATAATATTTTCTAACCTAGGTCAAGTGATACGGATATATATCATTTCAATCCGAAATATAAAATCCCGGATTTGATCATTTCAAACCCGCAATCCCAAGTCAAATAAAAATCGCTCAAGCCTATAATTTCAGCTCATAACGACTTTTTCCCTATTCTAAAGTCCATTCGGGTATGTATCATTTCAACCCATAGTGAGGGAACTTGCAGTGTGAGAAACAGAAATATAAAATAAACAGTATAGCATAACGTATCATATCAGGTGATGAAACAGGTATAGCATCAGGTTATAATATCATATCACAGGCATATATGAAACTACTATCAATATGTCATATCACTAATACAATTCACAAGACATTGTTTCACAATTTTTATAAGTACGAAGTCGAGAGTAATAAACTCACCTTTAAAAGCTAGAACCGACAATTCAAGACACACAACCAAACTCCGAAAAGCACGACAAAGCACGAACTAGATTTGAGTAGGTGAAGAGCCAAGATTCAAATCTTGTAAACAAACAAATACAAACAATATATAAGTAGATATTTATACAAAGAATATGAACCAAAACAAAACAAAATACTAAACCAAGTCAAGTGGGATCAGCTACTTTACAATTGGGCTTGATCACATGATAACATGGCTCGGCCATGTTTAGTTTTGAAGCATATATGTTCGGCCATGGGTGAAAAGAAGGCACGGCATAGGGTAGGTGAAAAGATGGCATGCCAAAAGTCATGTGGAAGGTAAATGATCAAGGGCATGTGAATGGTCATGTGCACAAGTGGTTCGGCCCTAGGCTAATGTGTTCGGTCCTAGGTGTTAGGCTTGGTTCAAGTTGGTCATGGAACATGAAATGGCACGGCTATGGGCTGGGGTTGGTCATGGCTAAGGGATGGCAGGTGGTGAAATAGGGGGTGGTCGAGGCTAGCAAAGAGGAATGGTGATGTAGAGGAGATCAGCTAGGGTTTGGATGATGTTTTGTGACGGAGTTTGATCATGGAAGGTCATGACACTTGGTGGGGATGGTGATGAGGTGATGTTCGGTCATAGGGGATGGATGGTGGAGGAGATGAGGTCGGCAAGAGGGATAGACATCATGGCCGAACATAGAAATGAAGAAACAAGAGAAAAATGGAAAAGAGAAAGGAGAACTTACTGTCTTTGTTTTGTTCAGGAAATGAAAAATGAGAAAGAGGAGAAGGAGGAAATGTTTTGTACGGCTATAGGAAAGGAAAAGTCATCTATTCACATTAAAAAGGTAAACTCATGTCTCTTGGAATTTCCTAAGCCCATTAGCCAAGCCCGAATCAAAAACATGCTCAACAACCCAATAGAAAAATAAAAGCCCAAACCAAAAAAATTAATAGAAAATAAAATAGAAAAAAATAGAGAATAGAAATACTAAAATAATTGCGTGTAAAACGCTAAAATTTATCAGATTTAAAAAGTATAAAACAGAATTTGACGAAACGAAAAGCAGAACAAATATCAGAATCAAATTCAGCTTAAAAGAAAAAGATTGGAAATTTAAAATTCAAATTAAAAAATTTCAACTGAAAGTCAAAGTTTGACCAAAGTTGACCAAAATATAAAATTTTCAAAAATCATTATTTTATTATATTTGGAAAAATAATTATAAACAAAATCCAAAAATACATTGGAAAACCACAAATTTTCAGTTTTTAAATGATTTAAAATCAAAATTTCAAATAAATTAAATTTAAAATATTTGTTAAAATTACGGGTTGTTACACTCTCCTCCACTCAAAGCTTTTTGTCCTCGAAAAGGAACGAAACACAGAAAAAAAGAAAGAGGATAAAATAGAATAACGAATAGTACCTGAAACAAACAATTCCGGATTCAAAGCACGCATGCTCTCCTCCATCTCCCAGGTACAATCCCGATCATCAGTACTCCACTACACTTTGACCAAGTTGACAGATTTTCTTCTCAGCTGCTTTGTACCTCTATCGACAATATGAAGTGGCTTCCTCTCGATAGTAAGGTTTGGCTCAATATCCAAACTCTCGAGAGTAGAAGGCTGGACAATAAGAGATGGATCATGAAGATACTGACGAAGATGCGATACATGGAATACATTATGCACTCCAGAAAACTTGTAATATCCCGGAAATTTTAACAATATCAATTTAATAATCTGTTAAATAATTAAATTGATATTGATGATCTTTGATAATAAAATTTGAATTTAATTTAATAATCTAATTAAATAAGTATCAAATATGTTATTTTCAAATAATAAGTATAATGTATTATTTTTAATATGTATGAATTTTAATGCTAAAAGGAATTGTTATTTTAAATTGAATAAATAGTGTATGTAAATATATATAACTTAACTTTTAAATTGAATCTTAGGATTTAATTTTATTTAAATTTGAATTTAAAGTTTTGAAGTTCAAAAGAATAAATATTTAAATTGTTGGATATTATAATATTTGTATAAACTTATATTTATAAAATATAATTAGTTTTTGGTTTCTCTTTAAAAAGATATATATATATATATAGATAAGTATTTAATAAATAAGAAAAGACTTTTATGTACTTTTAAACTAAATAAAAATAAGATAAATTACTTAAAAGACATGTGTTATTTTCTAAAGCCCTTATTTTAACAAGTGTAAGTAAATGATGAACTCAAATGACAAGTGTCTTTTTATTTTCTTTTTCTTTTATTTTATAAAATCAAAAATATACATGTATATTAACATTTGCATTTCTTCATTTCCCATTCTTTTCTAATCTTCATTTTTTCAAAGCCAAGAGAAAAACAAATCAGTAATCTTTCCTCTAAACATCTGAAACAAATCAATACCACTTCTCAAACTCTTCCTCTAAATCTAAAAAAATCAGTAATTATCTCTTAAGCAAATGTATGTGCATATTCAAATCTGGAAAATTCCTCAAATCAGAGATTATCAAAAATCAAATCTCTGAAAACAATTTTCCAAAATCCAAATCAAAGTTCAGCCTACATGTTCTTTAATCTGGAAGAAATTCTGGAATCATTCTAAAGCCAGTCTATATCATCTTCAAAAATCTGTCTGTCTGCATTTATTTTCAATCTGGAAAACAACTCAAAAAACTGCTTGCATTCATTTTTCAAACTGGAAGCAACATGCAAGATTCAGTAGCCAACAATTCAAGTTTTAAATCAAATAAGCAAAGCAAAAGCAAAAGACATCTCAGTTAAAAGTTCAAAAGCTTTTCAAAACATATCTGGAAGCTCTGTCTTCTTCAAATTAGGTGAGTAACATAGCAACTTGAATAATTTAGGTATATAATTATGTTGCAGAATTATTTCTGAAATCAAGTATGTTTTGGTGAATGCATTTTTGTATATCTCTGTGCATGTATATGAAAATCTGGTTGAGTGCATTTTGCTATGTGTTTGATGTTTGTCTGTTTTAGTTTCCAGACTCCAATCTTTGATTCAAAAACCATTATATCATGATCTAATTTATATTATGATTTAAGATTAAAACAAAACTTGTTTGTTACATCTTAGATTATAGTTTAAAATTATAAC
Source organism: Allium fistulosum (assembly GCA_030737815.1). Taxonomy (NCBI): domain Eukaryota; kingdom Viridiplantae; phylum Streptophyta; class Magnoliopsida; order Asparagales; family Amaryllidaceae; genus Allium; species Allium fistulosum. The sequence continues at coordinate 55,154,012 of CM060903.1, forward strand.
TAAATCACAATGAAGTCTAACTGTCTCTGGAAGTAAGAAAACATCAGTGCATGTTAAATAATGTGAAATTTTAAATATTGTAATTTATAAATTCAGTAGTATAAATTGAATACCTAAACCAAATCGTGATTTTTAACACTAAAATCAAGATTTTTATATATAAGATGAAAGTGCAATTTGGGTTTGAACTGAAATGGAGCTTTTGGGATTTTCTGGTGATCTATGTATTCGTATGTGTCGGGGTTCTTCAAACTGGTAGAGGAGTGATCGTAGAATCTTAGAAAAATACTGGATGGTGATGTATATCATCAAGGAGGCAGTGGTGGCGAGATTCATTTGGGAACCCTAGTTTTACTAGGTATGATAAATCGATCATCACGACCATTTGGGTTGATCGAGTGTAGAGGGGTTTTGGGAGATGGAAGATGGGTCGTAGGCGAAGTCGTAGCCGGAGTATCAACTTTTCTGATGATCGGAGGCCAGGGTTTGAAGCGTTGCCAGGTTTTAGTCTGTGAAGTGAGTGTTGTTTCCAGGTTTGGGTGGAGACTCGAATTCGATTTCGAGATTTAGGGTTCGATCTGATGATCGAGTTGGGATGTTGGAGTGATTTTGGATGGGAAAAGATCATCACCGATGATCGTAGATGATCAGTGTCACCGTGTATGTGCACGGTGCACTTTCAACTTTCTGATGAAGTTGGTTTTTGGGGGATTCTGGGTACACAGGTTTCTCGAGTAAATTAAGTTTTTGCTCGGGTAAATAGATGTTTGACTCGAAGCAAATTGAAGGGAGCTCGGGTATATTGGAGTTACAGGGTTCTCTGGAAAACCTGTCAGTTTTTCAAATTTAAAATTTATTTTAAGTTTGAAAGCAAGTTTTAAATGCAGAATTTAAAACTAAATTTAAAATATAGATTCAAAACTGAATTGTAATCTAGTTTTAAAATTTAAATTAAGCTTTATAAAATGGAAGGTTTTAACAACTTTAAAAATGTTAAAAGTATTTTATAAAATGGTTTTTAAAAATCTGAGAATAAAGATTTAAACAGGACTTTAAATTAAGTTTAAATCTGGATTCAAAAATGAATTTGAATCTTAGTTTGAATTAAAAAGGAAGTTTTTAAATTTTAAAATGTTTTTAAAACAACTTTGAATGATAAGTACATTTATATATGATTTGAAATTTAAAAATGAATTTGGTTAAAAATTATTTTAAATTTCTTTATAAGATTAGTATTTTCTTTATCATGTAATTTAAAGGTTTTTGTATTGTTTTTAAACATTATTAAAGTTAAAATTATTCTCATTTTAAATCTTATATTTAAAATGAAAATTGAAAGAATATTTAAAACAAATTGTTGTTAAAATGTTTTGCTAATGATAATTTAATCATTAATGAGATTAAGGTTTATCTTAAAGTTATTTAGAACTTAATGATTTATAATTCAATAAATTATTAAGGTGATAAAAGGATAATTAACCAATTTAATTAAATTAATGATTGGGTTAATAAATTTAGTAATTATAGGTTTAAATTTATTAATTAAGGTTTAATTAAATTAATTAAAGGTTAATTAATTTGAAGTTAAGAATCATTAATTTGGAATTATTAATTAATGGTTAGGAATAGATTAATCAAATAAGTAAGGATAAATTAAGTTGTTATTAGGTACTTAATTTATTAAGTAATTAGGGATTAATTTATTAGTAATTAGAATTAATTAATTTGAAATTACTAATGGTTAATTAATGTTTAATTATTTAAGAAAGATAATTAAATAATAGTTAATAGTTAATGTAGATCATTAACTTGGATTTAATAAACAATTAATGTGATTAATTTTGATAATTAAATAGATTAGTTAATTAAGATTAATCTTTTGTGAAATTGATAATATAATTACTTAATGGAAGTAATTAAGAAATTAATTACTTAATGTAATTAATTAAGTTTAATTTGATTAGTTAAGTAATTAATTAAGTTTAATTAATTTAATTTAATCACTTAATGATTTGTAAAGTATAATTACTTAATGTAATTTAATGAAGTATAATTACTTAGTAAAGTAATTAATAGATAATTACTGATGTAATTAATAGAGTAATTAAGGGTAGTTAATTACTTAATAGAAATTAATCAAGGGATTAATTAAGAAATTAATTAAGGAATAATTAATTTATTTTAAAAAGTAATTAAGGGTAGTTAGTTTCTGAATGTGATTAATCAATAGTGATTAATAATTGTGGTTTAATTAAGGTTAATTACTTAATATAATTAATTTAATTAAGTAACTAATAATTAAGTTGTAATTAAGGATCATTAATTAATATAATTAATGATGTAATTAAGATTGGTTAATTAAGTAATAATTAATAAATGAAGTGATTAATTAATATAATTAATTAAGGATTAATGTAATTAATTATAGTGATTAATTTAATTAATTTTAGTTAATTAATTAATGAAGTAATTAAAGGTTAATTACTATAAGTAGTTAAGGATAATTAATTTAAATAATTAATTGAGAATAAATTACTTGAATGTAATCAAAAGATAATTAATCAAGATGATTAATTGAAATGAATTATTAAAGGATAATTAATTGATTGTAATTAATTAATGGTTAAGTAAGAAGGATTTATAAAATGAAGTAATTAATTTAATTCAATTTAAATTAAGATGAGATAAATCATTACTTATGAATGGGTGTTAGTATTGGATACTTGACTTTGATTGTTATCTCTGATGAGATATATGCTGTGTGATATGGATGTTAGTTGAATTGTATGGATTATCTGATAATGTTGATTATCTGTTGTGAATTATCTTTCTTTGTGTATAAAGATAATAAATTAAATTGTTTTAACCTTTAAAACAACTTGGCCTTAAAAGATACGCTTTGGATTTTGATGAGACCGGGATCGGGTTTCCGTATACCGGAATTCCAGGTCTGGAGACCCGAATACCACATCGATCCAAATTAACGATAGGTCGTGAATCAAGTGAAGATGAAGATTCAGAGTGCAAGGTTTATTGTCGTTAACTCTGAGGGTGATTCCAAAACGAGTGTAACGAGATAATGCCTTCGGTTTCGTTCGAACCCGGAACGAACTTGTATGGATTGAATGCTTTCAGCACATCGTCAGGTGGACGATGAGCATTCTAAGATAGATGTGTTCTATTTAAAGGTAATCGTAGCCTCAAGCCTCACAAACCGGGAATGGCTAAAACAGGGGAGGTGCAGCAAGGTTAGTGGGTAGCACCCAAGTAGGACAAGGTTACCTCTGTCTAGATGTCCCTTTCTATTTTCGACTTAGTGGTGCGGTTGCTGATCCCAACCGTGAGGTATCTTGTGCGGGAATTATCCAGTAAGGGATGTTCCGACCTTGTGTTGCAGGGGATTGGGAGTGATCCTCGGTACGGTGATCTAGGCCACGTACTGTGACGGGCGGTACCCCGGTAGCCCTGCCATTGTATGGAATCCAAAATCCAATAAGTGCCAACGGACTTGATTGTATAACCCACTTTGTGGCTAGTATGCTGGAATTTAATAATGTAACAATTTTAGCTATTTCTTATTTACTTGAAAACCCTAGACCCTATTATAATACAATCGAATTTCCTATCAAATGTTTTGGTTAGCGTAAGGTAAAAACTTACCCATGTTTATGTGTGGGAAGTCTTACGTGATACCTTTTCTTTCAAAAGGTTTTGAAGTTAAGCAAGTTTAACCTGTTACTCACACCAGACCCATGTCTGACCCAAGTTGTTTATTTCTGTTTTATAAACCCTTGGGTACTCAAATTTTTACGAGTAGCCAAGGGAATTCAGGTTAGCCTTGACGAATCGAGAGGAGCAATGGAGCAGGAGGCTTCAGCGTTGTAGATATAGATAGTAGTTTCCGCTGTGTTGATCTTGTTTAGATCTTTGTTTTGTATTGATATGTAATAACTAGACAGATGTTTATAACTGTCTAGTATATGATGTGTAATCTGTGTAACTCTGATAAGTGATGTATATGATACTATGTAATATTTATGTGATATAATATATTTTGTTCGTTTCCGCTGTGAGTATTTGTGTTTGTTTCTTTTCTCTTCTTCTCTTTTCTACTTCTCACCCCTTTCTTTCTTACTGTCGATGCGATTTTCCGGGAGTGGAAAGTCGGGTCGTCACACGTGGTATCAGAGCATAGGTTGAGCGAATGCCTAAGCTTTTGGTTAAGTGAATATCAGAACACTAGGTTGAGTGAATACCTAGGTTCAGAAGGATTGTTCATTAGAGATAGGATCTGTAGCAACCTATTTGAGTCTGAGTATATCTATATACGAGAGCGCGTATTTGTTAGTTATATAAAATGGTTTTATATTGTGTTAATTGATCGGTTGGGTGGTATATGGATTCTGGTCAATACGAGTAGCTAACGTTATTGATAGGGATCTCTAAACACTTGGACCAGGCCAACGGACACAATATTGTTTTAAAAAGGTAGATGAAATAATTTTACCCAGATATAATTTCTATATAAAAAAAAAGTATCATTTTAAATGTATATGGTATTTGTAATGATTGGTTGAGATGATAATAATTTATCATCTAGGATTAGGAGTCTGAGTGTTGAGGTTGGAAGTGTATTTGTCGAGACTGTAAACCTAATACCGTCTCGAGTGAACTTTGCAATTGTAAGGATTTCACAATCTCTGAAGAAAAACCTGTTAAGGTTCAGAGTTTATCTTTGGAGTTGGATGAGTAAAGTTGGATCTGTCGGTTGAACAGAAGTGAGTGATGGTACCTTGATACCTCAGGTAATAGTAGCTGTATGATGAGATACAGTGACGATGGATGTTCCCGAAGATGTTTTCTTTGGAACAAGCTTAAGGAAGTGTATCTGCTTCGGTGTTGTGGCTGAGTTCAGCATGGTGTTTCTGTTTTGTTTGAGGTTCGAGTTTCTCGAAGAGCTTTGATTAGGGAATCTTTGGCATATGTGGCAGCAGTGCAACTCGGAGTATTCTGCGCGTTGGCAGGAAAGTTTTCTGGCTGAGCAGTTTTTCTGGAAGTGAAGATCAGAAGCAGCAGAGTGGATCCATTTCTTCGATAAATTGGATAAATAAGTGTAAGCTGTTCTGATTGGTAAAGAGAGAACGGTCTGTTTGGAATTAGGATGGGTTGATCGCAAAAGTGACTTGCGATTGCTGAGTGTTCTCTTAGGTTGTCAGAGTTTTTCTGGATGTCTTCAGAGAAGTCAGAAGTTTGTCCGCATCTGAAGGTTGAGTTTTCTTATCGACTGGATTCCAGGAGTGATACCAGTGGTTCAGTCTAGTGGAAGGATGTTTCCTAGAGATGGAGTTGGCGAAGCAACTCAAGTTTTGCTGGAATATCTGAGTTTTATTTATGGATCAGTGAACCTTATTTCTGGAATGAGTTGTCCAGTCTGTGCTTGTGTTCTACCTCAGATCAGAGTTGAGCAACGAAAGCAGTTTGGAGTGTATCTCTGGATGGGAGAAGTAAGTTTGGAATCTACTGATGTTGTGAAGTAGAGTTATGTTTGGATCTCGTCTGTGTTCTGATTTGGATAAGTATTTGGACTTCTGAATTGAATTGTCAGTTTGGATAACTAGAATTCATTGAGTTTTACGTATCTCTGAGGGAGTACGTATTTGATCTATCTCTGGTTTTAGAATCTGCAGTTTGGGAAGTTTGGTAGTTGAGTCAGACTCGTCTGTAGTCTGATATTCTGTTTAGTTATATAGATCTAGATGTGTAGGAGATCTATAGCTTAGTTGTTTAGATTGTTTGTAGAGCGAGTATCCCGGTATATATATATACTTGGGGAAACTCGAGGAATTTTATCTAGAATTTAGTCTGGATAGTTAAATTTTTTGATTGGATGAGTTGGTTGCTATGGTTGCTAGCATATGGATGATAGTATATGCTTGTGTTTTAAATTTAAATCTTTAATAAGATTATTAAATTACCTTTGTTTAAATTTCGGGGACGAAATTATTTTAAGGGGGGAGGAATGTAATATCCCGGAAATTTTAACAATATCAATTTAATAATCTGTTAAGTAATTAAATTGATATTGATGATCTTTGATAATAAAATTTGAATTTAATTTAATAATCTAATTAAATAAGTATCAAATATGTTATTTTCAAATAATAAGTATAATGTATTATTTTTAATATGTATGAATTTTAATGCTAAAAGGAATTGTTATTTTAAATTGAATAAATAGTGTATGTAAATATATATAACTTAACTTTTAAATTGAATCTTAGGATTTAATTTTATTTAAATTTGAATTTAAAGTTTTGAAGTTCAAAAGAATAAATATTTAAATTGTTGGATATTATAATATTTGTATAAACTTATATTTATAAAATATAATTAGTTTTTGGTTTCTCTTTAAAAAGATATATATATATATATATATATATAGATAAGTATTTAATAAATAAGAAAAGACTTTTATGTACTTTTAAACTAAATAAAAATAAGATAAATTACTTAAAAGACATGTGTTATTTTCTAAAGCCCTTATTTTAACAAGTGTAAGTAAATGATGAACTCAAATGACAAGTGTCTTTTTATTTTCTTTTTCTTTTATTTTATAAAATCAAAAATATACATGTATATTAACATTTGCATTTCTTCATTTCCCATTCTTTTCTAATCTTCATTTTTTCAAAGCCAAGAGAAAAACAAATCAGTAATCTTTCCTCTAAACATCTGAAACAAATCAATACCACTTCTCAAACTCTTCCTCTAAATCTAAAAAAATCAGTAATTATCTCTTAAGCAAATGTATGTGCATATTCAAATCTGGAAAATTCCTCAAATCAGAGATTATCAAAAATCAAATCTCTGAAAACAATTTTCCAAAATCCAAATCAAAGTTCAGCCTACATGTTCTTTAATCTGGAAGAAATTCTGGAATCATTCTAAAGCCAGTCTATATCATCTTCAAAAATCTGTCTGTCTGCATTTATTTTCAATCTGGAAAACAACTCAAAAAACTGCTTGCATTCATTTTTCAAACTGGAAGCAACATGCAAGATTCAGTAGCCAACAATTCAAGTTTTAAATCAAATAAGCAAAGCAAAAGCAAAAGACATCTCAGTTAAAAGTTCAAAAGCTTTTCAAAACATATCTGGAAGCTCTGTTTTCTTCAAATTAGGTGAGTAACATAGCAACTTGAATAATTTAGGTATATAATTATGTTGCAGAATTATTTCTGAAATCAAGTATGTTTTGGTGAATGCATTTTTGTATATCTCTGTGCATGTATATGAAAATCTGGTTGAGTGCATTTTGCTATGTGTTTGATGTTTGTCTGTTTTAGTTTCCAGACTCCAATCTTTGATTCAAAAACCATTATATCATGATCTAATTTATATTATGATTTAAGATTAAAACAAAACTTGTTTGTTACATCTTAGATTATAGTTTAAAATTATAATTAAATCACAATGAAGTCTAACTGTCTCTGGAAGTAAGAAAACATCAGTGCATGTTAAATAATGTGAAATTTTAAATATTGTAATTTATAAATTCAGTAGTATAAATTGAATACCTAAACCAAATCGTGATTTTTAACACTAAAATCAAGATTTTTATATATAAGATGAAAGTGCAATTTGGGTTTGAACTGAAATGGAGCTTTTGGGATTTTCTGGTGATCTATGTATTCGTATGTGTCGGGGTTCTTCAAACTGGTGGAGGAGTGATCGTAGAATCTTAGAAAAATACTGGATGGTGATGTATATCATCAAGGAGGCAGTGGTGGCGAGATTCATTTGGGAACCCTAGTTTTACTAGGTATGATAAATCGATCATCACGACCATTTGGGTTGATCGAGTGTAGAGGGGTTTTGGGAGATGGAAGATGGGTCGTAGGCGAAGTCGTAGCCGGAGTATCAACTTTTCTGATGATCGGAGGCCAGGGTTTGAAGCGTTGCCAGGTTTTAGTCTGTGAAGTGAGTGTTGTTTCCAGGTTTGGGTGGAGACTCGAATTCGATTTCGAGATTTAGGGTTCGATCTGATGATCGAGTTGGGATGTTGGAGTGATTTTGGATGGGAAAAGATCATCACCGATGATCGTAGATGATCAGTGTCACCGTGTATGTGCACGGTGCACTTTCAACTTTCTGATGAAGTTGGTTTTTGGGGGATTCTGGGTACACAGGTTTCTCGAGTAAATTAAGTTTTTGCTCGGGTAAATAGATGTTTGACTCGAAGCAAATTGGAGGGAGCTCGGGTATATTGGAGTTACAGGGTTCTCTGGAAAACCTGTCAGTTTTTCAAATTTAAAATTTATTTTAAGTTTGAAAGCAAGTTTTAAATGTAGAATTTAAAACTAAATTTAAAATATAGATTCAAAACTGAATTGTAATCTAGTTTTAAAATTTAAATTAAGCTTTATAAAATGGAAGGTTTTAACAACTTTAAAAATGTTAAAAGTATTTTATAAAATGGTTTTTAAAAATCTGAGAATAAAGATTTAAACAGGACTTTAAATTAAGTTTAAATCTGGATTCAAAAATGAATTTGAATCTTAGTTTGAATTAAAAAGGAAGTTTTTAAATTTTAAAATGTTTTTAAAACAACTTTGAATGATAAGTACATTTATATATGATTTGAAATTTAAAAATGAATTTGGTTAAAAATTATTTTAAATTTCTTTATAAGATTAGTATTTTCTTTATCATGTAATTTAAAGGTTTTTGTATTGTTTTTAAACATTATTAAAGTTAAAATTATTCTCATTTTAAATCTTATATTTAAAATGAAAATTGAAAGAATATTTAAAACAAATTGTTGTTAAAATGTTTTGCTAATGATAATTTAATCATTAATGAGATTAAGGTTTATCTTAAAGTTATTTAGAACTTAATGATTTATAATTCAATAAATTATTAAGGTGATAAAAGGATAATTAACCAATTTAATTAAATTAATGATTGGGTTAATAAATTTAGTAATTATAGGTTTAAATTTATTAATTAAGGTTTAATTAAATTAATTAAAGGTTAATTAATTTGAAGTTAAGAATCATTAATTTGGAATTATTAATTAATGGTTAGGAATAGATTAATCAAATAAGTAAGGATAAATTAAGTGGTTATTAGGTACTTAATTTATTAAGTAATTAGGGATTAATTTATTAGTAATTAGAATTAATTAATTTGAAATTACTAATGGTTAATTAATGTTTAATTATTTAAGAAAGATAATTAAATAATAGTTAATAGTTAATGTAGATCATTAACTTGGATTTAATAAACAATTAATGTGATTAATTTTGATAATTAAATAGATTAGTTAATTAAGATTAATCTTTTGTGAAATTGATAATATAATTACTTAATGGAAGTAATTAAGAAATTAATTACTTAATGTAATTAATTAAGTTTAATTTGATTAGTTAAGTAATTAATTAAGTTTAATTAATTTAATTTAATCACTTAATGATTTGTAAAGTATAATTACTTAATGTAATTTAATGAAGTATAATTACTTAGTAAAGTAATTAATAGATAATTACTGATGTAATTAATAGAGTAATTAAGGGTAGTTAATTACTTAATAGAAATTAATCAAGGGATTAATTAAGAAATTAATTAAGGAATAATTAATTTATTTTAAAAAGTAATTAAGGGTAGTTAGTTTCTGAATGTGATTAATCAATAGTGATTAATAATTGTGGTTTAATTAAGGTTAATTACTTAATATAATTAATTTAATTAAGTAACTAATAATTAAGTTGTAATTAAGGATCATTAATTAATATAATTAATGATGTAATTAAGATTGGTTAATTAAGTAATAATTAATAAATGAAGTGATTAATTAATATAATTAATTAAGGATTAATGTAATTAATTATAGTGATTAATTTAATTAATTTTAGTTAATTAATTAATGAAGTAATTAAAGGTTAATTACTATAAGTGGTTAAGGATAATTAATTTAAATAATTAATTGAGAATAAATTACTTGAATGTAATCAAAAGATAATTAATCAAGATGATTAATTGAAATGAATTATTAAAGGATAATTAATTGATTGTAATTAATTAATGGTTAAGTAAGAAGGATTTATAAAATGAAGTAATTAATTTAATTCAATTTAAATTAAGATGAGATAAATCATTACTTATGAATGGGTGTTAGTATTGGATACTTGACTTTGATTGATATCTCTGATGAGATATATGCTGTGAGATACGGATGTTAGTTGAATTGTATGGATTATCTGATAATGTTGATTATCTGTTGTGAATTATCTTTCTTTGTGTATAAAGATAATAAATTAAATTGTTTTAACCTTTAAAACAACTTGGCCTTAAAAGATACGCTTTGGATTTCGATGAGACCGGGATCGGGTTTCCGTATACCGGAATTCCAGGTCTGGAGACCCGAATACCACATCGATCCAAATTAACGATAGGTCGTGAATCAAGTGAAGATGAAGATTCAGAGTGCAAGGGTTATTGTCGTTAACTCTGAGGGTGATTCCAAAACGAGTGTAACGAGATAATGCCTTCGGTTTCGTTCGAACCCGGAACGAACTTGTATGGATTGAATGCTTTCAGCACATCGTCAGGTGGACGATGAGCATTCTAAGATAGATGTGTTCTATTTAAAGGTAATCGTAGCCTCAAGCCTCACAAACCGGGAATGGCTAAAACAGGGGAGGTGCAGCAAGGTTAGTGGGTAGCACCCAAGTAGGACAAGGTTACCTCTGTCTAGATGTCCCTTTCTATTTTCGACTTAGTGGTGCGGTTGCTGATCCCAACCGTGAGGTATCTTGTGCGGGAATTATCCAGTAAGGGATGTTCCGACCTTGTGTTGCAGGGGATTGGGAGTGATCCTCGGTACGGTGATCTAGGCCACGTACTGTGACGGGCGGTACCCCGGTAGCCCTGCCATTGTATGGAATCCAAAATCCAATAAGTGCCAACGGACTTGATTGTATAACCCACTTTGTGGCTAGTATGCTGGAATTTAATAATGTAACAATTTTAGCTATTTCTTATTTACTTGAAAACCCTAGACCCTATTATAATACAATCGAATTTCCTATCAAATGTTTTGGTTAGCGTAAGGTAAAAACTTGCCCATGTTTATGTGTGGGAAGTCTTACGTGATACCTTTTCTTTCAAAAGGTTTTGAAGTTAAGCAAGTTTAACCTGTTACTCACACCAGACCCATGTCTGACCCAAGTTGTTTATTTCTGTTTTATAAACCCTTGGGTACTCAAATTTTTACGAGTAGCCAAGGGAATTCAGGTTAGCCTTGACGAATCGAGAGGAGCAATGGAGCAGGAGGCTTCAGCGTTGTAGATATAGATAGTAGTTTCCGCTGTGTTGATCTTGTTTAGATCTTTGTTTTGTATTGATATGTAATAACTAGACAGATGTTTATAACTGTCTAGTATATGATGTGTAATCTGTGTAACTCTGATAAGTGATGTATATGATACTATGTAATATTTATGTGATATAATATATTTTGTTCGTTTCCGCTGTGAGTATTTGTGTTTGTTTCTTTTCTCTTCTTCTCTTTTCTACTTCTCACCCCTTTCTTTCTTACTGTCGATGCGATTTTCTGGGAGTGGAAAGTCGGGTCGTCACACGTGGTATCAGAGCATAGGTTGAGCGAATGCCTAAGCTTTTGGTTAAGTGAATATCAGAACACTAGGTTGAGTGAATACCTAGGTTCAGAAGGATTGTTCATTAGAGATAGGATCTGTAGCAACCTATTTGAGTCTGAGTATATCTATATACGAGAGCGCGTATTTGTTAGTTATATAAAATGGTTTTATATTGTGTTAATTGATCGGTTGGGTGGTATATGGATTCTGGTCAATACGAGTAGCTAACGTTATTGATAGGGATCTCTAAACACTTGGACCAGGCCAACGGACACAATATTGTTTTAAAAAGGTAGATGAAATAATTTTACCCAGATATAATTTCTATATAAAAAAAAGTATCATTTTAAATGTATATGGTATTTGTAATGATTGGTTGAGATGATAATAATTTATCATCTAGGATTAGGAGTCTGAGTGTTGAGGTTGGAAGTGTATTTGTCGAGACTGTAAACCTAATATCGTCTCGAGTGAACTTTGCAATTGTAAGGATTTCACAATCTCTGAAGAAAAACCTGTTAAGGTTCAGAGTTTATCTTTGGAGTTGGATGAGTAAAGTTGGATCTGTCGGTTGAACAGAAGTGAGTGATGGTACCTTGATACCTCAGGTAATAGTAGCTGTATGATGAGATACAGTGACGATGGATGTTCCCGAAGATGTTTTCTTTGGAACAAGCTTAAGGAAGTGTATCTGCTTCGGTGTTGTGGCTGAGTTCAGCATGGTGTTTCTGTTTTGTTTGAGGTTCGAGTTTCTCGAAGAGCTTTGATTAGGGAATCTTTGGCATATGTGGCAGCAGTGCAACTCGGAGTATTCTGCGCGTTGGCAGGAAAGTTTTCTGGCTGAGCAGTTTTTCTGGAAGTGAAGATCAGAAGCAGCAGAGTGGATCCATTTCTTCGATAAATTGGATAAATAAGTGTAAGCTGTTCTGATTGGTAAAGAGAGAACAGTCTGTTTGGAATTAGGATGGGTTGATCGCAAAAGTGACTTGCGATTGCTGAGTGTTCTCTTGGGTTGTCAGAGTTTTTCTGGATGTCTTCAGAGAAGTCAGAAGTTTGTCCGCATCTGAAGGTTGAGTTTTCTTATCGACTGGATTCCAGGAGTGATACCAGTGGTTCAGTCTAGTGGAAGGATGTTTCTTAGAGATGGAGTTGGCGAAGCAACTCAAGTTTTGCTGGAATATCTGAGTTTTATTTATGGATCAGTGAACCTTATTTCTGGAATGAGTTGTCCAGTCTGTGCTTGTGTTCTACCTCAGATCAGAGTTGAGCAGCGAAAGCAGTTTGGAGTGTATCTCTGGATGGGAGAAGTAAGTTTGGAATCTACTGATGTTGTGAAGTAGAGTTATGTTTGGATCTCGTCTGTGTTCTGATTTGGATAAGTATTTGGACTTCTGAATTGAATTGTCAGTTTGGATAACTGGAATTCATTGAGTTTTACGTATCTCTGAGGGAGTACGTATTTGATCTATCTCTGGTTTTAGAATCTGCAGTTTGGGAAGTTTGGTAGTTGAGTCAGACTCGTCTGTAGTCTGATATTCTGTTTAGTTATATAGATCTAGATGTGTAGGAGATCTATAGCTTAGTTGTTTAGATTGTTTGTAGAGCGAGTATCCCGGTATATATATATACTTGGGGAAACTCGAGGAATTTTATCTAGAATTTAGTCTGGATAGTTAAATTTTTTGATTGGATGAGTTGGTTGCTATGGTTGCTAGCATATGGATGATAGTATATGCTTGTGTTTTAAATTTAAATCTTTAATAAGATTATTAAATTACCTTTGTTTAAATTTCGGGGACGAAATTATTTTAAGGGGGGAGGAATGTAATATCCCGGAAATTTTAACAATATCAATTTAATAATCTGTTAAGTAATTAAATTGATATTGATGATCTTTGATAATAAAATTTGAATTTAATTTAATAATCTAATTAAATAAGTATCAAATATGTTATTTTCAAATAATAAGTATAATGTATTATTTTTAATATGTATGAATTTTAATGCTAAAAGGAATTGTTATTTTAAATTGAATAAATAGTGTATGTAAATATATATAACTTAACTTTTAAATTGAATCTTAGGATTTAATTTTATTTAAATTTGAATTTAAAGTTTTGAAGTTCAAAAGAATAAATATTTAAATTGTTGGATATTATAATATTTGTATAAACTTATATTTATAAAATATAATTAGTTTTTGGTTTCTCTTTAAAAAGATATATATATATAGATAAGTATTTAATAAATAAGAAAAGACTTTTATGTACTTTTAAACTAAATAAAAATAAGATAAATTACTTAAAAGACATGTGTTATTTTCTAAAGCCCTTATTTTAACAAGTGTAAGTAAATGATGAACTCAAATGACAAGTGTCTTTTTATTTCCTTTTTCTTTTATTTTATAAAATCAAAAATATACATGTATATTAACATTTGCATTTCTTCATTTCCCATTCTTTTCTAATCTTCATTTTTTCAAAGCCAAGAGAAAAACAAATCAGTAATCTTTCCTCTAAACATCTGAAACAAATCAATACCACTTCTCAAACTCTTCCTCTAAATCTAAAAAAATCAGTAATTATCTCTTAAGCAAATGTATGTGCATATTCAAATCTGGAAAATTCCTCAAATCAGAGATTATCAAAAATCAAATCTCTGAAAACAATTTTCCAAAATCCAAATCAAAGTTCAGCCTACATGTTCTTTAATCTGGAAGAAATTCTGGAATCATTCTAAAGCCAGTCTATATCATCTTCAAAAATCTGTCTGTCTGCATTTATTTTCAATCTGGAAAACAACTCAAAAAACTGCTTGCATTCATTTTTCAAACTGGAAGCAACATGCAAGATTCAGTAGCCAACAATTCAAGTTTTAAATCAAATAAGCAAAGCAAAAGCAAAAGACATCTCAGTTAAAAGTTCAAAAGCTTTTCAAAACATATCTGGAAGCTCTGTCTTCTTCAAATTAGGTGAGTAACATAGCAACTTGAATAATTTAGGTATATAATTATGTTGCAGAATTATTTCTGAAATCAAGTATGTTTTGGTGAATGCATTTTTGTATATCTCTGTGCATGTATATGAAAATCTGGTTGAGTGCATTTTGCTATGTGTTTGATGTTTGTCTGTTTTAGTTTCCAGACTCCAATCTTTGATTCAAAAACCATTATATCATGATCTAATTTATATTATGATTTAAGATTAAAAAAAAACTTGTTTGTTACATCTTAGATTATAGTTTAAAATTATAATTAAATCACAATGAAGTCTAACTGTCTCTGGAAGTAAGAAAACATCAGTGCATGTTAAATAATGTGAAATTTTAAATATTGTAATTTATAAATTCAGTAGTATAAATTGAATACCTAAACCAAATCGTGATTTTTAACACTAAAATCAAGATTTTTATATATAAGATGAAAGTGCAATTTGGGTTTGAACTGAAATGGAGCTTTTGGGATTTTCTGGTGATCTATGTATTCGTATGTGTCGGGGTTCTTCAAACTGGTGGAGGAGTGATCGTAGAATCTTAGAAAAATACTGGATGGTGATGTATATCATCAAGGAGGCAGTGGTGGCGAGATTCATTTGGGAACCCTAGTTTTACTAGGTATGATAAATCGATCATCACGACCATTTGGGTTGATCGAGTGTAGAGGGGTTTTGGGAGATGGAAGATGGGTCGTAGGCGAAGTCGTAGCCGAAGTATCAACTTTTCTGATGATCGGAGGCCAGGGTTTGAAGCGTTGCCAGGTTTTAGTCTGTGAAGTGAGTGTTGTTTCCAGGTTTGGGTGGAGACTCGAATTCGATTTCGAGATTTAGGGTTCGATCTGATGATCGAGTTGGGATGTTGGAGTGATTTTGGATGGGAAAAGATCATCACCGATGATCGTAGATGATCAGTGTCACCGTGTATGTGCACGGTGCACTTTCAACTTTCTGATGAAGTTGGTTTTTGGGGGATTCTGGGTACACAGGTTTCTCGAGTAAATTAAGTTTTTGCTCGGGTAAATAGATGTTTGACTCGAAGCAAATTGGAGGGAGCTCGGGTATATTGGAGTTACAGGGTTCTCTGGAAAACCTGTCAGTTTTTCAAATTTAAAATTTATTTTAAGTTTGAAAGCAAGTTTTAAATGTAGAATTTAAAACTAAATTTAAAATATAGATTCAAAACTGAATTGTAATCTAGTTTTAAAATTTAAATTAAGCTTTATAAAATGGAAGGTTTTAACAACTTTAAAAATGTTAAAAGTATTTTATAAAATGGTTTTTAAAAATCTGAGAATAAAGATTTAAACAGGACTTTAAATTAAGTTTAAATCTGGATTCAAAAATGAATTTGAATCTTAGTTTGAATTAAAAAGGAAGTTTTTAAATTTTAAAATGTTTTTAAAACAACTTTGAATGATAAGTACATTTATATATGATTTGAAATTTAAAAATGAATTTGGTTAAAAATTATTTTAAATTTCTTTATAAGATTAGTATTTTCTTTATCATGTAATTTAAAGGTTTTTGTATTGTTTTTAAACATTATTAAAGTTAAAATTATTCTCATTTTAAATCTTATATTTAAAATGAAAATTGAAAGAATATTTAAAACAAATTGTTGTTAAAATGTTTTGCTAATGATAATTTAATCATTAATGAGATTAAGGTTTATCTTAAAGTTATTTAGAACTTAATGATTTATAATTCAATAAATTATTAAGGTGATAAAAGGATAATTAACCAATTTAATTAAATTAATGATTGGGTTAATAAATTTAGTAATTATAGGTTTAAATTTATTAATTAAGGTTTAATTAAATTAATTAAAGGTTAATTAATTTGAAGTTAAGAATCATTAATTTGGAATTATTAATTAATGGTTAGGAATAGATTAATCAAATAAGTAAGGATAAATTAAGTTGTTATTAGGTACTTAATTTATTAAGTAATTAGGGATTAATTTATTAGTAATTAGAATTAATTAATTTGAAATTACTAATGGTTAATTAATGTTTAATTATTTAAGAAAGATAATTAAATAATAGTTAATAGTTAATGTAGATCATTAACTTGGATTTAATAAACAATTAATGTGATTAATTTTGATAATTAAATAGATTAGTTAATTAAGATTAATCTTTTGTGAAATTGATAATATAATTACTTAATGGAAGTAATTAAGAAATTAATTACTTAATGTAATTAATTAAGTTTAATTTGATTAGTTAAGTAATTAATTAAGTTTAATTAATTTAATTTAATCACTTAATGATTTGTAAAGTATAATTACTTAATGTAATTTAATGAAGTATAATTACTTAGTAAAGTAATTAATAGATAATTACTGATGTAATTAATAGAGTAATTAAGGGTAGTTAATTACTTAATAGAAATTAATCAAGGGATTAATTAAGAAATTAATTAAGGAATAATTAATTTATTTTAAAAAGTAATTAAGGGTAGTTAGTTTCTGAATGTGATTAATCAATAGTGATTAATAATTGTGGTTTAATTAAGGTTAATTACTTAATATAATTAATTTAATTAAGTAACTAATAATTAAGTTGTAATTAAGGATCATTAATTAATATAATTAATGATGTAATTAAGATTGGTTAATTAAGTAATAATTAATAAATGAAGTGATTAATTAATATAATTAATTAAGGATTAATGTAATTAATTATAGTGATTAATTTAATTAATTTTAGTTAATTAATTAATGAAGTAATTAAAGGTTAATTACTATAAGTGGTTAAGGATAATTAATTTAAATAATTAATTGAGAATAAATTACTTGAATGTAATCAAAAGATAATTAATCAAGATGATTAATTGAAATGAATTATTAAAGGATAATTAATTGATTGTAATTAATTAATGGTTAAGTAAGAAGGATTTATAAAATGAAGTAATTAATTTAATTCAATTTAAATTAAGATGAGATAAATCATTACTTATGAATGGGTGTTAGTATTGGATACTTGACTTTGATTGATATCTCTGATGAGATATATGCTGTGTGATACGGATGTTAGTTGAATTGTATGGATTATCTGATAATGTTGATTATCTGTTGTGAATTATCTTTCTTTGTGTATAAAGATAATAAATTAAATTGTTTTAACCTTTAAAACAACTTGGCCTTAAAAGATACGCTTTGGATTTCGATGAGACCGGGATCGGGTTTCCGTATACCGGAATTCCAGGTCTGGAGACCCGAATACCACATCGATCCAAATTAACGATAGGTCGTGAATCAAGTGAAGATGAAGATTCAGAGTGCAAGGGTTATTGTCGTTAACTCTGAGGGTGATTCCAAAACGAGTGTAACGAGATAATGCCTTCGGTTTCGTTCGAACCCGGAACGAACTTGTATGGATTGAATGCTTTCAGCACATCGTCAGGTGGACGATGAGCATTCTAAGATAGATGTGTTCTATTTAAAGGTAATCGTAGCCTCAAGCCTCACAAACCGGGAATGGCTAAAACAGGGGAGGTGCAGCAAGGTTAGTGGGTAGCACCCAAGTAGGACAAGGTTACCTCTGTCTAGATGTCCCTTTCTATTTTCGACTTAGTGGTGCGGTTGCTGATCCCAACCGTGAGGTATCTTGTGCGGGAATTATCCAGTAAGGGATGTTCCGACCTTGTGTTGCAGGGGATTGGGAGTGATCCTCGGTACGGTGATCTAGGCCACGTACTGTGACGGGCGGTACCCCGGTAGCCCTGCCATTGTATGGAATCAAAAATCCAATAAGTGCCAACGGACTTGATTGTATAACCCACTTTGTGGCTAGTATGCTGGAATTTAATAATGTAACAATTTCAGCTATTTCTTATTTACTTGAAAACCCTAGACCCTATTATAATACAATCGAATTTCCTATCAAATGTTTTGGTTAGCGTAAGGTAAAAACTTACCCATGTTTATGTGTGGGAAGTCTTACGTGATACCTTTTCTTTCAAAAGGTTTTGAAGTTAAGCAAGTTTAACCTGTTACTCACACCAGACCCATGTCTGACCCAAGTTGTTTATTTCTGTTTTATAAACTCTTGGGTACTCAAATTTTTACGAGTAGCCAAGGGAATTCAGGTTAGCCTTGACGAATCGAGAGGAGCAATGGAGCAGGAGGCTTCAGCGTTGTAGATATAGATAGTAGTTTCCGCTGTGTTGATCTTGTTTAGATCTTTGTTTTGTATTGATATGTAATAACTAGACAGATGTTTATAACTGTCTAGTATATGATGTGTAATCTGTGTAACTTTGATAAGTGATGTATATGATACTATGTAATATTTATGTGATATAATATATTTTGTTCGTTTCCGCTGTGAGTATTTGTGTTTGTTTCTTTTCTCTTCTTCTCTTTTCTACTTCTCACCCCTTTCTTTCTTACTGTCGATGCGATTTTCCGGGAGTGGAAAGTCGGGTCGTCACAAAACTTCTCAGGCAAATCCAGACGATAAGCTAAAGAACAAATCCTCTCCAAGATGCGGAAATGACCAATGAACCTAAGAGAAAGCTTCCCTCTCCAACCAAACCAAATCACATTCGTTAAGGGAGAGACCTTAAGAAAAACCAGATCACCAACAGATAACTCCAAACTCCTCCTACGCCTATCAGCGTACATCTTCTGCCTATCCTGAGCACTCCTCATCTTCTTCTTAATCTCCTCAACTCTCTCAGAAGCCTCCAGAATCATATCAGGACCAAGAACCAAACGATTACCGGATTCAATCCAGCAAGATGGAGATTTGCAAGGTCATCCGTAAAGAGCAGCAAACAGAGACATTGCAATACGAGCCTGAATTCAAAAGATGAAATGAGATAGATAAAAGATTAAGATAAGATTAAGATAGAAAATTTGAGATTATACCTGATAACTGTTGTTATAGGTGAATTCGACAAGATGGGGATGATCTTCCCAAGATCCTCCATAATCAATAACACAAGCACGAAGAAGATCCTCTAGAATCTGATTCACTCTTTTTGTTTGACCGTCGGTCTGTGGATGGTAAGAAGTGCTCAGATTCAGATGAGTACCCAAAGATTCCTGAAAAGATTTCCAAAACTAGATGGTAAAGATGGGATCACGATCACAAACAATACTGATAGGAACACCATGGAGACGGACAATCTCTCTAATATAAATCTCAGCTAAACTCGAAGTAGAACGGGTAGACTTGACCGGAATGAAATGAGCTGACTTAGTCAATCTATCCACAATAACCCAAATACTCTCATTACCCCTTCTAGTCCTCGTTAATACATCAATAAAATCCATAGAAACCTGTTCCCATTTCCAATTGGTAACCTCAAGGGGCTACAACAAACCAGGGGTCTTCTGATGATCGGCCTTGACTTGCTGACAAGTCGGACACCTACTAACAAAAATGGAGATATCATGCTTCATACCTCTCCACCAATACAACTTCTTCATATCCTGATACATCTTCGACACACCTTGATTAATAGAAAGTCTGGATCGACAATTTTCCCAAAGTAACTCCTTTCTCAATCCATCAACATTCGGGACACAAATCCGATTATTAATCCTCAAAATCCCTCTATCATCGATCTGAGCTCCACTACCATCAAGACTACTACCACCAACCCTACTACGAACATTCTCCTTAATAAGCCTAAGCATCATATCCTCATCCTACTTAGCAATGATACGATCCATAAGAGGAGAAGAAACAACAAGCTGACACAACATCGCTTTCTTCCAACTCAAAGCGTCGACCACCACATTAGCTTTCCCAGGGGTATAGTTGATGTCGAGGACATAAGAAGCAAGGAACTCTAGCCACCTAACTTGCCTCTGATTCAAATCCTTCTGGGTGAAAATATACCTCAAAGACTGATGATCCGTTAAAAGCTCAAACTTAGTTCCCAAAAGGTGATGCCTCCAAAGCTTCAAAGCAAAAACCACAGCAAGCAATTCCAAATCATGAGCAGCATAATTGGCTTCATGGGTCTTCAACTAATGACTGGCATAAGCAATGACCTTCCCATCATGCATTAGAACAGCTCCCAAACCTTCACGACTAGCATCAGTGTATACCGTTAATCCCTCATTTCCATTTGGAACGGTAAGAACTGGTGCGGACGTAAGCTTGCGCTTTAACTCATTAAATGCAGCTTCACACTTATCATTCCATATAAACTTAGCATTCTTTTGAGTCAAAGTAGTGAGAGGTGCCGCAATCCGAGCAAAATTCTCAATGAATCTCCGATAATAACCGGCAAGGCCCAGAAAGCTACGAATATCAGATGGAGTCCGAGGAGTTTCCCAATCCTGAAATAGAATAAGAAAAATAAGAACTACTGATAAAGATAGAATAATTAGATTACAAAAGAAAGATGAGAAAATGTAGACTTACATTGATCACAACGATCTTGATTGAATCAACAGAAACTCCATTACTAGAAACAATATGTCTAAGAAATCAAACTTCATCCTTCCAGAAATGGCATTTAGAGAATTTAGCTTTTAATTGGTGACTCCTAAGAGTCTCCAGAACAGAATTCAAATGGACCTTATGCTCCTCCTCTGACTTAGAGAAGACAAGAATATCATCGACGAAGACTAGAACAAACTTGTTAAGAACATCTCGAAAAACGCGATTCATCAAATCAACAAAGAATGATGGGGCATTAGTCAAACCAAAAGGCATAACTAACCATTCATAGAAACCATTCTCAGTACGGAAAGCAGTCTTGGGAATACTTTCCTCGGCAACTCAGAGTTGGTGGAAACCTATGGCAAGATCAAGCTGAGAGAAAACAGTAACTCCATAGAGCTGACCGAACATATCATTGGTACGAGGCATAGGATATCTGTTCTTCATAGTGAGCTTGTTCAGCTCCCTATAATAAACACACATCCTCAAAGAACCATCGGACTTAGTGACGAAAACCACCTCTGCTCCCTATTCGGAATGAATAGGTCTAATCAGACCCTTGGATAACAAGTCCTCAATTTATTTCCTCAACTCAACCTTCTCGCGGGGTGCCATTCTTCTAGGAGGAAGAACTAAAGGTCGATCTCCAGGAATAAGATCAATGCGAAAATCAATTTCCTGCTTAGGAGGTAAAGAAGAGACTTCACCAAAAACATTGGGATAGAGTTTAACCACAAGGGTTGAATCAAGATCACCATGAGATGAATCCAGAGAGAAAATAAAACTACCAGCGAAATCTTGAGGCATACAGCACTAAATCACCAAAGGGTTACCCCGATCATCAACAAGAGAAACAGTTTGGGTTTAACAAGAGATAACGACTTCATGCCTCTTCATCCAATCACCCCAAGTAATAAATCAAAAGCATCGAAACCCAGAACATAGAAATCACCAAAAAATTGATGGTCAGAATAAAGAAGTTTCACATGGTTACAAATCCTACTAAGGTTCATGGGACCCCCAATAGGATTAGTAACACACAAAGGTACAGCCGCAAACTTGGGTGAAATGAGATGCTCAAACTTATCACAAAGATCCGTAGAAATAAAACTATGCTAAGCTCCAGTATTAAATAAAACACGAACATGAAAATTAAACAGAGAAAAAGTGCCCTAGAGAGTACCTTGGGTATCACTAGGAGCAGGTGGAGTAGGCGGAGCATCAGTGGAAGAATTCATAGCGAAGACTCTAGATGTCTTGCCCTTCTGATACAAGGGGAAATCCTTCTTGAAATGGCCAGGCTGCAAACAGACATGACAGAGGTTGTTTCTGGTATCCTGAGGTGGAGGAACAGCAGCATCAACTGAAGTAGGGAAACTATTGGCATAGTGTCCCTTTTGATCACAGTAGAAGCAAGTGATGGAAGATAGGTCGATAGGATGCTTCCGAGGAGTAGATCCTAAACCCGAATTCTTAAGCCAATTCTGCTTCTGCTGATGAAAGTTAGGCTTCCTCTTCTTAGAGTTTCCAGAACCATGCTGAGATGGAGAAGCACGAGGAATGTAAGCTTCCTTAGAAGTGGGATTCTCGTATCTAATGGCCATGTACATCAACTGCATGAAGGATCATGCACATGATAAATAAGACGATCATAATACTCTGGGCGAGCTCCAGCTATAAATTTCTCATTCTTCTTAAGAGAGGTGTCAATCAGGCCAGGACCAAACTTGGAAAGTTCATTGAACTTCCGCTCATACTTAGAAAATGACATGCTCCCTTGCTTAAGATCCATAAACTCCCTATATAGCTGGGACTTCCTGGCTTCGAGCATCCACTTTGCCACAAAGCCTTCCTGAAAAGAGATATCCAAACTAAGAAAGATTCCAAAGAAAGAGAGAACTGAACCAAACTCAAAACCAACACAAGAAGATACCTAAACTGCTCCCAAGAAATATTAGCCTCAACAGTCTGAGCTGTAACAGACTCCCACCAATCCTGGGCTGCCTCCTGCAACTGCCAAGTTGCTAACTGACGCTTTTGAGCATCAATAATCTCCAAACCAGTGAAAATCCTCTCTAGACTCCTCAATCACTGCTGAGCCTCTATGATGCTCTCAGATCCAGTAAACTTGGTACCACCAAGCTGAGTGAACTCCTTACAGAGAGTGGTGAACCTGATGGGTACAATAGGTTTGGGAACTGAGCAACACCACGACCCCTACCTCTAGCATTCCTACGATTCATCCTGAAAAAAATCAAGAATGAATTTTAGGACAAAGGTAAAATAGAAAGATAAAGATAAGATTCAACTAGACTGGAAATCCTAATCAAAGAATTGAAATAAACAAGGTGGATTCGAAAGGAATGAAGTTAAGAAAATGAGATTTTAAAACAAGAAAATTTTATATCCAAAATAATCTTTTAAAATCCTTTAAAAATCATTTGAAAATCATTTTATACTTAAACTACGCTCTCTCACAAAGAAATGATTCTAAGATCGATTTCACTCAATCTAGGGTATTTCTACCCTATCTCTAATGAGTTTTTGCTCTATAGGCTAAGGTTTGCCTAAAAGCAAAGCTCTGATACCAAATGTAATGACCCACTATTTTGGACCATTCAAATCGACAATAAAACCACACATGTCGGACTTGAATAATTCAAAACAATAGATTGTAAATAAATTTGGAGCAAATAAAATCAATCACAGACACAGAATATCAGAATAACTCGTAGCGGAAATAAAATACATAGTAGTTCATGAAGCTACTTAGTCTCAAAACAGATACAAAATAACATAGTCTGAAAACAGATGCAACAGAAGTCTGAATACAAAAGTCAACTAATACATAAGCAAGAATAGGAAATAACTGAAATGGAAATAGATAGACAACTAGATAGATAGATATGTCTCCAGCAAATCTCTAGCTCCAAAGATGAATCCAAAGCTGTGATACTCAGGCTGACCCTAGCGTAAAGCAAAGCACAAAATACTCGAGTCAGGACATACATACTTATAAATGTAAATCAACTCAAGTGTACTGTAATAGAAATGCATCAATAACTTAAAGGATGCTTGGGATCGCCCATCCTTTAAGAATCCGTTAAACTATCTACTATGTAGTAAGATACACTATTATAATAATGTCTAAAGTAAAGTAAACTATTTAAAAATAGCGTTAAGGCTTTACATTTTCCAACTTAACACATTTTTAGGTATGCCAATAGTCTATACAGTACCGTAATACTCCGTAAACTTGAGCTACCAGAGGATACTCCATAGGTACGACACAAATCAAACTCGTAGTAAAGCACGCTATGGTAGGTGACACGACAAAACTAGGCAATGCCATGGTATACATACCAATTACGCATTCAGACTGTTGGTAACGCAAAGCCTCAGCAATCGCCCAACTCGAGCCACACTCCCGAATCAAGGGTGCACCTAATCAATCATGAAGTAATAGAATGGTATACGATGGAATGTGTCCGATAAGAGGAGCTACCTCATTGGCCCGAAATCGCTCCTGTTTTAGCCACCTTATGCTAACTCATGGGAGTTAGGTCCACGTTTATACCTCAAAATAAAATCGTCCCCACCATCCTACTTCATTCTGGAATCTCCACCGCGTACACAGTTGTTAAAGTGGTTTTCGGTATCGACAGAGAGTATATCCATATCTGATCCCGGTCTCTTTAACAACCAATCGTTATTATAACCCGTGGTTATAAATTTCAAAATGGTTTATATTTCAAATCAAAACATTTCATTTTAAACCATTTAAATTCGATGTCAAAATCTTTCAAAAATAATATTCATTTCCAAAGTTGTAACATTTCCAAATTCATTCACCTAATTGTAACATTTCAAAAATGTAATATTTAGAAACCATAACACTTTCAAAAATGAAATTATTTAGAAATCATAACACTTTCAAAATGTAATTATTTAGAAATCATAACACTATAAAAATGTGACACTATATAGTAACATTTCAAAATTGTTACCATTTTAGAAATAGTAGCATTTTTAAAACATAACCTTAAAAACCATTGCCTTTTAGAAATGCTACAAGTTCTATTATATTATCTACTATAACATATTTAAAACTTTATATCTTATATTTTTACCATAGTTATTATATAAGATCTATTTTACTTTTCAAACTTATTTATTTGAATATTAATTAAACTATGATTTTAGTTAAATAAAATTTATTACTAAAATATCCAATTAAAACTTTATTTTCTCATATTAAGTTAAAAATACATTTTAAAACCATTTATTAACTTATAAAATTTTAACTTATATAAAATCAATATATTTATATTTTTAAAATCATTTAAATCAAATTTTAAGTTAAAATTTTATAATTCAAAAATTCCAAATACTTAAAAATTTCAGAAAATATATCTATTTTAAATATTAACCACGGGTATGTTTAATATTTCTAACCTAGGTCAAGTGATACGGATATATATCATTTCAATCCGAAATATAAAATGCCGGGTTTGATCTTTCCAAACCAGCAATCCTAAGTCAAATAAAAATCGTTCGAGCCTATCATTTCAGCTCATAACGACTTTTCCCCTATTCTAAAGTCCGTTCGGGTATGTATCATTTCAACCCATAGTGAGGGAACTTGCAGTGTGAGAAACCGAAATATAAAATAAACAGTATAGCATAACATATCATATCAGGTGATGAAACAGGTATAGCATCAGGTTATAATATCATATCACAGGCATATATGAAACTACTATCAATATGGCATATCACTAATACAATTCACAAGACATTGTTTCACAATTTTTATAAGTACGAAGTCGAGAGTGATAAACTCACCTTTTAAAGCTAGAGACGACAATTCAAGACACACAACCAAACTCCGAAAAGCACGACAAAGCACAAACTATATTTGAGTAGGTGAAGAGCTAAGATTCAAATCTTGTAAACAAACAAATACAAACAATATATAAGTAGATATTTATACAAAGAATATGAACCAAAACAAAACAAAATGACTAAACCAAGTCAAGTGGGCCCGGCTACTTTACAATTAGGCTTGATCACATGATAACATGGCTCGACCATGATTGGTTTTGAAGCATATATGTTTGGCCATGTGTGACAAAATGGCACGTCATAGGGTAGGTGAAAAGTTGGCATGCCAAAAGTCATGTGGAAGGCAAATGGTCAAGCATGTGAATGGTCATGTGCACAAGTGGTTCGGCCCTAGGCTAATGTGTTCGGTCCTAGGTGCTAGGCTTGTGTCAAGTGGGTCATGGCATATGAAATGGCACGGTTATGGGCTGGGGTTGGTCACGGCTAAGGGATGGAAGGTGGTAAAATTGGGGGTGGCCGAGGCTAGCAAAGAGGAATGGTGATGTAGAGGAGATCAGCTAGGGTTTGGATGATGTTTTCTGATGGAGTTTGATCATGGAAGGTCACGACACTTGGTGGGGATAGTGATGAGGTGATGGCTGGTCATAGGTGATGGATGGTGGAGGAGATGAGGTCGGCAAGAGGGATAGACATCATGGCCGAACATAGAAATGAAGAAACAAGAAAAAAATTGAAAAGAGAAAGGAGAACTTACTGTATTTGTTTTGTTCAGGAAATGAAAAATGAGAAAGAGGAGAAGGAGGAAATGTTTTGTACGGCTTTAGGAAAGGAAAAGGCATCTATTCCATTAAAAAGGTAAACTCATGTCTCTTGGAATTTCCTAAGCCCATTAGCCAAAGCCCGTATCAAAAACAAGCTCAACAACCCAATAGAAAAATCAAAGCCCAAACCAAAAAAATAAAATATAAAATAAAATAGAAAAAAATAGAGAATATAAATACTAAAATAATTGCGTGTAAAACGCTGAAATTTATCAGATTTAAAAAGTATAAAACAGAATTTGACGAAACGAAAAGCAGAACGAATATCAGAATCAAATTCAGCTTAAAAGAAAAGATTGGAAATTTAAAAATTTCAACTGAAAGTCAAAGTTTGACCATAGTTGACCAAAATATAAAATTTGCAGAAAATCATTATTTTATTATATTTGGAAAAATAATTATAAAACAAAATCCAAAAATACATTGGAAAATCCCAAATTTTCAATTTTTAAATGATTTAAAATCAAAATTTCAAATAAATTAAATTTAAAATATTTGTTAAAATTAAGGGTTGTTACAAAAGATAAAGATTCAAATTTAGAGGAACCTTAATCGAAGAGAATTCTAACTAAGAAGATAGGATTGAAAGGAAGATATGATAACTAGATCATGGAAGAGAAAAGGTGGATAGAATTATATTAATCGCGGGGACCTTAACCAGGTCAACCAAGACTTAGAAAACGAGAATATCATCAAAGAAAATGGGGATGAACTTGTGGAGAACATCGCGGAGAACGTGATTCATGAGATCGAGCGAAGAAGGCAGGGGCATTGGTTAATCCAAAGGGAATGAGTAACCACTTTCTCTCTGAGTGTCATTCGTCATGAGGGAGGACAACAGGTCGAACTATAGGAATAAGATCGAAGCGGAATTCAAATTTCCCGCTTGAGAGGGAGAGAAATGACTTCACCGAAATATAAGGCAGATCCCTGACTATTGGGGTGGAGTCAAGATCACTAGGCTTAAGAATTAAGCGAAAAGATGAAGCTGCTTGCAAAATCCTGAGGCAATCGACCTTCAATCTCAAGATAATTACCCAAGTCGCCAATCAAGAGAAATAATTCGGGCTTTGCAAGAGATAATAGCATCAAAACTAAGGACATGGAAATCTTCGGTGAATCGACGCCTATTTAATGGAGTTTCACCCCTTTACAAATCATACTGAGGTTGGTGGGACTGCCGATGTGATTAGTCACACAGAAGGATGAAGTTGACAATTAAGGTGGCAGGATGAGCTCAAATTCATTACAGAGATCAACCAAAGTGGAGCTATGGAATGCTCTAGAATCAAGAAGAACACGAATAGGAATGGACAAGAATGGGTTTTGGAACAAAAGGATAGTTCCAAAATCCGAAATAAATCCTAATCTAGGAGGATCCTAACAAAGAATTTCAAGTTCGAATGAATATGACTCTATAATTGATTCTACTCATTCTAGGGTATTACTACCCTATCTCTAATGAGTTTTTACTCCTTATGTTAAGTTTGCCTAAACCAGAGCTCGGATACCAACTGTAACGAATTGGTATTTCGAACCATACAAATCGACAATTGTCCACTCATGTCAGACTTGAATTGCTCAAAATAGCAGATTGTTAATTTATATTTAGCAAAACTCAGCATATACAGTAAATAAATGTAACGACCCAGAATTTCTGTCATTTGAAATTCGTATATTTAATTGATTTTAAATATTAACAAGTAAAATTTGTAAGTCGAATAAATTTAAATTCGAATATAGAGATTTAATTGGATAATTAAATTATTAACTTAATATTTGAAATTCTAGAAATAATTGGAAATTGGATTAAATGTGAATAAAAATGATTTATAAAGTTATATTAAATCATAATGGAGTTAGAATGATGTTTGTAAACTTTTAAAATTGAATTAAAAGTTAAATTGCATAAATTGAATATTTTAATATTTAATTGACTAGTAAAAATAGTCATTTTTCAAACAGTCTCGGATTTCGACGAAACTAGTTTCAGTGGATCTGTAATGCTAAATTATTATAAGGTTTCAAATTTTGTGTCAATCGGACGTATGGTTTGTCCGGGGCAAGCCAAAACACATCGAAATCGTTTTAATCGATTTAATTTTAAATTGATCCATTAATTCCATATCTCTCACATACAACCGAATTAGCTTCCGAAACACATTCCATTGTGTTCGGAACACGGGTAAAACCTTATGAACGTCTGTCGGCATGTTTGATTTCGAGTTCGAAAATTTTCGGGATGAATAGTTATTTGGAATTTTCTATAAAAGGACAACATTTTTCACTTTTTCACTAAACCCTAGGGCAAAGGAGAACACGGCCGCCACTTCAACAGTATCAATGGCCGAAAATGCTCATTTCTTCCTCCTCGATTTCCTCTAATCCATCCACTTTTACAAGAAATCTCCAACTACAAAATGGAAGAGCACTCCGAGATCTCGAAATCCAACGGTAGTGATCTTAAATGGAGAGACGTGGAGGGAAAAATGGCTCGCGTTCGTTCGACCTTTGCACGTGTTTATCAAGGCAACAACGAAGCGAATGATGACCGGATTTCGAGTGGGCATGCGTGGGGCTTCGGTGCATCGACCTGTGGAAGTTGATCATCTTATCGATGAAGGAGGAGGGCGCGATAATTCATGAAGCACGGCGGCCAAGTGGGTTTCTTCACGCGTGCTTGCCTGGTGATTTCATGATGGAGGAGGAAGAAAGAAGGGGCGGTCCAGATTTGATGAAGCGAAAATTGAAGGCCGAGATTAAAACTAGGTTAAAAATAAAATAAAAGTTGTAAATTTATATAATATAAAACCGTATAAACTTCTAAATGTCATAACTTTGTCATACGAGGTCGAAAATTGACGAAACAAATTGCGTTGGAACCGTATTGACGAGCTCTTCGCGATGAAGCTGATTTGGAGTTGATTGGAGCTAGTTTGAATTTTGAGTAAAATTAAACGTGCGTTTAATTTTATTTGAAATAAAGCACTGCAACCGTTATTGGAAGCAAGGTGAGAACTCCTCACTCAATCGAATTTGTTTCGATTTAATTTTTTAATAGTTAAATTTAAAATTTCTTGATTGTGTGAATTGAATGATGATTTCTATCTGTTGTATTGAAATAGACCCTATACGCCGCATATTAAGCGGAGGTTATTTATTAAACCCATATACCGCGATAATTCCACCGCGAAGTGGAATTGGTATTATATATGTATTTGGAGTTGATTTCCCACATTATATAGCGGATGAGACCCTATTGCGCCGCATAATAGCGGATAGTATTTTATAAATCCCATATACCATGATATTCCACCTCGAAGTGGAATTGGTATTGTGCTAATATCTATGGATGCAGGGAAACAAGTTGGAGGGATCCAACTGGATTCCTCAAACATTTGAATTTATTTCATATGTTGTGTGTTGATTATTTATAATCTCCGTGTGATTATATTCGTGAATTGGAATTGTTGAAGGCTATAAATTAGCCGAATGTATTTTTGGTATCGTTGGATACCAGAAATTGATAAAATTGGATTTTCGAAATTCAAGTTGAAAATTTATCGAAAAATTTATTTTTGAGAATTGGATAAATTAAAAAGGGGTTTTAAAAAGATAAAAGTCTTGATTTTGAACTATATTGAATTAAATTTCAGATTCTGGGAAAAAGGGCTTAATAAATGGATTTCGAAAATATTATTTATAAGTTGAAGAATTTATTTAAAATTTGGATTTTTAAATAGATTTGAAGAGATAAAGAAATTTATTTTAAAATGGAAATAATTTGGAAATTCGTTGAAAATTTGATTTGGTGTTTAGAAATTTATCTGACTTTAAATTTATCAGATAATTAAATTAATCCTACTTATGGATGTTTGGATTACATTGGATGTTGAATTGTTTGATATCTCAAATATGTGATGCTTTGTGATATATTCTGATTTGTGTTGTGATCTGTAATTTGTTTATCTGTGATAGATATATCTATGATCTGTGAATGAAAGATAAGCGTTATAGTTTATACCGCTTATCAAATATATTGTTATATTTGATCTGTGATGATTGAATGTTGTTGCACTATTGTTTTAAACCCTTGGACTACACAATACACACACAAATGTTGATTTCACGTGGAAATCGGTTAAGTCACAGATTTTTATCAATTTTGAAAAATTGAATTTTTGAATCCAAATTAGTTTTGGAATTGAAATTGAAAGTTTTTGAAAATGAGTTTCAAAAATAAAAGTTATTTTAAATAACTTAATGAAATTGGAATTTAAATCATTTGATTTAAATCATTTGATTTAAATTTTGAATTCAATGATTTGGGAATTTTGGTTTAAAAGATTGTACAAGTTATAAAAGGTGTTTATATGGATTTTTAACCATTTAAAAATATGGTTTTGGAAATTTAAATTTAAATCCAAGTTTTATACTTGGATGGCTTTAACCTGTGTAATTGTAACTAGTTTTCCCAAAACGAAAACTATCTGTTTTCAAATAATAATAGCTTTCATAAAGTGAAAGGATTTCCAACTTATATCGAAACATTTCAAGCTGAAATGAAATTGTAAATAGTTTGGAAAAACTATGAATTAACTTTTGTGAAGATGATTAATCTTTATTTTGAAATCAAAGAAGATTTTAAAAGGTGTATCTTTTATATTATAAAAGACTTGAATTGTGAATAGTTTTGAAAGCTATAAGTTAAATCTTGATTTAAAGATCTAATGGGTTAATCCAATTGAAATGGGAAATGATTTGGGAATCTGTGAATGAATCTTTGTGAAACTGGGTAAACTTTCTGAAGTAAATCTTTTTGTTTAAAGATTTAAAATGGTAATTTGCTTAAACCATTTAAAGGAAAGGATTTGGGTAATAAGTTGTGACTTAATTGAAATCCCTATATCCATATGTTTTAAATATTGTGCTCACTATTCGGTTTAGCCGGGAAAGGACCTTTGTGTCATATAACCCATTCCGAATAAGTGATATGACGATATGGATAACATTTGAAGACCGGTGGTGAAGACCGGGTATTTGTGAAAACGATAGGATGACCTATTGATTGTCTCTGCACCGTTAGCTACAGTATAGAAATTTTCTTTGTGATGGGAAGTTCGATCGGGATTGTGAATACCCGGATTGCAAGGGCTTCTTTGAAAGTGCCTTCGGTTCTGTTCGAACCCGGAACAGACTTGTATGGTTACATGTCTGACATTATATTTTGAGATATAAAGCTGATTTCTTTCAAATACATTTCCGTTCGTGGCGGAGAATTTATTCTCTTAGCTTAACACCCTTCTCTGAGACGTATGAGCTCAGAGGTTATGTAGTTGAAGGTTATCAGTGATATACTCCCAATTTGGTAATGTGGCATGCTGAGTGTTGCTGTGTGATGATTATTTATTGATCGTTTGTTGATCAAAGCGTGGCTTTGTGAAAAAGTGTAGCTTTGTGGATGAGACTTCGTTAGACCTCACACCCCGGAAATGGTCGAAACAGGAATGATGCGGCAATGTTATGAGGGTCGCTCCCTTTAGGGTATGTCATTTCCTTCTGGAAAAGGGTGGTATCAGGTATGCAGCCCTGGTATTTAACCTATATGGTTACTCTAATCTCATTTACTGTGTGATTGTTGTTTGATCGAGGCGCCTCGGATAAAGGTCCCAAAGGATCGGGGGGTGGCATATTCGTGTAGTACTTACCTAGTGTAAGAGGTAACCCGGCCTTGTGTTGGCAGAGATCTGGTTAGGTTCTCGGGATGTCCATCCAGAGGAGATCCCATTGGCAGTAGGAAGTTCCTTAGCCTGACCATTTGTTGGAAAATCCAAAGAAACAATACGAGCCCTTTACGATTGAAATTTGTATAACCTGTCTCCTCAAGCGGCAGCTATAGCAGGCATAATATAATGGTACCTATGTTGGCTAAGATTAATATTGTATTTTCGAAAGAATTTGCACACTATGCACTAGTAATAATGTCAAAAGAGTTTTTCTTTCATAGTAATCATATTTGACTATCATAAGAAGAAATCTCCTCCAAGTCTGCGATTGCATTGTGTGTGTGGTGGGAGGTCTTATGGTAGTTTCATTTTCCAAAAGCATTGCGGATTTCAATGTTTAAAATTCTTTTATTGTTTGTTTTAAAGATAAACTGTTTTAAGTTCTCACACCAGTCCCATGACTGACCTGGAGTTTATTGTTCTCTTTCTAAACTCTGGGTGCCCATAATTTTCCACACGGGCATCCTAGAGTAAGGTTATCAGGTCATTCTGGATTTCAGGAGGCTTTGCAGCTCAGTGGCGAGCTTGATGGCGAGGCGTATCACTTGTATATGATATTATTATTCCGCTGTGTATTCTGTATGAGGACAAGTTTGTATAACTTTCCATTGATGTATTGTGTGTATATTGACTCTGATGATGTAATGTATAAACTGATATAGTTCTTTGATTTAAAGATTATTTATTGATCTATTATATGTTATTCCGCTGCGAATGTGAGATTCTGTTATTGTTTCTGTTTCTTTTTCTTTCTTTTTCTTCTGTCTTCTTCTACCTCTTCTTTTTAAACCCTCAGGGTTTGGTTTTCCGGCATTTGATTGTTCGGCAGTTGATACAGTGGACGTATTAATGTCGATTTTCGGAAGTTGAAGAATCAGGTCTTGACAATAAATCAATCACAGAATCATAGGCACAGAGTAATATAACAATAAGCAGTGGAATAGATAAATAGTAGTTCATGTAGCTACTATTGAAACATCAGAGTTTAAAGTAAAATACAACATATATCTCGAACACATAGTAGTTACTAATACAAATGCCAATGACAAGTCTGAACAAAACAACTGGAATAAATTGAAGTAATTGGAAAGCTGAATAGACAAAGACAGATCCTCAAGCGAAGCTCCAAGCTCTAAATGTGAGTCTCAAATGCTGTGACACTCAGTCTGACACGAGCATAAAGCAAAATACAAAACACTCGAGTCAGGATTAACATTCTTATAACACTAAATTCAACTCAAGTGAAATGTCAACTGGGATGTTCGGGATTACTATCCTTTAAGGATCCGTTAAACTATCTACATACATAGTGCAATACGCTACATATATAATGTCTATAAAAAAATAAACTATTAAAATAGTGTTAAGGCGTTACCCATATCCCCCTTAACACATTTTATATAAATGCCATAGTCTAAACAGTACTGTAAACTCCACCAGCAGGTGGGCTATCAGGGAGCACTCAATAGGTACGACACAAACCAAACTCTTAGAAGGCACGATAAGGCATGTGACAAGGCACACGAGGCAAGGCCTAGGATAGGATTCTACCGTTTTGCACTCCCGAACTGTGGAAATGCATAGCAGCTACTACTAGTGTAACGACCCATAAATTTCCGATAATTAAATTTATTAATTAGTAAGTTTTGGAATTTAATGTTCTAAAAAATTAAAAATTTAAGATTTAATAATGAGTGAAATAACTAGAATGTAATGTTAGTAATCTTAATTTAAGGCAATTGACAACTATTATAATGAAATTTCAATTGATTAAAATGATTGTAAAGTTAAATTTGGTTATAAATTGAAAATAAGTAAATAAACCAAATGTCATAATAAACGGTGAAATTGTATGTCCATCTCTAACCGGAATAACAAATGTTGAATTTGAATAAAGAATGGAGTGAATGTTTTAATGAAAGAATAACATAAGTTGTTATTTGAAATGCATCTTAGAGAAGTTGATTTTCAATGAGATAAAACATTTACTTTGTAAATAATGTGTAAATTTTGTTATATATGAAATTTTATAAAACATGTTTGAACTGGTATAAATAAAAAGAAAATAATGTTTTATAATTAGAATTTTTTGAAATTAGTAATGAAATGAATTGGAATTAGATTAATTGAAATGTTTCAATTAAAAGGAAACATAAATGAAACTGTAATGAATGAGTTAATATAGGAACTTGCATTTTGTGTTAATATGGAACGAACATTTTAATTAAGATAATTGCATGCTTTGAGACGTATAAAAATAAAATTTCATTTTGAATAAGTATGGTTTTGGAAGAAAAATTGGATTTTAGAATAATATACATATAAACACACTTATTAGTATTCAAATTTTAAAATATATCAGAAGGTTCGTGGTTGTATAAGTGTTGTCAAATGAATTAGAAATTACGTTTTATTAACAATTGTACATTAATTACACATGTTCACATATATTTATTTTTCCTTTTCATGCATATATGGTTAAACTTTTAAATTTGTTGCATTAATGTGACCGTTACAGTAAAAAAAAGTAAGTCATTTTATAATGCACAGATAGATATATATTCATTAATTAATAAAATTGGTTTGAGTAACATAAATAAATGAATAGATTGATTGGTTGATTAATTTATTGACTGATTGTTAATTGATTGATTGCGTTAATGGAATGTGGACATATATTAACGTAAAAACGAATGTTTTAATAAAGAAGTAAATGATAAATATGTGTATATTTGGGTTTGTTGAAATGAATTAATAGGTGGAAGTTTTGGAATTTGGATCCCAAAGGTTTGTTTACAGTATATAAGTGGTCCCTTCATTTACTTTACATTTATTGTCACATCCATGTTCTCTTTCTTTTCATTTTTGAGTTCTTCGTGTAGGTTTCATTTGAGCATCCATTTAATTGTTAGATTACTCATTCGTTTCTTATTAATTAATAGTTGCTTCATTTGATTTATTTATAATTAATAATTTCCGCATTCTTTTCATTTGTTTCTCATTTGTTCGTTTGCTCCTTTCAAGTAGTTTACCTGAAGCTTTTTCCTTTTCTTTTTTTTTCCATTTTTAATACGAACATCCAAATTAATTATTTGTAAGTAAATTTATAACTCATGTTTGTAACCAATAATGTTAATAGATATGTTCGAATTACAATTTAAAGGAAAACAATTGGATTAACTATCTTCCCAGTATCGTATGTTTTGAAATTTAATTATTGGAATTAATAGCAATTAAAATCTTTCCACTAATAAGAAATAGAAGTGAATTGTAATTAATTAGTAACTTACATTTTGTGTTAAAAATATAATAAGTATTTTAATGAGAAATATTAAGTTAATTGGTGTGTTCAATATTATTAATTGTGTGTAAAAAAAAATTGTTAAATTAACATATATTTATGTGTATATTTGGAGTTAATGAAATGTATTGAAGGGAATATACGTTTTAAAATTAAATTTCAAAAGTTGTTTGCAGTATACTAATTCTTCCATCTCATTAATTTATTACCTTACTTTATTCTTCCACCATCTCACATTTTCGTTGACCTCTCTCTTTGGATATTTCATTCCATTTGTTCTTTCACTTCTTGTCATAAATTGAATTATTAATGAGGTGTTACTTTGCATTTGAAATGAAATGTGTATGTGCACTAATTCATGAATTCATTTACATACACTATTCACTCATGCATGCACTCATTTCCCTTCAGAAAAAAAACTTTTCACCTAGCACGTCTGTCTAAACTGAATTAAATACTTTATATTTTCTTTGTTTAATGAATAGTCTTAAATATGTTACAATTTCATATTCCACTATTCACGTTCATTAATCTTTTCACTTATTTATCTTCTCCGATTTCAACCACCCCTTTCATTTATTTATTTCTATCATTTCTTTTATTAATAAACGCCTCTTTTGGTTTTCCTGTAAGTTTCATTTATTTACACGTGGGCTTTGCTTTGAAACGTTTCATGTTAATGAAATTAATTGAGGTAGCACACGTTATGAAATTTTATACCAAATTTTGCTTGCTTTGTAAACATGTCTTTTAAAATTCAAATTTGTATCTTTCATTCTTTATTTAATACCTGCCACATTTCTTTTCTCATTTTGTTTGTTTCTTCATATTCGGCTGTTCCTTCTTCTTTTCTCTGAAGCTACATTTTTTTCAAACCTGAGTTTGATTTAATATTATATATATAATTTTTGTTTAACCATCTTCACCTCCCTTTTTCCTCCCTCTTTCTTTATTTTCTTCTCTTTTCCAAACAATTTTTTTTTCAAATCTACATTATTTTTTTTTCTTCTTCGCCTTTTCAAAATTTCCCCTTCAAATTTAGATTATGCAAACTTCTCTGTCTACTTCAAAACCTTCAAATATAAAAAAACAAGAAAGAAATTTAAAGTTAAAAGAAAGAAAGTAGTGGCGGATCTGAACCTAATTAGAGGAAGCAAAGCTAAAAAGGTGAGTGATTCAACCCACTCACACAATACTAAAATTTCCACTGCAAGTTAATTAAAATTTATAATGAGATATATATAAAAAATTATTGCTGTTCGTTGGTTTAAATTAACATTTAAATTGATATTGAATCTAAATTTACATTAAATTAAATTGGCATTTAATTTTATATTAGGATTTAAGTGATTATTAAAACCTCGATATTGATAACTATTGATTGTTGTAATATATCGGTTGATTTGAATGTTGTCTGAAATGGATGCTTATTGATTGATATGTTGGATGTATGGTTGTTTATTTATTTTCATATGTCCCCGTTATTACCGTGTATATTATCAACATCATTTAAATGGTCATCTAAATCATTTAAGAATTGGATAACTAAGACATTTAAATTATGGGTTGAACTGATGTATGCCCATACATTTTCTTGAATTTGGATTATGTATTGGAATTAAATTATTTGAAAGGTTTAAGTTTTAATTTAAACTTTGGATTTATTTTAATTAAAGTGATTAAAATTAGTACTTCGAATTATTTGAAATCTCTTATATAATTATATTCACGTTGTACACCTGATAGGAGATGGAAAATCCCGTAACATCTGAAGCCATTTGTAACAACCCGCATATCTATCAATTCTATATTTAAATATTTTATTTAAATATTTTATCATTAGTCGGATGTTAGTCCGAAAAGCTACTTTTTGCATACGGTCAAATTAGGACTCGAGACCACCCCCATTGAGTTCAAAATGACGTTTGCGATCTTTTTGAGTGTAAACTTCGATATGTTTGGAGATAGTGAAATTTTCAACGCTTTTTCCCGCCTTTGACCTTGGTTTGGACTGCACCCCTTTAGTTCAGCCCAACCATCTTCCTCACTCTATCAAAACACTTCAAGCTTTGTCAAAAATGGTGGTGGGAAGTGGAAATTAAAACTCCAAACACAAATTCCATTGCAAATCCGAGATTCAACATCAAATTCACGTGTAGACCATTGATTCAAGCTTGTTGGTGTTCTTGCTTTGCTCTCAAATCTCCATCTTCATCAAATTCCGTGGAAAGGTGAGATTTTTAGTCTCACATCTTGCTTAAATTGTCATTGGACTGTTGGGAATGATCCCCTATTGCATTTGCATCAACATTTGCATTTGGTTTGGATTGGATTGGCGAAAAACTTCAATTTTCAGCGTTTTGGTGATTTTTCTGGCCTTAAGTCGTTTCTGGCCTTCGCTGAGTCGTCCACGAGTTAAGTCTAAGTCGTGAGTCGTTCACGAGTTAAGGGCTTAAGTCGCGCGCGTGTATTTCTGTTCGTCTGGCCTGAGTCGTTCACGAGTTAAAGGCCTGAGTCGTTCTCGAGTTAAAGTGTTAAGTCGTTCTGGGTGTTCTGCCTTCGCTAGGTCGTTCGCGAGTTAAGTGATAAGTCGTAGCTCGTATTTGAGCTTAAGTCGTAGCTCGTATGGCTCTTAAGTCCTAGGTCGTTGGCTTTTAAACCGTTAAGTCGTATGACCTTAAGTCGTAGGTCGTCCCCGACCTAACTCCACTAGGTCGTTCCAGCCTTAGCTCGTAGCTCGAATAGAAGCTTAAGTCGTTAGGTCGCGTGCCTTGCTAATTCGTTAGGTCGCATGCCCAGTTAAGTCGTTAGGTCGCGTGCCTAGCCAAGTTGTTAGGTCGTAAGACCTTAAGTCGTGCACCTTTAAGTCGAAGCATTTTAGGTCGCTTCCCCTGGACCTCGTTAGGTCGTTCACGTCTAGGTCGCGTGCCTTTAGGTCGCAAGCCTTTAGGTCGCGTATCCTTAGGTCGCCAGTTTTAGGTCGCTGGTTCCCATGCCTCTTAAGTCGCTCGACTTTTGTTAAGTCGTAGGTCGTTGCCGACCTATAACTCCCCAGGCAAACTTTAAGTCGCGAGTCTTAGGTCGCGAACCATGTTAGGTCGCGTACCCTTAGGTCGCGAATCACCTTAGGTCGCGCCTCACTGTTAGGTCGCGCACTTCGATAGGTCGCTCGCATTTAGGTCGTAGACCTTAGGTCGCTCGCGAGTTAGTACTTGGTCGTTTGACCTGTTTTTCCCCTAGGTCGTTCGCGAGTTAGTACTTGGTCGTTTGACCTGTTTTTCCCCTAGGTCGTTCGTGAGTTAGTACTTGGTCGTTTGACCGGTTTGGCTTCTAGAGACAGCTTGCCTTCACTAAGTCGTACCGTGACCGGGCAGGTCGAACCCCGTATTACTCTGCGTAGGCAATCTCTTCTGAAAAACATTTATCAGAATTTCTACTTTGATGGTTTTGGGATTGACTTCTTTGGACTTTACTCACGTCTTCGAACGTGAATTGATTTGTTTCTACAATCGTTTTATGACTTGTCACTTTAAAGATATATGAAGGTTTCAATACTAATAGTAAATATCAAAACTCTTTCATCAAAGCGATTTCAACACTATTTTAAATATCAAAAGTTCGTTTCCTCAAACCGATTTTCAATCTACTAGTATATACAAGCCTTTACTTCACTCGAATGAGAAATCGACTTAAACGACTTAGTAAAACGAGTGGTATGAAACGCTTGCGTTCACTTCGTCGGTTAGCTCTTGCACTTGTTCGATTGAACCCTTTTTGTGACAATTTCCTAGTGAAGATTTACAGCTTGTTCGTAAATATTTAAGTTAAGCAAGTGGTTATGGGACATGAAGCTAAACTCATATATTTACTAGCTTGGTGTGATTGACACTTCCTTATGATCATGACGATCATTTTTGTGATTTAGACTAGCGATTGAGCGATGTCTCTTTGTCTACGTGGGAGACTATACCCCGATCATGTGATATTTCTCCATCACATTTCTAGGGTAGCACCCTACGGTCTTCGGGCCATTCCTGTGTTAAAATTTAATGGATAGCTTCCATGAGATAGCTTCTCGTCATGTGTTTACGCGTAGGTGAGTTTTCATGCTCCCATTCATGTGTTAGGCCTCCCCCCTTTTTATGTGTTTTCTGGATTTCTGATGATGATTTCTGGAATCTTGTGCTTCACCAATTTTCATGATTTTCATTGATATGATAACAGTTTTTGTGCATTGGTGAATTCATGTGTTATTGACTTGTTATGAATACAAGTTTAGGGTATGATACCCTACCTTATCTTTGAGAAGATTAGTGTGATATTGATTAATCTTTTGTTGATTATCATTTACATACTTATAGTAGTATGTCGTTATGGTTATTTCATGTTCATGTCATGCCTTTTACTTTATACCATATCATCTGATATTTATAGCTAGACTGATCCGTTTATTATTTTCTTATAAATAATACTCGGGTCAGACCGAGATGTTACAGGTGCTTCTGCTTGACTTCTCTTCAGGATATTTCTGACTTTTGGCTAACTACATAGATTGGTAGTTTTTGGATGTACACCTTTGAGATATAGACTCTATGTTGTGTACTTATTCTTTTGTATAGCACGTGATGATATTCTTTTGTATTATCGTGGATCTTTCTGACCACTACTCTGATGTACACTTTCATGTGTTATATATTTATTCATATCTTCTTCCGCCTTTGTGATATGGATGTCTGTGACTGATTTACGTTATGATTATTTCTATGTTTGTTTCCGAAGATTATATATAGCCACCGTGTGATAGCTTTGTGTTTGTATCGGTACGTCGGATTTCCTCCTTAAAAGATATGCATTCTATTCTATCTGACGTATCGGTGCTCGCACAAAGAAGTTACATGGATGGTCGCTCCTCCACAGCCTTATTCTCCGCGCTAGTTGACAGCACTACATCGTAGTGTCCTTGGCTAGCGTGGGTATAGAGGTGGGGCGTCACAGCTTGGTATCAGAGCCAAACTTCGGAACAATGTAGAATTATCTAGCAAGGATCATGTCCTAAGTCTTTCTTAGGAGTTGTGCCTTAGGATTTTATTCGTGTCTTCGTACCGTTCTATCCTATTTTCTTTTATGATTCCTTGTTTTATCAATCATGATTGTTTGATATTCATTCTGAGAATAACCTTTTTCTTCTTCTTTCTTTCTTTCTTAAAGAAGAAGAGATGGCTAGTTCTGGCAGTCCTAGCGCTGGTCAGTCCAGTAGTCCTTCTCTGGATGGCGTATTCATGTCTGCCCAACAACTTTTGGATCTTGCTCAGAATCAAAGGTTTATCTGTGCTTTGGGTAAGAACCCAGAAATGGTTTTACCTCTGAAACTTGTAGTTCCTTTCCATCAGCTTGTGGATATCACTCTTCAACAAGAAGAGGCTGCTAAAGGAAAGTCTAGTAATATTGGGATTTCCAAGAAGAGGCATATCAAGTTCAAAAGCCCTTATCCCGATAAGAAGGTAAAGCAACCTACTTTGGTAGCAAAGACTCCAAACTCTTTTTGTAGAGGATGCTACAATTGTAAATCTAAGTACCACTACGCAAAGGAGTGTCCGGAACCACTCTTTTGTCGTTATTGCAAAAATTCAAGTCATCATATTTCTGTCTGCCCCATACTTCTAAGCAAGAGAAGGGTGGAACAAGAAATTCCGGTAGTTGAGACTCCTACCGCTAGTCGTAAGCAATGCTACAATTGTGGTTCCACATACCACTATGTAATTAAGTGCCCGGAACCCCTTTATTGCCGCTATTGCAAAGGATCGGGTCATTACTTATCTACCTGTCTCAAACTTCCGAACAAGAGAGAGGGAAAGCTAAATGTTGTTCAAGCCCCTAGTGACACTTCTCTTGGTCAAGGTATCCATTCTAACCTTGATAATATCTATTTTGTGATTATCTTATTCGAGCTCTTTTTGATATGGGTTTCATCTCATTATTTTTATATCAAAAGAACTTGCTGATTCCTTTTTCTTTAAACATTTTTGGGCTTGTTGACTTCTTTGAGGATTGCGAATCCGGTTGGTGGATCCGCAACACTCAAATTTGCTTTTTATTTTATGTCAAAATTATTTTACGTGATTTTTCTTTCCGAGCCAATTTTTACTTGTGCCTCGGAATTGACTTTTGTCAGGATTGGCTTAATTATTATGAAGCCACATCCCTTGTCCCGTGTGGACTATTCATCTTCCACATTTTGAATCTATTAAGCAGATTTCTGTTTTTCCTTTGCAATTTTGATTCCAATTTGATGGCATCATTTTATTCTTTAAGCTCACATGATGAGGAAAGTGTTATTTCTCTTATTCATGTGGTTTGAGAATTTTCCGGTATTTTTGAGTTTGTCTTAAGATTATCACCTAACCAATCTTTGGAGTGGTGATACGGTCTTTTTAGCTCGACCTTGCCACCGATTTTCATTTGCTACGAGTTGTAGGAGTTAGCATTCCACTTATCGCATTCCGCACTCGTTATGATTCTTATGAATGACTTGTTATGTCATTCAGTTATCCAACTTATTTATCCATTCTATAAATCGAGTCTTCTATGAGTATCTCGATGACTCCGTTCTTGTGTATATTGGTTTTTGGATGGAATTAACAATTTAAAATTTTGCAAATCTTTTTCATAAGATTTATTTATAAGTATAATTGATTATTGCTCTTAAACGAGCAAAGAATATTCTTAAAGGTTTTTAAGAAAACATGTTTATCATATAGAAGATGATTTTGTGATTGTATTGCCCATTGAGTGCTTTAAGAATTTTGGTCGATGCGCTTGATCAACGTTATCGATAGGAATTTCCTAAACGCTTTGATGAGACAATCAGACACGATATATTGACTTGTAAAATGCAAATTTTTCTAGAAAGATTTTTACATAAAGATAATCGTGATTTTGAAAGTTTTTAGCTTTTCGGGAAAGAAGATTATTTAAAAGAATTCTTTTCCGATACTTCTATTCTTGTGATTCTCGAAAGGAACCAAGATTTTCTCTTTTTGTACCAATGCTAATCGTATTGGTTTTGATGCCGTTCACTTGCAAAAGAGAGCGTGATATCATTTGTTCTTCTAAATAGTTATAGCCTATCGAGACTAGGTATGCCACTCATGATCTAGCGCTCGCGGCTATTGATTTCGCTTTTAGAATTTTGGCATCATCACTTTTTGGTGAGAAATTTGATCTCTACCCCGATCATAAATCTTTGGAATATTTATTTTCTCATAAGGAACTTAATATTGGCTCGAGTTCCTTACATCTTATGGTCTTGAATTCTTTATACTCCCGGAAGGGGGATCGTACTGCCAATGCACTTTGCCGTTAGCAACAAGCAGTTATTTCTTTAATGATATCCAAATGGAATGATCTCGGGATTTCCTCCACTTGTGAGATTCGAGACTGTGAATTCCAATTCATGTTCATCTCTTGTTTTATGTAGCCTTGAGGCTCATCCTTCTCTTTTGACCGCATCCTTGAAGCTCATAATCTAGATCCCGAATTGGCTCTTCTTAGCCGAAATTTTTGGGATAAAATTAATATTGAATGTTGAAAGACTTCAATATTGATTTTCGTGGCGGCATTCGAAAATTTGGTAGACTTATCGTACCAAATATTAGTGATCTTCGTAAAGATATTTTAGAAGATCCTCGTCGTCCTAAATTTTCCATTCATACCGGTAGTAGTAGCGATATTATTATTGGGATGGAATGAAATCTGATATTGCAACCTTTGTATATTCCAATTTGGAAGTGGGATCAAATTTCCATGGTCTTCATTGGCAGACTTCTCCGTTCTCGTTCGGGTCATGGCAGTTTATGGGTAATTGTAGATAGACTTACAAAATCTACCCGTTTTCTTCCCGTTCGGTCCAATTGGACCGTATCTCTTTTTACTAAACCCTATGTTTAGTTAAATTGCATGAAGTTTCTACTTCTATGGTTAGCAATCGTGATCCATTATTTTGCTAATGGATTTTGTAAGGTCTTCAAAAAGCTTTGGGAGCAAAGCTTAATTTTGGCACCACTTATCATCCTTTGTCCGATGGAAAAACCGAGCATGTGAATCAAACTTTTGAAGATCTCTTTCGTGCATTTGATCTTGATTTTGGTGGAAGTTGGAAAGATCATATTTCACTTGTTGAGTTTTCCTATAATAACAGCTTCCAATCTTGTATTGGTATGGCTCCTTTCGAGACACTCTATGAAAGGCCATGCCGATCTCCTTCTTGTTGGCTTGAGGCCAGGGAGAAACTGGTTTTAGGACCAGACTTTATTCGAGGTTCCACAGAAAAGATGACATAGGATGAAAGAAGCCCAGAGTAGACAAAAATCCTATGCCGACAACCGAAGAAGGAAATTAGAATTTTCTGTTGGTGATCTTGTATTTATTCGTGTTTCACCAATGAAGGGTGTTGTACGTTTCAGTCGATCGGGAAAGTTAGCGCCTCGATATATTGGGCCATTTCCTATCACCGAGCGTATTGGTTCCATGGCTTATCGCCTTTCATTACCGGCTCAGTT
The DNA here is from genome assembly GCA_030737815.1 of Allium fistulosum. Classification (NCBI taxonomy): domain Eukaryota; kingdom Viridiplantae; phylum Streptophyta; class Magnoliopsida; order Asparagales; family Amaryllidaceae; genus Allium; species Allium fistulosum. The sequence goes on from CM060903.1 coordinate 55,198,382, forward strand.
TTCTGCTATGCATGACGTGTTTCACGTTTCTCAATTACGGAAGTGCCTTCGGGATTCCGATTCTACTCTTGAGCCCGGTGTTGTGGAAGAGATTGAAGTTTCACCTAATTTAACTTATGAGCAGCATCCTGTTCGAATTATTGCTTCGGAGATCAAACGGCTTCGAAATAAAGATGTTCCGCTTGTTAAAGTTCAATGGTCCTCAAATCCTAAGGATTGCTCTTGGGAAACTAGAGAATTCATCGAGCGTACACATCCGGAATTACTTTCTCATGCTCTTTGAGGTAAACTTTCTAATTCCAATTTCTTTTGTGTTAATATGCTTTTATGGTTGTTACTTTTTATTTCCACCATATATATTGCGAGGACGCAATTTCTTTAAGGAGGGGAGTCTGTAACAACCCGCATATCTATCAATTCTATATTTAAATATTTTATTTAAATATTTTATCATTAGTCGGATGTTAGTCCGAAAAGCTACTTTTTGCATACGGTCAAATTAGGACTCGAGACCACCCCCATTGAGTTCAAAATGACGTTTGCGATCTTTTTGAGTGTAAACTTCGATATGTTTGGAGATAGTGAAATTTTCAACGCTTTTTCCCGCCTTTGACCTTGGTTTGGACTGCACCCCTTTAGTTCAGCCCAACCATCTTCCTCACTCTATCAAAACACTTCAAGCTTTGTCAAAAATGGTGGTGGGAAGTGGAAATTAAAACTCCAAACACAAATTCCATTGCAAATCCGAGATTCAACATCAAATTCACGTGTAGACCATTGATTCAAGCTTGTTGGTGTTCTTGCTTTGCTCTCAAATCTCCATCTTCATCAAATTCCGTGAAAAGGTGAGATTTTTAGTCTCACATCTTGCTTAAATTGTCATTGGACTGTTGGGAATGATCCCCTATTGCATTTGCATCAACATTTGCATTTGGTTTGGATTGGATTGGCGAAAAGCTTCAATTTTCAGTGTTTTGGTGATTTTTCTGGCCTTAAGTCGTTTCTGGCCTTCGCTGAGTCGTCCACGAGTTAAGTCTAAGTCGTGAGTCGTTCACGAGTTAAGGGCTTAAGTCGCGCGCGTGTATTTCTGTTCGTCTGGCCTGAGTCGTTCACGAGTTAAAGGCCTGAGTCGTTCTCGAGTTAAAGTGTTAAGTCGTTCTGGGTGTTCTGCCTTCGCTAGGTCGTTCGCGAGTTAAGTGATAAGTCGTAGCTCGTATTTGAGCTTAAGTCGTAGCTCGTATGGCTCTTAAGTCCTAGGTCGTTGGCTTTTAAACCGTTAAGTCGTATGACCTTAAGTCGTAGGTCGTCCCCGACCTAACTCCACTAGGTCGTTCCAGCCTTAGCTCGTAGCTCGAATAGAAGCTTAAGTCGTTAGGTCGCGTGCCTTGCTAATTCGTTAGGTCGCATGCCCAGTTAAGTCGTTAGGTCGCGTGCCTAGCCAAGTTGTTAGGTCGTAAGACCTTAAGTCGTGCACCTTTAAGTCGAAGCATTTTAGGTCGCTTCCCCTGGACCTCGTTAGGTCGTTCACCTCTAGGTCGTGTGCCTTTAGGTCGCAAGCCTTTAGGTCGCGTATCCTTAGGTCGCCAGTTTTAGGTCGCTGGTTCCCATGCCTCTTAAGTCGCTCGACTTTTGTTAAGTCGTAGGTCGTTGCCGACCTATAACTCCCCAGGCAAACTTTAAGTCGCGAGTCTTAGGTCGCGAACCATGTTAGGTCGCGTACCCTTAGGTCGCGAATCACCTTAGGTCGCGCCTCACTGTTAGGTCGCGCACTTCGATAGGTCGCTCGCATTTAGGTCGTAGACCTTAGGTCGCTCGCGAGTTAGTACTTGGTCGTTTGACCTGTTTTTCCCCTAGGTCGTTCGCGAGTTAGTACTTGGTCGTTTGACCTGTTTTTCCCCTAGGTCGTTCGCGAGTTAGTACTTGGTCGTTTGACCGGTTTGGCTTCTAGAGACAGCTTGCCTTCACTAAGTCGTACCGTGACCGGGCAGGTCGAACCCCGTATTACTCTGCGTAGGCAATCTCTTCTGAAAAACATTTATCAGAATTTCTACTTTGATGGTTTTGGGATTGACTTCTTTGGACTTTACTCACGTCTTCGAACGTGAATTGATTTGTTTCTACAATCGTTTTATGACTTGTCACTTTAAAGATATATGAAGGTTTCAATACTAATAGTAAATATCAAAACTCTTTCATCAAAGCGATTTCAACACTATTTTAAATATCAAAAGTTCGTTTCCTCAAACCGATTTTCAATCTACTAGTATATACAAGCCTTTACTTCACTCGAATGAGAAATCGACTTAAACGACTTAGTAAAACGAGTGGTATGAAACGCTTTCGTTCACTTCGTCGGTTAGCTCTTGGACTTGTTCGATTGAACCCTTTTTGTGACAATTTCCTAGTGAAGATTTACAGCTTGTTCGTAAATATTTAAGTTAAGCAAGTGGTTATGGGACATGAAGCTAAACTCATATATTTACTAGCTTGGTGTGATTGACACTTCCTTATGATCATGACGATCATTTTTGTGATTTAGACTAGCGATTGAGCGATGTCTCTTTGTCTACGTGGGAGACTATACCCCGATCATGTGATATTTCTCCATCACATTTCTAGGGTAGCACCCTACGGTCTTCGGGCCATTCCTGTGTTAAAATTTAATGGATAGCTTCCATGAGATAGCTTCTCGTCATGTGTTTACGCGTAGGTGAGTTTTCATGCTCCCATTCATGTGTTAGGCCTCCCCCCTTTTTATGTGTTTTCTGGATTTCTGATGATGATTTCTGGAATCTTGTGCTTCACCAATTTTCATGATTTTCATTGATATGATAACAGTTTTTGTGCATTGGTGAATTCATGTGTTATTGACTTGTTATGAATACAAGTTTAGGGTATGATACCCTACCTTATCTTTGAGAAGATTAGTGTGATATTGATTAATCTTTTGTTGATTATCATTTACATACTTATAGTAGTATGTCGTTATGGTTATTTCATGTTCATGTCATGCCTTTTACTTTATACCATATCATCTGATATTTATAGCTAGACTGATCCGTTTATTATTTTCTTATAAATAATACTCGGGTCAGACCGAGATGTTACAGGTGCTTCTGCTTGACTTCTCTTCAGGATATTTCTGACTTTTGGCTAACTACATAGATTGGTAGTTTTTGGATGTACACCTTTGAGATATAGACTCTATGTTGTGTACTTATTCTTTTGTATAGCACGTGATGCTATTCTTTTGTATTATCGTGGATCTTTCTGACCACTACTCTGATGTACACTTTCATGTGTTATATATTTATTCATATCTTCTTCCGCCTTTGTGATATGGATGTCTGTGACTGATTTACGTTATGATTATTTCTATGTTTGTTTCCGAAGATTATATATAGCCACCGTGTGATAGCTTTGTGTTTGTATCGGTACGTCGGATTTCCTCCTTAAAAGATATGCATTCTATTCTATCTGACGTATCGGTGCTCGCACAAAGAAGTTACATGGATGGTCGCTCCTCCACAGCCTTATTCTCCGCGCTAGTTGACAGCACTACATCGTAGTGTCCTTGGCTAGCGTGGGTATAGAGGTGGGGCGTCACACCATTGCACTAACATTTTATTTGAGATTGATTTGATTTACATAGGAATTTTTTTAGTTCTGACTCGAGTGTATTGTTTTTCATTATGCTCGGGTCAGCCTGAATTTTTCAGTGTTGAAGACATTATTCTAGAGGACGAAGATGGAGTTTAGTATTATATTATTATTTTATCCCACTACATCATGTTGTTCCACCGGCTTATTTTATTATTATTCCTGTTGTATGTATAACTCTGATATATTGTAAAAGTGTAATCAAATGTTATTTGTAAAACGACTTCATGAACTATTTATTTGATCATTATATTTTGTCATTCCGCTGTGAAATTCTATGTTTTGTTTTTTCCTTCTTTTCTCTTATTTTCTTATTTACCTATTAACAATCCTCCCTTTTGAATGGTTTGAGTTGACATGTTTGTCTGCTTATGCACTTGGCGGGTGCAGCATGATAGAGGGTTCTCGCATTTGGGTTTGGTAGCGAGCGGATGACTCTTACTCCTACATGTCCCGTGGGGTTGGTGTAGTCGAGAGGCTGACCGTAAAAGCAGAACGCATGTACCATTGTATGCTACGGTAGGAATTACCCCACTGGCGTTGTCCCGTTACAGTTGGTATCAGAGCTTTGGTTTAGACATACCTTAGCCTGTTGGGGTTAACTCATTAGAGATAGGGTAGTAATATCCTAGAATGAGTTTGTCCGAGTGTGTGTGTGTGTGTGTGTATATATATATATATATATGAGAGCATGTATTTGCTAATGTTATAAAAATGTTTTATATAAGTTTTGAAATGTTATAATCTTCCTAATATTATATGTTATATATAAAGGAAAATTCTATAACTAATATAGTTATTTGTAATGTGTTTGTTTTATGAAATGGTAATATCTAATTATTATCATTTATTGTTGACTTGTTGTATTTAGTCAAATTATAAAAATTAGTTATTATTGTTGGTTGAATTTATGGACTAAACACTAGTTTAATGATGGTGAATTAAAGAGAATAAAGTGGATAATTAGGATATTCGATATGAAATTGAAATGTTGTTGTTTGTTGACCGGTAGTTTCAACTATTGGAAAAAATGGAATATATGGATATTTTGGATAATCGAAACCTTTTGAATTAATATATGAGTTGAAACTTAGAAATTGTGTTGAATTATGCAGTTGAATTTGATAACCTTAATTTGGAAGCAAGTGAAACAAAGTTTAATTTGTTATATCTATGTCTAGTAAATGAATAGAATTTTTGTATACATTCTTGGCATGTAATGTAATAATATACAAGTGTGAACTTTAGGCCTTGGGATGTTTAAATTGAAATTGTTATTAAGGAAATGTTGTAAATGAGATTAAATTGGAAAAAATATGTTTATAAACTTAATTAATGTTTATGAAATGTGTCATAAATAAATTGAAAGGTAAAGGTGAAACTAAATGGGATAAGAAAATATGAATTAAAAGTGAATGATTATAAATAAAGCCATGACTTGTAAATTGTTATGAAATAAATGGATGTTGCAATAAATGGTTATAAATAAAGTTATGATAACTTTAAACTTGAATAATGTCTTATAAAAGGAATTAAGCCTTTATAAATTGGTTATAAACTGAAGGAAATTTTGCATGAAATGATTCTCAAATAAATGTGGTATTAAATGAGAAATATTACATGTGAAAATGAATGTAATTTAAAATGAAGTGAAATATAAGCAATGTTGTGAGAATGAATATGTTAATGTTTTGTATTGAATAGAGAAATTCTATGAAACAAATATTAAAGTATAAAGTGATACTTGTGTTAATCAATGAGATTAATAATGAATTTGATTAAAATGTAATTGTGATGAAACAAATTGGAATAATTATGTAAGTATTATGTATATTGTTTTATTCGCAAAATTAATTTGATCCGGATTTGAGTATATAAGTTCTATGTGAATTACACCACCTCGTGTTAGGATTTTTCATTTGATTCTTAATGGCGAATATTTGATATGGATTTTTTGTTTGATTCTAGAATTCTCTATCATAGTATATGACTATGTAAGGAGAATGATGGTTTCTAGACAAGAAAACTTATCGAAGTCCGCATTGGGGAAGTCGAATGAAAAATACTAGTTCGAAAACGAACTTGTGTTACCGAGCGAGCGATCAAATGTGATTTTGCGAAATGATATGTACATCTTTTGTTTTAATATTATTGATATGCTTTGACGCTGAAATTGAAAGTTGTTAGGTTGGTTATCTTTGTAATTTAAATTGGAATTTTTCTTGTATGCAAAACTACTATTAATTTAAAACCATTTTACAAAACTATTTTCTTTTATTTTTCTTATACAAACTATCTTATTCTATTTTATTTACAAAACTATTTTACAAACTATTTTATTTGCAAACTATTTTACAAACTATTTTATTTACAAAACTATTTTACAAACTATTTTACAAAACTATTTTATATACAAAACTATTTCACAAAACGATTTTATATACGAAACTATTCTAAATTCAAAACCTTTTATAAAGCAAAGATATTCAATCTCATATGGCTTTTCATACAGCAAAACTGATTTTGGAAAATTTTTGATTCTTGTATAAGATGGACTTTATATAAATATAAGGTGATTTTCAAAACTGTTGATTTTGGAAGGTATTCGATCTGAAGAGATAAATCTTATATATAACGGAATTTATATAAGAATGTTTTGACATATTCGAGATTATTGATTTTGGAAAGTACTTTATCTGCAAATGAAATCTTATATATAATGGAATTTATAAAAGTGCGATATTTGAAGCTATGATTTTGAAAGGGTACTACTATATATGGTATGTTATATTTTGAAGTAAGAGGTATGGGCAAGTGCCCTCCGCGAAGAAGTATAGTATGATATGCTTCGACCCAGATGGACTTGGGGAATCTAGGAATGGATTCGACTGATAAACCATAATATACTTGGGTGAATTCAGAAATTGATTCGAACTGATATGGTTGTCCGGACATAAACTCATGAGTTCCTCGATTTTTTTTCAGGGTAGATGGTTCTTTTTTTTACTCAATGTAGGCGCTTTCGATCCTGGGATCTGTTGTTTATGGATCTACCGGGAAGGAAGTGCATCCATTGCTTAAATCATTGAATCAGTAGTTACCCTTGCAGTAGGGATCGATGATCCCTTGTTTATGAAATGGCTATGATATTTTTCTGGAATCCGGAAGGTGGAAGGATCATCTAGAAAGTTTTGTGTCCATTGCATAAATACTGGATCAGCAGCGGGGCACTGCTATCGTAACATCATCGTTTGACATCAGATTTTGAGCAGTACTTCTCATACCTGTTTTTAAGTATTTTTCACTGGGTGTTAGAACAGGTCTACTAAGTACTCGGAGATTTCTAGTCTTATGCCTGATCAACGTACGACCAGAGTCTGCAAGAACGATGATAAACTTGTTAAGACATCGAGTTATAATTTTTTTTCATAAAGTATTATATAAAGGATATTTTGGTCTTTTTTTTCTTTTCTAAATACTTTAAAATGTTTAAAATATTATTTATTTTTATGCAACATGGTTTATAAGTTAATTATTAGTGTTGTAAATATCGTGTGAAATTATTAATTCAATAAAACATATTTAAAGTTAATGATTATTGATTTATTAATAATGACGTATAAAAGTATTTTAAAATTTAAACTAATAAAATTTATAAATAATGGATTTAAGGTTTTCAATAACTCCTTTTTAAATATAAGTAATGATGTAAATAATTGTTATCAAATAGTTTACATATTCATAAAGATGTTATTTAAAATTTTTTAATGGTATTTATAAATGAAGCAAGAAATTTTAGAGATGAATTTTTCCATAAAGTATTAAGGTATTAAAGTTAATTGATTTGCAAATGAAGTTTTTAAATGAATATTTCAAGTAAAATTTATATAAGTTTCTTTGAATGTATAATATAAAGATATGATATAAATGGAAAAAAAATTGATTTGCGAAGTTTATTTATAGTAATATACTTGACAAATAAATTTGAATCTCTATTTTGGAAGTACAGTTTGAAATATTTATTTGATTTCAAAGTACTAATAGTAAATTTATTAGTTTATTTACTATTTGAATTTTGTATTAAACCGTAATAAATGTTTTTGTAACGACCCGCCATTCATTCCACAGAATGATGCATCATTAATAAGAAAGAAAGGGATAGAAAAGAGAAAAGATAGAGAAGAAAGAAGAAACAACATCAGAATCTCAACAGCGGAACGAATAAATTATATTAATAACATAAGTATTACATAATATACAATGACTATCAGAGTTACACAGATATACATCACTTACTAGACAATTATAAACACCTGTCTAGTTATTACAACTCAATACAATACAGAGATCAATAAGAGATCAACACAGCGGAACTACTACTATATATATATCTACAACGCTGAAGCCTCCTGCTCCATTGCTCCTCCACAATTAGTCAAAGCTAACCTGAATCCCTTGGCTACTCGTAAAAATTTGAGTACCCAAGAGTTTATAAAACAGAAAATAAACACTTGGGTCAGACATGGTTTTGGTGTGAGTAACAGGTTAAAGTTGCTTAACTTTGAAAAACCATTTGGAAAGAAAAAGTATCTCGTAAGACTTCCCGCACATAAACACGGAAAAGTTTTTACCTTACGATAACCAAAACATTTGATAGGAAATCCGATTATATTATAATAGGGTCTAGGGTTTTCAAATAAATATTCACATAGCCGAAATTGTTACATTCATTAAATTCCAGCATACATAGGTATACAATCAAGTCCAAGATCACTTATTGGAAGTTTGGATTCCATACAATGGCAGGGCTATTGGGGTACCGCCCATCACAGTACGGGGCCTAGATCACCGTTCCGAGGATCACTCCCAATCCCCTGCAACACAAATCCAGAACCATCCCTTACTGGATAATCCCGAGCAAGACAACCCCACAGATGGCCGTCGCCACTGCCCACTAAGCCGAATAAAAAGGAACCTCTAGAAAAGGGAAATCTTGTCCTACTTGGGTGCTACCCACTTAACCTTGCTGCACCTCCCATATTTTAGCCATTTCCGGTTGATGAGGCTTGAGGCTACGATTACCTTTAATCAGAACACATCACTTAGAATGCTCATCGTCCACCTGACGATGTGCTGAAAGCATTCAATCCATACAAGTTCGTTCCGGGTTCGAACGAAATTGAAGGCATTATCTCGTTACACTCATTTTGGAATCACCCTCAGAGTTAACGACAATAATCCTTGCATTCTTCATCTTCATCTTCACTTGAGATTCACGACCTATCGTTAATTTGGATCGATGTTGTATTCGGATATCCAAATCTGGAAACCCGATCTCGGTCTCATCGAAATCCAAAACAGATCTTTTAAGGCCAAGTTGTTTTAAAGTTAAAACACTTCAATTCTTTATCTATATACACACAGATAGATAATTCACAATATCATTACAATTCAACCAAAACATCCATAACATAGATCAGCACATATCTCATCAGAGATATCAAACAATGCAAAGCATTCAATATCATTTAGCCATCCATAAGCAATCATACTATCACTGATTAATTTAATTATCTCAAATGAATTAAATTAATTACTTTTTTTTTGGCAAGGCCGACGGGGTTAGATGGTCCCCGACCACTTTATTGCTGCACCAAACAGAACATTACACAGTTTACAAAGATCAAAGAAAACAGGGGGATACATGGCACAACAAGCAAGGGGAAAAAAACAGAAGTAAAAAAAGAAAACAATAAAAGAAAAACAACACCGACTAAAATCACAGCTGGGAATAGATCCCAGGATCAAAAGAGAAAGAGAGAAGACTTAAGTCATTGGTAATTTCTTTCATAATCCACTGCCTTAGTACTCCCTCAGATTTAGCATTACTTGCATCGAACACTCTATTATTACGTTCCCTCCAAACAGAGCTGATGAAACTCTTCAGGACCGTGTTGAAAACCCTCTTTCGCTCACTTTTATTTCCCGTTGTCATATAAATTCTTTCCCATTCCACCCGATTGTCATCAGAGACATTAGTACGCTGTAGTTTAGCCATGATGCATATCCATAATTGCTTAATAATAGAGCACTCAAAATATAAGTGTTCAACAGTTTCAGCTTGCTCACTACAGAATATACAGTCAATGCTGACATTCATCCCCAAGCATGCAAGTTTAGTCTTGGTGAGAATGGCACGGTTAAGGATTTTCCAAAGCATGAAATTATGTCGCATTTTACTGTCATTGCACCAGGTTCTTCTCCACCATCTCCATGTTGGGTAGGTACTATTCTGCAAGATATATTCATATGCTTCTCCAGTTTTGAAAATGGTCTTATTTTTACCCCAGACCAGTTTAGCAGAAGTAGTTGTTACTGGTTTAAACATGCGTATTTTGTTCCAAAGGTTTTGGATCCTACTATTTGAAGATACCCTACGTGTAGATTGAAGACTGTAAATAACATCACTAACCTTAGTAGCCAGATGTATCCCAGTTTGCTGTATTTCATTGTATGTTAATTGACGCCGCAGTATGATTCCCACGTCTAACCAAGGATCCTCCCAAAAACTGACGGTATTTATAGGATTCGAATTCAGTAGAACAAGAGGAAGAAAGTGCTCCTTAATCTTGAAGATGCTCTGCCAGGTCCAGCTCAAGTTCTGTGGCTTGTGCATATTCCACAAACTCCTTCCCTTTATCACATTTTTGTCAGACCACTTTGCCCAGAGGCTTTCAGAACAATTGTAGTAAGTGTCAATATGTTTCGCGAAGGCAGCCTTGTTCCACTGCTTTAAATTAAGAATACCAAGACCACCTTTGTCCATTGGCCTCTCAATTCTGCTAAATTTAATGGGTGCTATATATCTTCCAGTTGTCTTGCCAGTCCACAGGAATCTCATGATTGCACTTCTGATCATATTAATTAACTTAAAGGGGAGAATGAAGGTACGAGCCCAGTAAACTTGCATTGAAAAAATTACAGACTTAATTAGAGTCAATCTACCAGCTTGACTAAGCATTCTGGTGGTCCAGCTGTTAAGCCTAGCCGTTATCTTCTCAAAAAGAGGAAGACATTGGGCAGTAGAGATTCTAGACAAAGCTAGCGGTAGACCTAAGTATGAGACTGTATCAGTGCTGTGTGTCAGGCCAGTAATACATGCAATTTGATTGCACTGATCAGCATGAAGACCAGCAGTAATGATTTCAGATTTGCTAATATTAACTCTCAGCCCTGTCATGTTGAAAAATTGATCAAGAGTAAGCATTATATTCGTGACTGTGCTAGTTTCAGGAGAGCAGAAAACAATTAAGTCGTCCGCAAACATAAGTGCAGTGATCATAGGTTCTTTGCAGGAAGGATGAAGTTTAAATCTACCCTGATTATGCTGTTTTTCGAACAACTGCGTGAGTAGCTCCATAACCATAATGAATACATAAGCAGACAGAGGATCTCCCTGTCTAATTCCTTGCTTAGAAGTAAAAAAGCCAACAGACTTTCCGTTGACATTAACTGAATATGTTGGAGTGGAGATGCATTCATATATCCATGATATATAATGCGGAGGGAAGTTCATATACCCCATTATTCTCACAATACTATCCCATTGTAACATGTCAAATGCTTTCATAATATCTAGTTTCATCATAGCTTTTGGAGGAGAATTCTTACGTGTATAGCCTTTAATTAGTTCATGCGAGAGAAGAACATGATCCAGAATATTCCTACCAGGTAAGAAAGCAGCTTGGTTTTTGGATATTATATTTGGTAAGACATTTCTAAGTCTTGATGCTATAACTTTTGAGATGCATTTATAAATAGTGTTGCAACAGGAGATAGGGCGAAATTCATTCACACAGTGAGCATTCTTCTGCTTGGGGATCAGTGCTATGTTCGTATAGTTAAATGATCTGAAAAGTTTACTTTTCTTGAAGAATAGTAGAATGGCATTGATTACATCAGTTGAAACAATAGACCAGCAAGAAGTAAAGAAGTAGGCATTCAACCCATCTGGGCCACCACACGAATTGGAGTTAAGAGAGAACATTGCTTGTTTAATCTCTTCATGGGTAACTTCATTGCATAGCAAGGTATAATCTTCAGGACTAAGTCTAGGCAGGATTGCATCAGGGATCTGTTCAATATTAGGACTGAAGTTGCTCTTGTTGCTATACAGATCAGAGAAATGTTGAACAAAAGCATCCTGGACCTCATCAGTTTTGGAGTGCAATACACCATTCGCATCGTAGATAGTAGATATGTTTTCTCTTCTCTGCTTATTCTTGAGAGTAGCATGAAAGTAGGCACTGTTTTTATCTCCCTTTTCTTTCCACTTTATTCTCGACTTCTGTCTTACCATACAAGACTCAGTAGCTAAAGCTTCATTGTACTGTTGAGTCAAGTAACTTTCAGTCGTAGCATGGTTAGCATTATTCACATCAGACATCATTGCAATTTGAGCTTCAATCAGTTTTTCTTTTATCAGAGTACTCATTTTCTCACCATTTCCATATTTTTGGAAGGCCCATTGTTTCAAGACCACCTTTATCTCTTTAATTTTTTCCTGCAAAACAAACAAATGAGTACCAAATTTAGGCCTGTTCCATGTTGTTATCACTATAGTTTTAAAATCAGGTTCAGAGACCCAAGAATTAAAAAATTTAAAATTTGATTTTCCCCTCTTGTCCGCTTCACGTAGGTGAATAATCTGGGGTGAGTGGTCAGAAAGGAGAGGAGGAGGAAGGTGATTGAAAAGAAGAGGCCATTTAGATAGGGCTGATTGATTGGAAAAGGTGTGATCTATCCTAGAGAAAGTTCTACAACCATGTCTCCTCTTATTGTTCCACGAGTACGGCATACCAACAGTTTTGACCATTATCAGTTCAGCGTCGATAAGAGTATCAGCAAGCGGTTTAATTTCATTAAGGGATAGAGGGCAACCACCTACTCTATCAGAAAGTGAGAAACTACAATTGAAATCCCCCATGATAATCCATGGGCAGGTGGACTGCCTGAGAGATGGAATGGTCGAAAGTAACATAGTTCTAGACGCAGCAGAGTTGAAAGCGTAAACAAAGGAAACAAAGAAGGTAGAGTTATCAGAAGGGTCATAGGCTTGACAGTGTATTAGTTGGGATGAAGAAAGGATGGGGGTAAGTTGAATTGTTTTGGGATCATATAGAATCAAAATTCTACCATATGGTGCTTCATTCAAGTTATGTATGAATTTCCAGTTAGGGTTAATGAAAGTAGCCGCTTTGTCAGTCTTGTTTTGATCCAACTTGGTTTCAAGAATAGCTAAGATTGTCAGTTGATGAGTTAAGATAAGCTGTTTACACTGTTCCTGTTTGATAATTTGGTTTGCACCACGAATGTTCCATGCTCCGATGCGTGACATCATTGGATAACACGCGCATTAAGTAATTCTATCTTCATTCTCCTGGTCACCGCCTGATTAGAGGACAGGTAATTAGGAATTGTTGCTGAAAGGGGAGTAACTTCATGGTTTTTTGTTTCATCAGGCAAGGGGGAGGAGGCTTGACCAGATTCAGTAGGGGAGGGGAGCACTGTTATAGGTGGAGGGGCTTTGTAAGCTGAAGGGGGTTGAATTTTGGAGTAACAGTGATGAGTGGTTAGGTTGGGAATCGCATCAATACCTGGGTGCATGGATTTAGTGGTTTGAATATCGGTCTGATACGAAATGCATGCATCTTCTTTGTGCATGCTTTCTTTCAACAGTTCATTTTTCTTTTGTTTGCGCTTCTTGCTGCTATTTGGTTTTCCTTTTCTACCAGAAGTGCAGTTTTCATCACCTTTTTGACTCTCATTGTTTGTTTCAACTTGCCTGCATCCTTCATTGCTCTTCACAGTTTGTTGTATTACATTCTCTGATCGCTCTTCATCATGTTTCACTTGAAAAGAATTATGTCTCCAATCCTCTTCCAGATTAATAAGGTTAACATCTTCATTTTGTTCCTCTGTTACATTGTTTCCAACTGCTTTCTGACCTTGTTTATCATATTCCACACATTCATCATTTATTTCAATAATGTTCTCCTCCTCTTGCAGATTAAGGAGCGCATCAAAACTATTGAATATTAATATATTTTCAACAGTGTTATTTTCTCCATTTGTCTCCACTTCTACCGGACTATATTCTTTAACCACTTGATTTTTTGCTTTCTGTATGTTAACATTTACTTCTTCATTCATGTTTTCACTGTTGCTACTTTTATCACTACTTAATTTATTATCTTGGTCTTCACTTCTCTTCTCTTTCACATTCTTGCTTGTCTCTTTGCTTACTCCATCCTGAACTATATTATTTCCCTTTTCCACCGCCTCTGGCTTCTTGTTGTTCACTCGTTGCCAAACTCCTTTGTTTCGTTGCATAACTGGTTTGACATATCTATTATCACGGAGTATCACTGATGCTTCATCCTTTTTTATTTCCTTACTTTCGTTCCTGTATATTTCCTTTCCTTTATTACCTTGACTATTCTCCTTACTATCACATCTTTCTGTTTTATGTCCAAATTTTTTGCATATTACACATACATCTGGCTTCCACTGATATTGAACATAGATCTTTTGATAACCCCCCTCAACCAACTTAACCATAAACTCATCAGGAAGCTCACTGTCTGGCTTGACTTCAATTAAGCACTTCGCATAGCTTAGCCGTTCTTGCTTCTCCGTCATTTCATCCATACACAACATCCTCCCCAGGTGACTACTAAGCCAGTTAATCCCAATTGGCGACCACGCAAATATAGGAAGGTTATACATCTGCACCCAAACAGGGACCGCAGAAATAGATCCAGGTACATTACTAATCGCTGCATCATATGGTTTAACTATGAACATTTTATTATTCATAATTATAGGATCACTTTGTAAAATCTTAACTCTATCTTCCATACACGTAAAATTAAATAAAAAGATGCTTCCATCTGACTTGGCTATAACCGAGCCTTTTAACTTCCAAATCTTTTTAAGCTTACTGATAACTGCTGTATAGGACAATGGTTTGTCTAAGAAGAAACCAACCAGTGTTTCATTCCATAGAACTGCTCCAGCTTCAAGAACTTCTTGCGTTGGAATTAAAGCATCACCTTCGTACTCTGGTTTCATGTCAACGGGAATGTACTTCCCAGCATTTTTTGGTTTGTGCTTAAATAGAGAAGTCCATTTTCGTTCACACTGATAAGAAGTAGGAGGTAGGTCAGATAGGGTAGAAGTGGATACGGGAGGGAGATGGGTTGGATTTGGATCTGGGGGAACAAGCGGTGGCATCAAAGCGGGAACAAGCGAGGGTAGTAAGCAAGGCTGAGAGATGAAAGACTGGTCAGAAGAGGTGGGAGGTACTGAAGAGGATGAATGGCGGAGGTCATCGGTCACTACGGCTACGGCATGGGGAGGGGCGTTAGTGGTGTCAGAGGGAGTATGGGAAGGTACTACAGGGTTGACTAATTGGTTATGGGAGAGGACTACGGAAGCAGGCATGGGAAATTTTCAAAGTAAAAAATATAGGATTAAATTAATTACTTCAACTACTTTTTAAATCCTGCTTAGTTAATCATTAATTAAACCAATTAATTAATCATACTCTAAGTATCCATCTTAATTAATCATTCCTGATTAGTTATCCTTTAATTACTTTAAGTAATTAATCCTTAATTAATTTCACAAATTAATTATCTTAAAACATTACAGTAATTAATCTTTAATTACTTCATTAATTAATTAACAATACTTAATTACATTAATCCTGAATTAATTACAATTAATTAATTACTTTAATCAGTTATTTTTGATTAATTAGTTTAAATTAATCAACTCTTAATTACATTATTAATTATATTAATTAATGATCCCTAATTACTCTTAATTAATTATCCTATTTAAATTAATTACATTAAGTAATTTATCTTTAATTAAACCACATTTATTAATCACCTTTGATTTATCTCATCCAGTAATTAACTCCCCTTAATTACTTCATTACATAAATTAATTACTTCTTAATTAATTATCTTTTAATTAATCCCTTGATTAATTATACAAAGTAATTAACTCAAATTACTTTCATTATTAAATCATCTTCATTCAATTACCTCCAGTAATTACCTTTAATTACTTCCCTAAATAATTACTCTTCATTAATTTTATTTAAGTAATTATACTTATCAAATCACCAAGTGATTATCTTAAATTAATTAAACTTAATTAATTAATTTAAACTTATAAAATTTATTTAATTAATTACCTTAAGTAATTAATTCCTTTAATTACTTCCATTAAGTAATTATACTTAACCAATTTCAGAAATGATTATCATTAATTAATTAATCTAATTGATTATCAAAATTAATCACATTAATTAATTATTTAATAATCCCTAGTTAATGATCTCTCATTAATTATTAACAATTATTTACTTACATTCCTTAAGTAATTAAACTTAAATCAACCATTATTAATTACAAATTAATTAATTCTTAATTACCAATTAATTAATCTCTAATTACTTAATTAATTGCTTAATTAATCTTTAATCAGTTGATTAATTAATTCCTAATCATTTATTAATAATCTATACTTATCTAATTAATGATCCTTAATTTCAAATTAATTAACCCTCAATTAATTAACTTATAATCCTATTTATTTAATTAATTAACACTAAATCATTAATTAATTAAATTATTAAATTACCCTTTAATTACCTTATTAATTTAATGAATATCAACTCATTAATTCTTAATTATCTTTAAGATAAATCATTTCTTATAAATGACTTAATTATCATTTTCAAATGCATTTGAAACTTTTTGCTTTTAAATTTTCCTTTAAATTTCATTTCAGTTTAAAGATTTCAAATACTTAAAAATTTAACCAATTTAAAAACTTTTAAATCCAATGTTAAAGAAACATTTATTATTTAAAAAGAAACTTTAAGAGTTTTATACTTAAAACATTTTAAATTTGTTAAAACCTTTATTTTTATAAAACTTTATTTATCTCAAATCTAGGATATAAATTTAATTTGAACCCATATGAAAACTTGATTAAAAACTTGGTTTAAATCCTGCTTTCAAATTTTTAAACTCATTTTAAATTTAAAACCCCTATCAGATTCTAAAACTTGTAATCACCAAATGACCCGAGCCCATCTCAATTTTCCCCGAGTCAAAACCCTATATACTTCGAGTCACTCACGCGATCAACTCGAGAAAAACTCGAGTACCACTCCTCTGTTTAAACCCAAACTCTACTAGGTACAAGCATGCACCGTGCACATGCACGATGAATCTGATCAACTCCGACCATCCACGACGATCCTCACATGTCGACGTTCACCCTCGTATCCAAACTCGATCACCATAATATCAACAGTATTTCGAAAACGAATTCGAGTAAACCATCACAACCAGGAACAGGAAACCTAAAGCCTGGAAATCACTCGTGCTCACTCCTCCGATCATCAGAGTATCAGAAATTTCAGCCACGCCTTCTCCATCCTTCCTGCTTCCATTTCCCAGAGTTCTGTTGAACTCGATCCACCAGAGATAGTGGGGTGATCAAACTTCCGACCATCCCAAAAACTAGGTCTACAGACTTAAAACTTTCACCGCCGCCACCATCATGCCTTGATCATCTTCCTGGCATTTTTTCCAAAGTCCCTGATCATTCCACTTCCTCCACTAATGACCACGACCTTCCAGATTACCTCGATCTCCAGAAACCACCCAATACACCATTTCCAGATCAACTCTAACCGCTCACCCAATTCAGCATTTCAATTTGTGATTTTATTTTTAAAAATCAAGGTTTTGAATAAGAAATCAGTTTATATACCTAAATTGATAAATTAAGATACTTGAATTTTTAACATACTCAAGCTTGCTTGTTTATTTTGGTTTCCAGAGCCAATTCAAATTATTTTAACTTAATTTAAAATTTAAAACTAACTTCATGACTAAATAAACAATTTTGTTTTAAAGCTTAAGTTCTAACAGAGATCAGATAAGGAGATAATGAATTTTGATTAAAATTTTAGCCTCTAACTAAGAACAGGCAGGAACAATACAACAACAAACATGCATCTATACATCCATATATATACACAGAAATTCAATCATATACATCCACACAATACACATTTTATTTCCAGAAATTCACATGCAACCAGATATCCATATACTTAAGTTTTTAAAAAGAATGTTACTCACCAGGAAATAGTGATGAATCAGAGCACAAATCTGAAAAGCTTTTGCTTCTGAAAACTGGTTTTAAAACTTGCACTTGAATGCTTTTACTTCTTTGTTTTAAAACTGATTTGCTTGCTGTTTAAATTTGCATTCAGGCTTGATTCCATATTGCATTTGAAAACTTTAAATTTGAATTCTTTGCTTTAAAACTCAGGTTGAAAGAAAATGAACTCCAGGCAGGCTTGATGATCTTTATCTCAGACTTGCTTTAGTTTTGAAAATGATGCAAACTTTTGATTTTGATAGTGGATTACATGTTTGAGGAAGATGTTTTGCCTATTTTCTTTGATCTTTGAATACGTACAGGATTGAAACATGCAGACTTGATTTTGGTTTTAAAAAGAATGATTACAAACTTTGATTTGAACATGATTCTGGTTTTGAGGGGTTTGGTTACTGATTTGTGAATGTTGTTACCAGATTTCATTTTTGATTTGGAAAATGTATTACAGGGATTTTTGCTTTTTGATTTGAAAAAGAAGATTAGAAAAGAAATGAAGAGATGAAAACATGTATATGTAGGCTGAATTGATTTAAAAAAAACAAAAATTAAATATGACACTTGTCTTTCACCCTATTTAATTACTTAACACATGTTATAATGAAGCCTTAGGAAATAACACATGTCTCTTTAATTAATTAGTATTTATTTTAAATGTTAATAAAAGTTAATGTAAGATTATATTTAATTAATTAGTTAATAAGCACTTATTTATATATACTCTTAAATCATATTTATTAAGCAATATTTAAAAAGAAAATAAAATAAACCTTATTATTAATCTTATTTAAAACCATATAGTTATTTGTTTAAAATAGCTTTGAAAAGCTTAATATTAAATAATCAAAATTTCCAAACTATCAATATATATATATTAGAAATTTAAAAACAAGATTTTATTTATTTATTAAATTTCAAACCAAAGCTTATCTATTTACAATATATACACACATATTATACATTATAAATAGAAATCATTTTATTGGTCTTTTTAAAAGATAAAATTCACTAATTAAATATTTATTTAATTAGATTATTAAATCAATTCAAATTTCATTATCAAAGATTATCAAATTAATTTAATTATTTAAACAGATTATTAAATTGATATTGCCCATAAATTCCGAGATATCACATTCCTCCCCCCTTAAAAGAATTTCGTCCCCAAAATTTAAAACAAAGGTAATTTAATAATCTATTTAAATCACAAGCATATATTATCATCCATATGTTAACAACCATAGCAACCAATTCACCCAATCAAACAATTCTAACTATCCAGACAAAATTCTGAATAGAATTTCCTAGAGTTTCACAAGTATAAATACCGGGATACTCGCTCTACAGAATCCAAACAAACAATACTACTAAGCTATAGAGCTCCTACTCATCTAGATCTACAAAACTAAACAGGATATCAGACTACAGACGAGTCTGACTCAACAACCAAACCTCCCTGAACCGCTGGTTCCTAAACCAGAGATAGATCATACACGTACTCCCTCAGAGATACGTGAAACACAACGAATCCCGGTTATCCAAACTGGCAATTCAATCCTGAAGACCAAACACTTATCCAAATCAAATCTCCAACTTCGAAATCCAAATTCCTCCGTCTCTTATCCACAAAATTCTTTAGACGATCCTGGGCTGCCTACATTCTTCATGATCAGCTCATCCTTCGCTGATGCCTCTAAAAACAAACTAGACCAAAAACAACCCAACATAATGATCTCCTCAAGATCAACCAAGACCAAGAACACCAACTCTGCTCACAAACATCAGAAGACTAAACTTACTCCTCCTATCCAGAAAAGACAAACAGGAGCACTCGCCAAACTGCTTTCGCTGCACAACTCTGATCTGGAGTAGATAAGAATGTTGATGATGAACACGAGCATAAACTAGACCAACACATCTTAGAAATCTGGTTCAATAGATCCATAAAAATAAAACTCAGAAGTTCCATCAAAACCTGAGCTGCTTCACCAAACCCTATCACTAGGAACCATCCTTCAACTAGTTGAACCACCGGTATCACTCCTGGAATTCTAGTCGATACGAAAACTCAATCTCCAGATGCGGACAAACTTCTGACTTCCCTGAAGACATCTAGAAAAACTCTAGTAACACAAGAGAACACTCAACTATCGCAAGTCACTTTTGCGATCAACCCATCCTAATTCCAAAGAAAATTGTTCTCTCTTTACCAATTAGAACAACTTATGCTTGACTAACCAATCCATCGAAGAAATGGATCCACTCTGTAGCTTCTGAACTCACCTAGAACACTGCTAAGCCAGAAGACCTTATTCCAACACACAGAACATTGCGAGTTGCACTACTGCCACAGATGCCAAAGACTTCCTAATCCAAAGCTCCTTGAGAAACTCGGATCTTAAACCAAACACAAACACCATGCTGAACCCAGCCACAACACCGAAGCAGATACACTTCCTTAAACTTGTTCCAAAGAAAACATCTTCGGAAACATCCATAGTCACTGCATCTCATCACGCGGCTACTATTACCTGAGGTATCAAGATACCATCACTCGCTTCTGCTTAACTGACCAGATACAAACTCTACTCATCCCCACTTGCACCTCAAAGATGGACTCCGAACCTTAACAGGTTTCCTTCAGAGATTGGTGAAATCCTTACACCACAGCAAAGCTCACTCGAGACGGTATTAGGTCTACAGTCTCGACAGATACACTTCCAACCTCAACACTCAGACTCCTATCATAGGTAGTAGTCGTGTTACACGCACCACTACCCTATCTACCTTTATAACTTACATTGGAAAACCCGAACAGGTAAACCAACAAATAGATAGAGATAAATAAATATATATATATAGTTATAAAAATTACAAATACGCGCTCTCAAGATAGATACCACTCCAGAGCCTAGGTATTATCTCAACCTATGCTCTGATACCACTGTAACGACCCGCCATTCATTCCACAGAATGACGCATCATTAATAAGAAAGAAAGGGATAGTGTAACAACCCGGGAGTTTGTAAATCCAATTCGACCCGACCCCCCTCTTTTAAAGTAACTCAACCCATACCACCCATACCCCAGCCCATACCGATCCCCTTACCCCTTCTCTTGTAAAACACGACGCACCGCCTCCCCTTTCTCTATTTCGATCAGACGAAAGAAAAAAATCGAAAGCAAAATAAATGGCGACGAGAGGAAACTAGGGCTTCGGCTACTTTGTTCGACTTCGATTGTTTCTTCGTACTGAAAATTTGGGCTTGCGAAAAGAAGTGCCACTCTGTCGAATTTGATGTTGATGCTTGCAATCTCGAATTGAAGGTGAGTAAAACTCACATCTAATTCATCTCTGCATTTCGTGTTTTGGGTTTGAATCCCCTGGTTTTTCGTTCGTATATATTTGGGATGATTGGGTTTTAAATTGATATTTCTGGTGATGTTTCGTTTATGTGAGTTTATCCCCTTATCTTCGACATATATATATATTGTTGTTGAATGCGTCGGTTGATTGGTTCTGGCACTTGATAATCGTTGGATGTTGAGATGATTCACGACTTATTCTTAGTCGTATATAATTTCGCTAATCACTGGTCACTGTTTTGATACATTTCGTGATGACCAAGGCTTGAAATTCTCGGCTTTGAACTTTTTCTTGCTCAATTTTTGTTGTTATGGCTTGCTATACATATACATATAAACTCAGATGCTTCAATCGTTCACTTAAATGTTGTATGACTTCGAACTTCTGGCCTGAGGCTTTGAGAAATTCAGTAGCTTGCATTTGTTAGTGATGTAGCCTTGTGGTTAGTTGCTGTCTACTCTGATTCACTCTTGTTCATGTATCTTTATAGGATTGTTATTCTGGTCATTCATATGTGCATTTGTATCCCTTGATCGATCTAGTTTCCTGACCTTTGTTCCCTGTTTCATTTGGTATACTTCATTCCTTGACTCGTCTCATTTTTAAACTGAAGTTGACAGTTACATTGTGATTTCATGTCTTTGATCACTTGAACTTAATTTGTAGTTTCGAGTCTTTGTAGTTGCTTGTGTTCTGGTTTTTGACTTGTTTGAATTTGCACTGCTTCATGTTGTATTTCATCCTTCACTTGAGCATTATGTTTCAGCTTGTTTGAGCTTGAATGTCACTGAGTGTGTATTGCTTTATGTTGCCTTGGCATTTGCTGTTGGTTCACTTGGTAGCATTTCTTAGGGTCACTATGTATGTCTTGACTTTGATTGTTCATTTCTTTGCCTTGTTGAGTCAGTTGCCATTGTATGTGTTCATTCGATATTCTGATGACTGCACTGTGTGCATGAATATTGTTCTCTGACCTTGTCGATACCTTGCACGTGTAGTTGCACTGTTTTCAGATGTGGTCTTTGTGGTTGTTGTCCAGTTTGTACTTTTGTACTGACCAGTTGCTCCTTGATCATCTTGTTAAGTTTGAATGTGTAGTCCTCAGGGTATGTCTGCACTCACATCTGTTTTACCTTGTATTACATGCTGATGGTCTTTGAATTATACAGTTTCCTTTGCCTTGTGCAGTTTGTTATGTACCATCACTAGGGTACATATTTCGTATTCTTTTAGTTGAAGTTTTTCGCTGCTGCACTGTCTTGTTCTCGAATCTGATACATTGCATTGATGCCTTGTATCATTTGCATTTTGTCATTTTGCTTCACTTATGACCTTATTTTCTAATGAGGCTGATCTGCGTCTTTTCTGTTGAGTGTTGTAGTGCCATATCTTTGGTGCTCTCGCCTTCAGTTTGCTATTTCCCTGTGCCTTGCTTTGCGACATGTTGAACTTTTTTCACGTGTTGCCTCTGATCTTGTTCAGTTTTGCTTTGAGTTGTTTTGTAGTGGCGAGGCAGTACACGCGTGCGTGTATTGCAGCCCTAGCAGGATTGACAGATTTAGTTGATATTTCGATTGTTAAATTATTTCGTTGGTTCAATTCAATATTTTGAAGTTGTATTTGAAATGGTTCATTTGATTCGAGTTGTATCCGTTGGCTTTTGGATTCATTGATCTTCTGAGTATTTCATAGACTGTATTGGCGAGGCAGTACACGTTAGAGTGTACTGCAGCCAATCAGCATTGTTGTTTTTTAAATTGACCTTTCAATTGTTTAAATTGATTTGGATTGCTGATTAGTTGTTTAACACTGTTTAGTGTTATATCTGCGGTTATCCGATTCTTTTATTGAGGAGTCGGATATACGAGATTTCTGTGACTGTCGTCTATTTGATATTGATTATTATTGCTTCTATGCACTAATAACTGAGTTTGAATTAGACTGACCCGTGTATTATTTTCTTTTGAATGTAATACTCGGGTCAGACCCGAGTTATTTTAGGTTGTAGATTTCTTTCTTTGAGTTGCTGTTCGGGATTTGAAGACTTTTCACATCTTCTGAAGTTGTCATTGTCTTTTTGTAGTAGTCGTGTCATTGTATAGAACGATATGTATTCATGTATATTAGTTGATAATGTACTTGTATATATAACTTCTAGAGTCGACAGTTGTAGTTGTATCATATGTATCGTGTCAACTATGTTGTAACTGACATCGGTTATATATATATATGAGATTTTTGTTAATCTGTGTTCCGCATTTATATTATCTGTGTTATTGTTATATCTAATGTCCTAAACTATTTTGAACTATCGTAGTTTGTTTTATACTGATAATTGGATATGTCGATGGGAGTAAATAAATAATAGATGAAAAATAAAAAGTATATACCACTCCTATCGAGATAACCAATATTAGTGTAAGGCCAATTACGGATGGTCGCTCTTATCCAGCCTTATTCTTCGTAATAATAGACAGTATTTCTTTTAATACTCTTTGTTATTATGAGCATAGAGGTGGGGCGTCAGAGTTGGTATCAGAGCTTGGGGTTTATGGACATAATATAAAACATAACTTGGATGGAACATATGTTACAACTATTGGTCGATGTTTTATTTGTACTTGAGTCAAAAACTAAAGTTTGGAAATTTGGATGAAATTTTTAAATATCTTTATTTAAAAATAATAGTGAAATTGTGTTCTGATGATTTGATTGATTTGTGTTCTGTTTATCAGAGTGCGCAGCGGAAACAGTGAAACTGTCTTCGCTGAGTACAACTGGTAATCTTTTTGAAAAAAAAAATCGAAATACAAAATTGATATGAATTTCATTTGTTGTTTACATAGCTGTAATTATTTTGTTTCTTTGAGAATTTCGAATCCGAATTGAGGATTCGAAGAAATTACAGTTATGTGATTGTTTTTGAAATTTCCGCTGGCTTTCTTTTGTACTAATCATCTATTGATTAGATTTTTACTGTTTTGAATTATCTTCATTGAAGATACATTCGAATGATTTCTTTGTTCATTTTGTAGTACGTGCAAAAATTTGAATTGCACGTTATTGCATTTATTTTACGTTGAACCAATGCTTGGTTATGAAACGTATTTTGTTGCCGTTATTTTATAACGGGATTTTACACCAATGCTATATTTTGAAGCACGGTGTTTTGTGGCGTTTTGATGAATGAAAATTCACTGATATTACATTTTGATGTAAATTATTTTGATGAGATTTTGACGTTTAAAAATTACTGTCACCTTGGCTTAAGTAACCGTCAAGTTTTAAAAGTGGATTTTCAAGCGGTTATTCCGCAATACTGATTTGTGACCGTTTTTACGGTATTTTGAGAAGTACAATTTCCTTATCGAAATTGTTACTAATATTGCTGCTTTAATCACGTGATTGGAAAATTATTTTAAAATGAAAATTGTTTTATAAAATTGTAACAGTTTGCGTTTTCAAAAGAATGAGAAAGCGACTTAAACGATTCAGCAAAATCGAGGATTATGACCCCTTTCTTTTACTGTTTCGCTTAACTCCGGACTTGTCCAGTTGAGAAGGTGAATTGTTATTTTTACAAAATAAATAAAATTGTTTTCAGAAATTTAACAGTTTACGCTTTCAAAAGAATAAGGAAGCGATTTAAACATTTCAGCAAAATCGAGGACTATGACCCCTTTCTTTTACTGATTCGCTTAATTCCGGACTTGTCCGTTTGAGAATGTAAAGTGTATTTTTACAAAATACACAATTTTGCACTTTCAAGGAAACGATGAAGAGATTTAAACGATTTAGCAAAAGTGCGGAGTATGGAACCACACTTTTACTTTTTCGGTTAATTCCGGACTCGTTAATTGAATATCTGTTGTTTTGATGATTTTGATGATTTTACACTTTCAAGGAAACGATGAAGAGAATTAAACAATTTAGTAAAACTCGTGGTTATGGGACATGTGCGTTTGCTATTTTGGTTAATTCCGGACTCGTTAATTGAAACATTTTGATGCTTTCGTGTGCTTCGAGCCACTATGAGTACCTTCGGGTCATTTGTTGGACCTTCGGGTCATTTGTTGGGCTTTCGGGCCACTCTGCGGACCTTCGGGTCAAATACCAGTACTAGACCTTCGGGTCACTCTGCGGACCTTCGGGTCAATCTGATGGGCGCCAAAAATTATGTTGAGTACTTGGTAGGCTTCGGCCACTCTGAGATGCATGTGCGGCGAATTAAAAACTCGCCATCTGATGGGATCGATCCAAGCTTTTATGTTGATTTTCTAGTCTTCTTAATTGATTTCTAGATATTTGTTGCTTCCAATTATCTGCAGGTAATTGGATATTTGTTGATATGAGTTCTGATTATCGTTTTTGATAATCAGATATTTGTTGTTTCTAATTATCGCTTGTGATAATTAGATATTTGCTGATATGAGTTCTGATTATCGTTTTTGATAATCAGATATTTGTTGTTTCTAATTATCGCTTGTGATAATTAGATATTTGCTGATACGAGTTCTGATTATCGTTTTTGATAATCAGATATTTGTTGTTTCTAATTATCGCTTGTGATAATTAGATATTTGCTGATATGAGTTCTGATTATCGTTTATGACAATCAGATATTTATTGTTTCTAATTATCGCTTGTGATAATTAGATATTTGTTGATATGAGTTCTGATTATCGTTTTTGATAATCGGATATTTGTTGCTTTTAATTATCACTTTAGATAATTAAATATTTGTTGATTTGTTGTTTTAATTATCGCTTTAGATAATTAAATATTTGTTGCTTTGAGATTTAATTATCGCTTTAGATAATTAAATATTTTCTGATTTGGAATTTAATTATCGCTCTAGATAATTAAATATTTGCTGATTTTGAATTTAATTATCGCTTTTGATAATTAAATATTCGTTGATTTCAGATTTAATTATCGCTTTTGATAATTAAATATTCGTTGATTTGAGATTTAATTATCGCTTTTGATAATTAAATATTCGTTGATTTGAGATTTAATTATCGCTTTTGATAATTAAATATTCGTTGATTTGAGATTTAATTATCGCTTTTGATAATTAAATATTCGTTGATTTGAGATTTAATTATCGCTTTTGATAATTAAATGTTTGCTGATTTTAGATTTAATTATCGCTTGTGATAATTAAATATTTGCTGAATTGAAATTTGATTATCGTTTTTGATAATCGAATATTTGTGATTTGAAATTTGATTACCGTTTTTGATAATCGAATATTTGTTGAATTTGAAATTTGATTATCGTTTTTGATAATCGAATATTTGTTGAATTTGAAATTTGATTATCGCTTTTGATAATCGAATACTTGTTGAATTTGAAATTTGATTATCGTTTTTGATAATCGAATATTTGTTGAATTTGAAATTTGATTATCGTTTTTGATAATCGAATATTTGTTGAATTTGAAATTTGATTATCGCTTTTGATAATCGAATACTTGTTGAATTTGAAATTTGATTATCGTTTTTGATAATCGAATATTTGTTGAATTTGAAATTCGATTATCGCTTGTGATAATCGAATATTTATTGATTTGAGAAATTTGATTATCGTTTTTGATGATTGAATAATTGCGATTTTTGAGATTTGAGCTTCGTCTTTTTCTCTGGCGATTCAGGTGAGTAATTTGATTTACTCACATTCAATTCGTGCTCTGTATGGGATTTCTGCTCTGTTTTTCCTTCTCTTTTAGTTGCTGGAACTCGATTGTTCTTGCTTGTGTTAGTCGTCTGATTTTGATCCTTGATTCCCACGATGTTGATTCTTTTGATTTGAAGCAGTCAAACCTTTTGATTTCTTATCTAATACTTCCCCTCTGACACTTGCTTTGCTTATACATTCGACATTGCCATGCTCTTTTGGTTGTTACCTTTTATCCATTTATTTCCTATGATTGCGTGGACGCAATTTCTTTAAGGAGGGGAGTCTGTAACAACCCGGGAGTTTGTAAATCCAATTCGACCCGACCCCCCTCTTTTAAAGTAACTCAACCCATACCACCCATACCCCAGCCCATACCGATCCCCTTACCCCTTCTTTTGTAAAACACGACGCACCCCCTCCCCTTTCTCTATTTCGATCAGACGAAAGAAAAAAATCGAAAGCAAAATAAATGGCGACGAGAGGAAACTAGGGCTTCGGCTACTTTGTTCGACTTCGATTGTTTCTTCGTACTGAAAATTAGGGCTTGCGAAAAGAAGTGCCGCTCTGTCGAATTTGATGTTGATGCTTGCAATCTTGAATTGAAGGTGAGTAAAACTCACATCTAATTCATCTCTGCATTTCGTGTTTTGGGTTTGAATCCCTGGTTTTTCGTTCGTATATATTTGGGATGATTGGGTTTTAAATTGATATTTCTGGTGATGTTTCGTTTATGTGAGTTTATCCCCTTATCTTCGACATATATATATATTGTTGTTGAATGCGTCGGTTGATTGGTTCTGGCACTTGATAATCGTTGGATGTTGAGATGATTCACGACTTATTCTTAGTCGTATATAATTTTGCTAATCACTGGTCACTGTTTTGATACATTTCGTGATGACCAAGGCTTGAAATTCTCGGCTTTGAACTTTTTCTTGCTCAATTTTTGTTGTTATGGCTTGCTATACATATACATATAAACTCAGATGCTTCAATCGTTCACTGAAATGTTGTATGACTTCGAACTTCTGGCCTGAGGCTTTGAGAAATTCAGTAGCTTGCATTTGTTAGTGATGTAGCCTTGTGGTTAGTTGCTGTCTACTCTGATTCACTCTTGTTCATGTATCTTTATAGGATTGTTATTCTGGTCATTCATATGTGCATTTGTATCCCTTGATCGATCTAGTTTCCTGACCTTTGTTCCCTGTTTCATTTGGTATACTTCATTCCTTGACTCGTCTCATTTTTAAACTGAAGTTGACAGTTACATTGTGATTTCATGTCTTTGATCACTTGAACTTAATTTGTAGTTTCGAGTCTTTGTAGTTGCTTGTGTTCTGGTTTTTGACTTGTTTGAATTTGCACTGCTTCATGTTGTATTCAATCCTTCACTTGAGCATTATGTTTCAGCTTGTTTGAGCTTGAATGTCACTGAGTGTGTATTGCTTTATGTTGCCTTGGCATTTGCTGTTGGTTCACTTGGTAGCATTTCTTAGAGTCACTATGTATGTCTTGACTTTGATTGTTCATTTCTTTGCCTTGTTGAGTCAGTTGCCATTGTATGTGTTCATTCGATATTCTGATGACTGCACTGTGTGCATGAATATTGTTCTCTGACCTTGTCGATACCTTGCACGTGTAGTTGCACTGTTTTCAGATGTGGTCTTTGTGGTTGTTGTCCAGTTTGTACTTTTGTACTGACCAGTTGCTCCTTGATCATCTTGTTAAGTTTGAATGTGTAGTCCTCAGGGTATGTCTGCACTCACATCTGTTTTACCTTGTATTACATGCTGATGGTCTTTGAATTGTACAGTTTCCTTTGCCTTGTGCAGTTTGTTATGTACCATCACTAGGGTACATATTTCGTATTCTTTTAGTTGAAGTTTTTCGCTGCTGCACTGTCTTGTTCTCGAATCTGATACATTGCATTGATGCATTGTATCATTTGCATTTTGTCATTTTGCTTCACTTATGACCTTATTTTCTAATGAGGCTGATCTGCGTCTTTTCTATTGAGTGTTGTAGTGCCATATCTTTGGTGCTCTCGCCTTTAGTTTGCTATTTCCCTGTGCCTTGCTTTGCGACATGTTGAACTTGTTTCACGTGTTGCCTCTGATCTTGTTCAGTTTTGCTTTGAGTTGTTTTGTAGTGGCGAGGCAGTACACGCGTGCGTGTATTGCAGCCCTAGCAGGATTGACAGATTTAGTTGATATTTCGATTGTTAAATTATTTCGTTGGTTCAATTCAATATTTTGAAGTTGTATTTGAAATGGTTCATTTGATTCGAGTTGTATCCGTTGGCTTTTGGATTCATTGATCTTCTGAGTATTTCATAGACTGTATTGGCGAGGCAGTACACGTTAGAGTGTACTGCAGCCAATCAGCATTGTTGTTTTTTAAATTGACCTTTCAATTGTTTAAATTGATTTGGATTGCTGATTAGTTGTTTAACACTGTTTAGTGTTATATCTGCGGTTATCCGATTCTTTTATTGAGGAGTCGGATATACGAGATTTCTGTGACTGTTGTCTATTTGATATTGATTATTATTGCTTCTATGCACTAATAACTGAGTTTGAATTAGACTGGCCCATGTATTATTTTCTTTTGAATGTAATACTCGGGTCAGACCCAAGTTATTTCAGGTTGTAGATTTCTTTCTTTGAGTTGCTGTTCGGGATTTGAAGACTTTTCACATCTTCTGAAGTTGTCATTGTCTTTTTGTAGTAGTCGTGTCATTGTATAGAACGATATGTATTCATGTATATTAGTTGATAATGTACTTGTATATATAACTTCTAGAGTCGACAGTTGTAGTTGTATCATATGTATCGTGTCAACTATGTTGTAACTGACATCGGTTATATATATATGAGATTTTTGTTAATCTGTGTTCCGCATTTATATTATCTGTGTTATTGTTATATCTAATGTCCTAAACTATTATCAACTATCGTAGTTTGTTTTATACTGATAATTGGATATGTCGATGGGAGTAAATAAATAATATATGAAAAATAAAAAGTATATACCACTCCTATCGAGATAACCAATATTAGTGTAAGGCCAATTACGGATGGTCGCTCCTATCCAGCCTTATTCTTTGTAATAATAGACAGTATTTCTTTTAATACTCTTTGTTATTATGAGCATAGAAGTGGGGCGTCAGAGATAGAAAAGGGAAAAGATAGAGAAGAAAGAAGAAACAACATCAGAATCTCAACAGCGGAACGAATAAATTATATTAATAACATAAGTATTACATAATATACAATGACTATCAGAATTACACAGATATACATCACTTACCAGACAGTTATAAACACCTGTCTAGTTATTACAACTCAATACAATACAGAGATCAATAAGAGATCAACACAGCGGAACTACTACTATATATATATATATATATCTACAACGCTGAAGCCTCCTGCTCCATTGCTCCTCCACAATTAGTCAAAGCTAATGTGAATCCCTTGGCTACTCGTAAAAATTTGAGTACCCAAGAGTTTATAAAACAGAAAATAAACACTTGGGTCAGACATGGGTCTGGTGTGAGTAACATGTTAAAGTTGCTTAACTTTGAAAAACCATTTGGAAAGAAAAAGTATCTCGTAAGACTTCCCGCACATAAACACGGAAAAGTTTTTACCTTACGATAACCAAAACATTTGATAGGAAATCCAGTTATATTATAATAGGGTCTAGGGTTTTCAAATAAATATTCACATAGTCGAAATTGTTACATTCATTAAATTCCAGCATACATAGGTATACAATCAAGTCCGAGATCACTTATTGGAAGTTTGGATTCCATACAATGGCAGGGCTACTGGGGTATCGCCCATCACAGTACGGGGCCTAGATCACCGTACCAAGGATCACTCCCAATCCCTTGCAACACAAAGCCGGAACCATCCCTTACTGGATAATCCCGAACAATACAACCCCACAGATGGTCATCGCCACTGCCCACTAAGCCGAATAAAAAGGAACCTCTAGACAGGGGAAATCTTGTCCTACTTGGGTGCTACCCACTTAAGCTTGCTGCACCTCCCCTGTTTTAGCCATTCTCGGTTGATGAGGCTTGAGGCTACGATTACCTTTAATCAGAACACATCACTTAGAATGCTCATCGTCCACCTGACGATGTGCTGAAAGCATTCAATCCATACAAGTTCATTCCGGGTTTGAACGAAACCGAAGGCATTATCTCGTTACACTCATTTTGGAATCACCCTAAGAGTTAACGACAATAATCCTTACACTCTAAATCTTCATCTTCACTTGAGATTCACGACCTATCATTAATTTGGATCGATGTGGTATTCGGATATCCAGATCTTGAAACCCGATCCTAGTCTCATCGAAATCCAAAACGTATCTTTTAAGGCCAAGTTGTTTTAAAGTTAAAACACTTCAATTCTTTATCTATATACACACAGATAGATAATTCATAATATCATTACAATTCAACCAAAACATCAAAACATAGATCAGCACATATCTCATCAGAGATATCAAACAATGCAAAGCATTCAATATCATTTAGCCATCCATAAGCAATCATACTATCACTAATTAATTTAATTATCTCAAATGAATTAAATTAATTACTTCAACTACTTTTTAAATCCTGCTTACTTAATCATTAATTAAACCAATTAATTAATCATACTCTAAGTATCCATCTTAATTAATCATTCCTGATTAGTTATCCTTTAATTACTTTAAGTAATTAATCCTTAATTAATTTCTCAAATTAATTATCTTAAACCATTACAGTAATTAATCTTTAATTACTTCATTAATTAATTAACAATACTTAATTACATTAATCCTTAATTAATTACAATTAATTAATTACTTTAATCACTTATTTTTGATTAATTAGTTTACATTAATCAACTCTTAATTACATTATTAATTATATTAATTAATGATCCCTAATTACTCTTAATTAATTATCCTATTTAAATTAATTACATTAAGTAATTTATCTTTAATTAAACCACATTTATTAATCACCTTTGATTTATCTCATCCAGTAATTAACTCCCCTTAATTACTTCATTACATAAATTAATTACTTCTTGATTAATTATCTTTTAATTCAACCCTTGATTAATTATACAAAGTAATTAACTCAAATTACTTTCATTATTAAATCATCTTCATTCAATTACCTCCAGTGATTACCTTTAATTACTTCCCTAAATAATTACTCTTCATTAATTTCAATTAAGTAACTATACTTATCAAATCACCAAGTGATTATCTTAAATTAATTAAACTTAATTAATTAATTTAAACTTATAAAATTTATTTAATTAATTACCTTAAGTAATTAATTACTTTAATTACTTCCATTAAGTAATTATACTTAACCAATTTCATAAATGATTATCATTAATAAATTAATCTAATTGATTATCAAAATTAATCACATTAATTAATTATTTAATAATCCCTAATTAATGATCTCTCATTAATTATTAACAATTCTTTATATTCATTCCTTAAGTAATTAAACTTAAATCAACCATTATTAATTACAAATTAATTAATTCTTAATTACCAATTAATTAATCTCTAATTACTTAATTGATTGCTTAATTAATCTTTAATCACTTGATTAATTAATTCCTAATCATTTATTAATAATCTATACTTATTTAATTAATGATCCTTAATTTCAAATTAATTAACCCTCAATTAATTAACTTATAATCCTAATTGTTTAATTAATTAACACTAAATCATTAATTAATTAAATTATTAAATTACCCTTTAATTACCTTATTAATTTAATGAATCTCAACTCATTAATTCTTAATTATCTTTAAGATAAATCATTTCTTATAAATGACTTAATTATCATTTTCAAATGCATTTGAAACTTTTTGCTTTTAAATTTTCCTTTAAATTTCATTTCAATTTAAAGATTTCAAATACTTAAAAATTTAAGCAATTTAAAAACTTTAAATCCAATGTTAAAGAAACATTTATTATTTAAAAAGAAACTTTAAGAGTTTTATACTTAAAACATTTTAAATTTGTTAAAACCTTTATTTTTATAAAACTGTATTTATCTTAAATCTAGGATATAAATTTAATTTGAACCCATATGAAAACTTGATTTAAAACTTGGTTTAAATCCTGCTTTCAAATTTTTAAACTCATTTTAATTTTTAAAACCCCTATCAGATTCTAAAACTTGTAATCACCAAATGACCCGAGCCCATCTCAATTTTCCCCGAGTCAAAACCCTATATACTTCGAGTCACTCACGCGATCAACTCGAGAAAAACTCGAGTACCACTCCTCTGTTTAAACCCAAACTCTACCAGGTACAAGCATGCACCGTGCACATGCACGATGAATCTGATCAACTCCGGCCATCCACGACGATCCTCACATGTCGACGTTCACCCTCGTATCCAAACTCGATCACTATAATATAAACAGTATTTCGAAAACAAATTCGAGTAAACCATCACAACCAGGAATAGGAAACCCAAAGCCTGGAAATCACTCGTGCTCACTCCTCCAGTCATCAGAGTATCAGAAATTTCGGCCACGCCTTCGCCATCCTTCCTGCTTCCATTTCCCAAAGTTCTATTGAACTCGATCCACTAGAGATACTGGGGTGATCAAACTTCCGACCATCCCAAAAACTAGGTCTACAGACTTAAAATTATCACCGCCGCCACCATCATGCCTTGATCATCTTCCTAGCATTTTTTCCAAAGTCCCTGATCATTCCACTTCCTCCACTAATGACCACGACCTTCCAGATTACCTCGATCACCAGAAACCACCCAATACACCATTTCCAGATCAACTCTAACCGCTCACCCAATTCAGCATTTAAATTTGTGATTTTATTTTTAAAAATCAAGATTTTGAATAAGAAATCAATTTATATACCTGAATTGATAAATTAAGATACTTGAATTTTTAACATACTCAAGCTTGCCTGTTAATTTTGGTTTCCAGAGCCAATTCCAATTATTTTAACTTAATTTAAAACTAACTTCATGACTAAATAAACAATTTTGTTTTAAAGCTTAAGTTCTAACAGAGATCGGATAAGGAGATAATGAATTTTGATTAAAATTTTAGCCTCTAACTAAGAACAGGCAGGAACAATACAACAACAAACATGCATCTATACATCCATATATATATACAGAGAAATTCAATCATATACATCCACACAATACACATTTTATTTCCAGAAATTCACATGCAACCAGATATCCATATACTTAAGTTTTTAAAAAGAATGTTACTCACCAGGAAATTGTGATGAATCAAAGCACAAATCTGAAAAGCTTTTGCTTTTGAAAACTGGTTTTAAAACTTTCACTTGAATGCTTTTACTTCTTTGTTTTAAAACTGAGTTGCTTGCTGTTTAAATTTGCATTCAGGCTTGATTCCATATTGCATTTGAAAACTTTAAATTTAAATGCTTTGCTTTAAAACTCAGGTTGAAAGAAAATGAACTCCAGGCAGGCTTGATGATCTTTATCTCAGACTTGCTTTAGTTTTGAAAATGATGCAAGCTTTTGATTTTGATAGTGGATTACAGGTTTGAGGAAGATGTTTTGCATATTTTCTTTGATCTTTGAACACGTACAGGATTGAAACATGCATGCTTGATTTTGGTTTTAAAAAGAATGATTACAAACTTTGATTTGAACATGATTCTGGTTTTGAGGGGTTTGGTTACTGATTTGTGAATGTTGTTACCAGATTTCATTTTTGATTTGGAAAATGTATTACAGGGATTTTTGCTTTTTGATTTAAAAAGAAGATTAGAAAAGAAATGAAGAGATGAAAACATGTATATGTAGGCTGAATTGATTTAAAAAAAAATTAAATATGACACTTGTCTTTCACCCTATTTAATTACTTAACACATGTTATAATGAAGCCTTAGGAAATAACACATGTCTCTTTAATTAATTAGTATTTATTTTAAATGTTAATAAAAGTTAATGTAAGATTATACTTAATTAATTAGTTAATAAGCACTTATTTATATATACTCTTAAATCATATTTATTAAGCAATATTTAAAAAGAAAATAAAATAAACCTTATTATTAATCTTATTTAAAACCATATAGTTATTTGTTTAAAATAGCTTTGAAAAGCTTAATATTAAATAATAAAAATTTCCAAACTATCAAAATATATATATTAGAAATTTAAAAACAAGATTTTATTTTTTTATTAAATTTCAAACCAAAGCTTATCTATTTACAATATATACACACACATATATATACATTATAAATAGAAATCATTTTATTGGTTTTTTTAAAAGATAAAATTCACTAATTAAATATTTATTTAATTAGATTATTAAATCAATTCAAGTTTTATTATCAAAGATTATCAAATCAATTTAATTATTTAAACAGATTATTAAATTGATATTGCCCATAAATTCCGGGATATCACAGTTTTCCATGATTTGAATATTCATTTTAAAACAAGTGTGTAAAATTAATTATGAAGATATGAAATTTTATACTTTGATTTAGAAATTTAATGTAAGATTTGAGTATACTATTAGTTTCAGTTTAATAATCTTGAGTTTATACTTATTTTAAAAATAATGAATCTAATAAATTATTGGATTTAAGGAACTATATTTTAAAGCTTATTATAATGTTTTGATATAAATTTCTAACATTGTTTTAGACTTTTGAAACATCTTTGCATAATGCTATGAGGATGTTTTAAATATATCTTATATTTTTACTAAGTGGAAGAGGTTAAATATTTTAATTGAATTTTTAGATATATTGAAATATATTTTTTCTCTTCAAGGGCGAATACCAAAAACTTAAATTTTTATTCAATAACCGAATTAAGTTATAAACTTAAGTAAGGCAGTAGAAGCTTAAGTAATATTTTTTGAAATGATTCATTAATGACTAAAATCATTAATGGAAACCAAATTATGTAAGGGATTGATCTTTATATAAATAAATAAATGAAAGGTAAATGATGAAAAAAAAACCAATCGAATAAACTTCAATAAATTTAAAATTCTTGTTGTTTGGCTGATGGGAAGTTTGGGAAAGAATACTTCTAGTTGTTTGAGGTTGTATGACTAATCTATTAAGTAATTATCTAAGACTGTTGAGAAGAGGGTACACTTGATAGTTTATTTATCACCTTGCATGATTAAAAGTTTCCGAACTAAACTAACACTTGGTTTTGGTTGCTATAGATGTATGATGGATTCTTTGGTTGCATAAATGGTTGTATTGTTTGTTTGATTATGTTTTATATTGATTTGCTTTTATTGCAAATTGAAACAACTTAAATATCTCTCCAATACATAATTCTCACTATTTTGGATTATATAAGTGAAAAACAGGTTTATGGAAGCAATAGTTACTGCTTTTAGTTTCATAAATAAAGTTGTTTTCACAGCAAATGGGTATGTTTTCGGATTATGGTTTTTTAGCGATATTTTATTATTTTCCCATGGTTTGGGATATTTATTTTCGAGATATGATATATATGTTTATGATTGATATTATTATTTCTCCTGGACCTCTCCGTACAAAGGAGAATCCGCCAAAATTTTCCGTGAATTTTTGGACTTAGAATTTTTGGACTTAGAATTTTTGGACTTAGAATTTCCGTACAAAGGAGATATGATATTATTATTTCTCCTGGACCTCTCCAATTCAAACTTTTATTAACTTGAATATGAAGGATTTAATTAGTTATTAATTTATATATTTAATTATGTAAATTAACTATTTATAAATTTAATGCTTTGAATAAGATATTTTAGTTGCTTAACTCCTTCTTTTCCTTTTCGAGGACGAAAAGTTTCGAGTTAGGGAGAGTGTAACGACCTGTAAATTTTCGATAATTAAATTTATTAATTAGTAAGTTTTGGAATTTAACGTTCTGAAATATTAAAAATTTAAGATTTAATAATGAGAGAAATAACTAGAATGTAATGTTAGTAATCTTAATTTAAGGCAATTGATGTAACAACCCAGGGTTTTGCACCGGTAAATTATCGTCATTAGACGATTTAATCAGCTGGCTAATTGCTATCGGGAGTTTTAATCTGTTGTAAAAATTTTAAAAAATTTGTTAACGGGTTAAGCGGGCTTTAAATTGAAAATTGGCCAACGTTCCTCTTTGGTGTTGTGATACTTATCAAGGCCGATGACCGTTCCTCCATCCCCATTCACTTCTCTTCGCAACTGTGATATCCCGGAATTTTGGGCAATATCAATTTAATAATCAATGTTAAAATTAAATAGATTTGATAATATTGTTATAATAAATTGCATTGATTTAATTATCTTCTTTAATAATTATTTAATTTGGGATAATTTATCTTTTAAAAGCTAATAAATTATTTTCTATTTATAATGTATATATATTTGTATATATTGTAAATAGATAAGCTTTGTTTTAAATTTAATAAATAAAGGCATGTTTTCTAATTCTAATATTTTTGGTAATTTGAAATTTTGATTTAATTTAATATTGAATAAATAACCATATGGCTTTAAAATACTCAAGGTAAAAGTTTAATTTGTTTAAAATGATTTTGGCTTAAGTTTAAATTTAAACAAAAGGTTGTTTTAATAGCTTGATAAAATAAGTAATTGATTAATAAAAAGATAACTTCTTTTATAAATTATTTTAAAATTTAATAATGAGTTATATTTAGACAATATTAATGATGTAATATCTTTACAAATGGATTTTTATAAATAGAAATGGTTATTTCAAATTTATTTATATATATGTATTTTTGAAAGAAAGCTATGATTTGTAAATGTAAGATAAAATCTTTCAAAAATATTTAAAATACAATATATCTTATAAATTAAGTAATAAACTAAAACAAATGACTAAAGCAATTTTATAATATGTATGTAAAGTACAAAAGCAAAGTAAAGTAAAAAGAAAAATAAGTAGCATTCAAATAACAAGGACTAAAAGCAAACAAAACAAAGTATATATGTACATGAAGTTAAAAACAAACCTGGTAAAAAAAGAATATGTATGTATGCAGGCAAGTAAAATATGTTGTAGCTGTAAAGAAAAATATATGCAGGCAAGACAAGATGTGAAAATATAATACATATATGTACATAAAATACTTAAACATTAAATGCTAGCACAACTCAAGTCAGTTCATATTTGTTTTAAAATCATCTCACCCTCCAAAACCAAATCTTGCCTGATAAGCTAAAGGAAAAAAATCTCTGAATAAACAGAAAATGTTGTACTAACTTATGCAAACCCTGTAAACTCTTTTATATATATAATCATTCTTATTTCAATTCATTCAACATAGCAAACCGGAAAAATAAGTAAGCTTAACTTTATTTTACAACTTAAACATCATACAACAACAAAGGCAAGAAGATTTAGAGGAAGATCAAAGCAAAACCTTTACAGTTTTAAAAAGTTCAAAACTGTTTTCAAAGCTAAAGAGTGCTCTGTCCATTCTCGAAGCAAGGTGAGTAACTTCACAATTCAAAAATCATAAATATATCTGTTGCATGTGAATTAATAGAAATAAGTATGCTTTGTATGATTGTATTGTGATGAATCTTCTGTGTGTGTGTGTGTGTGACGCCCCACCTCTATACCCACGCTAGTCAAGAACACTACGGTGTAGTGCTGTCAACTAGCACGGAGAATAAGGTTGTTGAGGAGCGACCATCTATGTAATTGCTTTGTGCGAGCACCGATATATCAGATAGAATAACATGCATTTTTATTACAGGAGGAAATCCGACAATACCGATACAAACTCAAAGCTACTACACAGTGGCTATAATAGTTTAGGAGAATAGATATAAAAATAACACAGATAACATAAATGCGGAATACAGATGGAACGAAAAGTCTCATATATATAATAACTGATATCAGTTACAATACATTTGACACAATACAAATGATACAACTACAACTGTCGACTCACGAAGTTATATATACAAGTACATTATCGACTAATATACATGAATACATTATCATTTTAAAACAGACACACTGACTACTACAACAAGACGAAGACCGCTTCAAATGATATAAAAAGTCTTCATAGCTCTAGCAGCAACCCAAAGCTAAAAATCTACAACCTGTAAATACTCGGTCTGACCCGAGTATTAAATTCAAAAGAAAATAATACACGGGTCAGTCTAATTCAAACTCAGTTATTAATGCACAGAAGCAATAATAATCCAATATCAGATAGACAACACTCACGAAAATCTCTTATATCCAACTTCTCGATAGGAGAATCGGATAACGGCAGCTATAACACTAAACAGTGTTAAATAATAAATCAGCAGATTCAAAAACATCAACGGAGGTAGATGAAAAGATTTCTAAATGAAGATGATTTAGAAAAGAATAGAATTGCCGAAACGACGATTAACAATAAAAATCATCAATCAAAACCAAATCAAAATACGATTCAACACAAGTGAAAATGGACTCAACCAAAATTCGAGGTATCACTGCAACAACAAAACTGTACATGTACACAGGTACATGAAAAAGAAAACAGTTTCAAGCTCAAGAAGCAACAAAGACAAGCTTTTAAAATAGTTCAATTGAAAAAGGCATGAACAACACTGAATTAAATGAATCAGTGATACAAAATAGTGCAAACGAACGCACCAAGCAACAAGTACAGACAAGGTCAAAAGGTATAACAGACTGGACAACATTGAATGCCAAGGGAACACAAAGCAACCCAATAATTACATATGCCCAAATGAACCAATATGGAAATGATCAAAAGTAAATGCAATGCTACCAAATCAGAACAGCCTACATGAGGGTCGACTGCAACAAGACTACTCAAGTTCAAAAACAAACATCAATATCTCCAACAAATGCATTTGCATGTATGCAATGCAGACAGGGGCCAAATTGTCCAGATGAACTAAGAAGTCATCAACAGTTCAACCATGTACAACAATAAAGACAAATTCGAGTACATCATGAAGCAGAACCAAATGCTGTTCAACTGAAATGAACACAGGTGAAGGCATGAACTAAACTAAGTGAAGGCACAAAACAAATGGTCTGGATAATAAATTTTTACATGCGTGAATTAACACTATGGTCTGGGCAATTGCCAAAATGTGACCAAGTTCACAGGTGTGCATGAATACACTCAAATAAAATATAAAACAATATAATCTGGACACAAGTAAAATGCACATGACATTACTTCAATATGCATGCCATTATAACATAACGTGAGCTGACCATATTTACTACTGCAAATAACCTGGGTGTATTTCCATACACTTAACAAAAATGGACAGTAATGTACACTAATGTACCAGACCAACACAATACAACCATGGAGTGATTGCAACTACAGGTTGAACAACTTCACACTAGCAATGAAGAACAGATGCATATTGTCAAGAGAGGTCAACATATTTGGAGTGAATGCAAGACAGAAGTGAGTGCAGACGACTCAACTCGAATACAACAACTACAAGGTATGCAGAACAAATATGGACAGTGACGGTAAGGAACTCAAATGGAATGGAATGGAATGCAACTACAAATGCAACTCGAGTGACGACAGTGGTAATCACAGAACAGACCAACCAAAGATGAAACAGTGAATCACAATATCGCAAATGATAACAAAAATCAAGGTCTTTAGTTAATCATGTAAATTCAATGTCGAACAATTCAAACCAGAGTAAAAGAACAAGGTCGAAAATACTACAGAGATAAACAGTGTTCACCCAGTGCCAAGGTCATCAGAAAATGAACATAAACTTCTCATCTCAAAAACAATTTTCTTAAATCTAGTTTACAGTCGAAGACACTGCAGATCGAATTGAAACCAAAGTCCACAGTTAATAGCCGAAGTCAGAAAGGAACGACATCACATCGTAAATTCAAGTAAGCGAAAACAGAAATCACCAACATCAAATAAATCAAAACTGCCGAAATAAAAATTCAACAACAATGGATCGGCTGGAGCCAGATATAGCCCAGAGATTAAGCAACAAAACTCAAACCATTTAACACAAACGAAAATCATAGAATTCGAAGTAGATGTGAGTAAGGGGAATTACTCACCTTTCACCGAAGCGAAGACGAACGAAAATTTATGGAGATCGACTCCAGAAGCAAGCATCGAACTCGTCGAAGTACGAAGCAAAGCCAAAGCCAAGCAACATCAAATACCTCAATTCCAGAACCGTAGCTTCAATTCCAGATTGAACGAAGCCGTAGCCTCGAATAAGAATCGACAGTGCAACACTCAAATTCTAGAATCGATCAACAGAGGAGCGCGTAAAGCCGGAGCCAAGCACAAGATCGAAACTTCAACCAAAGCCCTAATTTTCAGATCAAAGAACGAAGCAGAAGCTTCAAGTGGCAACAGAGAGGAGCAACAACTCGTATTCGCCAGAGATACAAGAAAGGGAAACAAGAAGCCCCAATTCATACGAGATACAAGAGAATCGCCGAAAACCCTAAATTTTGGAGTCGCCATTTTTCTCAAGGGATATGTGTGAGACGAAATCACACCGATGAGGCCTAGTCTAACCGTGCAATATGTGTGAGACGAAATCACACAATGGTGTCTAGACAATCCTCAAAGCCCAAGAGATATGTGTGAGACGAAATCACACCGATGAGGTCTAGTCTAAATCATAAAAATGATCGTCATGAACATTAAGAAGTGTCAATTACATTAAGTTAGTGAATATAAGAGTTTAGCTTCATGTCCCATAACCACTAGCTTAACTCAAATATTTACGAACAAACTGTAAATCTTCACTAGAAAATTGTCACAAAGGGTTCAATCGAACAAGTCCAGGAGTTAATCGACGTAGTAAATGCAAGCGTTTCATACCACTTGTTTTACTAAGCCGTTTAATTCAATTTCTCATACGAGTGAAATAAAGGCTTGTATATACTAATAGATTGGAAAACCGTTTAAGAAAAAGAGCTTTGTAGTAAAATAGTTTTGAAATCGTTTGGAGAAAAGGATTTTAATATTTACTACTAGTATAGAAAACCTTTATATTTTTAAAGTGACAAATCACAAAAATGATTGTAGAAACAATCAATCACAAGAATTCACATACAAAGATGTGAAGAGAATCCAAAGAAATCAATACCGAATCCATCAAAAAGTATGTTCACAAAAATCCCGAAGAAAATATCATCAAAGTTGCTAATAAATGATAGCAACAAATCGGGGAAATAATCAAGAATCGATTAAATTTGGAAACCAAGTCAATTCACTAAAATTTCACATTCGAAGACGTGAATAAAATCCAAAGAATTCGATTCCAAATTCATCAAAGTAGGAATACCCAAAAACTCCAGAAATAGGAGTTATCAAAATCAATAAAGGCGATAACAACTAATTGGAAAAGAAGAATCGATTATCAATTGGAAAAACAAAGCAAAACGAGCATAAATGCATAAATGACTTCAACAAAAATAAGAGTCAAGTCAATGTCGAAGTCAACAATTAATGGTCACTGTCGAACACAAAATGAATCAATCATTATCATCAAAGAATCCAACGGTAAACAAAATCAGAGTCTTGAAAATCAAGAAATTAGCAATTTCTCAAAAACAAAGTGATCGAAGTCGAATGGAATTCAAGATGAGGGAAACACAAAATATCAAGTTCAAAATCGCTGAGATTCAAACTAGATATGAATGAAAAATCAAAATCACTCAATTTGCAACTGGTCAAGCTATTTTTCATCACAGTGTAACAGGTACACAATGACACTCATAGCATAGCACAAAAGTGGAACAAAGTCCAAAAAGTCGAAATGGCTTTAATTTGCAAAATTAAAACAAAATCAACATCGGCTAAATCAATTCAAAGCCGAAAACACAAGAACAAAATTTCTCATCATCAAAAATCCAACTTGAATTCGCAAAGCAAACGGAGGCAGAAGCCAAAATACTTTCACGAAATCAAAATCAAATGCACATGAATAAGCGTTAGGAATTCATACCTAACAGTCAAAAATAATCATATGTAAAGATGAGAGATAAAACATCGACAAATAGTTGTAACACATGCTCCATCTAAGTTATGTTTTATAATTGTCCTAAACCCCAGGCTCTGATACCAAGCTGTGACGCCCCACCTCTATACCCACGCTAGCCAAGAACACTACGGTGTAGTGCTGTCAACTAGCACGAAGAATAAGGCTGTTGAGGAGCGACCATCTATGTAATTTCTTTGTGCGAGCACCGATATATCAGATAGAATAACATGCATTTTTATTACAGGAGGAAATCCGACAATACCGATACAAACTCAAAGCTACTACACAGTGGCTATAATAGTTTAGGACAATAGATATAAAAATAACACAGATAACATAAATGCGGAATACAGATGGAACGAAAAGTCTCATATATATAATAGCTGATATCAGTTACAATACATTTGACACAATACAAATGATACAACTACAACTGTCGACTCACGAAGTTATATATACAAGTACATTATCGACTAATATACATGAATACATTATCATCTTAAAACAGACACACTGACTACTACAACAAGACGAAGACCACTTCAAATGAT
Organism: Allium fistulosum; assembly: GCA_030737815.1. Taxonomy (NCBI): domain Eukaryota; kingdom Viridiplantae; phylum Streptophyta; class Magnoliopsida; order Asparagales; family Amaryllidaceae; genus Allium; species Allium fistulosum. Next base: position 55,241,991 of record CM060903.1, read on the forward strand.
ATAAAAAGTCTTCATAGCTCTAGCAGCAACCCAAAGCTAAAAATCTAAAACCTGTAAATACTCGGTCTGACCCGAGTATTAAATTCAAAAGAAAATAATACACAGGTCAGTCTAATTCAAACTCAGTTATTAATGCACAGAAGCAATAATAGTCCAATATCAGATAGACAACAGTCACGAAAATCTCGTATATCCAACTTCTCGATAGGAGAATCGGATAACGGCAGGTATAACACTAAACAGTGTTAAATAATAAATCAGCAGATTCAAAAACATCAACGGAGGTAGATGAAAAAATTTCTAAATGAAGATGATTTAGAAAAGAATAGAATTGCCGAAACGGCGACTAATAGTAAAAATCATCAATCAAAACCAAATCAAAATACGATTCAACACAAGTGAAAATGGACTCAACCGAAATTCGAGGTATCACTGCAACAACAAAACTGTACATGTACACAGGTACATGAAAAAGAAAACAGTTTCAAGCTCAAGAAGCAACAAAGACAAGCTTTTAAAATAGTTCAATTGAAAAAGGCATGAACAACACTGAATTAAATGAATCAGTGGTACAAAATAGTGCAAACGAACGCACTAAGCAACAAGTACAGACAAGGTCAAAAGGTATAACAGACTGGACAACATTGAATGCCAAGGGAACACAAAGCAACCCAATAATTACATATGCCCAAATGAACCAATATGGAAATGATCAAAAGTAAATTCAATGCTACCAAATCAGAACAGCCTACATGAGGGTCGACTGCAACAAGACTACTCAAGTTCAAAAACAAACATCAATATCTACAACAAATGCATTTGCATGTATGCAATGCAGACAGGGGCCAAATTGTCCAGATGAACTAAGAAGTCATCAACAGTTCAAGCATGTACAACAATAAAGACAAATTCGAGTACATCATGAAGCAGAACCAAATGCTGTTCAACTGAAATGAACACAGGTGAAGGCATGAACTAAACTAAGTGAAGGCACAAAACAAATGGTCTGGATACTAAATTTTTGCATGCGTGAATTAACACTATGGTCTGGGCAATTGCCAAAATGTGACCAAGTTCACAGGTGTGCATGAATACACTCAAATAAAATATAAAACAATATAATCTGGACACAAGTAAAATGCACATGACATTACTTCAATATGCATGCCATTATAACATAACGTGAGCTGGCCATATTTACTACTGCAAATAACCTGGGTGTATTTCCATACACTTAACAAAAATGGACAGTAATGTACACTAATGTGCCAGACCAACACAATACAACCATGGAGTGATTGCAACTACAGGTTGAACAACTTCACACTAGCAATGAAGAACAGATGCATATTGTCAAGAGAGGTCAACATATTTGGAGTGAATGCAAGACAGTAGTGAGTGCAGACGACTCAACTCGAATACAACAACTACAAGGTATGCAGAACAAATATGGACTGTGATGGTAAGGAACTCAAATGGAATGGAATGGAATGCAACTACAAATGCAACTCGAGTGACGACAGTGGTAATCACAGAAAAGACCAACCAAAGATGAAACAGTTAATCACAATATCGCAAATGATAACAAAAATCAAGGTCTTTCGTTAATCATGTAAATTCAATGTCAAACAATTCAAACCAGAGTAAAAGAACAAGGTCGAAAATACTACAGAGATAAACAGTGTTCACCCAGTGCCAAGGTCATCAGAAAATGAACATAAACTTCTCATCTCAAATTTTTTTTTCTTAAATCTAGTTTACAGTCGAAGACACTGCAGATCGAATTGAAACCGAAGTCCACAGTTAATAGCCGAAGTCAAAAAGGAACGACATCACATCGTAAATTCAAGTAAGCGAAAACAGAAATCACCAACATCAAATAAATCAAAACTGCCGAAATAAAAATTCAACAACAATGGATCGGCTGGAGCCAGATATAGCGCAGAGATTAAGCAACAAAACTCAAACCATTTAACACAAACGAAAATCATAGAATTCGAAGTAGATGTGAGTAAGGGGAATTACTCACCTTTCACCGAAGCGAAGACGAACGAAAATTTATGGAGATCGACTCCAGAAGCAAGCATCGAACTCGTCGAAGTACGAAGCAAAGCCAAAGCCAAGCAACATCAAATAACTCAATTCCAGAACCATAGCTTCAATTCCAGATTGAATGAAGCCGTAGCCTCGAATAAGAATCGACAGTGCAACACTCAAATTCCAGAATCGATCAATAGAGGAGCGCGCAAAGCCGGAGCCAAGCACAAGATCGAAACTTCAACCAAAGCCCTAATTTTCAGATCAAAGAACAAAGCAGAAGCTTCAAGTGGCAACAGAGAGGAGCAACAGCTCGTATTCGCCAGAGATACAAGAAAGGGAAACAAGAAGCCCCAATTCATACGAGATACAAGAGAATCGCCGAAAACCCTAAATTTTGGAGTCGCCATTTTTCTCAAGGGATCGGGCTGGAGATAAAAGGAATTGGGCCAGAGATAATATTTAAACCCAAATGACATTTTTAACAAGATTGTAAAAGAGTCACAACAGATTAAAACACTCGACGTTTAACATATAGTTTAAAAGAATTCCAACAGCTTTAAAAATTTCCAAACAGCGATTAACAAAATTTTATCCCTGAATTTCAATTCGATTAAAATGCCAATAGCTATTAGCAACCAGATTAAATCGTCAAGAGACGATAATTAAATGGGTACGAAATGCTGGGTTGTTACAGTGTGTATATATATATATATTTGTGTGTGTGTGTGTTGCCCAGTATCTGTATACCTGTTCTTGTTTCTAAAACTAAGATTTAGTAGAAATCCATTACCACTTGATTTGATCTCAGTTAGGATTTGAGATGTAAGCAAAAGTTGTTTGCTTAGTATGGATTTATGTTTATAAATTATAATTAGGATAAGTTAAGAATTTGGTTGTCTCTGCAAGCTATAAGAACAGGCATTGTTAAAATAAGCAAAATCTCAAACTTCTTAAAATATTAAATCAGGTTTATAATTTGAATGCTTATATGAAATCACGAGTTTTAAAACTAAAATTATTTTTTTAGTTAAGTATTGAATGAGCATTTTTGGGTTGACCAGAGAATGGGTTATGGGGTTTATCTGATGATCTAGTGGATTTGGGATATTGTAGTTCTTCCTGGAGGTGGAGGAATGATTGGTGAGTGGAGGAAAAATGGTAGGTGAATGGTCAGAGTTCGGTAGCGACAGGGGTTGCTTGTTGTTGTTTCTAAACCTAGTTTTGACTGGGTCGAAGTTTAGGGTCTATTTGTTTTCTCTAGTGCATCGAGTGTTATAGGGTTTTGGGGATTGCAAGAGGGATGGTAGGCGAAGCTGTGGCCGGTGGTGATGGTTCTCCGGTGGCCGGAGACGTGGTTGCGAGGTGATTTTTGGTCGGAGTTTTGGTTCAAGTTGCTTCCAGTTCTGGGTCGATGGGTTCGATTTTTGTTTGAGCCTGGAAGCGTCGAGCTAGGTCCTTGTTTGGGGTCGTGGGGGTGCTAGTGTTTGTCGATGATGGTCGTGACGATCAACGGAGGTCGGCGGCGTGGTATCAGGTGCACCGCGTGCACGTCGATCAGGGAAAGTTGGGTTTCGTGTTTTGCTCGGGTAATTCTCGCGCGTGAATGAAGATGACTCGAAGCAGATGAGTGTTGTCTCGGGTTGTTTTGCTTGCTACAGGTTTTACTGAAACCTGTTGCTCTATTTTGAATTTTTAAAATAAAATTCAAAAAGCTAAGTTTAAATGAAAAGAAAAGTTTTAAAATAAGTTTAAATCCAAGTTAAATCTGGTTCAAGTTATTTTTGAATCTCAGTTTATAAATAAATAAAGTTTTTAAAATTAAATTGTTTAACTACTTTAAAATGTTTAAGTAATTTGAATTTTAAAATGAAGTTCCAAATTGTAAGAGAAGTTTTTAAATCTTAAGTTAAATCTGAAATCAAGATTTAACTGTATTCCAGTTTTGAAATAAAAGAAGTTTTTGAATTTAAAATGTTTTAAATAATTTGAATGATTAAGTGTATTTTTAATGGATTTGAATTTAAAATGAAATTGAATTTTAAATTCTCTTAACTTCAATTATAAGATAAATAATTCTTTAACTTGTGAATTAAGAAGGGTTTTGAAATTGTTTTAAACTTTGTTAAAGTTAATTTGTTTCATTTTAAGTCTTAAATTTAAAATGAAATTTAAAAGAAAAATTTAAAAGTAAATTGTTTGAAGTACCTCGTTAATGATAATTTGATCATTAATAAGAAAAATGTTTATCCTTAATAAATGAAGATTTAAGGATTTGTAATTAATAAGTTAACCAAAATGAATAATTATCTAATTTAATTAATTAATGATTTGGATTAATTAATTTAGTAATTAAGAGTTTAAATTAGTTAATTAAGGTTTAAGATAATTAATTAGGATAAATAAATTGGTAATTAAGGATCATTAATTAAATAAGATTTGAATTTGAATTAATGATTAGTAATTAATTAATCAAGTAATTAAGGATTAATTAAGTTATATTTAATACTTAATTAATTAGATAATTAAGGATTAATTATTTGAGTTATTAAAGATAAAATTAAATTGTAATTAATAATAAATCTAAATTAATTACTTTAGAAAAGTAATTAAAGAATTATTAATAGTTAATGAAGGTCATTTACTAGGATTATTTAATAATGAATTCATATGATTAGTTTTGATAATTAATTAGATTAATTAATTTAAGATAATCAATTGTGAATTATTTAAGTAAAATTACTTATGAAAGTAATTAATAAATTAATTACTCATTGTAATTAATTAAGTTTAATATGAATTGTTTAAGTTAATTAATTAAGTTTAATTAATTTAAATAACCATTTGATGATGTGATAAGTATAATTACTTAGGGAAGAAATAAATTGAGGATGACTTAATAATGAAAGTAATATGAGTATAATTACTTTGAATAATTAATCAAGAGATTAATTAGAGATAATTAATTATGGAGTAATTAAATTATTTAATGAAGTAATTAAGGGTAGTTAATTACTGAATGGAGTTATTCAAGGGTGATTACCAATTTGGTTTAATTGAAAATCAATTACTTAATGTAATAGATGTAATTAGAGATCATTAATTTTTATAATTAATGATGTAATTTAGAATGGATTATTTGGAAATAATTAATAAATGAAGGGATTCATTAATGTAATTAATTAAGAAAGTAATGTAATTCATTTTAGTAATTAAAAGGTTACTTTCTATATTTGGTATAAGATAATTAATTTGTGAAATTAATTAAAAGATAATTACTTGAATGTAATTAAAGGATAATTAATCCAGGATGATTAATTAAGATGGAAACTTAGAGAATGATTAATTAATTGATTTGTAATTAATTAATGGTTATGTAAGCAGGATTTATAGAATGAAGTAATTAATTTAATTTACTTTAAATTAATTAGAAATAAGGTAATTAATTTAATTCGTTTTAAATTAATTATAAAAAATGTGTTGATGAATCCTTGTTTATGTATGATGGATGATATTGATTACCTTGAATGGTTTGAAAATCTCAGATATGAATAAGTAATGCTGCGTGATATGAATTACCTATTTATGATGATATTGTGAATTATCTATCTGTGATATTATGAATTATCTATCTGTGTGTATATGGATAATGAAATGAATTGTTTTAACTTTAAAACAACTTGGCCTTAAAAGATACGGTTTGGATTTCGATGAGACCGGGATCGGGTTTCCAGATTTGGATATCCGAAAACCACATCGATCCAAATTAACGATAGGTCATGAATCTCAAGTGAAGATGAAGATTCAGAGTGCAAGGGTTATTGTCATTAACTCTGAGGGTGATTCCAAAATGAGTGTAACGAGATAATGTCTTCGGTTTCGTTCGAACCCGGAACAAACTTGTATGGATTGAATGCTTTCAGAACATCATCAGGTGGACGATGAGCATTCTAAGTGAGGTGTTCTGATAAGGTAATCGTAGCCTCAAGCCTCATCAACCGGGAATGGCTAAAACAGGGGAGGTGTAGCAAGGTTAGTGGGTAGCACCCAAGTAGGATAAGATTTCCCCTGTCTAGAGTCCCTTTTTATTCGGCTGTGTGGGCGGTTGCTAGCTACAACCGCGGGGTTTCTTATCCGGGAATTATCCAGTAAGGGATGGTTCTGGCCTTGTGTTGCAAGGGATTGGGAGTAATCCTCGGTACGGTGATCTAGGCCACGTACTGTGACGGGCGGTACCCCAGTAGCCCTGCCATTGTATGGAATCCAATCTCCAATAGGTGCCCTCGGATTTGATTGTATTACCCACATGTTGGCTAGTATGCTAGAATTTAATAGATGTAACAATTTCAGCCATGATTTTATTTACTTGAAAACCCTAGACTTATTATAATATCACTGGATTTCCTATCAAATGTTTGGTTAGCGTAAGGTAAAAACTTTTCCTTGTTTATGTATGGGAAGTCTTACGTGATACCTTTTGTTTTCAAAGGCTTTTCAAAGTTAAGCACCTTTAACCTGTTACTCATACCAGACCCATGTCTGACCCAGAGTTTATTTCTATTTTTCTTAAACTCTCGGGTACTCAAATTTTTACGAGTAGCCAAGGGATTCAGGTTTTGCTTTGACGAATTATGGAGGAGCAATGGAGCAGGAGGCTTCAGCGTTGTAGATATATATTTAGTGTTCCGCTGTGTTGGTATCTCTGTGTAGTTCTCTGTGTTGTATTTGAGTTGTATCGAGTTGTATTAACTAGACATGTTTTTATAACTGTCTAGTATGTGTTGTATTATCTGTGTAACTCTGATGTATATGTTACTATGTAATATTTATGTGATTAATATAATTTATCCGTTCCGTTGTTGAGATTCTAATGTTGTTTCTTCTTTCTTCTTTATCCTTTCTCTTTTCTATCCCTTTCTTTCTTAAAGATGATGCAACTTTCTGATGATAGGAAGTTGGGTCGTTTCAGCAAACCTGACCAGAATGAAAAGAAAAAAATGGCGGCTTCGTTTATTTCGTTCGTTCCTCTTTGCAAATTCGTGCTATGGCGATCTAAAAGGGGGGAAGAGGAGGACTTCGGCTGCGATTGGATTTGGGTTCTTCGAATCTAAGGTGAGTGATTTATCACTCACATCTTTAGTTCGATCTCGTTTTGTTGTGACTTTCGTTGCTTGATTTCTTGACAACTTCAGTTTTGATTCTGATTTGAAACTTCTCAACTTCGAAAAACAACTGCTATGTGAATTTCCTTTTTGTGGATTTCCTTTTTGTTCGAACTCTTCTCTGATGACCCACGGCTTTGAATGTGTTATTGGGTATCTGTGACTTTGGCACTAGCATTGCTTTGTATTATTCCTCTGTACGTTGAGTTCGGCCAATGACTTGATTTAAAATTTGTTCTTAGTTAATTCACTGTTCCTCATGTTGTCTGAATTTGGTCATGTACCACTTGCTGTTACGAATTCGGGTTGCACTTCTACTGTTTTTGCATTGCTCCATACATGTGTGCAATGTTGTTTTGATATTGACTCGGTTATTTTTGAAATTCTCTGCTTGGTCTTAAGTATATTTTGGAATGTGTTTATATGATGATATTTAAGACATATCTATTAACCCGAGTGCTTGCTGTGTTATGTCTGGTCATGTATCAGTGCATGTGACCTGGTTAGCATATTTTGTTCGGTTGTCTCGAGCACATTTGTACATTGCCTCTGGTTTCACTGCCTCTGTTTTTGATCAAAACTGCTACTTGATTTTGGTTTTGTACATATAATGGCATTTGGCCCAGTTTCATTTGAACTTTGTTGTACTGTATGTTTGCATATTTGGCTGGTGGCATTTGGTCTTGATGTTGTACTTCACCATGTTTTTGTGTGTCTGCACATGTGCTTCAAGTCCATTGCTTTCACTGCCCACTGCTAGTACATGCATTGACTACACATCTTCTCTTACTGTTCACTTGTAGTTGAAGTATCCTTCGAGTTGTTTATTCATTGTAGCTGTCTCGACCATTTGAGGCAGTCTGCATATTTGTTTCATGTAGTATTGGGCATAAGTAGGGTCGCCTTTAAATTCTAGTAGCACTTGAGTTAATGATTAGACTTCGTGTAGTCTTTGATTCAGATTGCTTCTTTGTTTCAGTGCTTATACATATATATTCACTGATATATATGTCTTCATGTTGTATGTTTCTCTGTTGCAGTTTGCATTGTGCATTCATGTGCTATGTTAGTTCATCACTTGTGTCCACTGCTAACATGTACATACATGCATGTATCATTGTTATCTTGATGTACTTCATGCAAGGCTGTTTGCATACAGTTGCATTATTAGTCTTGTAATTATATCTCTAACCAGTCTGGGTTGAACATTTTGATTTTCTGGTTTATCACTTGTTGTTGCATGATGAACTTGTTCCTTGAGTCTGAGCCTTCCTCCTAACTGTATTTTGCTGACATTGGCGTGACTGCCACTTCCTGTTGTGCAGTTCCTACCTAATTCATTGTAATCTGATTTTTGGGTTGTACTATTTTGAATCTTGTACAAGTATCCTTAACTTGCCCTTGTAACTTGTTTGGCTTGTTGGATTCATTGTTACTGAGATGATTTGTAGTCTTGCCTCACTTGCATTGCTGAGTTTGTTTCTTGGTGTTTATTAAACATATGAACTTGGTTCATATGTATGCTAAGCATTGCTTCTCAGTGACATTTGCTTTCATTCATATCCTTCAGTGTTTTATACTGCACATTTGAGTTTCACTGTGCATATCACTGCACTGCTTCGAGTCAGGTGGCATACTCTCTGTGCATTCCTGAATATGTACTGGAGTCTGATATTTTTGAAGCTTGCACTATTCAGTTTCACTGTTGCATTTCGATTGTGTACCTCTGCACATCCCTGTCATACTTGTTGATGTCTTGGAATTGCTATTAGCTTTGGTTTGGTCTTGCAGTTGTGTTGAGTCATAACAGTGACTTGACCTCTGTAGTTTGGATTTGCTGTAGTATTTAGTGTCGTGATGACATCTCATGTTGTAGTGGCGAGGCAGTGCACGCGTGCGTGTACTGCAGCCACACAGTATTGACATTTTTAATTGATATTTCAATTATTTGAATTGTTTTGTGTTCAATTCAATATTTGAAATTATATTTTGATTTGGTTTGATTTGATCATTTGAGATTGTCTAATTATCTATTTGATAATTAGATTATGAGTTTCTAATTATTTATTGAACAATTGGATTTTGTTGTTAATTGCCGTTTAGGCAATTATGTGGTTTCATATTATCTTCATTGGTAATCTTTTTTTATTTATCCTTGTTGATGATTTGAATTTGCTGATTTGTTATTCAACACTGTTTAGTGTTATATCTACCGTTATCCGATTCTCTTATTGAAGGGTTGGATATACGAGATTTATTGTGACTGTCGTCTATTTGATTATTTAATTATTATTGCTTCCGTGCATTAATAACTGAGTTTGAATTAGACTGACCCGCGTATTATTTTCTTTTGAATTTAATACTTGGGTCAGACCGAGTTATTACAGGTTGTGGATATCTTGCTTTGGGTTGTTGCTTGAGCTATGAAGTCTCTTCATATCTTTTGGAGTAGTCGTCGTCATTTTGTAGTAGTCAGTGTATTTAATCTAGGTTGATATGTATTCATGTATATTATTCGATAATATACTTGTATATATAACTTCCAGAGTCGACAGTTGTAGGTGTATCATATGTATTGTATCAAATGTATTGTAACTGCCTTTAGTTATATATATATTAGATTTGATTTTAGCTGTGTTCCGCATTTAGCTTATCTGTGTCATTATTTTATATATACTGTCCTAAACTATTATGAACCATCGTAGTTTGTTTTATACTGGAATTGGGTATGTCGATGGGAGTAATAACCAGATTTGAAAATAAATATACCACTCCTATCGAGGTAACCAATACTAGTGTAAGGCCTAACTACCGATGGTCGCTCCTATCCAGCCTTATTCTTCGTAATAACAGACAGTATTTCTTTTAATACTCTTTGTTATTGTGAGCATAGAGGTGGGGCATCACAGTTGGTATCAGAGCGAGGGGTTTATGGATATAATATATAACATAACTTAGATGGAACATGTGTTACAACTATTTTTGATGTTTTGTTTGTGCTTTGAGTCAAAACTAAAGTTTTGAAATTATGATGAAATTTTTAAATATCTTTATTTAAAAATAAAAGTGAAACTGTGTTTTGATGATTGAGTAATTTGTGTTCTGTTTATCAGAATGCGCAGCGGAAACAGTGATTGTCTTCGCCGTGTACAGTTGATAACCTTTTTGATTTAAAAATCAAAATATGAAAATGAAATAAAATTTCATTGTGTTGTTACATGGATGTGTTCATTTTGTTTTCTTTGAAAATTTTGAATCCGATTTGAGGATCCGAAGCGATTGCTGTTATGTGATTTTATTGAGATTTTGCTGTTTTAAATTATCTTCATTGAAGATATAATCTAGTGATTTCTTTGTTCATTTTCTAGTGTACGTGAAGATTTGAGTTGCACGTTACTACATTAATTTTACGTTGAACCGGTGTTTGGTTTGAACGTATTTTGTTGCCGTTATTTTTATAACGGGATTTTTACACCGATGCTAAATTTTTGAAGCACGGTGTTTTGTTGACATTTTAATGAATGAAAATTCACTGGTATTATATTTTGATGTGAATTATTTTGATGAGATTTTGACGTATAAAAATTACTATCGCTTTGACTTCAGTAACCGTCAAATTTTAAAGTGGATTTTCAAGCGGTTATTCCGCAATGTTGATTTGATACCCGTTTTTATGGTGTTTTGAGAAGTGCGATTTACTTATTGGAATTGCTACAGATGTTGCTGTTTTAATCACGTGTTTTGAAAATTGTTTTTAAAATAAAATTGTTTTCAAAAATTTTACAGTTTGCGCTTTCGAAAGAATGAGGAAGCGATTTAAATGGTTCAGCAAAATTGAGGACTATGAACCCTCACTTTTACTGATTCGCTTAATTCCGGACTTGTCCGTTTGAGAACGTAAAATGTATTTATTTAAAATACACAATTTTGGACTTTCAAGGAAATGATGAAGAGAATCAAACGATTTAGTAAAACACGTGGTATGGGACATGTGTGTTTGCTATTTCGGTTAATTCTGGAATCGTTAATTGAAACATCTGTTGTTTGATGATTCTGATGATTTTGTGTGCTTTCGAGCCACTATGTTGGACCTTCGGGTCATCTGCTGGACCTTCGGTCATTTGTTGGGCTTTCGGGCCACTCTACTGGACCTTCGGGTCATTTGTTGGGCTTTCGGGCCACTCTGAGGACCTTCGGTTCAAATACCAGTACTAGACCTTCGGGTCACTCTGCGGACCTTCGGGTCATCTGATGGGCGCCAAAAATTTATAATACTTGGTAGGCTTCGGCCATTTGTTGATGCACGTGCGGCGTAGCTAAAACTCGCCATCTGATGGGATCGATCCAACCTTTTATGTTGATTTTCTAGAGTATCTTAATTGATTTCTAGATATTTGTTGTTTCTAATTATCTACAGGTAATTAGATATTAGCTGATTTGAGTTCTAATTATCTTTGTTGATAATTAGATATTTGCTAATTTGAGTTCTAATTATCTTTGTTGATAATTAGATATTTGCTGATTTGAGTTCTAATTATCTGTGACGCCCCACCTCTATACCCACGCTAGCCAAGAACACTACGGTGTAGTGTTGTCAACTAGCGCGGAGAATAAGGCTGTTGAGGAGCGACCATCTATGTAATTGCTTTGTGCGAGCACCGATATGTTAGATAATAAAACATTGCATTTCATTTTTAGAGGAAACCCGACATACCGATACAAACTCAAAGCTACTACACAGTGGCTATAATAGTTTAGGACAATAGATATAAAAATAACACAGAAAACATAAATGCGGAATACAGATGGAACGAAAAGTCTCATATATACAATAACTGATATCAGTTACAATACATTTGACACAATTCCAATGATACAACTACAATTGTCGACTCAAGAAGTTATATATACAAGTACATTATAGACTAATATACATGAATACATTATCATCTTAAAACAGACACACTGACTACTACAACAAGACGAAGACCACTTCAAATGATATAAAAAGTCTTCATAGCTCTAGCAGCAATCCAAAGCTAAAAATCTACAACCTGTAAATACTCGATCTGACCCGAGTATTACATTCAAAAGAAAATAATACCCGGATCAGTCTAATTCAAACCAGTTTATTAGTGCATATAGGCAGTAATAATTTAAATAGACGACAGTCACAATAATTCCCGTCTATCCGATTCTTTAAACAAAGAAACCGGATAACGGTCAATATAACACTTAATAGTGTTTAACAAAAATCAGCAGATTTAAATCATCAACAGAGATAAATAAACAATTTATCAAATCGACTAAATCAATGTAAAGCAATCGATTCTGGGTGGCTGCAGTGCACGCACGCATGCACTGCCTCGCCACTATCGCAAGAGATACGCAAAGGCTTAGTGAAAGTCACAAATGATCACCAGGTCAAACCCCGAAATCGGGTTCAACACAAGTGATTCAAAAAGCAAATCCCAACAGGGGGAAAAACTGCAAAACACGAGCAACTGCAGACGTAAGCGAATACGAAGCAACCACCACAATGAAGCTACAGTAGCAAACAGTTGCAAAGACAAGGGCAGAATGCAACTACAAAGAAGACAGTGGCAACAGGTAGAAGATGATGTAGTGAAGCATGTACAAGGGCAGTACATATGAACATCATAGCAAGTGCAACAGGTAGAAGATGATGCAGTGAAGCCAATAGGGCAAATAATGAAGAAGTATATAAGTGCAGACACAACTATATGAACAGAGTAGTATGAAGGTGAGGGCACCATAGATATGGCACCACAGCACACACTATTTACAATAGAAAATGTTCAAATGTCTGTAAAATAAAAATGCGAACCAAAGTTGCATTGAACAACATAAATGCCCAAGTGGCTGTGTGATAAAAATGCGAACAAAAGTGGCAGTATACAACAAAATGAAACTAGATAGGCTATAAGTCAAGTGCCATCATATAAGACAGCAAACACATGAATGTGCAAAAGTGAACATACATCTGTATACATACATGAATGTATGTATACAAATGGTCAAAAGTATCAGAAGGCAATTGGACAACTACAAATTCAAGTAGTAAAAACAATGCAATCTAGAATGTCACAGCAACAAGGCAAATGCATGTACAAATTCAACAAGGCAAGTACAAACTGGACAACAACAAAAGCTACCAAGCAGGCATCTCAAGTGATCAAGGCTGTCACCATGATACTGCTATGGACAGTGCAATCAAAAAGCACATATATGCTGCAGCTAACTGGCATATGAACAAGTGAAACAATGACAGTTCAAGTATGCAGAGAACAAGATGAAGCACTGCAATACAAGTATACGCAGGCAAACAGAGACATAAACTACAGGAAATGAGTGTACTGGGTAATGCAAAGACTAGTGATGAACAAATCAGTGCATATGCATACAACTAAACAACCAAGACCAAAGAGGGGATCGTATACAATGATGCATCTACAACTCAATGCACATGACAGTGCACACTCGAGCTTGAGACAGTACACTAATGGTACAAATGGAACTGACATTTAAGTGCAAGTCTCGAGTAGTGTATGATACTTAGTTAGCTATGCTACAGGTGGATAGTGCATACATATGAAGTCAAAGATCGAGACAAGCACACTCGACTGATGAGTGACACAAGTGACTTCAGGAAGAATGAAGCTCAATTTTCACTATAGCCTGAAATTACAACTTGCAGTGGGTACAGGTAAAAAGTCACAACACTACTCCGTAAGGAGATGGATACCGATGATACTCAAATGTATATCTAATTGCTCGAATGACAAAAGTCGCAAAGGAAATAAATCAGTTGCAAGTTCAACCACGAAGGTCAAAACCATCCCATAACAACATCACAACACGAAGCCAAAAAGATCGGAATCGAACAATTCACATTCGAAACCGAGGTGACAAAGAGTTAACAGATCGAACCAAATCACAGTTCAAAACCGTTATGAAATGAAAATCAGTGAAAAATCTCAAATATCACTACAAAATCGATGCAACACAAATGTACTCAATTCAAATAAGGACTCGAGTACACATGTGCAGACACACAAGAAGATTCAAGCAAAAAAGCAACTAGAGCAAATCACAGTGAGCATGGACAGAGAACAACAAGCAAAGTGTACACACGTAAATGGACAAATGATCTCAAATAATCAAGCAGCTCAACTTCCAAACGAAATCAAATGGCAAACAACAACTCAGAAAACATATACGAACAAGAATCATCAAATTCGAATACGAATGAACTGGAGCTGGAATTAGATGTGAGATGAACTCACCTTGTTTGAAGCGGAGGCAAACTCGAGAGAAGGAGTCGCAAGCACCAACATCACATTCGATAGAGCAACGAATGAACGACCAGTAATCGATCAACCTTCAAGCAGCAGCTTCCAAGATTTCAGCCGAAGCCCTGATTAAAGAACGAAGCATCGAGAGGCCATAAACACAAAGCCTTAATTCCAAAATCAAGCGAAGAGAAGCTGAAGTCTCAATTCGCCAGAGTTTCAGAAAGCGAGGCCAAGCCCTAAATTTCTCAGATCGAAGAAAAATAATCACCTCCATTTTCTTTTCAGAGCAAAAAGGAACGAGTTAGAGAACAAAAGAAATAGGGCCGGCTGGTCTAGATGATTATCACGGCAACAATGAGTATGGGCCACAATAGTTCTCTTTAAAGCCCGTTTCCATAATTACGAAATTTTATTAAAAGAATTTCTACTCGATATAGAAACTCCACCAACCATTTTATAAAAGAATTTCAAATTGATTTTTAATTTCAATAAAAATTTACGAACGATTTAATCACCTAATGGCGATAATTAAATGCTACGAATTTGCGGGTAGTTACAGACTTCCCTCCTTAAAGAAATTGCGTCCTCGCAATCATAAGGAATAAATGGATAAAATGTAACAACCATAAGAGCATGGCAATGTCGAATGCATAAGCAAAGCAAATGTCAGCAGGGAAGTATAGGAATTATAGAAGTATCAGATATAGAATCAAAAAGGTTCGACTGCTTCAAGTCAAAAGAATCAACAATCGTGGGGATCAAGGAATCAAAATCAGACGACTATCAAAAGGGAGAATCAATCGAGTTCCAGCATTTAAAAGAAAAGGAAAAACAGAGCATAAATCACGTACTGCACGAATTGAATGTGAGTAAATCAGATTACTCACCTGAATTGCCAGAGAAAAAGACGAAGCTCGAATCTCAAAATCGCAAATATTCAATCATCAAAAACGATAATCGAATTTTCACAAATATCTGATTATCAAAAACGATAAGCAGAAACCACAAATATTCGATTATCAAATCGAAAAATATTTAATTATCTCAAACGATAATCAATTTCACAAATATCTGATTATCAAAAACGATAATCAGAAATCACAAATATTCGATTATCAAATCGAAAAATATTTAATTATCTCAAACGATAATCAAATTTCACAAATATCTGATTATCAAAAATGATAATCAGAAATCACAAAGATTCGATTATGAAATCGAAAAATATTTGATTATCTCAAACGATAATCAAATTTCACTAATATCTGATCATCAAAAACGATAATCAGAAACACAAATATTCGATTATCAAATCGAAAAATATTTGATTATCTCAAACTATAATCAAATTTCACAAATATCTGATCATCAAAAACGATAATCAGAAATCACAAATATTCGATTATCAAATCGAAAAATATTTGATTATCTCAAACGATAATCAAATTTCACAAATATCTGATTATCAAAAACGATAATCAGAAATCACAAATATTCGATTATCAAATCGAAAAATATTTGATTGTCTCAAACGATAATCAAATTTCACAAATATCTGATTATCAAAAACGATAATCAGAAATCACAAATATTCGATTATCAAATCGAAAAATATTTGATTATCTCAAACGATAATCAAATTCCACAAATATCTAATTATCAAAAACGATAATCAGAAATCACAAATATTTGATTATCAAATCGAAAAATATTTGATTATCTCAAACGATAATCAAATTCCACAAATATCTGATTATCAAAAACGATAATCAGAAATCACAAATATTCGATTATCAAATCGAAAAATATTTGATTATCTCAAACGATAATCAAATTTCACAAATATCTGATTATCAAAAACGATAATCAGAAATCACAAATATTCGATTATCAAATCGAAAAATATTTGATTATCTCAAACGATAATCAAATTTCACAAATATCTGATTATCAAAAACGATAATCAGAAATCACAAATATTCGATTATCAAATCGAAAAATATTTGATTAGCTCAAACGATAATCAAATTTCACAAATATCTGATTATCAAAAACGATAATCAGAAATCACAAATATTCGATTATCAAATCGAAAAATATTTGATTATCTCAAACGATAATCAAATTCCACAAATATCTGATTATCAAAAACGATAATCAGAAATCACAAATATTCGATTATCAAATCGAAAAATATTTGATTATCTCAAACGATAATCAAATTTCACAAATATCTGATTATCAAAAACGATAATCAGAAATCACAAATATTCGATTATCAAATCGAAAAATATTTGATTATCTCAAACGATAATCAAATTTCACAAATATCTGATCATCAAAAACGATAATCAGAGATATCCGATTATCAAAAACGATAATCAGAAACACAAACATCTGATTACAAAAATGATAATCAGAAGTCATAAATATTCAATTAACGAGTCTGGAATTAACCGAAGTAGTAAAAGTATGGTTCCATACTCCTTACTTTTGCTAAATCGTTTAAATCTCTTTATCGTTTCCTTGAAAGTGCAGAATTGTGTGTTTAAAAAAAAATAACATTTCACATTCTCAAACGGACAAGTCCGGAATTAAGCGAATCAGTAAAAGAAAGGGGTCATAGTCCTCGATTTTTCTGAAACGTTTAAATCGCTTCCTCGTTCTTTTGAAAATGTAAACTGTAAAAAATTTTGAAAACAATTTTAATTTATATTTTTGAAACAACTTTTAAAAATAAAGAATTTTGAAAACACGTGATTAAATTAGCAATATCAGTATTGCGGGAGAACCGCTTGTAAATCCATTTCGAAATTGACGGTTACTGAAGTTAACACGTCAAAATCTCATTAAAATAACTGGCATCAAAATATAATACCAGATGAATTTTCATTCATCAAAAATGTCACAAGAATCTTCTCAAAGATAAAAAAGGATGTCATACCCTAAACTTGTATTCATAACAAGTCAATAACACATGAATTTCACCAATGCACAAAAATTGATATCATATCAATGAAAATCATGAAAATTGGTGAAGCACAAAATTCCAGAAATCATCATCAGAAATCCAGAAAACACATAAAAAGGGGGGAGGCCTAACACATGAATGGGAGCATGAAAACTCACCTACGCGTAAACACATGACGAGAAGCTATCTCATGGAAGCTATCCATTAAATTTTCACACAGGAATGGCCCGAAGACCGTAGGGTGCTACCCTAGAAATGTGATGGCGAAACATCACATAATCGGGGTATAGTCTCCCACGTAGACAAAGAAATATGTGATGGCGAAACATCACATAATCGGGGTATAGTCTCCCCGTAGACGAAGAAATATGTGATGGCGAAACATCACATAATCGGGGTATAGTCTCCCCGTAGACGAAGAAATATGTGATGGCGAAACATCACATAATCGGGGTATAGTCTCCCCGTAGACGAAGAAATATGTGATGGCGAAACATCACATAATCGGGGTATAGTCTCCCCGTAGACGAAGAAATATGTGATGGCGAAACATCACATAATCGGGGTATAGTCTCCCCGTAGACGAAGAAATATGTGATGGCGAAACATCACATAATCGGGGTATAGTCTCCCCGTAGACGAAGAAATATGTGTGAGACGAAATCACACAAAGAGTATCCAGACAACCCTCAAAGCCAAAGATATATGTGTGAGACGAAATCACACCGATGAGGCCTAGTCTAACCGTGCAATATGTGTGAGACGAAATCACACACTGGTGTCTAGACAATCCTCAAAGCCCAAGAGATATGTGTGAGACGAAATCACACCGATGAGGTCCAGTCTAAATCATAAAAATGATCGTCATGATCATAAAGAAAGTGTCAATTACACTAAGCTAGTAAATATAAGAGTTTAGCTTCATGTCCCATAACCACTTGCTTAACTCAAATATTTACGAACAAATTGTAAATCTCCACTAGGAAATTGTCACAAAAAGGGTTCAATCGAGCAAGTCCAAGAGCTAACCGACGAAGTGAACGCAAGCGTTTCATACCACTCGTTTTACTAAGTCGTTTAAGTCGATTTCTCATCCGAGTGAAGTAAAGGCTTGTATATACTAATAGATTGGAAACCCGTTTAAGAAAAAGAGTTTTGTAGTAAAATAGTTTTGAAACTGTTTGGAGAAAAGGATTTTAATATTTACTATTAGTATAGAAAACCTTTATATTTTTAAAGTGACAAATCACAAAAATGATTGTAGAAACAATCAATCACAAGAATTCACATACGAAGATGTGAATGGAATCCAAAGAAATCGATACTGAATCCATCAAAAAGTATGTCCACAAAAATCCCGAAGAAAATGTCATCAAAGTTGCTAATAAAAGATAGCAACAAACCGGGGAAATGATCAAGAATCGATCAAATTAGGAAACCAACAGCAAACAAAATCAGAGTCTTGAAAATCAAGAAATTAGCAATTTCTCAAAAACAAAGTGACCGAAGTCGAAGGGAAATCCAGATGAGGAAAACACAAAATATCAAGTTCAAAATCACTGGGATTCAAACTAGATGTGAATGAGAAATCAAAATTACTCAATTTTGAAACTAGTCCAGCTATTTTTTCATCACAGTGTAACAGGTACACAATGACACTCATAGCATAGAACAAAAGTGGAACAAAGTCCAAAAGTCAAAATGGCTTTAATTTGCCAAATTAAAACAAAATCAACATCGGCTAAATCAATTCAAAGCCGAAAACACAAGAATAAGCGTTAGGAATTCATACCTAACTGTCAAAAATAATCATATGTAAAGATGAGAGATAAACATCGACAAATAGTTGTAACACATGCTCCATCTAAGTTATGTTTTATAATTGTCCTAAACCCCAGGCTTTGATACCAAGCTGTGACGCCCCACCTCTATACCCACGCTAGCCAAGAACACTACGGTGTAGTGTTGTCAACTAGCGCGGAGAATAAGGCTGTTGAGGAGCGACCATCTATGTAATTGCTTTGTGCGAGCACCGATATGTCAGATAATAAAACATTGCATTTCATTTTTAGAGGAAACCCGACATACCGATACAAACTCAAAGCTACTACACAGTGGCTATAATAGTTTAGGACAATAGATATAAAAATAACACAGAAAACATAAATGCGGAATACAGATGGAACGAAAAGTCTCATATATACAATAACTGATATCAGTTACAATACATTTGACACAATTCCAATGATACAACTACAATTGTCGACTCAAGAAGTTATATATACAAGTACATTATCGACTAATATACATGAATACATTATCATCTTAAAACAGACACACTGACTACTACAACAAGACGAAGACCACTTCAAATGATATAAAAAGTCTTCATAGCTCTAGCAGCAACCCAAAGCTAAAAATCTACAACCTGTAAATACTCGGTCTGACCCGAGTATTACATTCAAAAGAAAATAATACCCGGATCAGTCTAATTCAAACCAGTTTATTAGTGCATATAGGCAGTAATAATTTAAATAGACGACAGTCACAATAATTCCCGTCTATCCGATTCTTTAAACAAAGAAACCGGATAACGGTCAATATAACACTTAACAGTGTTTAACAAAAATCAGCAGATTTAAATCATCAACAGAGATAAATAAACAATTTATCAAATCGACTAAATCAATGTAAAGCAATCGATTCTGGGTGGCTGCAGTGCACGCACGCGTGCACTGCCTCGCCACTATCGCAAGAGATACGCAAAGGCTTAGTGAAAGTCACAAATGATCACCAGGTCAAACCCCGAAATCGGGTTCAACACAAGTGATTCAAAAAGCAAATCCCAACAGGGGGAAAAACTGCAAAACACGAGCAACTGCAGACGTAAGCGAATACGAAGCAACCACCACGATGAAGCTACAGTAGCAAACAGTTGCAAAGACAAGGGCAGAATGCAACTACAAAGAAGACAGTGGCAACAGGTAGAAGATGATGCAGTGAAGCATGTACAAGGGCAGTACATATGAACATCATAGCAAGTGCAACAGGTAGAAGATGATGCAGTGAAGCCAATAGGGCAAATAATGAAGAAGTATATAAGTGCAGACACAACTATATGAACAGAGTAGTATGAAGGTGAGGGCACCATAGATATGGCACCACAGCACACACTATTTACAATAGAAAATGTTCAAATGTCTGTAAAATAAAAATGCGAACCAAAGTTGCATTGAACAACATAAATGCCCAAGTGGCTGTGTGATAAAAATGCGAACAAAAGTGGCAGTAAACAACAAAATGAAACTAGATAGGCTATAAGTCAAGTGCCATCATATAAGACAGCAAACACATGAATGTGCAAAAGTGAACATACATCTGTATACATACATGAATGTATGTATACAAATGGTCAAAAGTATCAGAAGGCAATTGGACAACTACAAATTCAAGTAGTAGCAACAATGCAATCTAGAATGTCACAGCAACAAGGAAAATGCATGTACAAATTCAACAAGGCAAGTACAAACTGGACAACAACAAAAGCTACCAAGCAGGCATCTCAAGTGATCAAGGCTGTCACCATGATACTGCTATGGACAGTGCAATCAAAAAGCACATATATGCAGCAGCTAACTGGCATATGAACAAGTGAAACAATGACAGTTCAAGTATGCAGAGAACAAGATGAAGCACTGCAATACAAGTATACGCAGGCAAACAGAGACATAAACTACAGGAAATGAGTGTACTGGGTAATGCAAAGACTAGTGATGAACAAATCAGTGCATATGCATACAACTAAACAACCAAGACCAAAGAGGGGATCGTATACAATGATGCATCTACAACTCAATGCACATGACAGTGCACACTCGAGCTTGAGACAGTACACTAATGGTACAAATGGAACTGACATTTAAGTGCAAGTCTCGAGTAGTGTATGATACTTAGTTAGCTATGCTACAGGTTGATAGTGCATACATATGAAGTCAAAGATCGAGACAAGCACACTCGACTGATGAGTGACACAATTGACTTCAGGAAGAATGAAGCTCAATTTTCACTATAGCCTGAAATTACAACTTGCAGTGGGTACAGGTAAAAAGTCACAACACTACTCCGTAAGGAGATGGATACCGATGATACTCAAATGTATATCTAATTGCTCGAATGACAAAAGTCGCAAAGGAAATAAATCAGTTGCAAGTTCAACCACGAAGGTCAAAACCATCCCATAACAACATCACAACACGAAGCCAAAAAGATCGGAATCGAACAATTCACATTCGAAACCGAGGTGACAAAGAGTTAACAGATCGAACCAAATCACAGTTCAAAACCGTTATGAAATGAAAATCAGTGAAAAATCTCAAATATCACTACAAAATCGATGCAACACAAATGTACTCAATTCAAATAAGGACTCGAGTACACATGTGCAGACACACAAGAAGATTCAAGCAAAAAGGCAACTAGAGCAAATCACAGTGAGCATGGACAGAGAACAACAAGCAAAGTGTACACACGTAAATGGACAAATGATCTCAAATAATCAAGCAGCTCAACTTCCAAACGAAATCAAACGGCAAACAACAACTCAGAAAACATATACGAACAAGAATCATCAAATTCGAATACGAATGAACTGGAGCTGGAATTAGATGTGAGATGAACTCACCTTGTTTGAAGCGGAGGCAAACTCGAGAGAAGGAGTCGCAAGCACCAACATCACATTCGATAGAGCAACGAATGAACGACCAGTAATCGATCAACCTTCAAGCAGCAACTTCCAAGATTTCAGCCGAAGCCCTGATTAAAGAACGAAGCATCGAGAGGCCATAAACACAAAGCCTTAATTCAAGAATCAAGCGAAGAGAAGCTGAAGTCTCAATTCGCCAGAGTTTCAGAAAGCGAGGCCAAGCCCTAAATTTCTCAGATCGAAGAAAAATAATCACCTCCATTTTCTTTTCAGAGCAAAAAGGAACGAGTTAGAGAACAAAAGAAATAGGGCCGGCTGGTCTAGATGATTATCACGGCAACAATGAGTATGGGCCAAAATAGTTCTCTTTAAAGCCCGTTTCCATAATTACGAAATTTTATTAAAAGAATTTCTACTCGATATAGAAACTCCACCAACCATTTTATAAAAGAATTTCAAATTGATTTTTAATTTCAATAAAAATTTACGAACGATTTAATCACCTAATGGCGATAATTAAATGCTACGAATTTGCGGGTTGTTACATTATCTTTGTTGATAATTAGATATTTGCTGATTTGAGTTCTAATTATCTTTGTTGATAATTAGATATTTGCTGATTTGAGTTCTAATTATCTTTGTTGATAATTAGATATTTGTTGATTTGAGATTTCTGATTATCGTTTTTGATAATTAGATATTTGTTGATTTGTGATTTCTGATTATCGTTTTTGATAATTAGATATTTATGATTTCTGATTATCGTTTTTGATAATTAGATATTTGTTGTTTCTGATTATCGTTTTTGATAACTAGATATTTGTTGTTTCTGATTATCGTTTTTGATAATTAGATATTTGTTGTTTCTGATTATCTTTTTTGATAATTAGATATTTGTTGATTTGTGATTTCTGATTATCGTTTTTGATAATTAAATATTTGTTGTTTCTGATTATCGTTTTTGATAATTAGATATTTGTTATTTCAGATTATCATTTTTGATAATTAGATATTTGTTGTTTCTAATTATCGTTTTTGATAATTAGATATTTATTGATTTATGATTCTGATTATCGTTTTTGATAATTAGATATTTATGATTTCTGATTATCATTTTTGATAATTAGATATTTGTTGTTTCTGATTATCATTTTTGATAATTAGATATTTGTTATTTCTGATTATCGTTTTTGATAATTAGATATTTGTTGTTTCTGATTATCGTTTTTGATAATTAGATATTTGTTGTTTCTGATTATCGTTTTTGATAATTAGATATTTGTTGTTTCTGATTATCGTTTTTGATAATTAGTTATTTGTTGATTTGAGATTTCTGATTATCGTTTTTGATAATTGAATATTTGATGTTTTCTAAGTATCGTTTTTGATAATTAGATATTTGTGTTTTCTGATTATCGTTTTTGATAATTGGATATTTGCTAACTTTGCTGATTCCGAGATTTTCTAGTCTCTAATTGATCCTAGATTATGTTGATTATATTGAATTGCTATTTTCTATCTATCTCTGTTGATAGTTAGAGTTTGTAGTTTGTGAAGTTTATGTTTTCTAGTTATTTGTTGGATAACTGGATATTTGCGGTTTTGCGATTTGTGATTTGTGGTTTCTAATTGTCTTTGTTGGTAATTAGATTTTGCTGTTTTCTAATTATCGTATCGATAATTAGATATTGATGTTTTGTGATTTCTGTATTCTAATTATCTAGTTGATAATTAAATATGGCTGATGATTGTATATATTCAGTTTTGCTGTTTTCTGATTATCTATTTGATAATTAGATTTTGTTGAGAATTTGTGAATTTCTTTTATGAAATTAAAAGATATCTTTGGCATTTATATTCTTGACCTTTATTTTTCAAGCTTAACCAGTTTATGTTAGAAAAATAATTGTTATTGATGACTTTAATTATGAAAATTGCGGGGACGCAATTTTTATAAAAAGGGGAGTCTGTAACAACCCGGGTTTTGCACCGGTAAATTATCGTCATTAGACGATTTAATCAGCTGCCTAATTGCTATCGGGAGTTTTAATCTGTTGTAAATCTTTTAAAAAATTTGTTAACGGGTTAAGCGGGCTTTAAATTGAAAATTGGCCCACGTTCCAATTTGGTGTTGTGATACTTATCAAGGCCGATGACCGTTCCTCCATCCCCATTCACTTCTCTTCGGAACCCTAACCAGAACGAAAAGAAAAAAATGGCGGCTTCGTTTATTTCGTTCGTTCCTCTTTACAAATTCGTGCTATGGCGATCTAAAGGGGTGGGGGAAGAGGATGACTTCGGCTGCGATTGGATTTTGGTTCTTCGAATCTAAGGTGAGTGATTTATCACTCACATCTTTAGTTTGATCTCGTTTTGTTGTGACTTTCGTTGCTTGATTTCTTGACAACTTCAGTTTTGATTCTGATTTGAAACTGCTCGACTTCGAAAAACAACTGCTATGTGAATTTCCTTTTTGTGAATTTCCTTTTTGTTCGAACTCTTCTCGGACGACCCACGGCTTTGACTGTGTTATTGGGTATCTGCGACTTCGGCACTAGCATTGCTTTGTATTATTCCTCGGTACGTTGAGTTCGGCCAGTGACTTGATTTAAAATTTGTTCTTTGTTAATTCAGTATTCCTCATGTTGTTTGAATTTGGTCATGTACCACTTGCTGTTACGACTTCGAGTTGCACTGCTACTGTTTTTGCATTGCTCCATACATGTTTGCAATGTTGTTTTGATATTGACTCGGTTATTTTTGAAATTCTCTGCTTGGTCTTAAGTATATTTTGGAATGTGTTTATATAATGATATTTAAGACATCTCCGTTATCCCGAGTGCTTGCTGTGTTGTGTCTGGTCATGTATCAGTGCATGTGACCTGGTTAGCATATTTTGTTCGGTTGTCTCGAGCACATTTGTGCATTGCCTCTGGTTTCACTGCCTTTGTTTTTGATCAAAACTGCTACTTGATTTTGGTTTTGTACATATGATGGCATTTGGCCCAGTTTCATTTGAACTTTGTTGTACTGTATGTTTGCATATTTGGCTGGTGGTATTTGGTCTTGATGTTGTACTTCACCGTGTTTTTGTGTGTCTGCACATGTGCTTCAAGTCCATTGCTTTCACTGCCCACTTCTAGTACATGCATTGACTACACATCTTCTCTTACTGTTCACTTGTAGTTGAAGTATCCCTCGAGTTGTTTATTCATTGTAGCTGTCTCGACCATTTGAGGCAGTCTGCATATTTGTTTCATGTAGTATTGGGCATAAGTAGGGTCGCCTTTAAATTCTAGTAGCACTTGAATTGATGATTAGACTTCGTGTAGTCTTTGATTCAGATTGCTTCTTTGTTTCAGTGCTTATACATATATATATTCACTGATATATATGTCTTCATGTTGTATGTTTCTCTGTTGCAGTTTGCATTGTGCATTCATGTGCTATGTTAGTTCATCACTTGTGTCCACTGCTAACATGTACATACATGCATGTATCACTGTTATCTTGATGTACTTCATGCGAGGCTGTTTGCATATAGTTGCATTATTAGTCTTGTAATTATATCTCTAACTAGTCTGGGTTGAACATTTTGATTTTCTGGTTTATCACTTGCTGTTGCATGATGAACTTGTTCCTTGATTCTGAGCCTTCTCCTAACTGTATTTTGCTGACATTGGCGTGACTGCCACTTCCTATTGTGCAGTTCCTACCAGATTCATTGTAATCTGATTTTTGGGTTGTACTGTTTTGAATCTTGTACAAGTATCCTTAACTTGCCCTTGTGACTTATTTGGCTTGTTGGATTCATTGTTACTGAGATGATTTGTAGTCTTGCCTCACTTGCATTACTGAGTTTGTTTCTTGGTGTTTATTATACATATGAACTTGGTTCATATGTATGTTAAGCATTGCTTCTCAGTGACATTTGCTTTCATTTATATCCTTCAGTGTTTTATATTGCACATTTGAGTTTCACTATGCATATCACTGCACCGCTTCGAGTTAGGTGGCATACTCTCCGTGCATTCCTAAATATGTACTGGAGTCTGATATTTTTGAAGCTTGCACTATTCAGTTTCACTATTGCATTTTGATTGTGTACCTCTGCACATCCCTGTCATACTTGTTGATGTCTTGGAATCGCTGTTAGCTTTGGTTTGGTCTTGCAGTTGTGTTGATTCATAGCAGTGACTTGACCTCTGTAGTTTCGATTGCTGTAGTATTTAGTGTCATGATGACATCTCATGCTGTAGTGGCGAGGCAGTGCATGCGTGCGTGTACTGTAGCCACACAGTATTGACATTTTTAATTGATATTTCAATTGTTTGAATTGTTTTGTGTTCAATTCAATATTTGAAATTATATTTTGATTTGGTTTGATTTGATCATTTGAGATTGTCTAATTATCTATTTGATAATTAGATTATGAGTTTCTAATTATATATTGAACAATTGGATTTTGTTGTTAATTGCCGTTTAGGCAATTCTGTGGTTTCATATTATCTTCATTGATAATCTTTTTTTATTTATCCTTGTTGATGATTTGAATTTGCAGATTTGTTATTCAACACTGTTTAGTGTTATATCTACCGTTATCCGATTCTCTTATTGAAGGGTTGGATATACGAGATTTATTGTGACTGTCGTCTATATGATTATTTAATTATTATTTCTTCCGTGCATTAATAACTGAGTTTGAATTAGACTGACTCGCGTATTATTTTCTTTTGAATTTAATACTCGGGTCAGACCGAGTTATTACAGGTTGTGGATATCTTGCTTTGGGTTGCTGCTTGAGCTATGAAGTCTCTTCATATCTTTTGGAGTAGTCGTCGTCATTTTGTAGTAGTCAGTGTATCAGATCTAGGTTGATATGTATTCATGTATATTA
Source organism: Allium fistulosum (assembly GCA_030737815.1). Taxonomy (NCBI): domain Eukaryota; kingdom Viridiplantae; phylum Streptophyta; class Magnoliopsida; order Asparagales; family Amaryllidaceae; genus Allium; species Allium fistulosum. The sequence continues at coordinate 55,269,076 of CM060903.1, forward strand.
TTCGATAATGTACTTGTATATTTAACTTCCAAAGTCGACAGTTGTAGCTGTATCATATGTATTGTATCAAATGTATTGTAACTGCCTTCAGTTATATATATATGAGATTTGATTTTAGCTGTGTTCTGCATTTAGCTTATCTGTGTCATTATTTTATATATACTATCCTAAACTATTATGAACCATCGTAGTTCGTTTTATACTGGAATTGGGTATGTCGATGGGAGTAATAACTAGAGATGAAAATAAATATACCACTCCTATCAAGGTAACCAATACTAGTGTAAGGCCTAACTACGGATGGCCGCTCCTATCCAGCCTTATTCTTCGTAATAACAGACAGTATTTCTTTTAATACTCTTTGTTATTGTGAGCATAGAGGTGGGGCATCATAATTGACAACTATTTTAATGCAATTTAAATTGATTAAAATGATTGTAAAGTTAAATTTGGTTATAAATTGAAAATAAGTAAATAAACGAAATGTCGTAATAAACGGTGAAATTGTACGTCTCTAACCAGAATAACAAATGTTGAATTTGAATAAAGGATGGAGTGAATGTTTTAATGAAAGAATAAAATAAGTTATTATTTGAAATGCATCTTAGAGAAGTTGATTTTCAATAAGATAAAACATTTTGTAAATAGTGTGTAAGTTTTGTTGTATATGAAATTTTATAAAACATGTTTGAAGTGGTATAAATGAAAAGAAAACAATGTTTTATAATTAGAATTGGTTTGAAATTAGTAATGAAATGAATTGGAATTAGATTAATTGAAATGTTTCAATTAAATGGAAACATAAATGAAACTGTAATGAATGAGTTAATATAGGAACTTGCATTTTGTGTTAATATGGAATGAACATTTTAATTAAGATAATTGCATGTTTTGAGACGTATAAAAATAAAATTTCATTTTGAATAAGTATGGTTTTGGAAGAAAAATTGGATTTTAGAATAATATACATAAAAACATACTTATTAGTATTCAAATTTTAAAATATATCGGAGGGTTCATTGTTGTATAAGTGTTGTTAAATGAATTAGAAATTACCTTTTATTAACGATTGTACATTAATTACACATGTTCACATATATTTATTTTTCCATCTCATATATGGTTAAACTTTTAATTTTGTTGCATTAATGCTACCGTTATAGTAAAAAAATAATAAAGTAAATCATTTTATAATGCATAGATAGATATATATATTCATTAATTAGTAAAATTGGTTTGAGTAACATAAATAAATGAATATATTGATTGGTTGATTAATTGATTGATTTATTGTTAATTGATTGATTGTGTTAATGGAGTGTGGACATATATTAATGTAAAAAAAATGTTTTAATAGAGAAGTAAATGATAAATATGTGTATATTTAGGTTTGTTGAAATGAATTAATAGGTGGAAGTTTTGGAATTTGGATCCCAATGGTTTGTTTGCAGTATATAAGTGGTCCCTTCATTTACTTTACATTTATTATCACATCCACGTTCTCTTTCTATTCATTTTCAAGTTCTTCGTGTAGGTTTCATTTGAGCATCCATTTAATTGTTAGATTACTCATTCGTTTCTTATTAATTAATAGTTGCTTCATTTGATTTATTTATAATTAATAATTTCCGCATTCTTTTCATTTGTTTCTCATTTGTTCGTTTGCTCCTTTCAAGTAGTTTACCTGAAGCTTTTTCCTTTTCTTTTTTTTCCATTTTTAATACGAACATCCAAATTAATTATTTGTATGTAAATTTATAACTCATGTTTGTAACCAATAATGTTAATAGATATGTTCGAATTACAATTTAAAGGAAAACAATTGGATTAACTATCTTCCCAGTAATCAACGTATGTTTTGAAATTTAATTATTGGAATTAATGGAAATTAAAATCTTTCCATTAATAAGAAATAGAAGTGAATTGTAATTAATTAGTAACTTATGTTTTGTGTTAAAAATATATTAAGTATTTCAATGAGAAATATAAAGTTAATTGGTGTGTTCAATATTATTAATTGTGTGTAAAAGAAATGGTTAAATTAACATATATTTATGTGTATATTTGGAGTTAATGAAATGTATTGACGGAAATATACGTTTTAAAATTAAATTTCAAAAGTTGTTTGCAGTATACTAATTCTTTCATCTCATTGATTTATTATCTTACTTTATTCTTCCGCCATCTCACGTTTTCGTTGACCTCTCTTTTTTGCATATTTCATTCCATTTGTTCTTTCACTTCTTGCCATAAATTTAATTATTAATGAGGCGTTACTTTGAATTTGAAATGAAATGTGTATGTGCATTAATTCATGAATTCATTTACATACACTATTCACTCATGCATGCATTCATTTCCCTTCGGAAAAAAAAACTTTTCACCTAGCACGTCTGTCCAAACTGAATTAAATGCTCTATATTTTCTTTGTGTAATGAATAGTTTTAAATATGTTAGAATTTCATATTCCACTATTCACGTTCATTAGTCTTTTCATTTATTTATCTTCTTAGATTTCTACCACCACTTTCATTTATTTATTTCAATCACTTCTTTTATTAATACATGCCTCTTTTGGTTTTCGTGTAAGTTTCATTTATTTACACGTGAACTTTTCCTTGAAACGTTTCCTGTTAATGAAATTAATTGAGGTAGCACACGTTATGAAATTTTATACCAAATTTTTCTTGCTTTGTAAAGATATCTTTTAAAATAGAAATGTGTATCTTTCATTCTTTATTTAATATACCTGCCACATTTCTTTTCTCATTTTGTTTGTTTCTTCATTTTCGATTGTTCGTTCTACTATTCTCTGATGCTACATTTTTTTCAAACCTGAGTTTGATTTTATATTATATATATAATTTTTGTTTAACCTTTCTTCACCACCATTTTTCCTCCCTCCTTCTTCATTTTCTTCTCTTTTCCAAACAAAAATTTCTTCAAATCTACATTATTTTTTCTTCTTCTTCGCCTTTTCAAAATTTCTCTTTAAAATTTAGATTATACAAAATTCTCTATCTCCTCCAAAACCTTTCAATATAAAAAAACAAGAAGTTAAAAGAAAGAAAGTAGTGGGGATCCGAACCTAATTAGAGGAAGGAAAGCTAAAAATGTGAGCGATTCAACCCACTCATACAATACTAAAATTTCCATTGCAAGTTAAATAAAATTTATAATGAGATATAAAAAGTATTTATTGTTGTTCGTTGGTTTAAATTGACATTCAAATTGATATTGAATCTGAATTTATATTAAATTAAATTGACATTTAATTTTATATTGGGATTTAACTGATTGTTAAAACCTCGACATTGATAACTATTAATTGTTGTAATATATTGGTTGATTTGGATGTTGTCTGAAATTGATGCTTATTGATTGATATGTTGGATGTATGGTTGTTTATTTATTTTAATATTTCCCCGTTTTCACCATGTATATTATCGACATCATTTAAATGGTCATCTAAATCATTTAAGAATTGTATAACTAAGACATTTAAATTATGGGTTGAAATGATGTATGCCCATACAATTTCTTGAATTTGGATTATGTATTGGAATTGAATTATTTGAAAGGTTTAAGTTTTAATTTAAACTTCGGATTTATTTTAATTAAAGTGATTAAAATTAGTACTTCGAATTATTTGAAATCTCTTAAATAATTATATTCACGTTGTACACCTGATAGGAGATGGAAAATCCCGTAACATCTCTAAAGCCATTGCACTCACATTTTATTTGAGATTGATTTGACTTACATAGGAATTTTTTTTAGTTCTGACTCGAGTGTATTGTTTTTTATTATGCTCAAGTTAGCCTGAGTTTTTCAGTGTTTTAGACATTATTCTAGAGGATGAAGATGGAGTTTTGTATTATATTACTATTTTATCCCATTGCATCATGTTGTTCCACCACCTTATTTTATTATTATTCCTGTTGTATGTATAACTCTGATATATTGTAAAAGTGTAATCAAATATTATTTGTAAAACGGCTTCATGAACTGTTTATTTGATTATTATATTTTATCATTCCGCTGTGAGATTCTTTGTTTTGTTTTTTCCTTCTTTTCTCTTATTTTCTTATTAACCCCATTAACAATCTTCCCTTTGAATGTTTTATTTGATGCCCCACCTCTATGCTCATAATAACAAAGAGTATTAAAAGAAATACTGTCTGTTATTACGAAGAATAAGGATGGATAGCAGCGGCCATCTGTAGTTAGGCCTTACACTAGTATTGGTTATCTCGATAGGAGTGGTATATATTCTTTCATCTCTTTAAGCTTTGTTTATTTACTCCCATCAACATATTCAATTCTAGTATAAAACGAACTACGATGGTTCATAATAGTTTAGGACAACATATATAATAATAACACAGATAAGCTAAATGCGGAACACAGATGATATAAAATCTCATATATATATATATATATATAACTGAAGTCAGTTACAATACATGTGATACAATACATATGATACAACTACAACTGTCGACACTGGAAGTTATATATACAAGTACATTATTGTAAATAATATACATGAATACATATCATCCTATATTATGACAACGACTACTCCAAAAGATATGAAGAGACTTCATAGCTCAAACAGCAACCCAAAGCAAGATATCAACAACCTGAAATAACTCGGTCTGACCCGAGTATTAAATTCAAAAGAAAATAATACACGGGTCAGTCTAATTCAAACTCAGTTATTAATGCACGGAAGCAATAATAATTAAATAATCAAATAGACGACAGTCACAATAAATCTCGTATATCCAACCCTCCAATAAGAGAATCGGATAATGGTAGATATAACACGAAACAGTGTTAAACAACAAATCAGTAAATTCAAATCATCAACAAATATAAATAAAAAGATTATCAATGAAGATAATTTAGAAAACAACAGAATTGCCCAAACAGCAATTAACAGCATGTGGCCAAAGCAAAACTCAAGCCAGTAAAGCAACAGAAACAACAATATCTAATTATCGATACGATAATTAGAAAACACATAATCTAATTATCCAGTAGATAATTAGATAACAACAAAATAATCAAATTAAACCAAATCAAAATACAATTTCAAAATATTGAATTAAACACACGAAACAATTCAAGCAATTGAAATATCAATTAAAACGTCAATTCTGATAGGGCTGCAGTACACGCTCGCGTGTAGTGCTTCGCCACTATAGCATCTGATATCATCACAACACCAAATACTAATAGCAAGTCGAAACTGCAAAGGTCAAGTCACTACTATCATGACTCAACACAACTGCAAGACCAAACCAAAGCTAACAGCAATACCAAGACATCAACAAGTATAACAGGGATGTGCAGATGTAAGCAAAGAAATGACACATGTATATGCAGATGCATAGCATCATCAATGGAACCGAACAGTACACAAAGGATATGGTCAGACAACTTGACCTCCAAAAGATGCAATATGTGTGCAACAGTGAAACTGGACAGTGCAAGCTTCAAAAATATCAGACTCCGGTACATATTCAGGAATGCACAGAGAGTATGCAACCTGACTCGAAGTAGTGCAGTGATATGCACAGTGAAACTCAAATGTGCAATTTAAAACATTGAAGGATATGAATGTAAGCAAATGTCACTAAGAAGCAATGCTTAGCATACATATGAACCAAGTTATTATGTATAACAAACACAAAAAAAAAACTCAGCAATGCAAGTGAGGCAAGGCTACAAATCATATCAGTAGCAATGAATCTGACAAGCCAAACAAGTCACAAGGGCAAGCTAATGATACATGTACAAGATTCAAAATAGTACAATCCAAAATCAGATTGCAATGAATCAGATAGGAACTGCAACAGCAGGAATGAGCACAGCATCCACCTAGTAACCATCAAATGAACGAAGTGCACACGAATGCACAATGAAAATTCACAACCGAGCACAAGGTCAAACCCGAGCTTTAAAGCTGGATTCAACATAGGTGTAATTCCAAAAATCAAGATGAAGCTCAGGTGAAATCAAAATGAAAAGTGAAATGCACTAGTAATGTACACATCAATGCTACAGGTCTGAAACTCAAAGGCAACCCAAACTCAACTGGACAGTGCATCTTTGATGAAAACAGATGCAAGAGACAGCTATGGATCAAATGGTTAATGAGCAAGGCTGCACAGTGAAGACTGTAGGCAAACCAAGTGCACCAAAGATAAGGCAACACAGCAAGGCTCAGCAAACAACCAAATAGTACATCACTGACCAGACCAAAACAAGCTCAACTGGACAGTATAGATGCAATGACACGGTCTCAACATCAAAGACTGGAGGCATACATATGGTTACGGTGAAGGCAGAGCTCGAGGCTACCAAGTTAAACAATGCAAATAGCCTCAAGCAATATGACACAGGTACAACATGTACACAATGAATACATGAACATGTTTACAAAGGAAATCCGGACAGTAGTTCTACACAACTTTACGTACAGATTCAAATGAGACTGGACAACATGAATGTACAAAGACTCTAAGCATTTCAAACACAAGGCAAATTAGTCACAGTGCAGTTTCCAACAAAGACAGAAGGCAACATGAAAGTAGTGACAGTGCCGAAGTCACAAGTACAATGGTCAACATCAAGCATCAGAAAAGACTCAAAGTAGCAGTTTCAAAAGCCAACAGAGAATTCAAAGCAACAGTTAATGGCCGAGGTCAATACTTATAGCAAATGCAAAGCCAAAATGAATTCTCATCTAAAAATATTTTCACAAAATCATGCTTGCAGATTTCAAACCAAAATCAATGTCGTGGTATTCAGAAATAAAACCAAGTCAGAAAAATCATCAATTATCGAAACAAAATTGAACTGCCGAAGCATAGTACTAAGATCGAATTAGAATGTGAGTGAAAAGCACTCACCTTTATCTCGAAGAACCCAAGTCCGACAGCCGAAGTTCCCATTTCCAATCAAAACGAACAAAGATAGCGATGCCAGAAATTCACAACTGCAACTACCAAAGATCGAACAGATCGGAATCGAAGTCGTGGCAATCAAGAAAATCAGAGAATACATCGTCAACCAAGTCAAGCCGTGGCGGCCATGAAATCGATTAAAACCCTAGCAGCCATTGTTTTCGTTTATTTTTCTGTTTGTTTTGGGCTTGCGAATAGAAATGAATGGAGGAGGGGGGACGGGTATCTGCCTTTGATAATTATCATAGCACCAAGAAAAAGAAACGTGGGCCAAGATTATTTTAAAGCCCACACAATCCCTTAACAAATTTTTTAAAAGAATTTCAACCGATTAAAACGCCCAACAACAATTAGCTAGCAAAATTTAATCGTCTAATGACGATTATAAATTGGTGCAAAACCCTGGGTTGTTACAGACTCCCCTCCTTATAAAAATTGCGTCCCCGCAATTTTCATAATTAAAGTCGTCAATAACAATTATTTTTCTAACATAAACTGGTTAAACTAGAAAAATAAAGGTCAAGAATATAAACGCCAAAGAAATCTTTTAATTTCATAAAAGAAATTCACAAATTCTCAACAAAATCTAATTATCAAATAGATAACTAGAAAACAACAAAACTGAATAAATACAATTATCAGCAATATTTAATTATCAATTAGATTATTAGAATACAGAAATCACAAAATAGCAATATCTAATTCTCGACACAATAATTAGAAAACAGCAAAATCTAATTATTAACAAAGATAATTAGAAAACACAAATCACAAATCTCAAAACCGCAAATATCTAATTACCAAAATCGATAATCAGAAAACATCAAATATCTAATTATCAAACAGAAAACATCAAATATCTAATTATCAAAAACGATAATCAGAAATCACAAATATCTAATTATCAAAAACGATAATCAGAAATCACAAATCAACGAATATCTAATTATCAAAAACGATAATAAGAAATCACAAATATCTAATTATCAAAAACAATAATCAGAAATCACAAATATCTAATTATCAAAAACGATAATCAGACGATAATCAGAAATCACAAATATCTAATTATCAAAACGATACTCAGAAATGACAAATATCTAATTATCAAAAACGATAATCAGAAATCAACAAATATCTAATTATCAAAAACGATAATCAGAAAACAAAAAATATCTAATTATCAAAAACGATAATCAGAAAACTCAAATCAACGAATATCTAATTATCAAAAACGATAATCAGAAAACTCAAATATCTAATTATCAAAAACGATAATCAGAAAACAACAAATATCTAATTATCAAAAACGATAATCAGAAAACTCAAATCAATGAATATCTAATTATCAAAAACGATAATCAGAAAACTCAAATCAGCAAATATCTAATTATCAACGAAGGTAATTAGAACTCAAATCAGCAAATATCTAATTACCTGCAAATAATTAGAAACAACAAATATCTAGAAATCAATTAAGATGACTAGAAAATCAACATAAAAGGTGGATCGATCCTAGCATATGGCGAGTCTAAGCTACGCCGCACGTGCAATAACATATGGCCGAAGCCTACCAAGTACCGTCATCATAATTTTTGGCGCCCAATAAATGACCCGAAGATCCAACATATGACCCGAAGGTCTGGTACTGGTATTGACCTGAAGGTCCATCATATGACCCGAAGGTCCAACATATGACCCGAAGGACCAAAATAGTGGCTCGAAAGCACACAAAATCATCAAAATCATCAAAACAGCAAATATTTCAATTAACGAGTCCGGAATTAACCGAAATAGTGAACGCACATGTCCCATACCATGTGTTTTACTAAATCGTTTAAATCTCTTCATCGTTTCCTTAAAAGTGCAAAATTGTGTATTTTAAATAAATAACATTTTACAATCTTAAACGGACAAGTCCGGAATTAAGCAAAACAGTAAAAGTAAGGGTTCACAGTCCTCAATTTTGCTGAAGCGTTTAAATCGCTTCCTCATTCTTTTGAAAGCGCAAACTGTAAAAAATTTAAAACAATTGTATTTTAAAAACAATTTTCAAAACATGTGATTAAAACAGCAACATCTGTAGCAATTTCGATAAGGAAATCGCACTTCTCAAACCACCGTAAAAACGGGTATCAAATCAGCATTGCGGAATAACCGCTTGAAAATCCACTTTAAAATTTGACGGTTACTGAAGTCAAAGCGACAGTAATTTTTATACGTCAAAATCTCATCAAAATAATACCAGTGAAAAATCCCGTTATAAAATAACGGCAACAGAATACGTCTTAAAACCATACATTGGTTCAATGTAAAATCAATGCAGTAACGTGCAACTCATATTTGCACGCACACCAAAAGATGAGCAAAGAAATCACTCGATTATATCTTCAATGAAGATATATTTGAAACAGCAAAAATCTAATCAATATGTGATTAGCATAAAAGAAAACCAGCAAAAATCTCAACAAAATCAAGACCACTGGTTAAACAACACAATGAAACTAATTTCATTTTCATATTCTGATTTTTAAATCAAAAAGGTTATCAGCTGTACTCGGTGAAGACAGTCACTGTTTCCGCTGCGCACTCTGATAAACAGAACACAAATTACTCAATCATCAAAACACAATTTCACTTTTATTTTTAAATAAGGATATTTAAAAATTTCATCATAATTTCAAAACTTTAGTTTTGACTCAAAGCACAAATAAAAACATCAACAATTAGTTGTAACACATGTTCCATCTAAGTTATGTTCTATATTATGTCCATAAACCCCTCGCTCTGATACCAACTGTGACGCCCCACCTCTATGCTCACGATAACAAAGAGTATTAAAAGAAATACTGTCTATTATTAAAAAGAATAAGGCTGGATAGGAGCGGCCATCCGTAGTTAGGCCTTACACTAGTATTGGTTATCTCGATAGGAGTGGTATATATTCTTTCATCTCTTTAAGCTTTGTTTATTTACTCCCATCGACATATTCAATTCTAGTATAAAACGAACTACGATGGTTCATAATAGTTTAGGACAACATATATAATAATAACACAGATAAGCTAAATGCGGAACACAGATAATATAAAATCTCATATATATATATAACTGAAGTCAGTTACAATACATGTGATAAAATACATATGATACAACTACAGCTGTCGACACTGGAAGTTACATATACAAGTACATTATTGTAAATAATATACATGAATACATATCATCCTATACTATGAAAACGACTACTCCAAAAGATATGAAGAGACTTCATAGCTCAAACAGCAACCCAAAGCAAGATATCAACAACCTGAAATAACTCGGTCTGACCCGAGTATTAAATTCAAAAGAAAATAATACACGGGTCAGTCTAATTCAAACTCAGTTATTAATGCACGGAAGCAATAATAATTAAATAATCAAATAGACGACAGTCACAATAAATCTTGTATATCCAACCTGACGCAGCGGATTACACAAAACAAGATAGATCGATGAACGTAGCAATCGATGGATTGATGGATACTGAAATGCCCGAATTCGTTGATCCGAAGATGCCGAATTCTAGCTATCTCTGACACGTTGATCGCGCACGATACCGTGAAGAGAGATCTACAATTCTTCGAGCGTTGATCAAGCACACTTGATTCCGCGAATTGGCTTCAACGATCGAAGATTCGAGCGCACTCGAATGTCGAAGGTGGAGATAGGAGATACACTCGACTACCAATTGGATGAAAGCACAAAGCTAACAAAAGGAATTTTATTCAAAAATCAACAACCTTTACAAATGACCCATCCCGCCTATTTATAGGCTTACAACGCACACAACAGAAAAAAATGACAACACTTAGGTCGTGAACGACCTACGACCTAAAAAATGGTGCGACCTAAAAACAGACGCGACCTAAACAAACAAACGACTTAAAAATATGTACAAAGGAGACAATACAACATATAGATCGTCTACGACTCAACATACAATTCACGCGACCTAACTTCAATGCTCCAGCTTCCATCAGCGACTTAAAGAATCAACGGTAGAGATTAACCAGGCATAAGAATCAACGGCATCAAGCTTCAGCGACCTAAAAGAGCGGCTTCATAAAACTGCGTGACCTAAGTCTTGCGACCTAAGTCCTCGCGACTTAAGACTTCGCGACTTATCTCTCCAGATCACCCAGCGGCCTATCTTAGGTCGTAACTCGTTTGCGCGACATAGTATAGGTCGTAACATATCTCTGCGACCTAAAGTAGGTCGTAACCCTTTAACTCGTCTGCCTTCCATCACCCTGAACCCAGTAACTCGCGTGCCGCTTTTGTTAGGTCGTGAGCGACTCAAAAATAGGTTAGGTCGTGGACGACTTATCACTTCTTCCTTAGGTCGCAAACTCGAGGTAACTTCTTCCCCTGGTTTCCAGTTAAGTCGCAGCTCCCCCTCTCGTGACTCCTTAGGTCGTGGATGACCTATAACTTCTTCGTTAAGTTGTATGCGACTTAAATTGTTAAGTCGTGTGCGACTTAGACCTTCACTTCTGTCCTGAGCTGCATCATCCTCCCCAGGTTGAGAAAAATTCGACCTCGAATTTGTAAATTCTTCGACCTCAGCTCGTTCATTTCCATTATATGGTACGAGATGTTTAACATTGAACACATCAAATGTATACACATCCTCCGGCAGCTTCAACTTATAAGCATTTTCATTAATTCGTTTCACGACTTCTACAGGACCAATTTTTCTAGCTTTTAATTTGTTATAAGCGCCCACTGGAAAACGATCCTTTGTTAACACTGCATAGACCCAATCACCTTCATTAAATTCAACATTTCTTCGCTTCAAGTCTGCAGATCGTTTGTATTTCTCATTTGCCTTTTCCAATCGTTCTTGAACGATCCTATGACACTCTGACAATCCTTCAACAAAATCAGCAGCTCGCTTGACTATCTTCTTTGGTTGTGGTATGACCGTTAAATCCAACGGTCCCTTTGGTAAGCTTGAATATACTATCTGAAACTGACTGAAACCCGTACTACGGTTGACAGCATGATTATGAGCAAATTCTGCTTGACATAGCTTCATATCCCAACTCTTCAGATTGTCTTGCACAAGACATCTCAATAAATTCCCTAATGATCTGTTCACAACTTCGGTCTGTCCATCCGTCTACGGATGATAAGCGCTGCTAAAGTTCAACTTTGTTCCCACCATCTTCCACAAGCTTAACCATAAATGACTTAGAAATCTAGTATCCCTATCCGACACAATAGATTCTGGCAATCCATGAAGTCGATAGATTTCTTTGAAAAATAACTGAGCAACATGAACCACATCCGCCGTCTTCTTACAAGCAATAAAATGTGCCATTTTCGAAAATCGATCAACCACCACATAAATGGAATCGTTTCCCCTTTGGGTTCGAGGCAAACCCAAAACAAAATCCATACTCACATCAACCCAAGGCTTAGTTGGTACAGGTAACGGCATATATAATCCAGCATTGGTCGCAGTTTCTTTCGAAACCTGACAGATATGACATCGCTCCACAAACCTTTCCACTTCTTTCCTCATTGATGGCCAAAAATAAGATTGAGAAATCAGCTGTAATGTACGGTCTCTACCCACATGACCTTCCTCATGCGATTCCTTCACGATCTTCAACCGTAAACTGCAATTCGGTATACATAATCGATTTCCCTTGAACAGGAAACCATCTACCATCAGAAACTCATCCGTCTCTCCTTTCTTCACTTTATCTACAAACTTCATAAAGTAAGGATCTTCAACAAACAATTCTGGTAGCACATCAAACCCTGTCACTTCAACCTTCATTGTAGTCAACACATGATTTCTTCTACTCAATGCATCCGCAACACGATTCGTCACTCCTGACTTATGTTTAACAACAAAAGTAAACTGTTGCAGATATGCAATCCATGATGCATGTCTCGCTGAAATCTTGTCTTGCCCTTGTAAATGCTTCAATGCCTCATGATCAGTGTAAAGAACAAACTCTTTCTGAAATAGATAGTGTCTCTAGTGTTTAATAGCTTGCACAACAGCATAAAATTCCACATCATATGTATTGTATCTCATCTTTGCTCCTGATAACTTCTCGCTAAAGTACGCAATTGGACGCCCCTTCTGACTCAACACTCCTCCAATCCCAACCTTTGACGCATCAGTGTGTAGTTCAAATACTAACTGAAAATCTGGTAGCACTAGAATTGGTGCAGACGTCAGCAACTCCTTGATCTTCCCAAAAGCATCCCTGCTTCCTCTGACCATGAAAACTGTTTACTCTTCATACAATCTGTAACAGGCGCCATCACACTACTAAAGTGTGGAATGAACCTTCTATAGAGTGAAGCCAACCCGTGAAAACTACGAACTTCTGTTATTGTCTTGGGCTGTGGCCAACTTCTGACTGCCTCAACTTTACTCTGGTCCACCTGTATACCTTCTTTCGATACAACATACCCCAGAAATAAAACACTCCTCGCCATGAAAACACATTTCTTTGTAGCAGCATAGAATTGTTCTTCACGAAGAATAATTAACACTTTCTTCAAATGTTGAACATGCTCCTCCGTACTAGCACTGTAGATCAGAATATCATCTAAGTAAACCACCACAAATTTCCAAATGTACGGTCGGAAAATTTGATTCATCACCCTCATAAATGTACTTGGTGCATTCGATAGACCAAACGGCATGACCAGCCATTCATACAATCCTTCCCTCGTCTTGAATGCTGTCTTCCACTCATCTCCTGGTCTAATTCGAATCTGATGATAACCGCTCTTGATGCAGGCCAGAATAGAGAAGTCCTAGGTCGTGTACGACCTAACATGTGGATAAGTCGAGACCGACCTAGCAAGGAAGCTAACGAGTTAGGATTTGGTGAGAAATGGTGGAAAAACCAAGTTTTAGGTCGCTGCCGACCTAACAAAGCTTTTAAGTCGTCCCAGCGACTTAGTATAACTCGGCAGCGACCTAGTGAACGAGTTAACTCGAGTGCGCGACCTAACGAAGGGTTTAAGTCGTCCCAGCGACTTAGTATAACTCGGCAGCGACCTAGTAAAAGCCTACGACTTAACAAAGCTGAAGGTATAAGTCGTCCACGACTTAACAAAAGGCATGAAGAGGAAGCGAGTTACGACCTAGAAGAATTAACTCGTAAGTCGCTGAAGTTTAACTCGTGAAGTTCTTAAGTCGTAAGTCGCGTGAAGATGTTGCCGTTGATTCTTCTGCGAGTTAATCTAAACCATTGATTTCCTTAAGTCGTTGATGCCGCCTGTTTGTAAGTCGCTGAAGCCTGATACCGTTGAATCTGCTAACGAGTTAATCTCTGCCATTGAATTCCTTAAGTCGCTGATATGGATGCGCATGTTGTTAAGTCGCGAAAGCTTGTAGGCAAGGATCTTGATGCCGCGTCAATCTGAACCGTTGATGATGAGCCGTTTTATCTTTGAGTCATTTGTGTTTCTTGTTAGCTCGTACCTGTTTGTAAGTCGTCATCTATAGGTCGTTTCCGACCTAAGTACTTGTATTTTCTTTGAAGTTTTTGTGTTGTAACTGTTTGGGCTTAAGTCGTGTACGACTTATGCTAGGTCGTGACTGTTAACTCGGAACCGACTTAGGAGATGTAATTTCTGCTGTTTTTTTCATATGAGTTGTAAAACGCCTATAAATAGGCCGAGTCTCTCATTTGTAAAGGTTGTTGAATATTGAATAAAATTCTCTTTGTTAGCTTTGTGCTTTCAATTTCAATTGGTAGTCGAGTGTATCTCCTATCTCCACTTACGTCATTCGAGTGCGCTCGAATCCTCGTTTGTTGAAGCCGATTCACGGAATCTTGTGCGCAAGATCAACGTCGAAGAATCGTAGATCTCTTTCCCGGTATCTTCGGATCAACGAGTCAGAGATAGCTAAGAATTCGGTATCTTCGGATCAACGAATTCGGGCATTTCAGTATCCATCAATCCATCGACTGCTACTTTCAACGATCTACATTGTTTTTGTAATATCCGCTGCGTCAGTTTGGTATCAGAGCTTGTTCTAGCCAATCATAGCTGGATCGAGACTTGGAGCCTAATCATTTTGGAGTTTGAAGATTAGAAGTTGTTTATCACGGCCGAGAGTAAGAAGTGGTTGTTCGAAGATTGATTGATCGAATTTGTATTGGAAGCCGAAACTTTGTCCATCATGTTCATCGCGATTTGCTACAAAGTGGAAGTTTTCGATCCGTTTCATTTTGGATCAAAGTCCGAAAAGTGTTTGAATTTTGAAGTGTAGAAGTGTTTGTAAAGATTTCAAGTATGCCGCCAAGAAGAGCTAATCGCCACCAAAACATAGAAGCTTTGTATCGAAGAGAAGAGGCTGATGAGATGGAGCAAAGAATCAATGAGAATTTTAGTGAAAAGCTTAACGAAGGAATTGGTCGGTTAGAGAAGATGATGTTAGAAATGAATCAAAATCGGAGAAGGGTTTCACCTGAATCTAACCATGGGGGTAGTAGAGTCTCGCCACATTCCAATCGAGACAGAAGTGTTGAAAATGATCAAGGGCATGGGAGGAACGTGAATGATCATGAACGAAGGAATGTAGATAGAAGGGATGATGGTGGTAGACGTAATGGTAGTAGAGACGTGGGTGGATGAGATAGACAACGATATACATCTGATTTTGAAGAGGAGTATGATGGTGGTAGTGTTCGAGGACAAGGAAGAAATTACTCTGAGTATGATCACAAGTGGGAGTCGAGGATGAAGACTGAAATTCCTGAATTCAAAGGTGGTATGCAAGCAGAGGAGTTTCTAGATTGGGTGGCTAATGTCGAGGAAATTTTTGACTTCAAAGAAGTTCCAAAACAGCGTAGAGTGAAGTTGGTTGCTACGAGGTTAAGGGGTAGAGCTTTGGCATGGTGGCAGCAAACCAAGCTTATACGTGAACGAATGGGAAAGTCAAAAGTTGAATCTTGGGAGAAGATGAAGAAATTGATGAAAGCAACGTTCTTACCTTACAATTATCAATCTTTGATGTATCAACGTTTGCAAAACTTGAGGCAAGGGACGAAATCTGTGAATGACTATGCTGATGAATTCTATCAACTTATTGCAAGGAATGATATTATGGAAACAGAAGAGCAGCTGACATCTAGGTTCATTGGGGGGTTGAGAATGCAGATCCAGGATATGGTTAATATGTTCGATCCAAGATCTGTAGCGGAGGCACATCAGAAAGCGTTGGCTTGGGAGAAAGTGGATAGACGAGTTCGTGTTCCATTCTCTATTGGGAAGAAATACAAAGACGAAATCTGGTGTGATGTAGTAGAGATGGATGTTTGCCACTTATTATTGGGAAGACCATGGCAGTATGATCGAGCAGTACAACATGACGGTCGGACCAATAGCTACAGTTTTATGTTTGAAGGCACGAAAATTATCCTAGTTCCGAAGAAGAGATCACAAGGAGAAAGTAAGTCAGAAGAGATTGAAGAGTTGAAAACTTTATTATCTTTGAAGGAGTTTGTTAAGGAGGTTGAGAAAGAGACTGAAGTATTTTTATTGATTGGGCATGAGAGCAAAGAAGAGGTTGAAATTCCAGAAGAAGTTAAACCAGTTTTGAAAGAATTTGACGATGTATTCCCAGATGAGTTACCAAAGGAGTTACCGCCTTTGAGAGACATACAACATCAAATCGATCTTGTTCCAGGAGCAGTGTTGCCACACAGACCACATTATCGAATGAGTCCGAAGGAACATGAAGAGTTGCGAAGGCAGGTAGAGGAATTGCTTGAACAGGGGCGTGTGCAGGAGAGTTTAAGTCCTTGTGCTGTACCAGCTTTATTGGTACCCAAAAAGGATGGAACGTGGAGGATGTGCACAGATAGTAGAGCATTGAATAAGATCACAGTCAGATACAGATTTCCAATGCCGAGGCTTGATGATTTATTGGATCAAATCAGTGGGTCCGTAATCTTTTCTAAGATTGACTTGAAGAGCGGTTATCATCAGATTCGCATTAGACCAGGGGACGAATGGAAGACAGCATTCAAGACGAGGGAAGGCTTGTACGAATGGCTGGTAATGCCGTTTGGTCTATCAAATGCACCAAGTACATTCATGAGGGTGATGAACCAGATTTTTCGACCATTCATTGGGAAGTTTGTGGTGGTGTATTTCGATGATATTCTGATATATAGTGGAATTCCTGAGGAACATTTGAATCATCTGAGGGAAGTACTGATGATATTACGACAAGAACAATTTTATGCTGCAACGAAGAAATGCGTGTTCATGACACATAGCGTTTTATTTCTGGGATATGTTGTATCAGAAGAAGGAATACAGGTTGACCAAAGTAAAATCGAAGCGATTAGAGATTGGCCGCAGCCCAAGACGATAACGGAAGTTCGTAGTTTTCACGGGTTGGCTTCATTTTATCGGAGGTTCATTCCACACTTTAGTAGTGTGATGGCACCTGTTACTGATTGTATGAAGGGTAAACAATTCGCATGGTCAGAGGAAGCAGGGAATGCTTTTGGGAAGATCAAGGAGTTGTTGACATCAGCACCAATTCTAGTATTACCTAATTTTCAGTTAGTGTTTGAACTACACACTGATGCATCCAAGGTTGGGATTGGAGGAGTGTTGAGTCAGAAGGGACGTCCAATTGCATATTTCAGTGAGAAGTTATCAGGAGCGAAGATGCGATACAGTACATATGATATGGAGTTTTATGCTGTTGTGCAAGCTATTAAACACTGGAGACATTATCTATTTCAGAAAGAGTTTGTTCTATACACTGATCATGAAGCATTAAAGCATTTGCAAGGGCAGGACAAGATTTCAGCAAGACATGCATCGTGGATTGCATATCTACAACAGTTTACTTTCGTTGTGAAGCACAAATCAGGGGTGACGAATCGAGTGGCTGATGCTTTGAGCAGGAGGAATCATTTGTTGACAACAATGAAGGTTGAAGTGACTGGGTTTGAATTATTGCCGAAGCAGATTGCAGAAGACTCTTATTTTAAGAAATTTGTTGAAAGATACAATGAAGGGAAGACTGATGAGTTTATGATGGTTGATGGTTTTCTTTTTAAAGGAAATCGATTATGCATACCGGAGGGTAGTTTAAGAATGAAGATTATCAAGGAGTTACACGACGAGGGACATGTTGGGAGAGATCGTACTTTACAGTTGATTTCACAGTCTTATTTTTGGCCATCGATCAGAAAAGAAGTAGAGAGGTTTGTGGAGCGTTGTCATATTTGTCAGGTTTCGAAAGGAACTGCGACTAATGCTGGTTTATATATGCCGTTACCCGTGCCTGTAAAACCATGGGTGGATATCAGTATGGACTTTGTGTTGGGGTTGCCGAGAACGCAGCGTGGTAATGATTCCATTTATGTGGTGGTTGACAGATTTTCGAAAATGGCACATTTTATTGCTTGTAAGAAGACGGCGGATGCTGTTCATGTTGCTCAGTTGTTTTTCAGGGAGATCTATCGACTTCATGGATTGCCAGAATATATTGTGTCGGATAGAGATACTCGATTTCTGAGTCACTTTTGGTTGAGTTTGTGGAAAATGGTGGGAACAAAGTTGAATTTTAGCAGCGCTTATCATCCGCAGACAGATGGACAGACTGAGGTGGTAAACAGATCATTGGGAAACTTGCTGAGGTGTCTTGTTCAAGATAATCTGAAGAGTTGGGATGTGAAGTTATGCCAGGCAGAATTTGCTCATAATCATGCTATGAATCGAAGTACTAGGTTCAGTCCATTTCAGATAGTATATTCAAGTTTACCGAAGGGACCGTTGGATCTAACGGTAGTGCCACAATCAAAGAAGACAGTTAAGAAAGCTGCTGATTTTGTTGAGGGGCTGACGGAATGTCATAAAATCGTTCAAGAACGATTAGAGAAAGCAAATGAGAAGTATAAACAATCTGCAGATTTGAAACGAAGAAGTGTAGAATTTCATGAAGGTGATTTGGTTTATGCAGTGTTAACAAAAGATCGTTTTCCGATAGGCGCTTACAATAAACTGAAAGCACGAAAAATTGGTCCGGTGGAAGTTGTGAAACGAATCAATGAAAATGCTTATAAATTGAAGTTGCCAGATGATGTGTATACATCTGACGTATTCAATGTAAAACATCTCGTACCATATCATGGAGACGAGTTTGTTGTGGATACAAAAAGTACAAATTCGAGGACGAATTTTTCTCAACCTGGGGAGGATGATGCAGGCCAGAATGGAGAAGTCCTAGGTCGTGTACGACCTAACATGTGGATAAGTCGAGATCGACCTAGCAAGGAAGCTAACGAGTTAGGATTTGGTGAGAAATGGTGGAAAAACCAAGTTTTAGGTCGCTGCCGACCTAACAAAGATTTTAAGTCGTCCCAGCGACTTAGTATAACTCGGCAGCGACCTAGTGAACGAGTTAACTCGAGTGCGCGACCTAACGAAGGGTTTAAGTCGTCCCAGCGACTTAGTATAACTCGGCAGTGACCTAGTAAAAGCCCACGACTTAACAAAGCTGAAGGTATAAGTCGTCCTTGACTTAACAAAAGGCATGAAGAGGAAGCGAGTTACGACCTAGAAGAATTAACTCGTAAGTCGCTGAAGTTTAACTCGTGAAGTTCTTAAGTCGTAAGTCGCGTGAAGATGTTGCCGTTGATTCTTCTGCGAGTTAATCTAAACCATTGATTTCCTTAAGTCGTTGATGCCGCCTGTTTGTAAGTCGCTGAAGCCTGATACCGTTGAATCTGCTAACGAGTTAATCTCTGCCATTGAATTCCTTAAGTCGTTGATATGGATGCGCATGTTGTTAAGTCGCGAAAGCTTGTGGCCAAGGATCTTGATGCCGCGTCAATCTGAACCGTTGATGATGAGCCATTTTATCTTTGAGTCGTTTGTGTTTCTTGTTAGCTCGTACCTGTTTGTAAGTCGTCATCTATAGGTCGTTTCCGACCTAAGTACTTGTATTTTCTTTGAAGTTTTTGTGTTGTAACTGTTTGGGCTTAAGTCGTGTACGACTTATGCTAGGTCGTGACTGTTAACTCGGCACCGACTTAGGAGATGTAATTTTTGTTGTTTTTTTTCATATGAGTTGTAAAACGCCTATAAATAGGCCGAGTCTCTCATTTGTAAAGGTTGTTGAATATTGAATAAAATTCTCTTTGTTAGCTTTGTGCTTTCAATTTCAATTGGTAGTCGAGTGTATCTCCTATCTCCACTTACGTCATTCGAGTGCGCTCGAATCATCATTTGTTGAAGCCGATTCACGGAATCTTGTGCGCAAGATCAACGTCGAAGAATCGTAGATCTCTTTCCCGGTATCTTCGAATCAACGAGTCAGAGATAGCTAAGAATTCGGTATCTTCGGATCAACGAATTCGGGCATTTCAGTATCCATCAATCCATCGACTGCTACTTTCAACGATCTACATTGTTTTTGTAATATCCGCTGCGTCAGCTCTTCAAGTCAATCTTAGAAAAGATCACAGACCCACTAATTTGATCCAACAGATCATCAAGCCTCGGCATCGGAAATTTGTATCTAACAGTTATCTTATTCAATGCTCTACTATCTGTGCACATCCTCCATGTTCCATCCTTTTTGGGTACCAATAAAGCTGGTACAGCACAAGGACTTAAGCTCTCCTACACATGCCCCTGTTCAAGCAACTCTTCCACTTGCCTTCGCAACTCCTCATGCTCTTTCGGACTCATTCGGTAGTGTGGTCTATGTGGCAACATTGCTCCCGGAACAAGATCAATTTGATGTTGAATGTCTCTCAGTGGCGGTAACTCCTTTGGTAACTCCTCTGGAAAGACATCCTCAAATTCTTTCAATACTGGTTTAACTTCTTCTGGAATTTCAACCACTTCTTTACTCTCTCGCCCAATCAACAAGTACACTTCAGGCTCTTCCTCAACCTCCTTAACAAACTCCTTCAAATATAATAAAGTTTTCAGCTCTTCAATCTCTTCCGACTTACTTTCTCCTTGTTGTCTCTTCTTCGGAACTAAGATAATCTTCGTACCTCCAAACATAAAACTGTAGCTATTGGTCCGACCGTCATGTTGTACTGTTCGATCATACTGCCATGGTCTTCCCAAAAGTAAGTGACAAACATCCATCTCTACTACATCACACCAGATTTCATCTTTGTATTTCTTCCCAATAGAGAATGTAACACGAACTCGTCTATCCACTTTCACCTCTCCTCCTTTTCTCAACCATGCTAACTTGTATGGATTTGGATGCTTCTCTGTCTTCAACTTCAATTTTGTTACAGCTTCGGTTGAAATTATATTGTCACAGCTTCCTGCGTCAATCACAAATTTACACACCTTTCCCAGTATAGTGCATGTCGACTGAAAGATATTACTCCTCAACCAACTAGCTTCTTCCTGCTTCGGTGTTAAACACGATCTCCTCAGCATTAGATTACAACCTTCATCCCCTGACGCAATATCCTGTTCATCCTCCTCAACTGGACTAGAATAATCTCCATCAGCATCTTCATCTTCAACTTCTGCAATCATGGTTCTCTTCTTTGGCTTTGGACACTCATTGCTTTTATGACCCAATTCCTGACAATTGTAACATTTGAAACCGTTGTTAACCTTTGCCTTCTCAGCCTCCTTCACCACTGGTTTACTGATAGGTTTAGAAACATTAGAACCTCCACTAACGCCCTTCACTTGATTGTTGGAATTAGTAAACACACCACCTCCTCGTCGTCCCTGTTTCTCCCAAGCCAACGCTTCCTGGTGCGCTTCCGCTACAGATCTTGGATCAAACATGTTAACCAAGTCTTGAATCTGCATTCGCAACCCCCCAACAAATCTAGCTGTTAATTGTTCCTCCGTCTCCATAATATCATTCCTGGCAATCAGTTGATAGAATTCGTCGGCATAGTCATTCACAGATTTCGTCCCCTGTCTCAAGTTTTGCAACCTCTGATACATAAGTGACTGATAGTTGTAAGGTAAAAATGTACCTCTCATCATTTTCTTCATCTTTTCCCATGATTCAACCTTTGACTTCCCCATCCGTTTACAAGTAAGTTTAGTTTGCTGCCACCATGCCATAGCTCTACCCCTCAGCCTTGTAGCAACCAATTTTACTTTACGATTCTCTGGAACTTCCTTGAAATCAAAAATTTCCTCCATATTAGACAACCAATCTAAGAACTCCTCAGCTTGCATACTACCCTTAAACTCCGGTATTTCAGTCTTCATCCCAGACTCCCACTTATGATCATACTCCGATTGATTTCTTCCTTGGCCTCGCCCATGAACACTACCTCCATAGAACTCCTCTTCAAAATCAGATGTGTATCGATGTCGATCCTGACCACCAACATCTCTACTTCCATCACGTCTACCACCACCATCCCTTCTACTAGCATTCCTCCGATCACGTTCCCGATCATCAACATTTCTATAACTGTCTCGGCTCACACTTCTATGATCATTATCATTACTTCTCTCTCGATTGGAATGTGGCGAAATTCTACTTCTCCCATGATTAGATTTTGGTGAAACCCTTCTCTGATTTTGATTCATTTCTAACATCATCTTCTCTAATCGTCCAATTCCTTCGTTAAGCTTTTCACTAAATTTTTCATTGATTCTTTGCTCCATCTCATCCGCCTCTTCTCTTCTATACAAAGCGTCAACGTTTTGATGTCGATTAGCTCTCCTTGGTGGCATGATTTGAAATTGCACAAACTCTTCAAACAAACTTCACACTTCAAGTTTCAACACCTTTTGAACTTTGATCCAAAATGAAATGGATCGAAAACTCCACACTTGTTGCAAATTGCGATGAACACGATGAACACAACTTCAACACTTCAAACAAAATTGCACGGCTCAACACTTCCAGCTCGGCTAATACTTCAAACAAAGATGATCCCTTCAACTTGCTCTCGGCCTAGCTCAAGACCGTACAAATCAACACTTCAAACTTCAAATTCTCGGCTCCAAGACTCGATTTAGCTATGATTGGCTAAAACAAGCTCCGATACCAAAACTGACGCAGCAGATTACACAAAACAAGATAGATCGATGAACGTAGCAATCAATGGATTGATGGATACTGAAATGCCCGAATTCGTTGATCCGAAGATGCCGAATTCTAGCTATCTCTGACACGTTGATCGCGCACGATACCGTGAAGAGAGATCTACAATTCTTCGAGCGTTGATCAAGCGCACTTGATTCCGCGAATTGGCTTCAACGATCGAAGATTCGAGCGCACTCGAATGTCGAAGGTGGAGATAGGAGATACACTCGACTACCAATTGGATGAAAGCACAAAGCTAACAAAAGGAATTTTATTCAAAAATCAACAATCTTTACAAATGACCCATCCCGCCTATTTTTAGGCTTACAACGCACACAACAGAAAAAAATGACAACACTTAGGTCGTGAACGACCTACGACCTAAAAAATGGTGCGACCTAAAAACAGACGCGACCTAAACAAACAAACGACTTAAAAACATGTACAAAGGAGACAATACAACATATAGATCGTCTACGACTCAACATACAATTCACGCGACCTAACTTCAATGCTCCAGCTTCCACAGCGACTTAAAGAATCAACGGCAGAGATTAACGTGGCATAAGAATCAACGGCATCAAGCTTCAGCGACCTAAATGAGCGGCTTCATAAAACTGCGCGACCTAAGTCTTGCGACCTAAGTCCTCGCGACTTAAGACTTCGCGACTTATCTCTCCAGATCACCCAGCGACCTATCTTAGGTCGTAACTCGTTTGCACGACATAGTATAGGTCGTAACATATCTCTACGACCTAAAGTAAGTCGTAACCCTTTAACTCATCTGCCTTCCATCACCCTGAACCCAGTAACTTGCGTGCCGCTTTTGTTAGGTCATGAGCGACTCAAAAATAGGTTAGGTCGTGGACGACTTATCACTTCTTCCTTAGGTCGCAAACTCGAGGTAACTTCTTCCCCTGGTTTCCAGTTAAGTCGCAGCTCCCCCTCTCGTGACTCCTTAGGTCGTGGACGACCTATAACTTCTTCGTTAAGTCATATGCGACTTAAATTCTTAAGTCATGTGCGACTTAGACCTTCACTTCTGTCCTGAGCTGCATCACAACCCTTCAACAAGAGAATCGGATAACGGTAGATATAACACGAAACAGTGTTAAACAACAAATCAGTAAATTCAAATCATCAACAAATATAAATAAAAAGATTATCAATGAAGATAATTTAGAAAACAACAGAATTGCCCAAACAGCAATTAACAGCAAGTGGCCAAAGCAAAACTCAAGCCAGTAAAGCAATAGAAACAACAATATCTAATTATCGTACGATAGTTAGAAAACACATAATCTAATTATCCAGTAGATAATTAGATAACAACAAAATAATCAAATTAAACCAAATCAAAATACAATTTCAAAATATTGAAATGAACACATGAAACAATTCAAGCAATTGAAATATCAATTAAAACGTCAATTCTGATAGGGCTGTAGTACACGCTCGCGTGTACTGCCTCGCCACTACAGCATCTGATATCATCACAACACCAAATACTAATAGCAAGTCAAAACTGCAAAGGTCAAGTCACTGCTATCATTACTTAACACAACTGCAAGACCAAACCAAAGCTAACAGCAATACCAAGACATCAACAAGTATGACAGGGATGTGCAGATGTAAGCAAAGAAATGACACATGTATATGTAGATGCATAGCATCATCAATGGAACCGAACAGTACACAAAGGATATGGTCAGGCAACTTGACCTCCAAAAGATGCAACATGTATGCAACAGTGAAACTGGACAGTGCAAGCTTCAAAAATATCAGACTCCGGTACATATTCAGGAATGCACAGAGAGTATGCAACCTGACTCGAAGCAGTGCAGTGATATGCACAGTGAAACTCAAATGTGCAATTTAAAACATTGAAGGATATGAATGTAAGAAAATGTCACTGAGAAGCAATTCTTAGCATACATATGAACCAAGTTCATATGTATAACAAACACATAGAAACAAACTCAGCAATGCAAGTGAGGCAAGGCTACAAATCATATCAGTAACAATGAATCCAACAAGCCAAACAAGTCACAAGGGCAAGCTAATGATACATGTACAAGATTCAAAACAGTACAACCCAAAATCAGATTGCAATGAATCGGATAGGAACTGCAACAGCAGGAATGAGCACAGCATCCACCCAGTAACCATCAAATGATCGAAGTGCACACGAATGCACAATGAAAGTTCACAACCAAGCACAAGGTCAAACCCGAGCTTTAAAGCTGGATTCAACATAGGTGTAATTCCAAAAATCAAGATGAAGCTCAGCTAAAATCAAAATGAAAAGTGACATGCACAAGTAATGTACGCATCAATGCTACAGGTCTGAAACTCAAAGGCAACCCAAACTCAATTGGACAGTGCATCTTTGATGAAAACAGATGCAAGAGACAGCTATGGATCAAATGGTCAATGAGCAAGGCTGCACAGTGAAGATTGTAGGCAAACAAAGTGCACCAAAGATAAGGCAACACAGCAAGGCACAACAAACAACCCAACAATAGTGCATCACTAACCAGACCAAAACAAGCTCAACTGGACAGTATAGATGCAATGACACGGTCTCAACATCAAAGACTGGAGGCATACATATGGTTACAGTGAAGGTAGAGCTCGAGGCTACCAAGTTAAACAATGCAAATAGCCTCAAGCAATATGACACAGGTACAACATGTACACAATGAATACATGAACATGTTTACAAAGGCAATCCGGACAGTAGTTCTACACAACTTTATGTACAGATTCAAATGAGACTGGACAACATGAATGTACAAAGACTCCAAGCATTTCAAACACAAGGCAAATCAGTCACAGTGCAGTTTCCGACAAAGATAGAAGGCAACATGAAAGTAGTGACAGTGCCGAAGTCACAAGGACAATGGTCAACATCAAGCATCAAAAAAGACTCAAAGTAGCAGTTTCAAAAGCCAACAGAGAATTCAAAGCAACATTTAATTGCTGAAGTCAATACTTAAAGCAAATGCAAAGCCAAAATGAATTCTCATCTAAAAATATTTTCACAAATTCATGCTTGCAGATTTCAAACCAAAATCAGTGCCGTGGTATTCAAAAATCAAACCAAGTCAGAAAAATCATCAATCATCGAAACAAAATCGAACTGCCGAAGCATAGTACTAAGATCGAATTAGAATGAGAGTGAAAATCACTCACCATTATCTCAAAGAACCCAAATCCGACAGCCGAAGTTCGCATTTCCAGTCAAAACGAACAAAGATAGCGATGCCAGAAATTCACAACCGCAACTACCAAAGATCGAATAGATCGGAATTGAAGTCGTGGCAATCAAGAAAATCAAAGATTACATTGTCAACCAAGTCAAGCCGTGGCGGCCACGAAATCTATCAAAACCCTAGCAGTCATTGTTTTCGTTTATTTTTCCATTTGTTTTGGGCTTGCTAATAGAAATGAATGGAGGAGGGGGGACGGGTATCTACCTTTGATAATTATCATCGCACCAAGAAAAAGAAACGTGCGCCAAGATTATTTTAAAGCCCACACAATCCCTTAACAAATTTTTTAAAAGAATTTCAACTGATTAAAACGCCCAAGAACAATTAGCTAGCAAGATTTAATCGTCTAATGACGATTATAAATTGGTGCAAAACCCCGGGTTTTTACAATTTGAGTTTACACGTGTGGTTTATTATCAATTTAAACCGTCCAAAAAGGTGGGTCATTACAACCCCCCACCTCGAGACACACTCCTAAATTAAAGGTGCACCCAATCAAATCACAAAGTAATAGAATGGTATCTAAGAAATGTGCCCGATCGGAGGTATGACCTCACTTGGCCCTGTATAGCTCCTATTTTAGCCACATCAAGCTGACTCGTGGGAGCCAGGGGTGCGTTAATACCTCATACAGAATCGTCGCCAAACCATCCTACTTTGTTCTGGAATCTCCACCACGTACACAGTTGTTAAAGTGGTTTTCGGTATTGACAGAGAGTATGACAATATCCGATCCTGATCTCTTTCACACCGTGGTCGTTTTATTTCAAAATATTTCATACTTCATATCAAAATATCATATTCATTTCAAAATCATATCACTTTCGAAATCATATTCACTTCCAAAATCACATCACTTTCGAAATCATATTAACAAAAATAGTCTAAACCATCATATCAAAATATTAGTATTTAAATCCATTAAATCTAAATCATAACAGTTCCAACTTACATAGTTTAAACATTGAAAATAGTTTTTTTATATATAATTTGAAATAGTTTTAATTTAAAAATAGTTTATATTTAAAAATAGGTTATAGGTTAAAATATATTATATATTAAAATAGTTTATATATAAAAAAATACTTTATATAATAAAAATAGTTTCCTCCAATTTCACAAATCGATTCAGATCAACTTTAATTCCAAAATTCAATTTAAGTCAATCCCAGTTCAAAATTTTCAATTTAAAAGTTTAAAGATTAAATTCAAATTCTCAATAAACCATTTTAATTTATATCGATTTCAAATCCAAGTTTGAACTATCACTTCAATTCCAATAAGATTCAAAGTTTAAATATTCAAACATTTACAATATAAGTTTCATTTATATTCCAAATTTAACTTTGATTTTATTAAAATTGGAAAATATTTACTTTGTCATTTTAATATATCTAAATAAAATTTCAAATTACAAATTTAAATCAATATTAAATACCTAACGTAGATTATATTTAATTCTAAAATTATTCACTTTTAATAACATTTAAATAAAATCTTCAATTACACATTTAAATCAAGCTAAATATTCAATTTTAATTTATTTAAATTTTAAAATATTCATTTAATCATCTTTAATCATCTTTAATCAAAGTCAAGTTATAAAATCATATCTTTAAAATCTCAAATTCAATAAATTTCAAATCATTTTTTTATTTAAATACAATTCTTGAACAAATACAATTTCAATTTATCTTCCCAACCTTAATTTATTAAAGTTATTACAAAATCTTTTTTAAAATATAATTTTAAATAAATACTTAAACATAATATATATATTAAGTAAATTGAATTTTATTAATTTAAATCTTATTTTATATATTCTTAAAATAATAAAGTTATAAGAAAAATCTTAAAAATTATATTTTCAAAACTAACTTATAAATTTAAAATTTCCAAAACATATAATTTAGAAATCTAAATTTACACATATATAAAATAACATTTATATATTATATTTTAAAAATTAATTTTTATTAAAACCCAAATATTTCCTTTCAAAACTTTGGAAATCATTTCAAAATATAGACCAACAGCATCCTATATAATTTTCTATCCTATGGTCAAGTGATACGGATATTTATCATTTCAATCTGCAATTTAAATATCTACGGGTTTATATCATTTCAACCCACAGTCCCAAAATTTAAAAATATATGAAAATCGCTTGGATTTATCATTTCAACCCATAACGATTTTCCCCTAATCTACAATATCGTTATGGTACGTATAATTTCAACCCATAGGGAATTTCTAAACTAACATGGAACTTGCAGAGTAAGAACGAATATGATAATAATATAACATATCAACAGCAGGCATATATCATCAGTAACAAATTTAAATATAGTATATACAACAGGTTATGGTGTCATATATCATAGGTAAACAATGGCAGATAATGGCATATCATATTTAACAATTCAAATTTAACAGCATATTTAATCGTTATTTCATGTAAATTTAATTTATGAAATATAAGAATGTTAATCGTGGGTGATTGCTCACCTTTCGAGGCTAGAGAACAACATGAAATGAACACGACGCCTACATGGATATGGACACGAACACAAAGGAAAGCAAAGCGCTCCTATGACCAATTTTGGACAGCGGCAAAGCAAAAGCAAAGCATGGTGAACTAGATTTGATGAAAATCAATTATATAAGTGAACTATATATATATATATAAGCTATATATATTTTTTAAATTCATTATTAAATTTAAAACACATATTATAATAATATATATATATATATATATATTATATTTAAAACTAATATTATATCCTTAAAACTCATGTAAAATCAAAAAAAATCTATATATACCTATTCTAAAACCAATATCAAAATAAATCTTTATAAGTACAATTTAAGATTAATATTAAAACATATTAACAGAAAATCTATATATATATATATATCATAATACAAAAATCATTACTTAGTTTAAAACCATATATTAAATTCAAAACACATATACTTTAAACAAATCTACAATAAAACCTATACATATATATTTCCAGCCATTACATATTAAAATACATATAAAAATTTAAAATAAAATCCTTATTTTATATTTGAAAGTCAAAACTCATGTATACCTATGTGTATATATTTATAGATATATATGTATATATATATATATGTATATATATATGTATATATGTGTATATATATATGTATATATATATGTATATATATGTATATATATATAAAAATTAATATGCAAGCTCATATATACTTGTATATATAAAACTTATATACATAGAAGTTTGTTAAACTGTTAAACTATGTTTAACATTTAGATTGTATATATAATCTAGTGATAATATTGCTACAGGCAAGCATATATATACTAACCTATATATACATGCAACAAGTGAATCCTAGTAGCACAGCTGGTCGCGGATCAAGGGGTCGAGGAAGTTGGGGTAGGGCTGACGGTTGCGAAGGGAGGCAGGTGCACGGGCTGCTGCGTGATGGGTTCAAGGAGGAGGAGCCATTGAAGCGGGTCTAGACCTTAAAGCAGAGTTTGGTTCGTAATGGAAGGGATGGCAATGCAAGAGGATCGGCTGCTTGCATGCATGAGGTTGATTTGACGGTGGAGTGGGAGGATTTGGTCTCGGTCAGGCTGATGTACGAGAAGGCGGTGAGGAAGGAAGAGGGGGAGGAGATGTGGAAAGTGGCGTTAGCTGATAGTGATTCGTCTGTAAAGGGAGGGATGTGGCGATGGGCTGAAGGCTACTTGGTGGGGAGGTCAGAGAGGCCAGTGGCAACTGGCGGTTTAAGGGGTTTTGTAGTGGCGGTGAAAACATGAGGCGGATGTGATCGATGCAAAAATTGAGCAGGTGGGGAGATGGAAGGGAATAAAGAAAGTGGTAGAAGAAATAGGAACGTGGGTAGGGAATTGAAACCAGAGAATACTAAAGAGCAGATGGTATAATAATTTTTTATATTCTTTTTTTCATTGGAAAGTAAACACGATAGAAAACGAAAGAGAGAGATGGGCAAAAGAAAATGAACCACCGGGTATACTATTGATATAGGACATGAGCAACAAAACAATGAATGCACTTACTGTATATATTATTATTTTTTTCTAAAACAAATGAACAGTGGGGAAGAGAATGAACAGAAGAGACGAACCAATATATGTTGACTGAGAGGAATAACAAAAGTTCGAATTTGAATAGCTGGAATATTAATAACAAGTCGCCATTTATTTCAGCCATTTGATAAAAGAATGGACACAGAATGTTCTAGAAACTCAAAAATGGGTACCGATACGGCTAATCGTTACGCGGATTTGCCACGTACCAGACGTCGAAAATCATAAATGAATATACTGCGGAGATTAGCAAGACGAGACGAACATAATGGTAGACTGATATCAACGATTCGATCATCCTATCAAAAGTCGATATTCGCTGCCAAACTACTGCTAATTCTCCAAAAATAAGATAAACTGGGCTATAACCGTCTAAGTTTGGCGAAACGAAATATGACGTCTCACTTAGAAAGTGATTTACATTGTTATTATGCAAAAATATTTAGATTTCAAAAATATTTTATTTTCATCAAATTAACTGATTTTAAATAAAAATTGAAAATTACACAACAGAACTAGCTTTCCTATTTTCCAATAAAAATTTACCATTTGCTATGTATCAATAGATGCATACCAAATATCAAATTTTCATTGCTAAATTTTATTGTATATTTTCATGAAAAAAAATTAGTTAATTACGTTAATTAAATCGTTAAAATTTCCGAGTCGTTACACTAACCATAAGCTTACTAACTTTCAAATGTGACAAATTTTCAAAGCATGAAACAAGCCAACAACCGAACCATCAATTCAGATATATATCAAGCATTCATAGGCTATTAACATGACAATTAACATAGTATAAGCTTGGTTTAAGAAGGTGTAGTTTTACTCACCGAAAGCTATCCAATCTCTCGCTAACTTAAGGTATGACCTAGCACTTCCATTCCTAAGAAAAAGATGGAGTCTCAAACCCTCAATACACTAGGTATGCTCTTCCTTGAAAGAATAAGGGAGTGAAACTTGTTTTGGTAAGGTGGAGTGACTTTGGATAATCATCGAACTCCCAAAAATGAACCCGAAAATAGGTCATTTTCCAACTAGTTTTCCGACTATTTACTCTCAGATTTTTAAAAGGTGATACCGAGGAAAGTTTTAGAAAATTCTTTTCTCTACAATTTAAAAAAATAATTACTCAATTTTGAATAGTTTTGAAGAAGATATGATCAAAAGAAGAAGGACCATTTTCGAGCTTGAAATTCTAGGTCCGAAAATACTCTGTAAAGAAATGAGATTTGGACATGGTTAAGCTCAACATTAGAAGAAGTGGTACAAATTGAAATAGTAGCTACTGGAATTTTCTATGGTTCATAAAGAATAAATGCTCCATTTGATTAAGTTATGAGAAAGATACGGCAGAAGTAAAAGAGGTTAAATTGAAGAAGTGAAAAGAGTATTTATAAGTAAGAGAACAAAGTGAATTACCTAAATGCCATTGTTCTTTACCCTCCACTACCCTCTCGCCACCTCACCTAGTCTCCTCCAACTCCTATACTCATGCCCCCATTTAGTCTTCCTCCCTTTATTTCATGAGAAAAATGTTTAAACATGTTTAATACTTAGTTGCCAAAATGTTTCTGATGATGTGACATTTATATTTATATTTTAAACTTTATATACTTAGGTACGAGTATAAATGCACGTCCAGTTGGACCTGCATTTGGTCATGGTCACTTCACCATTTATTTATTTATTTTTTATTTAGGATGTGGAGGTTTTTCTTTATATTTGTATATTTGTTTTTTCTCTATAATCAATAAACCAGGCCACACTCATAAATTATGACATTATTAGTCACACAATTTAAAAAATTAGTGAATTATGGTATAAGTTTAGGAACTGTACATTGTAAAATATATTTATAAAGACTATTTTTTTGAAATATTTATAAATCATTAAATTATCATTTATAACAAATATGCTTGGTGTGAACACAAAATTTGAGGGAAATGAATTACTCTCATATGCAAGCAAATTTGTATGGTGAAAAACTCGGTAAATAAAGGATAATACACATGTTGGCTTGCATATAATAAATTGGGTATTTAGAGTTTATACATAATATCTTATACTATATTTGTTGTTATTAGTTCAGACGTTGATAACTTTTTATGTTACAGCAATCAGACCTCCAATAGTGCCATCAAGTTCTTGCAGGTTCCAATAAAAAATGATTAATTTATTTGATGGTAGAATGGCTTGGTACCAAGAATAAAAAAAACCAACTGAAGAGGATAGTGTCAGAATTGCTGAGTGCAGCATTTTATATAATAAGCCTTATTTTCATATTATAGTTTATAGTTCTAATCTTCACTGGAAAATTAGAATGAATATATTTAGGACTACGTAAATAGAATGAAATACTAAAAAATTGTTTCAACATTAGGAATATGATAAAAGGATTTAAAATTGAAAAATGTATGTGTTTCTAATTCTTAAAAAATTCAATCCAAGATAGCGTTATAACTCATATGGGACAAACCAAAGTTCATTAACCATCAATATTATTAATGAACTAAAAGAAAAATTACATTCTAATACAAAGAGAAATGCAAGTAATGCTAAAAAACACAACCGTATTTTACTACAAAATACCAACAATCAACTTCCTTTATTACATACAATGACTATTAAGAAAGGAGAATATTGATCGCAAACAAAGCTAAGCAAATCATAAGTCCAGTCCAAGCATACCAATCATGATACCCTAAATGATACAATTAAGAATACTTGTATGTATCAGCATGAAATATTTTGTTGCAAATTTAACAGATTTAAAGAGTTGCTGAAACTCGTACAAACAACCAACTTCAGTATACATATTTTGCACATAAAGTAAAAAGCTTCGACACAACACCAAAGAAAATGCTACCATCAGATTCTCCATTGAAATGCACTTAAAAAGGGTGATATGTCAAAGGCCGAGTCAGAGAAGAGCAGGTATATTAGTATTTAAATTTATGAACCATCTTTATTAACACTTCTCAGGTTAAAGCTTGCACATCACTGTGCACTCCATCTCTGGCCACTGCCTAGCAAAGCATCCCATTACATTTCTTGCCCTCAACCTTCTACTGTGCTTCACCTCAACTTCACAAACCTACCACATCAATCTTACCACCTCTGGCCATACCATTGTGCACATTTACCTGACTGCACTCCTCCTTTCAAAACCTTATTCACTACCACAACAACTTGCATTCACTACCACTTCCCATATCAAAACCTTTCAAAGCCTTCATTCAAAACCACCCACATATCAAACTTACCTTGCTACCAAACCCCTACCTGCACATCCCTTGTCTTCAAACACTTTCAACCATCCAACACCTCATAACACAACACTCCGCATCCAAACCATACTTCACAATCACCAATCTTCACCATAACCATCCTCCAAACTATCCACAGTTGCACCCTCTGCTGCACACTACCAACTGTAAATACCATTGCTTCCTACCGCATTCCCCTCCAAACCATACATCCAAATCATACAGTGCAACCATCAAAACCAAGCAAACCAAAGCAACCATACATCAAATACCCCCACACTTTGTTGTGTGCTTGTTGTTCTCTTTTCATTTTGCATTTCCATCTCTTCATTATAAAAAAAAGACAAACACAATCTCAAAAACAAAAATTTTATTATTTTCCACTTTCATTTACATTTGCTTTTTTTTACAAACTGTTACTTTTCACAAAATCAAAACTGTGCATTTTCAAGTTCATCACCCCTGTGCAACAGTTTTTGTGCACACTACAGTCTCCCCATTCATATTTCATCTAACCAATGCCGCCAATACAATTCATTCACCTGCCACATTCAACCATCCACAAACCATATAACTCACTGCAACTCCTTCTGCTCTGCATACAAAACGTCTGAGCACATTCACTTCACTATGCACATCAATTCAATTGCCACCACCTGTGCACTATCACACTTCTTCTGTGCACTACCCATCTTCTGTGCACTGCCCCGAACCCCACTACCATCAAACACTACATCACCCTTGTCCACCAATATCTAACCATAACCTAACACCGTCACTGACCAACAACAAAGTTCACCAACCATCCACAAAACTGCAAACTGCACCATCCACTCTGCTATCATTCATTTCGACCATTTGAACTGACATCTGACTTCCTCCCCACATATCACCAAAACATCACCACCATATGAATATAACCTACCTGCAAACACAAAGAATTGTGTAAGAGTTAAGGCATGTACAGAGATGATAAAAATAGTACATAATTGTTAAGTAAGTAAACTATGGTCTTCACTCAATCTGATGATGAAGAGAATTGTGTCAGAGATACATGATCATTCGCTATAAGAAAAATATGTTTTGACAAATGAAATTAACAAAAAAAACTTGAAATATATGTACATTGTATAATTTCAAAGTATGGGATACATGTTTTACATGTGCGTCGAAAATACAAAATATATGTACTGAACAAAAATAATAAGGTATTACTAATAATCGTGTGCACTAATAATAAACAGTCTTACAGAAAAAAGCCTGGGCATTCACATCAAATATAGGTATTACTAAGCCTCATAAGATATAGACCGGTATATATAAGCTAAATGGTTGAAGATCTAATAGTTGCCTACAAAGATTGTTGCTTTCCTACTTCTTGTTGAACATCAATATAACAAAAAATATAAAGGAGGAAGATGCCAAATGTTGATCATACATGTATTGTTTTTCCAGTAAATTTACTTGTGTTTCTTGTTGGGTTGAATAGATAAATCCACTCCAAGACCTTGATGAAACTGGAAAACCATGAGTAATTGAAACCGATCCACTTCTTGGACAAATCATGATAAAGTAAATAAATAACAAAGAAAAAAGTCTACTTAAAATAGTGTAGTCGCAAAAAAAAAACTTTGACTACCAATTGCATATAGTACAAATGATAAAGCAAAGGAAAATGGTGAACGAAAAGCTGATTGGTCACCTCTGCACATAGCTCACAAATACCGTAAGTGAGTTCAATGACCTAAGCAATGTCAACATATTGACCAAACTTCAAGAAAATTATATCTCATTTTATTTTACTCAAAATTCATATTCCAACCCTTCTTGCATTACGGTATAGTTTGGTTAACCATAATATTTTATTGCATTACCTCAATATAAAAGGCTTTTACTTACATCTGCTTCAGTGGTTTCTGTCCAGCAAGCGTTCACCCAGTTTCTGCCTGCAAACCATACCACTAAGCTGCTGTCCTAATACCTGATATGCTACAGCTTTTTACCTGTCATGTCTAGTTGCTATTTTTCATTCATTTTGTAACTACTTTTCTGAGCCCAAGCACCGATTTCTGTCCAAATACTCGATGTTACTATAGCCTGTCATAATTCAACAGCCCAAGCATTAGTTTTGTAGCAACTATTTTGAGCCCACTTGCTCTCCTTTCAGCAAACATAGCCTGGAGTATATGTTTTAGCAAACACAGTCTTAGTTTCTACTTCTCATTCATTTTACTTTCTGTTATGAGCTAAAGATGTATAATTTCTAATTACTTGTTCACAACTTCGTTTGATCGGCCATCTGTTGATCTGAATGTTTTATTATTTTTTTGTTGGGCCATTTTATTGTTTAGGGCCTTTATTAAACTATTTCTATGACTCTGTTTCATTATTGATAATATTTCCTCAGTGCTCTCCTTGCTTTAAAGACCACTCATGTTTTAAAAAGGTATTTAGAGTAATATATATATATATATATATATATATTATAGGCCAAACCTGGAAATAAGGGATTGAACTTTCTATTATTAACGCATTGAAACTTCGTATGTCAATAGTTAGTTCATTCAATATTGATCCGGTGGAATCAATTTTGTTTACTAATCATATATTTACTTCACTCTAACCATAGTAGTTCATAAATAATCTGACTATCTATTCTATTTGCTTAACTCATGGAAATTACTTTTTGAATGTAAGGGACACACAATTTCTTTATTTGAATCTATTTTAGGAAGTGACATTTATGTCGTTGAGATGGATAAACATGAAAACCGAAAAATAAATAATGAAACTTCAATAAACTGAACAAATTGATTTAATTTCCACTCCTAACCACCAACCTATAATAGCAAGTCCTCACAATGAAAAAATTGATTTAATTTTTGCCACAATTACAAATGGAGATGAGAACGCCAGTTGGATAAGTGTGTAAAGAAATAAAGCTGAATCCTCAACCTTAGAACTGGTTTTAATATAATAACCTACATTGAGAAATGAAAGCATGAATATTGTGTACTACATCCATCGTCATTTCTAAAATCAAATTGAATGTTGTTTTGTTTGATGAAAAATATTGCCAAATTTAGATAGACAGAAAACTTGAGTAAGTTTGAATATGTTATTGTTTAAGTTTTGATCATATTTGAATAGGAATAATCACAGCCAGCCACAATTAACAGAAGCTAGCATTCAATAATCAATCGCACATTCAATGATGTAAT
The DNA here is from genome assembly GCA_030737815.1 of Allium fistulosum. Taxonomy (NCBI): domain Eukaryota; kingdom Viridiplantae; phylum Streptophyta; class Magnoliopsida; order Asparagales; family Amaryllidaceae; genus Allium; species Allium fistulosum. Next base: position 55,306,022 of record CM060903.1, read on the forward strand.
CACAGCCATAGTTATCACCAATAAAAATGAAATAAATATATGATCCAATTGTAGATTAGTAAAATTATTCCATCTCTTTTTTGATGTTCCTTATGAGTGTTTTCATGCTTCAATCTAAACCACCGTCCAAGCTAAGATTAAGAATATACCATAACTTGTATAATAATTCAAGCTTGGTCCACATATTAATTTTTGTAAAACAAACGTAAAAAGAAAAAAAGATAAATGTAAAGCATTCAGCTACCTACTTCATTTTGCTAATTACATGAAATCTTTCTTAAATACACCATAATCTACAATGAGGAATCAAGTTCCTTTATTATTAATGCAATAAAAATGCACCATAATTAGTGAAAAATAGCAATTGATGATTTTTTTCATCAAATAATGAAGATTAGTTAAGAAATATACAACTTTAAAGTAACTAATGAGAAATCAATTACTTCCAGTTATATTATTTTTTTAACTAACTGTGGTAACATAGAATCTTCGTATTTAGGAAAAAAACAAATCATCAATTAATATTTTTCATTGAATGGCCATTAATATTGTCACGCCATGAATTCAAAACTGTTTTTTTGTCTACTTAGGGTAAATAATAAAACAACATGTGGATTAATGTGCATATAGTATATAAATTAACTAAGAAAATCAACAGCGAGCACAATTTTGATTGAGGAAACCAAATTTTGCAACAAATCATCAATTATAAAAAAATTAAGTAAATCAATTATTATTAATGTACTCTAATGATATTGTTCTTCCAAAATGTACATGATGCAACATACATAAAATGTTAGCGGCACATTCCATCGAAAAAGATATAGATTTTTCAAACATTATAGTGGAAAAAAATGGCAATATATCCCTTACTGATAAAAGATTCATCAATGTGCATCATCAAAATATTTGTGAACAATTTAATGAATGTACCTTTTTCGATTATTGAATCAGTATGTCATTGAATTTATTTCAGAACACCAAACCTGCAAAATAAGGTTAACAAAAATCTGCAATAAGGCCGACCAATTGATTAAAACGACTAAAGAGAATCATGGTAGACTTGTACGAACAAAATTTCTACCACTTCTTTTGAATGGATTGGCAAAATCATGGTCAATAAGCACTTCTTGATTACAATTCCTGCTTATAAAAAAGTCCATTTAATGGCATTATTGGCAAAAGCTTCAATCTGTTTTATTATGAACTATTGTGTTTATATTTTATTATCTGTGCGTGAGATGTCAATTAATGAAATAAAAATGATCTAGAAAACAGTTAAAAACTTAAATTGTAGTTATAACTTAGAATTATACATTATTAGTAATAACAAACGATCCCTACAGCCCCCCACACATGTGTATGTATATATATATACACACACACACATACATACATACATACATATATGTATACATACATACATATACACAGATAATCATAAAAGTATAAGGAGATATCATCCCTCAATTTCCTGCCACCAATCGATATAAAAGGTGCAAAATGTAACCGTGGATAAATATTTCATTAAAAATTGTACTAACAGAGCATTCCAAATCAAAGATAGATATAATAATACAAATTTATTCATAAAAAATGTAAGTGCTCAATATGACGGAAATGAATTACCACGTCTTTACTTGCAAAATTGTTGCCTGATCTCTGCCCGTATTGTACTACAGTAATCATGTTCAAATATTGCATGCGTTCACTTTTCTTCAATTGGAGATGAAGTGTTAACCTAATAATACTAACGAATTTAGTGACTTGTTGGGGAAAAGATTTGGCATCATAGGTTCATTTATTAAAGTTAGAACATTAAATTTGCAACCATTTGAAGAAAATAACTACATGTTGAAAAATTCTAACAACCAAAGTTAACTCTGGAAAGCACAAAATGCATACATCATGTCACACTATATCAAGGAAAATAAATATTGCAAATGGGGAAAAATTACTACCGCGAGAAAAATAAAATTAAACTAAAAATTGGTTAGGCTCATTAATAGTGAATCAAATATCATCAAGCTGTACCAATCATCCATTAAATGAAAGCTTTTATCAACCTAACATGGAGAAGCATGAAAATAGAAATAATAGCATAACATACAAAGCCGTTTCTGGTGCTGCAATAAAAAACAGTTTATGTAAATTTGTTGAGCACATTTTTGTTAAAAGTGTAGCTTGAAAAAATTCAGTACCATCGTACTGATTTTAAGAAACACCATGCCATTAAAAAAAATACACATTACAAATTAGTCATTAAAGCATAACAACAGCAACAATAAAGTTGGAATACAAAATGGCAACTATTTGAAGAAATTAGGACATGTTGGGAAATGCCCACAACCAAAGTTAATTTGGAAAAGTAAATATTCAGGAAAGTGAACTATGCCCAGGGGAAAAAATATTATTTACCTCTGCTATAGAGTAAACCTGAATGATCCTCAAATTCTTAGCACCATGGAAAACCAATAAAAATCATTTTGACACAAACTGCAATTTTTCAAATGATTTTACATGCAAAAAACATGATTCCTGCCTACATCAAGTTATATACAGCAGTTGTATAGCTAATTTCAGTCAAACTGACACACAGATATGCATTTTTGTATGTCTGTATAGTTATAGGTTCTCGCACATTTATCAATAATATTTTGCATATTCTTAAACTCCAAAATTTTGAAGTTCATACGTAATTATTTTAGAATTTTTTATTCAAAATCAATCAAAATATCATCATCATACAAATAATAAAAAATAATGCAAGTAACAGAACATATTTTTACATTTCACGCATCATACAGCCAAAAACTAAATGGTTCAAGCTTGAACTTTATTATGTACTAAGGTAATTCCTCCTTTTTTAAGAATAACTCTAAAATCGTTGAACCCCTATTTACATCGTATATGGAACTGGAACTACTTTTTACTAAAATGGAAAACTCATGGATTTTTTAGGACTAAATATTGCAACCTTGTGTACAAATTCTCTATTGCATTACCATCCAGTGTATACAAAGTTAAAATGAATCTACCCATTTTATATTCAACTTAAAGTTAGTAAAGGACAAAATAGAAACTTAGAATATTAAGTGAATCAATAATAACCTTGAACTCCATAGGACCTGTAGAGAAGACCAAAAGCAGTAGGTAAAGTCGATCGATCTGAAAATCAATTTTCGAAGATGGATAGCTTGAAACAAAGTCGATGTGGCAAACAGCAAAATCGCGACGAAGAAAAAGCTGCCGAAGACGTCGGAGCAGAGCACTGACCAAGATTATTACATTTAAAAATCAAATCAAATCAGATGAATCAAATTAAATCTAATCGTCGCAAAATAAAATCCAAATTTAATGTACGGTAAGTCGTCGCAAAATAGTGCAGTCTATGTAACATTGGATTGCTGAAATAAAACTGTACAAACCTAATCGCAAGATTTTCTGCAGTCGATGTTCGGAAGGCGATGAAATCTCACGACGAAATGAGCAAGCCAGTTTGATCTGCAGTGATGGATAAAGAGTATGAAATCAGCATGTGATTAGGGCTGATAGTTCGGGTAAAGTTGTTGGTGGCCATGGCGATGGAGTTGCAGTGTAACGAAGCATAGGGGAATCGATCGATTTGGGGATCAGAGTATGGGATTGTCAAAAAGATTACCTTTTAGTTGGACGAATAAGAATAGAAACGGGAGGCGCGGAAGTGGAAAAGAAGGGCAATTTTGGAAGTTCAAAAAGACACCAAGTAAATTAGGTCATGGAATTATCTTTATTAGTAGTAAAGATGAATACATATTCACATACACTAATGCACATATATACATATATAAACTTATTTAGAAATTTTATACTTATGCTAAATAGTTCACAATGTTTTCGATAAATTTTAGCCGACGAAAAGTCGAAAATTCGAAAAATGAATTCCAGCCACATTTTTGTTTTTTCATGGAACTAAATATTTTATGAACTAATTTTGGAAACTATTTTATCTTCAATATTTATTATTTAAAAGAGTTTGTTTTTAAATTATAAACCTATAATTTGAAAATTTAAAATTAACTAAATGTTCGAAAATTAATCTGGCGAAATTCCGGGTCATTACATAGGCGGTAAGCTACGAATAGGAATTTATGTTGTACACATCATTTCTCAATTAAATCCCTTAATCAGATCTATATAAAAATAATAAGAAGTGGAATGGAAAGTAAAATATTTAAACTACAAAAATCCACAAATACTCCATTAGTTTAATACAAATCAGTCTAGATTCCAACCTAAGAACTGACAATTCACTTTAGTGGAATTTTGGGGTTTTTAATATGACGTTTTCGTAATCCATAACTCCCCAAGGCATGTATCAAATCCAAACTATACTATTCAACTACTAAAATAGAAAAAATAAGATTTCCACTCATAGTTGGTCCTTGGCTTTGTCGTCCTTTGATTTGAGATGCCTATTATAATCTCCTTCAGATCTCTTCCTTTTGATAGATACAACAGGGGGTTTGTATATATGTTAAATTTAGAAAATCAAAGGATGGAGGAGAAGAGGTTTAGAAAATAAGAAATAAACAAAGATAGATATACAGGATTTCCTATTAAAAACCCTAATGGAGTTTTTTGAATCTTAGAAGAGACAAACTAACATAGCTTCGCTAGTGTTTCCAAAATATTTTTTGAATGAAAATAAGCGATCTTGGTCCTATTATAATGGTTGGAACGCACCAAAACCATAGGATGAAGGTCTATTGAAAATAATAAAATTTGGTACGTTAAATTACACAAACCCCAGTCACCACCCTACGTCCATTGGTCGACTGCTAGGGGTCGATCGGTCATGGGTCAAGGGTTGACCAATTCTATTTTGAGAACGTTATTTTGATTTTGTCGTTGTCTAATTTATTTACTTCCTTTATAAATATTTAGTGTTAATGTTAATCTTAATGTTTTAACCTTCAAGTATAATTGTTGTTAACGTTTGAATTTCAAATTGAAAATTAATTAATTATTTGAATTTGAATTCTATTTAAATTATTTTAAACCTGAAAACTTCAAATGTCCATAACTTTTTCGTTTGAGCTCCATTTTTGGCATATTATAAATGGAAACTGATTAGAATTTCACTATGAATACAACAACATAACTTTCGTGCCCAAATTCCAACTTTTGCAGAATTTTCATTTTTTACATTATCCTATTTAATTTCACTAATTTATTTATTAATGGTTGATTTTACAGGTTGTCACATATGGTCCAATTGCATCGAGCCATGTAGAATCATTATCTCCTATGATCGAAGAGCCTGTGGAGTGGATACTCCAACATCCGTAGGGGCTAGCTTTGAGGTCACCTATACTATGGTTCCAGTTTTCGTTGTTATGACTACTAACGAGCCCTACATTCCTAATTCTATCTACTAACCCATCCAATCATCAATAGAAGAGGGCAAAGTTGCTACATCCCTCGCTAAGGAAACCCCAACCGGTGAAGGTATTTCTCTTATCTCTTTGATGTTCAAGAAGCTTTTGTTCTCGTTTGAGATCATTGCTAATCTTTACCTTATTGGGTGAACTTATAGGTCATCTGTTGCTTCCTCCTCCTCCACCAATAACTCAAGGCTTGGGTCTTATTATTATGTAACGATCTGCCTTTTGACCCCTAAATGTCGACATTAATACATCCATGGAATTTGTGTGTCGAGCATCCAAGTGCTAGAGAGACAAATTGTTAGGGTAAAATAAAAGAAAATGAAAAAAAAATAAGAAAGAAGAGAATACAATATCATAATCTCATAAGGGAATGATAAGATAATACAAGCTTTCACTCTAAGATATATAGCATTTCAGAGTTACAATTCAAATATTATCTTCTAGATGGATAGTTAAAACAACATGTCCTCACAATGCTGATATGTACAATATAGTAATGCAGTAGAAATAGAATACTACGGTAAGTGAAACATCCAGCTCGTCTCCTTGAGGTCCAATGAGCATCCAACTAAAACCTGCCTTTCTCAGACTACTCAAAAGAACATATAAGGAATTTAGGAAAAATAAAAGTCATGCATCAAACATAAGTTTAGAATGAGAAACTCAATAAATATGTAGTCGACTTAATGGTACTTTTGAGACCTTTCGGAAATGGTTATCCCCTTAATAGAATCACACATCTAAAAAGCACATGTGGTGACATAATAGATAATGTCTAGGGTGAAGAATATAAATCAAAAAATAACTACAATGCTTACATTGATTACACCATAGAAATATTGAGGATACAATCAAAACCAATGATGTACGTTCGCATAATGGATTTTCTATGGAGATTCCTTGGGTCAAGCCAAATTCAACCTCCAATATGATGGTCGGAAACTACATCCGAGCATAATATATATCTAGATAGAACATACCAATAAGAAAAACATAGCCGGTCCACGTCTAAACACGTGATCCCGAATATCATCATCTCCTACGTGCAACATCGACAAGCATACTCTAAATTTGTAGTGATAACTTCCTGTCGTGGGTCAGCTATACCCAAGCCATGTCCCTACTCTGTTTTTTGTAATTTTCTACTATCGTGGATACGTTCAGTATCTCTCACAGGAGTCTTCATCACACAAACAGGACAAAAATCCTCAAATGGATCCCCACATCTCGAACATATTATGAATCTCTACATACGGTTGGGCATCATGATCAGATCTCGAATCTCTATATAGATTCCTGCATAAGTCCTTCGATGAATCCTAATGCTAACCTCTTCTTTGGACTTAACCTTGGGATAGACAATTCAACTCTATTGCATTATACTTCACAATCGCTTTCAAAACACGGCACCTATATATCAGTTTTGAAGTGGTATTCGGTAAGTAAATACTTACCGATCCTTGTCTCTTCAAAACTAAATCGATGAATTTTCAATAAACTCAATTCTGGTTGTTTTAGAAGTAAGAAAACAATATATAAAGAGGAATCCTCTTCGAGGGATCTCATATATATAAGTTCTTAAAGCTAGGGACATTTCATACCAGTGATCCTCTTGAGATTTCTAAAATCATATAAAACCGTGAAGACTTTAGATACTTCCAAAGTTAATTTTATCAAGTTCGATAGTCGACTAATTAAATTTGGGTTGTTACAAAGTTCAAAATAAACAACCACATATCGAAACCAAATCTCGTATACTTATCATGTTTTCAATCTTATCAACTTACCCTATCGCTTAGTCAAGAGTAAAGCCAGATAAGTTAGAGCACTGGTTGCAAAAGCCTTACCTAGATACTTCATTCTCAACTCTCACAGATAGACAAGCCTACTTCATCGGCTTATAGTGCTAAGTACACCACTAAATGCTTTCCATAAATGAGTAAACACACAAAGCACGATAAAGTCATACAATGCTCGATCAAGTCATGTAAGCGACTTCTAATCCCTTTTATTGAGTTAATACATTTATTAATTAAAACCCCTTCTATTAGTAAAATTTCTTTTATCTGATAAAACGTCAATTATCAGTTTCTACTATTCATTTGTACACTTTTCAATACTTCGAAGATGTATCCATATTCTTATTCCAAATGGTTTAAGAATATTCATAAATCTTAAACAAGATTTCACATTTTCACAATTATCCTTTAGTGTTTAAGAAAAGTTCATTTAAACATTGTTACCACCAACCAAAAACCACTTCACCTATTCCTATCTTTAAAACATTCATTTTAGAGATCTATTTACATTTATATGCCTAATAAAAAGGGTTAAAGACAAATTTTATTAACACATTATCATAATAAACCCAAACCCATTCCACGGTTGTTATTAATTATCTTTAGAAACATTATTGTAAAAATCTAAGTATGTCTTGATTATTAAACAAGGTAATATACTTGTTAATAACTTTGAAAAACCATTCACTATAACATAAGCATTGTAATCCAAAACTTCATTTCATTCTTTTAAAAACCGCTTAACTTACTTTTATGAAATTACATATATATAAAATACTTATAAATAAGTTTTAAATATCTATGTAAAATATTACTGGAGAATAACTAATTTTATTTGATGAAAATAAACTGAAAAAATGTTTTTTTGACAGCATAAGTGATACTCGATTCAAGTAGAGCATTCTTTTTAATGTCTTATGGGCTCAAACCCATGACCTTCAGAACCTCTGTCTAAAATACCTGAACCCTTGATTCATGCATGGATGAAATTTGTCAGACCTAAATTAACAAGATGGATTATTATTCTTCATTTGGCATAGAAAATATATTTTAATTCATTATCCTCATTAACATGGATTGAACAAGTAAAGTTCAAGTCGATAATAATTTCTAACATTAATGGCTAATATTTTCACATATTTTAGATCCTAAAATAATCCAATTTGAGTGTAATATTCTTTTTCTCTTAAATTAGGTGCAGAAAAAGGTTTGAAAATGTTAAATAGTTTCAAATTTCACCTCAATCGGAATCTGCACGAGGGGGATGTGCTCGATTTACTCAAATAACAATAATTTAAAATGTTTTCGCATCAAAATAGCTTTCGTATTTGTTATGTTATCATTGCTACACAACTGTTATATTCTTCTCAAATATGATTAAAATAACAAATTCTCTGTTTAGTTTATATTCATCTGACGTCCATAAATATATGTTTATCATTTATGGGGATTAAAGAAATGAAGTTAAAGTTAGTAGCAGTGAATTGAAGTCGAATAGTTTTACCCCTGAATTTTATGTATATTTTAGACTCTTATCATTTTCTCTTGAATTAGGTGAATGGAGATAAAAATTCAAGCATGGATGAAATTTGTTGGACATAAATCACCAAGAGGATTATTTTTGTTCATTTGACATAAAGAAAATATTACTTAGTTAATTATCTTCATTCATAGGGATCAAACAAGTAATGGAGAAGATGATAGTAATTTCCAACCTAAAAGGCTAATATTTTTAACATATTTTAGGTACCTAAAATAAGCCAATTTGAGAGTAATATTCTTTTTCTATTAAATTAGGTGCACGGAGATTAAATCTTAAGCATGGATAAATTTGTCCAACCTAAATTGATGAGATGGATTATTATTGTTCATTCGGCAAATTTTTTTTATTCGTTATCCTTATTAACATGGATTAGAAAAGTAAAGGTCAAGTCGAGAAGAGTATCTACATTAATGGCTAATAATTTTCACATATTTAACTGAAATAAGCTAATTTGAGTGTAATATTCTTTTTCTCTTCGATTAGGTGCACATATAAGGTTTGAAAATGTTAAATAGTTTCAAATTTCATCTCAACCAGAATCTACATGAAGGGGATGCGCTCGATTTACTCAAATAACAATAATTGAAAATATTTTTACATTGAAATAGCTTTTGTATTTGTTATGTTGTCACTGCTACACAACCATTGTATTCTTCTCAAATATGGTTAAAATAGTAAGTTCACTGTTTGGTTTTATTCTTCTGACATCCATAAATATATATTTGCTCATTTTCATCATTTATGGGGATTAGAAAAATGAAGGTTATGTTGGTAGTAGTGAATAGAAGTCAGATAGTTTTGTTCCTGAATTTGATGTATATTTTAGACTGTAATCGTTTGAGTTAGGTGAATGGAGATCAAAACTCAAGCACAGATGAAATTTTTAGAACATAAGCGAGATGGATTTTTTTTCATTCGATACACTCAAAATATTTTTTATTTATTATCTCTAGTCATAGGAATCAAATAGGTAAAGGAAAAGATGATAGTGATTTACCACTTAAAAGGCTAATATTTTCAGCATATTTTAGGTACCTAAAATAAGCAAATTTGAGAGTAATATTCTTTTTCTCTTAAACTAGGTGCACAGAGAACAAAACTCAAGCATGGATGAAATTTGTCAGACCTAAATTGATGAGATGGATTATTGTTGTTTATTCAGCACAAAAAATGTATTTTTATTCATTATCCACATTAACATCGATTAAACAAGTAAAGGAAAAGTCGATAGTAATTATAACATTAATGGCTAATATTTTTACATATTTAGTATATAAATTAAGCCAATTAGATTGTGACGTTCTTTTTCTCTTAAACTAGGTGCACAGATAAGTTTTGAAAATGTTAAATAGTTTCAAATTTCATCTTAATCGGAAGTCGCATAAGGGGGGGTGCACTCAATTTACTCAAAAAATAATAATTGAAAATATATTTACATCAATATAGATTCCTTATTTGTTATGTTATCATTGTGACACAACCGCTATATTACTCTTACATATGGTTAAAATACTAAGCTCTCTATTTCATTTTTATTCTTCTGACATCCATAAATACGTGTTTGTTCATTTTATCATTGTATTAAAAAAATGAACGTAAAGTTCGTAGTAGTGAATTGCAGTCGAATAGTTTTTGCAATGAGCCAAAATTTCACTACTTTAATTTGAGAATATTTAATTAATTTTAAATATCAAGTAATAGTTTTTATTATTAAAATAAAACTCTTTTAAATAATGAATAATGATGATGAAATAGTTTTTCAAATTATTTTTAAAAAACAATTAGTTCGAAGAATAATCGAAAATTTGACCGGAATTTATTTTTCAAATTTTCAATTTTTCGCCGGCTTAAAGTTATCGGAATCTTTGTAAACTCTATTGTATAATTATACTCATTCATTTTAAATGATGTTAGGATATGATTTTTTATATATGAAAAGGGATATGATTTATTATGTAATTTAAGTAAAGTATTAAGGATGTTTAACATAAATTATCGCATCATTAGAAGACATAAGTACATTAGAGTACTAAAGCATGTTTATTTCATGTTAGAGCATGGTTAAGAGGGGGGACATGACTGTGGGCGTGAGGTACATCATGAGGTGGAGGGCAAGGTAACGTACCATTAGGTTTGTGGAGGGTAAGTACCCTAAGGGCATTTTAGTAATTCAACTTTTGCATTAAAATATATGCCAAATTCCTAATTTTATTATCATTTTTCTCATTCATTTTCACTTTGTAAAACCTTCTCCGAACTTGATAAAATATTTTTATGGCTTCCATAAGAAATTTTAAAGTTAAAACCTAAAGCTTTTCTTACTATTAAAACTCCAAAACCATGTTTAATCACCTTACCTCCGTCCTACCTCCCTCCTTCTTCCAAAAGCAAGCTCATTCCTCCTTGAACCAAGCATGACCGAACCCTACGTTCCCTTGGTTGAGTCCATCCACGTCCCTTCTTGACTTAAATTCAAAGTTTTTATAAAAAGAAATCCACGATCAAAGCTTTTTCCAAAGTTCTAGTTCAGGTTGCTTTGTTTTGGTGATTAAACTTTTGTTTTAAATTAAAAAAATTTAACTTCATAAGTTATGCTTAACTTAGTGCAAACTTGTTGGATGTTGGTTAAGAAATGATGCTGATGTTATGGTTATATATATATATATATATATGCTTGGATGTAATGTTATATTGGACTTGAGATTTGAAATCTAAATGTTGTTTGTGCATGTAAAGATACGATCTTGCTTATTTTTTTTGTATGTAGCTTGTGTGTTTATGTTATGGATATGATTTTATGATTGTATGCTCTAAAATGTTAGCACTTTGTATTGTTATGACGATTTGAAATCCTTGTGTGAAACTATAGTTCTAGTTTTAAAAAATCAAAATAATTTTCAGAGTTCAAACTTTGTTTTTAGTTTCCAAAACACTTGCCTAAAGTTTGATAAAGTTACTAAGCTTTCATAAGTTAAGTTTTCAAAAGAAAGAGCCAAAACAAGTTTTGAAGTTATGTTATCCATAGTGATAGTTGCTATGAATGTAGTTTCGCTAAAATGTCTAATTTTTGAAAAGTTAAGTTTTTGTACCTATAAGAGGTTTAGAAATGTTTTGTTAATAATGATATTTAAGAAAGTTAATTAAGAATTTAATAATTTATTATTAATTAATTAAGTTTGGCAATTAAAAATTAATTAAGTATAGGGTTAACTATTAATTAAATTTTAAGCAACTGTTTAATTATTTTTTATTCTAAATTATTTAAGAGTTTAATTTATAAATAAGTTACTTATTACAGGATTAATTATTTCTTAATTTATAATCAAGTTAAGTTAAGACTTAATCAAGACTAATTATGATTTAATACATGGTTTAACTTGAAATAAATTATCTAAAAAGAGTTTTAAATTTTAATCACTTTGTTTTCAAATGATCAATTTGTTTAACAGGCAACTTTTCAAAAATAGTTTTGAACACAAGGGATTCTTTGTGTCATTACCCTAAGTAGTTGAACAAATTATGCACACTTTGATATCATTTGTTTAGCAGAATAAAACACCATTCTGCAAATTAAGTTATAAATGACATCTGTTTTGTAGAATAGATCACAGTTCTACCATAGTTCACCAAGTAGATTATGTTGGCATCCATTAAGTAGAAATAAAACCCAGTCCTACTATTTTGGTAACTTGGACATTTTCCAATATGTTGACAGATTGTTGGTTTTTGATCCCTTTTACATACCTGCTTGTTATATAAATACCCGTGGATAAGTTAAACTCAGTTAAATGAAATATCATGGTCATTAAGACACTTTTTGGTTTTGTGAAATCAATCATTTTAAATATATTTTTAATAAAGGTTTTAAAGTAAATTTATTACTTATTTATAATGCTTAAAGTTTATTATCATTTTAATAGGTTATTTAAAGGATGATTAAGCAATTATTTTATTAAAGATATTTTGAAATAATTTAACACTTTCCTAAATGTTTGTTCAAAAATCATCATTTTGTTATTGTGATTTAAAGATAATTTAATGAAGAATATTTAAATAATAATTTTTTATTTAAAGGTGTTTTAAATAATTTATTGCTTATCAAAAGAACTTTATTGATTAAAGTTTATTAAAGAAGTTTTGTTTTAGATAAGGGAAGTTTATAAATGAAATTTTATAAATGATTTTGGATATTTATAAAAGAGTTTTATATATAAACTAGGGAATTATAAAGTGTTTATAAATTGATTTGGAGTTTAAATGAAAGTGATTTATTAAAAGGAATATAGAAAAAATTGCAAAAGAATTTGAAATGAGATTTCCTTTAACTGACCTTCTTAATTTTGGTGGTATGAACATTTGTTTCACGCTTAACACCGAAGGAATAGTGTTTAGGGTTATCACCATCTCCGTTTCAATAACACTTGTTTTGATCTTTTTAATATGATTTTGAAATAACAAATCTTTCACAACGTTCTGTGAATATACTTATGCTAGCGAGATAAGTATATGAATATCTAGATAAATATTTTGGAAAGAGATTTAAATAAACGAGAGATATATTTTGAGGCTTAGTGGTTTCTATGGGTAATTAAAACTCTGAATTGTTGCTTTTTTTTATTTGATTGTTAAATAACTGACTATCAAATTTGGGTCAAAATATAACTCTGGAAAATCTAGGAGAAACACGTAAGTTACATGGCACAATCATCTTCGACGATGTTGTACTATGCGTATAAATCTCGTTTTGTTCTCCAAGGAGAGATGATAGGGCAATCCATCAACTTAAAGGTTAGGGGGTGATCTCTGCTCCTATATCATGTCTGATTATTTCCAAAAGAACTGGAGTTGAGTTCAACGGAACTATCGAATGTTGTTTCGAAGAGACCAGGATCAAATAAGTATAAATTATCTGAAAACCAATCTGATCCAACTCAAGTGTTCTGAATTGTAGACATCTTGAAGATGATTGAAGATGGAGCTTTTGAAGTGCAAGGGCTACTTGCTAATAATCTTTAGAGTAATTCCAAAATGGATGTAGTAGAGATATTGCCTTCGGCTTTGTTTAGACCCAAAACAAACTTATGTGGATGAATGCTAGCACTGTATTGCTGCCTGGAGGGCAATGTTAGCATTCCCAATGGAATTTCTATTAAAAAGTTAATCGTAAGCTCAAGCCTCATGCCCAAGAACCACAAAAATCAGGGGATATGCTTTAAGGCTATGTGGTTCGCTACCAACAAGGTATGGTCATCACCCGATCTAGATCGATATTGTAGATTATGTAGGCTCGAGGCCCATTTAGGTTGTTTACCCCAAGAAGGTTGATGACATAGTCGGTGTTATCCAATACGGGGTAAGGCCGGTCTTGACTCATAGGGAGTCCATGTGAGGCTCTCGCTGTATTTTATCTAGAGATGCACTGTGATAGGTGGTACTCCAATGCCTAGTCATTGATGGAATCCATTTTCCAACAGGTGCCTTTACGAATTTAGTTATATACCTATTATTTTGGAATTTAATTAATGTAACATTTTTGGCTATGGTTAATATGTATTTTCATCTTAGACATTATTATAATATCACTGGATTTTCTATAGAAAGTGTTTTGGTTATCGTAAGGTAAAAACTCATCCGTGTTTATGTATGCCGTGGTCTTACAAGATACCTTTGATTTTAAAGGGTTTCATAAGTTAAATAAATAAAATTGCCTGTGATTTGACATTCTCACGCGGGATTTACCAGACTGACATGAGCATTGTTTTCTTACAATGCTTGGGTCAGCACGAGCATATTTTCTAGATTTAGCTGGATCTTTTAGAGCTTTCCAGATTTCTTACAACGCTCGGGTCGAGACTTTCATAACATTATCTATTAATACCCGAATCTATTTTTCGGGACATACATTTCAGGACTTTATTTTCAATTACCCAAATCTGGGTTTCGGGACATACATTTCAGGACTTCATTTTCTATTACCCAAATCCGAGTTTCAGGACTTTATCAACCACCATCTTTATTATGCCCCAATCTTGGCAAAGTATTTATATTTCTAATAACTACTACTATGAAAGTCTGCTTATGCAATATGTGCCATAATCTGGGCTGAAGATTCTTTTGCAAAAGATTGTCTGACATATGTCCTAATCTGTGCTCAGAGCTTAATACAAAAGTAATACCTACTAGTTCAAGTTTAATTGATCATAAAAACCTAAATTTGGGTTTAGAAATGCCACGCAGAGGACTATTTTTCGGATATTGTTGTCTGGATTCTGGGTGTCACATTATCAACTTCCAAACTTCACAATTTAATACCCTAATCTGGGTTAAATTTCATTGTTTCCTAATCCTTATCAAATCCTGAATTGGGGTATGATGTAATGAGTATATTGTAGACAACCGAAAGTTTCAAGCTAGTCTTCTTTGTGCCAAAATTAAAGTTGATGTTTGTTAATTTCGAATGATGCTCTCCAACATGCGAATGAAGGCATTAATATGTTGACCTATTACTAAACACGCATGTAAGTATGACAATTGGCTAACAACAGCGAATATCACTAACTTTGAATTTTGTAGGGAAAATAAAGTTATAAAGGGTAAGAAAGTTATGAAATCTTTGTCCTAAAGATCAAAAGCTTCTTTCATACGGAGTGGGCGACAAAATGTTAGCCATAAAATCTACTCAAAAGCAGAAGTATGAAAGAAGGTTAATAGGATTGAGGTTTCAATGAAGAAACATGCCTAGGCATCATAAAGGAAATAAAAAGTTGTTTTGAAGGCATTGAGAAGGTATTGAAGGAGTTGAAGGCACCAACTACTCATACAGTGCAAAGGCTTTCAACCCAGATGGAATAGATATACCCTACCGCCACTTCCAACCTTTTGACAAAGATAAAAAAGCAAGGGCAACTTTGGAATCCCTTTTGAAGGAAATAGATGGTGCTCTCTCAACTACATGCCAAACCTTTCGGAGTCAAATATTTCGCTTCTATCACAACGTTTTTGAAAGCATATACAAAACTTACGAACCAGTCGAGGTCCATAATTTTAAGAGAAGGTTCTGCATCAGTTCATAGGCATGCATTCAAGAGTTACTCAACATCATTAAAATAATTGACAATTGAATCTCTTCGAAACCAACATAATCGACCTATCACCATTTTTGCAAGCTTTAAACATACTTCCAATAACAACAAAGAAGGAGAAGATGCATTCAGAAAATCTTTCGACAGTGTCGAAAGGTGTTGTGAAGAAAGCAGTACTCAGAAATCAACGAAGGCGAAAGGTTGATAAAGTCCTCTTTCGACTCAGTCGAAAGGTCTGGGAAAAGGCAAAAGAAGCAAAAGGGTAAAACAAGAAGCACAAGAGAACACCACTCGACGACATCGAAAGGGTTATGGCCTCTCGACCAAGTCGAAAGGCTTGACGCGACATATAAAAAGGGGTCCTCTCGACTCAGTCGAAAGCAAAGGCGCGGAAGGGGGTCGACCTGCATATATAAATAAGACCCAAAGGGTCTAGTTTTGGGGACCGGACTCTGGAATCCAGAATTCATTTTCCTTCTACTTTCTTAGTGACAATTTTATTCTTAAGAAACCCTAAATCAAATTAGGGAAAAGCTCTCTATCTTGTAACTCATTTTGGATTATGAATAAAAAAGGGAGATAGCTTGTTCATTAGGGATATTGGCGACGAGGAAGATCATTTAGACCATTAGCTAGACTAATGATCAATTGCACATGATTCTCACCTATTGACATGATCTCCTTTTGTCTATGTTATGTATAAGAATGATTTGTACATTACCAATCGAATCACATCATCATCGGAACCTGCATTTAAAAATGAGAATCAAAGTGATGATGGGGTATCGACCATGTTAAGCTCATGAGACTTGGGAATACCAAGATTGATCTTATACAAAGAAAACAAAATGGATTGTTGGCAATAATAAGCTAGGACTGTTCCGAAAGGAAGAAACCCCTCTCGACCTGATTGAAAGGGGTATTTACGAAGGAATCTTAGTTTATAATTGGCTCACAATCGTATATAAAGGAACTCTTTCGAAGGGGATTAACCCTTTTTCAACATCAGTAACCATTTCGAAGGGCTTCCATAGTAAGAATAACGAATCCCTACTGTCGAAAATGACTGAATCATACTGATGAAGTATGCATCCCCATTCGACATAAACGAAACGTCTTGAATGTTACCTTTCCACATGATCGAAAGGGATGAAAAACAAGAATGATCGGCTATTTTCAACTCACTCGGGGGATAAGACTCAATCAAATGTTATTCTTAAAAACTATATCCCAATGTGAACTTCTTGAGGCCTTTCGATTAAGCCAACCTCGTCGAAGGGTTGGGATAGCTTATTTAACTCTTTCGACTAAGCCAACCTGGTCGAAGGGTTGGATAACTTTATTAATCCTTCCAATTAAGTCAACTTGGTCAAGTGGTAGAGATATCACCTTAATCCTATTGACTATGTCACCCTACTTAAGATGCATGCTTCCGAAGGAGTGAATCCTCTCAATAACTTGGTCTCGTTTGAATTGAATTACCTAATGAATAGCATTGGGGATGTTAACAAATTTTCTTGTTAACATTTTTGGCGCTAGAAGGAGCGCTCGAACCTCTGATCTTATCACTGTATACAGACTAATTGTGGCCCGTTTCTCTTGCATAGGAAAAATAAGGCCAAAACTTTTAAGTGTAATTGTGGAAGAAGCAATACACACCACCATTCTGGAGGAGAATATAGCTCCATCTTTCGACCTGGATGAGGCCATTCTTGGACAGACTTTAGCACCGGCAAAACAAGATGAAAAGGTAGCAAAAATCAAGTACTTGGAACGATAGTTGCAAGAAATGCAGGTGCTACTATAGATCGCCTTGTCCAAAAAACCTTCAAAGACTCCGAGACAGACTCAAGGAGAAGAGGTGATCTGTCCTATGAGGAATCTGAGGACTAATTCCCAAGAGTGCAAAGACAAAGTGGACTTGACCTCCTAGAAAAAGAAGGAACTTCCCCCAAACAAGAGCTAATCATTAGGGAACAGTTCTTGATAAATCATTCGAACAGTCTAGGAGTTTAACATCTAAAGAATTTTGTCCAAACTAGGAAAATTACAATAATGTCGAAGCTTTTCTGAAAGATGCTCCTGAGAAGGCTATCAAAGATGCCATGAATTCCAAGGGAAAAAGAACAATGGACGAAAACATCAATGACATTGAGAAGGTGCCACCTTTCACCGATGAAATCATGGCTATAGTAATACCACCATATGTCAAAGTCCAGTCCATGAAATATCATGGGATTACAGACCTCGATGATCATCTTATGGATTTTGACAACCAAATGGACTTGTATAATGCGTTCGGGGTCGTCAGATGCAGACTGTTCCCAGTCACTATTTAGGGAGCAGCAGCCAAATGGTATAGGCAATACAAAGAAAAGTCCACCTACTCCTGGAAACAATTTTTTACGAGTTCTCAACCCAATTCTGCATCTGCAAGGATTCTACTATCGACTATACCATCTTGGAAAATATAAAACAAAGGCAGGAAGAGATTTTGGGGGACTACTTGAGAAGGTTCAACGCTGAAGCTTTAAAGGCCAAGGATATGAACGATCGTGATAAGCTCATTAGTGTCCATTCTGGCTTGATTGAGAATACCCCTTTCTGGTAGCAGCTCTTTGTCAATGGCTGCAAAGACCTACAAGACTTTAACTTTCAAGTTGATAAGTTCATCGGAATGGATGAGCTTTACTATGCCAAGAAGAAAACAATTCCTAGGAAGGATGGGGGAAGATTTGACCTGGACCGTGGCCACAAAAGGGTCAATGGGAAGAGCCAATTGCTAACACGGTTGCTTTAAACAAGCTGTTGTCTTACATCTATGCTATAGCTAAGGAAAGATTCAAATTTCCAACCTCCTTCAAAGCAAAGAACAATCCTTAACATAAAAAAGGAGGAAACTACTGTGCTTACCACAAAGAAAATGGCTATAAAACTGATGAGTGCAGAGTTTTGGTTGAAATAATCCAAAAGTTGATCTGGGAAGGTCATATAAAAGAGTTTGTTCAAGATCAGCATAAAATCTAATGATCATAGAACGCTCCGCAGAAGCACCCAGGAAACATTATGAATGTGCTAGAGGATGAGGACCCCCTAAGCTTAAGCCTGATAATCAATAGGATTGATGTGATCCATGGTTGGCTACATCCAGTAGAAATTAGTAAGTGGGTCCAAAGCAGATACATCCAAGAGGCAAAAGACAGGATCTACTCTGTTCAAGAAGAGCCCTCAATGAAGAACCCACGCCTTATCATTCAAATGCCCAATCTGGTGGTCACTCCACAAGAGCTACGCAAAGAAGGACATCATCCTCATAATGACCCTGTCATGATTTCTGCACAAATTACGTTATCTATTATCTCCAAGATTCTGGTCGACATAGGCAGCGCAATCAATGCAATCTTCAAACATGCCTTCGATTATATGAACATTTCTAAGCGCAAGTTAGAGCCAAGCAAAGAGCCCATATTTAGGTTGAACAACAAAGGATCAACTCCAATGGGGCAGATAAAGCTATTTGTGCAAATGGGACAGCCGCCAACTTGCAGGACATTTGAAACTATTTTTGTGATAATCGATGAACCTTCCTGCTATAATGCATTCTTCGGCAGGCCAGCTCCTGATGAGATCGATGCTTTTGTCTCCCCTAAATACCTCATGGTAAAGTTCCTAACAAAGCGAGTTTGGGGAACTATACGAGGGGAACAATTTAGCTCCTGAGAAATGTACTTTGCTACTCTTGACCAATACAAAAGGTAGTATTATGCTTACTTTGATTCTTTTAATGATTCACAACCTTTGGATGATGGATTTTCACATCCAACATTCGAAGCAAAGATTAACATTAAAAAGTCTAACAAACGTATGTATCAAAGGTACATCACTCCTGGAAGCAAAAGAAAGGGAATTGACACTAACTCAACAGAGGAGGGTCCTATAGTCTTAGAGTTCGACTGTAAAGGTGAAACAATGAGGATAAAACCCATAGAATATCTTGAGGAAGCCCACACAGATTCAGATGATGTTTCTAAAATAGTCAACGTGGGAAAGGATCTTGCTAGTGAGTTAAAGAAAGACTTGATACAGTTCCTGAGGGTCAACATGGATTTATTTTCTTGGTCACATTCCGATATGGTGAGAATTGATCCAACTATCATGTGCCATGCCCTTAATATCAGTCCTAGAGCAACCCCCATAAGACAAAAAAAAGAGAAAATTGGAAAAAGTACGATCGGATGCTTTAAAGAAGGAGGTTGGCAGACTCCTTGAGAATGGATTAATTTGGGAGATATATTATCCTAAATGGTTAGCCAATCCATTTTTGGTAAAGAAGTCAAATGGAAAATGGAGAACATGCATTGATTACATGGACCTAAACAAAGCATGCCCAAAGGATTGTTTCCCGCTACCACGGATAGATCAGTTAGTGGATGCAACAAGCAGACACAAATTGTTATCCCTCATGGATGCTTATTCAGGGTACAATCAGATACTGATGCTCAAACCAGATGAAGATCATACCAGCTTTATAACTAAAAGGGGAATTTATTTCTACAGGGCAATGCCATTTGGGCTAAAGATTTCAGGGGTCACCTATCAAAGCTGGTTAATTGAATGTTTAAGGAACAAATTGGTAGAAACATGGAAGTTTATGTTGATGATATGATGGTAAAGTCTAGCGAGCCTGAAAACCATCTTAAGGATCTAGAAGAAATGTTTAGAATATTGTGGAACTATCAAATGAAATTGAACCTGAAAAAGTGTTCCTTTGGAGTTCACTCTGGAAAGTTCTTAGGTTACCTAGTAAGTGCTCAAGGAATCAAAGCAAGTCCTGACCAAATTCAAGCCATAAAGGACATGGCTGAACCAAAAACTAGCAAGGAAGTAATGAGCTTGAATGGAAGGGTAGCTGCCTTAAGAAGGTTTATCTTAAAAGCTACTGATAAGTTACCTTTCTTTGATGTGATTAAGAAAAATAAGAACTTCGAATGGGGAGAGGATTCCAAGAAAGCTTTCTTGGAATTAAAAAGCCATTTGAAAAAACCACCCATACTCTCAAGTCCCGAGAGCGAGGAAATAGTGTACCTGTACATGGCAGTATCAGAACATGCAGTTAGCTCGGTACTAATTAGAGTAGAAAATGGGGCACAACTTTCGGTATACTATGTAAGATGGCGATTAAAGGATGCAGAGATTCGATACCAAGTTATAGAAAAATTAGCCTATTGCTAGATTCTCACAACTCGAAAGCTTAGAGCATGCTTTCAAGCACACGCGATCAGGGCATTGATCAACTTTCCTCTTAAGCAAGTTTTTAGTAAGCCAAAAACTTATGAAAGATAGGTAAAATGGGGTATTGAGCTCAGTCAATATGAAATAGAATTTCAATCACGAGTTGTAATCAAAGGGCAGGCACTAGTAGACTTTGTCAATGAATGCACTAGCTTTATTGAGGAGCAATCGGAAAAGGAAAAGGATTAGAAGCCTATGTGGAAATTATTCATGGGTGGCAATTATTCATGGATGAAGCATTAATGAACAAGCGGATGGGGCAGGATATATAATCATAACCCCAAATGGATATCGTTTGCATTATGCCATGAAACTGTGATTTCCTGCAACCAATAAGATGACAGATTATGAATCAATGGTAGCAGGATTAACCTTGACACTAGAACTAAAAATCCCATGAATACAGATCTTTAGCGACTCTCAACTAATGGCGAATCAAGTAAAGCAGATATATTAGACAGAGGACCCAAAACATTGCTTATATGTGAAGAAGATATTACGAATGCTTGCTTTGTTTGAGGATTTTTGGATAAATCAAGTTCGAAGAGTAGAAAATGCACAAGCAGACTCTTTAGCAAAATTAGCCAGCTCAAAAGGAGGCCTAGAGGCATGAATTGTCCTAGTTGGATATTAGGAAAATCCAAGTATTGAAAAAGAAACATCCGAACAAGGGAAGGAATTATTGGTTATGACAAGGTCTAAGCCAAGACTTAAGAAGAAGAGGAAAAAGAAAATGGTAAAGAATTAACAGATGAAGGGGTGGACCAATCAAAGTCGAGCAACACATATGATGATACATGATGTCACCTATTGTTGAGTACCTGATTAAAGGAATACTACCATCCGACAAAGGAGAAGCGTCCAACCTTCATTATGATGGACAAAATCCTCTATAAAAAGGGATATGCTCTTCCCTATCTTAGATGTGTAAGCAAGAATGATGGGATAAAATTAATGACTGAAGCACACGAAGGGTTTTGTGGAGATTATTCAAATGGGACAAAGCTGCCAAAGAAAATAATGAGGCAAGGGTTTTACTGGCCCCATATGGTAAGCCAAGCCATAGACTATGTGAAAAGATGCGAAAAATGTCAAAAATATTCAAAGATATCCAGATTGCCCCCAAGTCAATTAACTCCAATTACAAGTCTATGGCCCTTTGATGTATGGGGAAAAGATTTAATCGGCCCATTGCCAATTTCAAAGGGAGGAGCGAAATATGCCTTAGTGGCCATTGATTATTTTACCAAATGGGTTGAAGCGGAACCACTTACAAAAATCACTTCTGGGAAAGTATTGGGATTTATTATCAAGAACATCATAACCAGGTTTGGAATTCCCTAGAAAAAATCTCTGACAATAGAACCCAATTTGAGAGCGACGAATTCTCTCGCTTCTGCCATAAGAATGAGATTATTAAAAGCTTTTCATATGTCGCACATCCAAAAGATAATGTAGTAGTTGGCTGCGAATAAAACCATAAAATCAATTCTGAAAAAGCGACTAAACAGGGCAAAAGGAAATTGGGTAGAAGAGCTGCCACTTATGCTATGGGCTTACCGAACGTCAGCCAAGACAGCAACGGGACATACCCCTTACTCTTTAACATATGGGTGTGAGGCGATGCTACCAATCGAGATTGAGATATACTCACACCGAAGGATTACCTACGCATTTGATAAGAATCAAGAGCTGAAAAAAGAATCATTAGATTTGATACATGAACTAAGAGATGAACCAGCGGTAAGAACCACCGAATATTAGAGAAGAATTTCGAAGTATTACAATTCAAGAGTAAGAGCTCGATCATTTCACGAGGGGAATTCGGTACTCCGTAGAGTAATGGCCAATACTAAGAATCCTGAAGATGGACCAAACTGGAAGGGACCATTAATTGTGTGTAGAATAATCCCCCAGGGAGCCTATAAATTGTGCCACCCAGAAGGCAATATGGTGCCTAGAACATGGAATGCTGAGCATTTAAGGCCATATTTTCCGAAGATGAATCAATAAAGAGCTTCATTTTGTAAAGAGAAAATCTACATGATTGGGGGTGGAATGCTCATTATAGTTGGAAATTACCTATGATGGTAGCCTACCTAAGATGGTAGAAAAGCCTCTATCTGTGCTGAGGTGACTAGGGTAGAGCACCTCCTTGAGTGAGGGCGGGTAAGCTTTTAGCCGTGCCATGAGATGGACAGGTTAAAGCACTGGACATGCCCTTGGTCGCGCCTCTAGTCAGGTCAAGGCACCTCTTAGGGGAAGGACAGAGTAAGCCTTAATCTATGCCATAAGATGGCCAAGTTAAAGCACCGAACAAGTCTTTGTATGCACCATGCTATGGCCATGGTAAGGCACCTCCTGGAGGGAGGACGGAGTAAGCCTTTATCCGCACCATAATATGGCCAGGGTAAAGCATTGAACAAGCCCCTGTCCGCGCTGCAAAAGGGGCAGGGCGCCTCTTGGAGGGAGGTCGGGTAAGTCCTTGGCTCAAGCCTCTAAGATGAACTAACCAAGAGCACCGGACAACAATGGAATAAGATGTCCAAGCCCAAGAAGAGGCTCAATCAACAGTGGACTAAGATGTCCGAACCCAAGAAGAGGCTCAATCAACATTGGACTAAGATGTCCAAGCCCAAAAGGAGGCTCATTCAATAATGGACTGAAATGTCCAAGCCCAAGAGAGGCTCATCAAATAATAGACTAAGATGTCCAAGGCCCACGGGAGGCTAATCAAGTGCAAGAGTAAGATGTCCAAGCCTATGAAACGGCATATCCGATCATGGACTGAGACGTCCAAACTCAAGAGAAACTAATCAAATTATTCAAAACCTGAAGGGTTCATATTTGTCGAAGAAGATAGAGGCAAAGGAGTGAAACATAGCTCCATTAATTATTACCTGCATATATGTAACGACCTGCTATTTCGAACCATTCAAATCGACAATCATCCACGCATGTCAGACTTGAATTGCTCAAAACAACAGATTGTTAATTTTATATTTGGAAAAGCTTACCATATACACTAAATAAATCAATCATAGACACAGAGTAATATAACAATAAGCAGCGGAATAGATAAATAGTAGTTCATGAAGCTACTACAGAATATCAGAGTCTAAAATACAACAGAAAATCTCAAGTACATGGATGTCACAAATACATAAACAAATGACAAGTCTGAACATACTGGAAATAACTGAATAACTGGAAAGCTGAATAGATAGAAGAAAGATCTCCAAGCAAAACTCCAAGCTCCAAAGGTGAGTCTCAAATGCTGTGACACTCAGTCTGACCCGAGCATAAAGCAAAACACAAAACACTCGAGTCAGGATTAACATTCTTATGCAAGTAAATCAACTCAAGTGAAATATCCAAGTGAAATGCAAATAACTTAAAGGATGTTTGGAATTTCTATCCTTCAAGGATCCATGGAACTATCTACATACATAGTACAATACGCTACATAGATAATGTCTAAAGTAAAGTAAACTATTAAAATAGCGTTAAGGTGTTACCCATATCCCCCTTAACACATTTTTATATGTATTCGCATAGTCTATACAGTACCATAATTCCTTCGTAAACTGAAGGGCTATTAGAGGGCACTCCATAGGTACGGTACAAACCAAACTCAGAGAGGGCACGATAAGGCATGTGACAAGGCACGTGAGGCAACGTCCAGGGTAGGATACTATCGTTTTGCGGACCAGGAATGGTGGTAACACATAGCAGCTACTACCGCCCACCTCGAGACGCACTCCCAAATCAAAGGTGCACCCAATTAAATCACAAAGTAATAGAATAGTATCGAAGAAATGTGCCTGATAGGAGGAGCGACCCAACTTGGCCCGGCATGGCTCCTGTTTTAGTCACATCAAGCTGACTCGTGGTAGTCAGGGTTGCATTCATACCTCATATAGACGTCGCCAAACCATCCTACTTCGTTATGGATTCTCCACCAGGTGCATAGTTGTTAAAGTGGTTCTCCGTATTGGCAGAGAGTATGACAATATCCGAGACATCGATGGGTTCTCTGCCCCTGCGGGGATGGAGCGACAGAAGTATTGTCCTATCAAACTTCCTTTAATTCGTTTCAGCTGATCCCGGTCTCTTTAATAACCAAACGCTTATTTCACACCATGATCATTTTCATTTCAAACAGTTCATAATTGATATCAAAATATAATATTCATTTCAAAATCATATCACTTTCGAAATCATATTCCTTTTCGGAATCATATTCACTTTCGAAATCATATTCACCTTCGAAATCATATCACTTTCAAAATCATATTCAATTCTAAAATCATAACCAGAAAATAGTTTAAACCATCATATCAAAATATTAGCATTTTAATCCATTAAATCGAAATCATAATAGTTCCAACTGAAATAGTTTAAATATTGAAAATAGTTTATATATATTGAAATAGTTATAAATTAAAAATAGTTTATATATTTAAAAATAGGTTATAGATTAAAATAGTTTATATATTAAAAAAAACTTTATATGAAGAATAATTTCAAGTTAGAATTGTTTCTTCCGATTTCACAAATCAATTCAAATCAACTTAAATGCCAAAATTCAATTTAAATCAATCTCAGTTCAATAATTTCAATTAAAAAGTTTAAAGGTTCAATTCAAATTCTCATTAAAACCATTTTAATTTATGTCGATTTCAAATCCAGGTTTGAAATACAAATTCAAACCACTTCCAATTCAATAGGTTTCAAAGTTTAAATATTCAAACAATTTAAAATAACTCAATTTGATAAATTTCATTTATATTTCTAAATTCAACTTTTATTTAAATTAGGAATTATTCATTCAATCATTTTTAATAACTTTTGAATAAAATCTTGAATTACAAATTTAAATCAATATTAAATATTCAATTCCAATTTTATTTAAATTTGAAAATATTCATTTAATCACCTTTAATCAAAATCCAGTTATCAAGTTATAAATATCATATCTTTAAAATCTCAAAATCAATAAATCCAAATCAATTTTATTTAAATACAATTATTAACCAATTTAACCATCAAGTCAACTCAATCTATCTTTCCAACCTTAATTTATTAATGTTATTACAAAATCTATTTTTAAAATATTAATATGATTTAACTTAAATACTTAAACATGATTTATGTATATTAGTTAAATTAAATTATTATTATTATATTAATTATTAATAAATTAAATTTTATTTTACTAAATATATTGTACAAAATCTTATTTTATATATTTTAAAATAATAAAATTATAAGTAAAATCTAAAAATTTATATTTTTCAAAACTTAACTTATAAAGTTCAAATTTCCAAACATATAATTTAAAAAAAACCTAAATTTTACACATATATTAAAATAAAATCTTTATATTATATTTAAAAATCAATATTTATTTAAAACCCATATATTTCCTTTCAAAATTTTGGAAATCATTTTTCAAAAATAAACCAACGGTATATAATTTACTATCCTATGGGCAAGTGATGCGGACATTTCAATTCACAATAATTTAACATTTACGGGTATATATCATTTCAACCCGCAATCCCAAAATTTCAAAATCAAAAAATTGCTTGGGTTTATCGTTTCAACCCATAACGATTTTCCCTAATCTATAAAATCGTTCGAGTATGTATCATTTCAACCCATAGGAAATTTCTAAACTAATAGGGAACTTGTAGTGTGAGAAAAATAGAATAAAACAGCATAACATATCAATTACAAGCATATATAATCATTAACAATTTAAAATTTTACATATATACAACATGCTATGGTGTCATATGTCAATTAACACAGGTTAACAAATGCAGAAAATAACATATCATTCTTAACAATTAAATTTCTAACCAATTCAAAATTTAACAACATATTTCAATCGTCATTTCATGTGAATTAAATTTACTAAATATAAGAATGCTAATCGTGAGTGATCGCTTACCTTTCGAGGCTAGAGAAATTCGACAACGCAACAAGCTACGATTTTGAATCACAAACTCGACAATCGACCAATCCAAACGATAATTTCCAAAGAAAAGCAAGGTGAACACGAATTCGACGAACAAAGCAAAGCTGATACTAAGAGTCGATGAAAAATAAATCAAAACTAGCTTGATATAAATGGAATATATATATATATATATATATATAATTATTTTTTCTTAAAATCAATATTCAACTAAAAACACAAATTTAAAATAAAAATCTTCAAATAAACATTTAAACATAATTTATATATACTAAAGTTATTACAAAAAATCTATTTCAAAATATTAACGTAAATTTAAATAAATTCTTTAAACATATTATACATATAACTTCTTCTTTTTTATAATAAAAAACATAACAAAACAATGCAAAGCAAACCTAGTGGTTTTTGGTGGCTGAAAACACTTCTCGGGCTCGGGTTGCTCATGTGGGCTGTTAGGAGATCGGAGGGGTGATGGCATGGAAGAAGTGGGCGGTGCTTGGGGTTCTGAAATGGAAGAGTGCAGGCAGTGTAAATGGTTCGGGTTTGGGCTGTGTTTATGGTGGAGAAGGCGGCTGTAGCCAAGGAGGAGCGGGTTGGTGGACTTGGAAACTATCCATCGTGATGGACATGATATATATGCTTTGGAATGATGCATTTGGGCTGTGAGCACAGGGCGAAGGAGTAAGGTGTTGTAACAACCCGCATATTTTACGATTGTATATTTAAATGTTTTATTTAAATATAGCGTCGTTAATCGGATTAAAGTCCGAAAAGCTACTTTTTGTAAATAGTCGAATTGGGACTCGAGACCACTTCCATTGAGTCCAAAATGGCGTTTACAACTTTTTTGAGTATAAACATCGATATGTTTGGAGTTGAGTGAATTTTGCTATTTTTTCTATTGGGCTTTGGGTTTTGGGTTTCAGCTCATTACTCATCTAATACCCTAACTCCACTCAACTTCCTTCATACATTTTCATTTCCTAACACTCTCAAGCTTAAGAGAAAAATGGGGGAAAGAATAGGAAATTAGAATTCCAAACCCAAGTTTAATTAGGAAATACAAATTCTAGCTCCAACATCAAAGAGAAGCTAAGGTAAGCATTCTCTTCTTCTTCTCCATCTCTATCTCTCTTCAATTCTCAGAAATTCCTAACCCTAACTTAGGAAAAACTTCACCTTTGATAATAGATTGAAGATTCTAGAGGTGTGTTGAAGAGGAATTGTTCTTGCCTTGTTTTTAAAGCTTCTCATTCATTGTTTTTGGGTTTAAAGGTGAGTTCTTTAATTCACATCTACGTCTATAGCTATCATCGTTGTTAGGTATGAATTCCTAACATTTGTGCATATTCATTTGCTTTTGATTTGAATTGATTTGGGGAATTTTCCAAATTTTGGTGTTTTGGTCCAATTTTATGAAAATCCTACTATGGATGTTTGGACATTGATATTTGGGGTGTATCGAAGAGCCTATAAGGCTGGGTTGTCGCTTGGCGTAAATCCCTAGTCTCCGTCGCTCGACTGATCGCTTCTGAATCAATTTGGCCATCATTGGCCTAGGGTGTTTTTTGCCTACCTGAACCATTCAGACATCTGAATGGTAATTTCAGACGTTTGGATTCAGACCTGGAGCAAAAATATACACGACGGAAAAATAAAAAATGGCAGTGACTAATTTCAGACGTTTGAATTATAGGATCAGACGTCTGATTGGGGGTCCAGACGTCTTAATTGTGCTTTCAGACGTCTGGGTGGTTTTCTAGAATATTTCCCGAAACCAAATCCAAACGTCTGGAATTGACCCCCAGACGTCTGGAATTGCCCAGTTTTGCCTATTTGCCTATTTTTGATTGAATTTCCATTGTTTATCGATTTTAGTTACTCTGATTAGTTGTTATCACTTTTATCGACCTTGATGACTTCTTTTTTGGGATTTTTGGGAATATCCATTTTGATGGATTTGATATTGATTTCTTTGGATTTAATTCATGTCTTCGTATGTGAATCTTTGGTGATTGATTATTTCTACAATCATTTTTGTGATTTGTCACTTCTAAATACAAAGGTTTCTATACTAGTAGTAAATACTCAAACTCTTTCATCATAACGATTTCGACACTATTTTAAATATAAAGCTCTCTTTTAAAACCGTTTTTCCAATCTATTAGTATATACAAACCTTTACCTCATTCGTATGAGAAATCTAATTAAACAGCTTAGTACAACAAGTGGTATGAAACACTTGCGTTTACTTTGTCGGTTAATTCTTGGACTTGTCCGATTGAACTCTTGTGACAATTTTCGAGTGGAATTCTACAATTTGTTCGTAAAAATTTAAGTTAAGACAGTGGTTATGGGACATGAAGAAAAACTCATTTACTTACTAGCTTAGTGTGGTTCACACTTTTTATTGATCGATGATGTTCATTTTGTGATTTAGACTAGCGATGTGCGATGTCTATTTGTTTGTGTGGGGACTAAAAACCCCATTTGTGGAACTTCGGTTCAATTTGGTGGGGTATCGACCCATGGTCTTCGGGCCGTTTGTGGAGCCTCGGCTCAAAATTGATGGTTAGCGACCATGGAATAGCGTTCCGTTTGTGATACACATGCTGGTGTGTTTTCATGCTCCCGTTTGTGATAGGCCTTCCCCCCTTTGTGATTTCATGATTTCTGGTTGTGATTTCTAGAATTTGTGTTTCACCAATTTTTATGGTTTGCATTGACAAGCTCTATCAATATTTGTGTTTTGGTGAATAATTTAAAGAATGTGATTCTTTTTTGTGGTTTTGAGATATTGTATGATTTTTGTTGTTAATTGATGTATACTTGACACAATATGGCATTTTTGTTATCATACGTTTTTGGCCAGATCTCTTATCCTATCTCATTTTATCTGATATATATAGCTAGACTGATCCGTTTATTATTTTCTTTTTAAATAATACTCGGGTCAGACCGAGGTATTTCAGGTGCTTCTGCTTGACTTCTTATGAGGAACCATCATCTGATTTTTGGGCTAACTACTTTAGATCAGTAGTTTTTGTTATTATACATTTGAGATAGAGACATCCTTGATGTATAATTATTCTTTTGTCTAGCACTTGTACCTATTCTTTTGTGATGTAGTGGATCTTATATGACCACTATTTTGATGTACACTTTTATGTGATATATTCATATCTGATTCCGCCTTTGTGATATGAATATCTATGACTTATTTGTGTTATGTTTATTTCTATATTTGTTTCCGAAGGCCACTTAGCCACTGTGTAGTAGCTTTGAGTTTGTATTTGATATGTCAGATTTCCTCTTGAAATGAAATGTAAGTTATATTATCTGACATATCGGTACTCGCACAAAGCAATTACACTGATGGTCGCTCCTCAACAGCCTTATTCTTCGTGCTAGTCGATGGCATTACCCCGTAGTGTCCTTAGCTAGCGTGCGTATAGAGGTGGGGCGTCAAAGGTGTGGCGAGTTAATGGGTTGGAGCTGCTGCATGGAGGGGAAAAGAAGATGGAAAAGGCGGCCAATGTTTCTGGTTGCAGAGAGGGCGAACAAGCAGTGCGGTGGGTGGCTGATGGCGGCGCTTGGAAGGGCAGTGGATGAAGTTGAAGGGTGGTGATGTTGGGATACGGGTCTGGGAGGGATCCATGGAGGTGGTGGTTGGTTTTATGGGCTTGGAGTTTGTAGGGAAGGGTTGGCGCTATGATGGGCGGAGGGTAGCAAATGAGGTCGGCAAGGAGATGGAGTTTGGCAAAAGAATACGAGAAGGCTATCTAATATATAAGCTTTTAGATTACTTAATTTTCACAATAAAAATAGAAAGAAGAGGATAGAAAACAAATAAAGACAGAGAATGAACAGTTTCGAGCGAACCAATAATATATGAGCACGAGCAGGCAAATATATAATTTTATATATTTTTTGTTTAATAATTCGAAATGGAGAGAAATGAAAGGACAACCATGATATAAATTGAAACCAGGGAAAAGCAACAGTCAATTGTTGAATTCAAAGAATATTTTTAGCTAGTGCTATTGACATTACCTGATGGGCAAACGAAACGACACAGAAAGCCCAAAAGGCCCAAATGCGGAGACGATACAACTAATCATTTCATAGATTTCGCCACGTACTGGACAACGAAATGCACAAATGAATATACTGCGAAGATCAGCACGACGAGAAGAACAAAATAGTACATAGATATGTGATACGATCCATCTATCAAAACTCGATAATCGTTGCCAAAACTGCTGCTAAAACGTCAAAAATAAGATAAACGGAGTTAGAACAATCCAAATTTGGTGAAATGAAATATAACGTCTCACTAAGAAAATGATTTACAATTTTATTATGTAATAATATTTAAGTTTCAAAAAAAATTATTTTCAACAATTTAACCGATTTAAATTTTAAATTTTAAATTTCACAACTAAGCAAACAAACATATTTACAAATGAAAATCTGCCATTTGCTATGCTTAAATAGACGCATACCAAATATCAAATTTTCATTGCAAAAATTTAATTGGTCTTTTTCAAGAAAAAAAATTTAGTTAATTACGCCATTTAAATCGTTAAAATTTCTGGGTCGTTACATTCTTAACATCCTCTATTAATACCCGAATATGGGTTTCGGGACTTTCTTAACATCCTCTATCAGTACACGAATCTGGGTTTTGGGACTTTCTTAAGATTATCTATTAATACCCAAATTTGGTTTTCAGGACATACATTTCAGAACTTCATTTTCTATTACGCGAATCTGGGTTTCAAGACTTTACCAATCACTATCTCTATTATGCCATCATATGGACAAAGGATTTCTATTTCTAACAACTACCATTATGAAAGTCTGCTTATGCAATATGTGCCCCAATCTGGGCCGAAGGTTCATTTGCAAAGAAGATTGTCTAACATATGCCCTGATCCGGGCTCAGAGCCTAAGATGAAAATAATACCTACTAGTTCCCGTTTAATTGACTATAAAAACCTGAATCGGGGTTTAGAAATGCCACATAGAGAAATATTTTTCAAATATTATCGTCTGGATTCTGAATGTCACGTTATCAAATTCCAAACTTCACAAGTTAATACCCTAATCTGGGTTAAATTTCATTGTTTCCTAATCTTTATCAAATCCTGAATTGAGGGAATGATATAATTGAGTCTATTACAGACAACCGAAAGTTTCAAGCTGGTCTTCTTAATACCAAAATTAAAGTTAATATTTATTAATTCCAAATGATGCTCACCAACATGCGAATGAAGGCATTAATATGCTGACCTATTACTAAACACGCATATAAGTATGATGATAGGCTAACAACAACGAATATCACTAACTTTGAATTTTGCAGGGAAAATAAAAATATAAAGAGTAAGAAAGTTATGAAATCTTTGTCCTAAAGAACCAAGCTTCGTTCATACAGGGGTGGCAAAATGTTAGCCATAAAATCTACTCAAAAGCAGAAGTACGAAAGAAGGTTAATAGGATTGAGGTTTCGATGAAGAAACATGTCTATGCGCCATAAAGGACATAAAAAGTTGTTTCAAAGGCATTGAGCAGGTGTCGAAAGATTCGAAGGCACCAACTGCTCATACAGTGCAAAGGCTTTCGAATCAGATGGAAACAAATATACCCTTCCGCCACTTCCAACCTTTCGACACAGATAAAGAAGCAAAGGAAAATTCGAAAACCCTTTCGAAGGAAATAGATGGTGCTCTCTCAACTACATGCCAAACCTATCGGAGTCAAAGGTTTTGCTTCGATCATAAACTTTTCGAAAAGCATATATAAGCCTTTCGAATCGGTCGAGGTCCATAGTTTTAAGAGAAGGTTCCACATCAGTTCACAGGCGTGCATTCATGGGTTACTCAACATCATTAAAACCATTGACAATTGATCTCTTTGAAACCAACATAGACGACCTATCGACAGTGTCAGAAGCTTCAAACTTACTTCTAATAACAACAAAGAAGGAGAAGATGCATTTAGGAAACCTTTCGACGATATCAAAAGGTGCTGTGAAGAAAGTAGTACTCAGAAATCAACGAAGGCGAAAGGATGATAAAGGCTTCTTTCGACTTAGTTGAAAGGTCTGGGAAAAGATAAAAAAAAGCGTAAGGACAAACCAAGAAGCACAGGAGAACACCATTTGACGACATCGAAAGGGTCATGGACCATCAAATAAGTCGAAAGGCTTGAGGCGGCATATAAAAAGGGGCCCTTTCGACTTAGTCGAAAGCTCAGGTGCTGAAGGGGGTCGACCTGCATCTATAAATAAGACCCAAGGGTCCAGTTTTGGTGACCGAATTCTAGAATCCTGAATTCATTTTCTTTACTCTACTTTCTTAGTGACAATTGTATTCTCAAGAAAAACTAAATCAAATTAGGGAAAAAGCTCTCTATCTTGTAACTGATTTTGGATTATGAATAAAAAAGGGAGATAGCTTGTTCATTAAGGATATTAGTGATGAGGAAGATCATTTAGATCATTAGAATTGCACATGATTCTCACATATTCTTAATATTCTTTTTCTCATAAATTAGGTTCACAAAGATCAAAACTCAAGCATGGATGAAATTTGTCAAACCTAAATTGACGTGATGGATTATTATTGTTCATTCGGCATAAAAAATATTTTTTTTATTTATCACCCTCATTAACATGGATTAAATGAGTAAAGGTTAAGTCAATAGTAATTTCAAACATTAATGGCTAATATTTTCACATATTTTAGCACCTAAGATAAGCGAATTCTAGTGTAATATTCTTTTTCTTTTAAATTAGGTGCACATATAAGGTTGAAAATTTTAAATAGTTTCAAATTTCACCTCAATCGTAATCCGCATGAGGAGGACGCACTCAATTTGCTCAAATAACAATAATTGAAAATATTTTCACATAGATGTAGCTTCCTTATTTGTTATGTTATCATTTCCACTCAACCATTGGATTCTTCTGAAATATGGTTAAAATAGTAAGTTCTCTATATCCTTTTTACTCTTTTAACATCTATAAGTATAAGTTTGTTCATTTTTATCATTAGTGGTGATTTAAAAAAATGAAGATAAAGTTGGTAGTAGTGAGTTGAAGTCAGATAGTTCTGTTCGTGAATTTGATGTATATTTTAGGTTGTTTTCCTATTCTCTTGAATTAGATGAACGGGATCAAAACTCAAGTATGGATGAAATTTTTCAGACATAAATCAACGTGATGGATTATTTTGTTCATTCAACATACTTAAATTATTTGTTTATTGATTATCTTCGTTCGTAGGGATCAAACAAGTAAAGGGAAAGACGTTAGTAATTTCCAACTTAAAAGGCTAATATTTTAGCCTATTTTAGGTACCCAAAATAAGTCAATTCGAAAGTAATATTCATTTTCCCTTAAATTAGCTGCACGAAGATCAAAACCCAAGCATGGACGGGCCTAAATAGACAAGATAGATTATCGTTGTTCATTCAGCATAAAAAATATTTTTTAATTCATTATCCTAATTAACATGGATTAAACAGGGACAGGTCAAGTCAATAGTAATTTCTAACTTTAGTGGCTAATATTTTCACATATTTTAATTACCAAAAATAAGCCAACTCGAGTTTAATATTCTTTTCCTATTAAATTAGGTGCAGAGACAAGGTTTGGAAATGTTAAATAGTTTCAAATTTTGCCTCAAGCAGAATCCGTGTGAAGGGGATGCTCTTGATTTACTTAAATAACAATAGTTGAAATTTTTTTTACATCGACATAACTTCCGTATTTATTATGTTATCATTGCCACAAAACCATTGTATTCCTCTCAAATATAGTTAAAACTTAAGTTCTTTGTTTGGTATTCATTCTTTTGACATCCATAAATATATGTTTGTTCGTTTTTATCATTTGTGGGGATTAAAAAAATGAAGGTAAACTTAGTGTAATGACCCACAATTTAATCACCTTAACTATGGTTATTTAATATATTATTAAATAATTTAGATATGGATTTTAAAAATCAAAATACCTTTTTCAATTTATAACAAGTGATGGTGAAAAGATTTTTAAATTTAGTTTACAAAACATTTATTTCAAAAGAAATTAGAAGATGCGACCGAAAGCTTTTTGAAATTTTTTAATTTTTCACCATTAATAAGTTATTTAAAATGCTGCAAACACTTTAGTTAATATATTTACACATTTTAGATAACTTTAGTATGGATTAGGAAATTAAATAAGGGTAAATATCATAAGTGTATTTATATAAGATGATATGACCATTTTCAAGTGAAAAATATAATTTAAATAAAAGAAAAGATGTTAAGTCACATTTTATGACATAATGTTACAAGTAAAGAGTATTATAAATTGGATAAAAAGGTTTAACCCATGGATTAGATGTGTAAGGGAAGTAAGGAGAGGGTGAGTGATGATGTGGCAACATTCTAATGGAGGGTAGTGGTACTTGCGGGTAAAAAGGTAATTTTACTTCATTCTTTTTTATATAAACAAATCTCTCTTTCTCTCTCCTTCCATTCTCACTTTTCAAACTTTTCAAAATCTTATTTTCTTTTTAAAAGCTTAGAAATTATTTTAATGGCTTCCATTTCCATTCTTAGGTTTAAAAATCAAATTGTTTTAGTTTAAAACCTTTTAAATCTTGTTTAAAACACTTATATTCTTCCTACATCTCCTTTTTTTCAATTTCAAACCCATATCAACCTTCCTCCACATAGGCCAAGCCCATCATCACGTTGGTCGAGCCTATTGTACCCTAGGCTGAGCCCTTTGCCTAGCTTGAAGTGAAGAATAATCGTTTTTACTTAAGGATTTTTGAAGTCCTAGTCCATTTTCAAATTTAAACTGATTTGAAAGATTTTTGGTTAATAATTTTTTTTGGAAGTACTTCGCCTTTATATTTTGATACATGTATAATACGAGGTTAATTTAGTAGTAGATCCAGATTGCTTGGTTGTATTTGTGTTATATTTGTTATGGTTTGAACTAGATTTGTTAAAGGTTGCTTTATATATTTGTTGTTAAAGTTGACATCTTGCTCATGTATGTGATGGTTTATGTATGTTTGGATGTGTTAACTTGTTTGTTTGGTTATGTGTGGTAAAAGTTAGTACCTTTGAGATGAGAGATCGCTTGGAAAGATCAAAGGTGTTTAATCGTTTTCAAGTTAAGAAAAAGATTTAAAATTTAATTAGTTTTCAAAAACAAAAATTTTAGATAATTATTTAAAGAGAAGTAAATAATAGTAAAGTTAGAAGTGATGTTTAAAGTTAGATCTAAACCAAATCTAACTTTGACGAGTTGCATTTATAGCGATAATCGCTATGAATGCAATTCAGGAAAAGTTAGTGTTTGGATTTTAAAAATGATTCGTTTTGAAATGGTTTTGAATTTTTTTTTAAAATATTAAATAAGTTAAAAGATAATTAATTAATCAATTAATTATTTAATTAGTAATATTATTAATTAATTTTAATTAAGTTAATTGATTAGGGTTTAATTATGGATTGAAGTAAATTAATCTTAATTAATTAATTAAGGAAGTTTAATTAGTGATTAATTAAGTTAAAAGATAATTAAGAAGTAATTTTAATAATTAAGTTAATTATTTAATAAATTAATTATTTAATAAATTAATTATTTAATAAATTAATTATTTAATAAATTAATTATTTAATAAATTAATTATTTAATAAATTAATTATTTAATAATTAATTATTTAATAATTAATTATTTAATAAATTAATTATTTAATAATTAATTATTTAATAAATTAATTATTTAATTATGCTTAATCAATAACTAATTACTAATTTGGTAAGATTAAATTAATTAATCTAATTGGATTTAATTAAGACTATAATTATGAATTATTTAAGTAAATTAATATTTTAATTAGAGTTAATTAAGATTTAATTAGTAATTAAATGATGATTTAATCAGTAATTAAATAAGGACTTAATTGTTATTTAATAAAGGTTTAGTTTTAAACTTTATAAATTATTTTTGAGTTAGTTCTTTCTATAAATAAACTAATTTAACCAAGGGATCACTTGTCGTGCCATTAAGTAGACAACTATAATGAATAAGTTATACTAAAATAGGACATCTGTTAGTAGAATAAAATATTGTTCTGCTATAGTTTTAATTGAATTGATTATTTGGACATCCTTTTAGCAGAATAAATCTTTATTTTTGCTGAATTTAATAGGTTGTTTGGAAATCTATTTAGTAGGACAAATCACCAACTTGCTATTATGTTATTTGGACATATATGTGTCAGTTGGTTTATATAGTCATGTTATCGTGGATTGTATTTACATATATGTTGACTTATGTAAATAACTGTTAGGTGACTCGGAAGACAAATTTAAATACATAGAACCTTGATTCACTACCATTGTGGTCAATAAGCCTCCTTTCAAATTTGTAAAAGTTATGGTTTTAAACTGACTTTAATTTTATATCAATCAGAGGTTAAGAAGTTTTATAAATGATTTGGGATATTTATAGAAGAAATTTTATAGATGATTTTGAAGGTTTATAAAAGAGCTTTATAAATGATTTTTGGGTATTTATAAAAGAGTTTTATAAATGGATTTAGAATTTAAGCAAAAGGAGATTTCATAAATGAAAATGATTTATAACAAGGATTTAGTGAAGAAATAAAAATAGAATTTGAGAATTAGATATCCCTTAACCGGCCTTCTTGATTATAGTAGTGTGGAACTTTCATTTTATCCTTAACATCAAAGGAATAGGGTTTGAGATTGTTCTTATCTCTAATTTAAATAAAATTTATGTGATCCTTTTAATATGATTTTGAAATAAGAAAGCTTTCACAAATGTTTTTTGAATATACTTATGTCAGTGAGATAAATATATAAATATTTTAATAAATATTCTAAAAAGTGATTTAGATAAATGAAAACTTATTTTGAGGCTTATTGGTTGATGTGGGTAATTAAAGCTATGAATCATTACTTTCTTGTTTATTTGATAGTTATATAACCAACTGTCAAATCTTGAGCTGTTTAACTCACGAGGTATGTTGTATGTATTCGAATTCTCCAGTGATGACTCGATTACTTGTTGCATACTTCCAAAAGAATCGGAACTGAGTTAGCCAGAAATTACTGCTTAGTTTTGGAGACACTGGTTCCAGATATGGATAATTAATATGAACCACTCCAAAGTAATAACGATCGTGATAGATCGGTATGCAGTATGTTATGGATCCGTATGATTCTTCTTGAGGGTGATTCCAATATGGAAGATTGTAATTAAAGAATGTTTGTTCGATCCCAGAACAACTTGTATAAATGAGTGATGGCATTGCATTTCTGCCTAGAGGCCAGTGTTAACATTCCAAGATGGTCTGCTGTGAGGAAAAAGGTAATCGTGGCCTCTTAAAGCCTCATACCCCAGGAATGGAAAAAACATGGTAGATGCAGCAGGGCAGTAGGGTCGCTCCCATTAGGGTTTTATCATCCCAAGATCTGCTGTTGGTATCTCTATGTATGCATCGAGGCCTATTTTTGGTTGATGATCACATCCAAGGGGTGATCATATTCGATACTATCTATCAAGGGGTAGGCCGGTCCTATGTTGGTAGAGGTCGAAAAGTTTTCGATCTCACTGTACATTTTATCTAGAGGCGTATAGATTTTTGGAAGGTAGTCCCTTACCTTGCCATTTGTTGGAAATCCATTCTCCAATAAGTGATTTCGGTTTCTGATTGTATACCTATTAATGCTATCATGTACACACATCACAACTACTTGATATGTTTACTTTAAACTCTTAGACATTATGATAATATCATTGGATTTTATAATAAAATTGTTTTGGTTATCGTAGGGTAAAAACTTGTTCGTGTTTATGTACGATGTGGTCTTACGTGATATCCTTGATTTTAAAGGATTTACAAGTTATAGTAAATAAAAATTCTTGTGATTTGAGTTTTCACGTTGGTTTTACCAAACTGACCCGAGAATTGTTTTCTCATAATGCTTGGGTCAAACCGAGAATATTTTCGTATTAGAATTGGATGCTTTGGAGCTCAGGAGTCAAGGCAGATGCCCAAGACATATCTCTCGTATATTCTCTTTATTTCTGTTTATGGTTATTGTAGATATCATCGATTGTAAGGACATGATGTTATAACTTTCCAAGAGCTGATGATATGTTATTCTTATGACTCTCTGTAAAATTTTATATTGATTAATATATATCGTTCCTTTACGTTGTGAGATTCTGTATTCTTTAGTTTCTATTTGTCTTTCTTTTGCTTTCACCCCCAATGACTTTTCTTTTCGGCAATTGAATGCTCGACACTTGAATACCATGGATGCATTAAGTATCGACTTCTGATGGTCGAAAAGACGCATCGTTACAGTAGGTAGCAGTGAATTGAAAAAAGATAGTTTTGTTCCTAATTTGATGTATATTTTAGACTGTTATCTTTTTCTATTAAATTAGCTGAACGGAGATCAAAAATCATGCATGGATGAAATTTTTTGGACATAAAGCAATGATTTAGATTATTTTTATTCATTCGACATACTTAAATTATTTGTTTATTGTTCTTCATTCGCAGGAATCAAACAAGTAAAGGAAAAGACGACAGTAATTTACCACTTAAAAGGCTAATATTTTTAACATATTTTAAGTAAATAAAATAATCCAATTAGAGAGTAATATTCTTTTTCTCTTAATTTAGGTGCACGGCGATCAAAACTCAAGCGTGTGATGGATGATTACTGTTCATTCGGCGTAAAAAAATATTTTTTTTATTCATTACCCTCACTAACATGGATTAAATAAGTAAAGTCAAGTCAATAGTAATTTCTAACATTAATGACTAATACTGTCACGGATTTTAGGTACCCAAAATAAGCCAATTTGGGTGTAATATTCTTTTTCCCTTAAATTAGGGGTATAGAAAAGGTTTGAAAATGTTAGTTTCAAATTTACCTTAATCAGAAAGGGGATGCGCCGAATTTACTCAAATGACTATAAATGGAAATATTTTCACATCGAAATAGTTTAAGTATTTGTTTATTGATTGTCAACGAGATGGATTATTTTTCTTCACTAGACATACTTGAAATATTTGTTTATTAATTATCTTCATTCCCAGGGATCAGACAAGTAATGGAAATGATGTTAGTAATTTCCAACATAAAAGGCCAATTATTTTTAACATATTTTAGGTACCTAAAATAAGCCAATTTGGGAGTAATATTTTTTTCCTCTTAAATTAGGTGCCCGAAGATCAAAACACAAGCATGGATTAAATTTGTTGGGCCTAAATTGACAAGACAGATTATTGTTGTTCATTCGAGAAAAAATATTTTTTATTCATTATCCGCACTAACATGGATTAAACAAGTTAAGATCACGTCGAATGTAGTTCTAACATTAATGGCTAATATTTTCACATATTTTAGGTACCTAAAATAAGCCAATGTAATATTCTTTTTCTCTTGAATTAGGTGCACAGAAAAGGTTTGAAAATGTTAAATAGTTTAAAACTTCAACTTAATCAGAATATGTGTAAGGGGATGCGCTCGGTTTACTCAAACAAAAATAATAAAAAATATTTTCACCTTTACATAGCTTCCATATTTGTTATGTTATTGTTGCTACAAAACTGTTGTATTCTTTACAAATATGGTTAAAATAGTAAGTTCACCAATTGGTTTTATTCTTTCTCACATCCAAAAATATATGCTTGTTCTTTTTTATCATATGTGGGGAATAGAAAAATGAAGGTAAAGTTGGTAGTAGTGAATTGAAGTCGAATAGTTTTGTTTCTGAATTTGAGGTATATTTTAGGCGGTTATCCTTTTCTATTGAATTAGTTGAATGGAGATCAAAAGTCAAGCATGGATGAAATTTGTCGGACATATGTCAACAAGTCTGCTTATTTTTGTTCATTAGAATACTTAAAATATTTGTTTATTAATAATCTTCATTCACAAGGATCAAACAAGTAAAGGAAAAGAGGATAGTAATTTCCAACTTGAAGGGCTAATAGTTTTAGCATATTTTAGGCACCTAAAATTAGACAACTAGATAGTAATATTCCTTTTCTCTTAAATTGGTGCACGGAGATCAAAACTAAAGTATAGTTTAAATTTGTCGGACCTTAATTGACAAGATGGATTATTATTGTTCATTCGGCATCAAAATATATTTCATTATTAATTTTCCTCATTAACATGGATTAAACAAGTAAAGTTCAAGTCGATAGTAATTTCTAACATTGGCTAATATTTTCACATATTTTAGGTACCTAAAAAAAATTCGAGTGTAATATTCTTTTCCTTTTAAATTAGGTGCATGGATAAGGTTTGAAAATGTTAAATAGCTTCAAATTTCAACTCAATCGAAATCTGCATGAGGGGGATGCGCTCGATTTACTCAAATGACAACAATTGAGAATATTTTCACATCGACACTACTTCCATGCTTGTTATGTTATCATTACTACAAAACCATTGTGTTCTTCCCAAATAGGATTAAATAGTAATTTCACTATTTGGTTTTTATTTTTCCGACATCCATAGATACTTGTCTGTTCATTTTTATCATTTAAGGGGATTAAAAAAATAAAGGTAAAGTTAGTAGGGAAGAAATGAAGTTGAGTAGTTTTGTGTCTTGAATTTGATTTAATTTTAGATTATTATCCTTTTATCTTTAATTAGGTGAACGGAGATCAAAACTCATGCATGGATGAAATTTGTTGAACACAAATCAACGAGATAGATTATTTTTGTTCATTCAACATACTTGAAATATTTTTTTATTAATTATCTTCAATCACAAGGATCAAGCAAGTAAATGAAAAGACGATAGTACTTTCTGACTTAAAAGTCTAATATTTTTAACATATTTTAGGTACCTAAAATAATCTAATTTGACAATAATATTCTTTTACTCTTAAATTAGGTACATGGAGATCAAAACACAAGCATGGATGAAATTTGTCGAAACTAAATTGACGAGATGGATTATTATTGTACATTTGGCATAAATTGTTATTTTTCATTATCTTCATTATAATTTCTAACATTAAGGGCTAATATTTTCACATATTTTAAGTACAAAATATAAGCTAATTTGAGTGGAATATTCTTTTTCTCTTAAATGAGGTGCACAAAAAAGGTTTGAAAATGTTAAATATTTTCAAATTTCACCTCAATCGGAATCCGCATAAGGGGGATGCGCTCGATTTACTCAAATAACTATAATTGGAAATCTTTTCACATTGAAATAGCTTCTGTATTTGTTGTGTTATCATTACTCACAACCATTGTATTCTACTCAAATATGATTAAAATGGTAA
Source organism: Allium fistulosum (assembly GCA_030737815.1). Taxonomy (NCBI): domain Eukaryota; kingdom Viridiplantae; phylum Streptophyta; class Magnoliopsida; order Asparagales; family Amaryllidaceae; genus Allium; species Allium fistulosum. The sequence continues at coordinate 55,348,522 of CM060903.1, forward strand.
GTTCTCTGTTTAGATTTTGTTCTTCTGAAATCCACAAAAATATAGGTTTATTCATTTTTTCATTTATGGGGATTAAAAAATGAAGGTATAGTTGGTATCAGTGACTTGAAGTCGGATAGTTTTGTTCCTAAATTTTATGTATATTTTAGACAGTTACCTTTTCTCTTAAATTATATGAACAGAGATCAAAACTCAAGCATGAATGAAATTTGTTAGACATAAATCAACGAGGTGGATTATTATCTTTTATTCGACATACTTAAAATGTTTGTTTGTTAATATCTTCATTTACAGGGAACAAACGAGTAATGGAAAAGACAATAGTAATCTCCAACTTAAAAGGCTAAATTTTTTAACACATTTTAGGTACCTAAAATAAGCCAATTGAGAGTAATATTATTTTTCTATTAAACTAGGTTCTGGAGATCAAAGCTCAAGCATGGATGAAATTTGTTGGACCTAAATTGACATGATGGATTATTATTGTTCAATTGGTGCAAAAAAACATTTTTTGTTTATTATCCACATTAACATGGATTAAACAAGTAAAGACCAAGTCGACAATAATTTCTAAATAAATGGCTAATAATGTTCACATATTTTAGGTAACTAAAATAGGCTAATTTGAGTGTAATATTATTTTTCTCTTACGTTAGGTGAATATATAAGGTTAGAAAGTGCTAAATAGTTTCAAATTTCACCTCAATCAGAATCAACATGAGGGGCATCCGCTCGATTTATTCAAATAACATAATTGAACATATTTTCACATTGACATAGCTTCTGTTTTGTTATATTATCATTGCTACATAACCGCTTATTATAACAATCCTGTTTTTTACGTCGTAAAAATAAATAAATTTAATTAAAAAAATGTGCAGATTTGTTTTTTAACTATTATTTCTAAAAATAAATTTTTACTCAATTAAACTCTATTTAGTAAAAGATTTTGTTTAATAAATTGGATTAATAAATAAATTCCTTTAAGAAAATATATTGAATTCGAATAGAATATTTACAATGAATATAAAATAATTTTATTAGTTAAACTAGTTTGTGTAACTGAAATTGGTGAAAATAAGTTTTATTTGAGATTAACAAAATTGGTGTGTGTGTGTGTGTATCAACAAAATGAGCAATTACTGATTTTAATATTTGGGAAAGTTTATCAAAATATATTTTTGAACAACATAGAAAATCAATTCGAATAGGAAATATATTTACAAATATTTGATAGAATATTTATATGCATGTAAAGTTATTATAGTTTGTAACTAAAAGAGAATAGATATAAATTTACTTCGCACAGATTTAATTGTAATACTTAAGAAGGAATAATATAATAAAAAAATGTCCAGATACCTCTCCTTTATTCTGGAAATTTCATTTGCTAATTATTTGGTTCAAAGTTCCAAACCCGTATCTCATTTTTGAAGGATCCATCTTTCCCAATCCTTAATTCCATGATGGATAAGTTCAAAAAAAGAAGAAGAAGGAAATATGTCTCGCTCAAAGCAAGATAGTGGAAGACATCGACAAACGTTGTAGGAGGGAGGGATGGCGACGTAGGATCGTGCGATGCGGGTAGAGGTGGATCTTTTATTGCAGGCGATGAGGATCAGTGATAGTCAAGCTTCACGTCAGAGCTGTGGTCACAAGTGACGGCGAATAATGAGATGAGGAAGAAGGCGTGCAAGTTTCTAGGCAATGCTCATGAGACGCGTGCGATGGTGGCTGACGTCGATTGTTATGTATGGTGCTGGAGACTTCAGAGAATGGTAGGCCGTGACTTAGGGAAGTGAATGCTCCAATTTTAGTTGGTACACCATAGTTTAAAACGTAGTTGATTCAGCGTTCATCAACTCGATGAGTATTTCTACTCACTATTATATCTGCACTTCAACTTAGTGTTATTATTTATCCCGATTAATGATACTGCTTACTCGAATTACTTAGTTATGATATCAAACTGATTGTTGTAATATTGGTTGATAAATGGTTTGACAATGGAGTTTTATGTTTGTTGGATGTTCAAAATGCAAACGAGTTGTTGTCCACATGCATTTTAATTGTGTAATTATTTATATTGTGCATATTATGTATGAATGGCTGAAATTCGATGGAATTCGACTCGACCATACGATAAATTTATATTTATAATTTGATTGTTGATTTTAGAAAGTTTTGCTCTATAAATTCATATTTTGGACGTTTAGCTGATTTTCTATTTTAAAATATTATTGAAAGCATAGATTAATTATTTGATATTTTAAAAATTAAATTGAAGTATAGTTATAAATTAATAAAAGCAAATGTGAAATACAATAATCTTCAACATGAGCTATTAGAGATATGAATTTATAGCAAATGTTTTGAATTATAAATTACGATTTAAATTGAAAATTATTCTATCAATTTATAAATATATTTGAAGGTATTATTAGGTTATTAAAAGGTACGAAATGGTTTCTATAATTATTTTGATTTGTAAAATGATTTTGGAAGTTTTGAAAATATATATGCAAAAGGATTAGGAAATGAATTTTAATAATTGAACCTTATGTTAGAATTAAATAAATATGGTGAATGTATATTTAATACGTGTTTTATATTTATTTCTAGGTATTTATTTTTGTTATAAATGATTCATTATTAAATAAAGAGTTGTTGGTTGTTATGTTTAGTTATTTGAATAATTTATTTTATATTATTTTTCTATTCAATCATCTATTGTATATTAAATTGGATTATATGAGTGATTCACCATTGATGTTGAGTTGATTTGTGATTTGGTATGATAATGTGATGACATCCTTTTATGTGATTTTGTAAACATTTATACCGTGTGACGAGAAACTAGATTAAACGGATTAGTGATACCGTCCAGTATGGGACTTTAGGTAACAATTTTCATGTTATATTTTGTACTCGTTATATAGAATAGGTCTGAGCACTGATTAAATGGACTAGTAACATGCAGTGGTATCGGACGCCATTGTGTTATTTATTCAATTATTATTTGCTCATCAATGACACTCAAACGGGGGTATGTGGTGTGTGTGTGTGTAACTCGCTACGGTGAGCACGTATGGAGGCTACTTGTTAGCCACATAGTTTGTGTACATTATATGTCTCTCTACTTTTGTCCAGCTTCGTTTATGTTTCGAGTGTGAACCAGATTGGCCAGTATTCACCCTGAAGCTCTGATTATGGGGTCATGCTCGAGATCCACGACAACATTGTTATTTACGTTATTTGATGTGCATCATGAGATATGCAGTTGGTTACCCCTTGTGTCGCATAGGCCAACAGTCATTTACCATAGGGGCACATGACGGTAGTCATGGCCGAAGTGGCTACACGTTGTCGAGCCTATGGTGGATCATTGTCACGATACCGAGAGAGTATAAGTAATGGTAACCGATGATTGTATAAGTCATGTCATATGGACCAAGTGTGGTTCCTAGAGCAAGCAGACATGTTGTCAGTCTCCTGTCTGGTTCCGCTATATGTGGATATATGTTGGTGGTAGATAGAAATATATTATGTATGGATAAGATTAAATCTGAGACTGTGTTCAGAGTATGGTCAACCTCGTATCCTTCTTAAGTAGACAGCTTATTCTTTATAGGCAAACGGCCTATTAATTATAGATTATACTTTAGTGATTTGATGATGGTATTTTATAATATAAGATTAAGAGATATTTTGAGCATTGCTTCATCATTTCCCGACTTTATTTAAGGATATCTTATTATTGATTATTTTTTGATTTGATAGTGATCTCAAGATATGGATGATTCACCCATTCGATGTTGCTTTTTGAAATTCTGATTTGATGTCTTTTATATAGATGATGACGCTTTACTGTTTGGGTTTGATGTGAATGTCGTTTGAAATATTTTGGGGCTGTAATTTATTATACTTCTTATATTATTACGGTATGTTATATTACATCCATCATTGTAGATATAGTCGGATCCTTTTATTATTATATAATACTCAGGTCAGTCCGAGACATTTCTAGTATAATGACATTAAGACTAGATTGTATTATTTGGACGTAGATGATATTAGTTATTCAGTATTGTTGTATATTAATTTGTATTGTATAGACTCATGCATGTATAAGACCTGGTAATGTGTATTATACATTGCATATTTTATTTTATATATTATTGCTACGATTGACTCTGTGGTCTCCGTTATTTACTAAATATTATGTATTATTCTGTCCTGGAGGCACACGTGTGACGACCCACCTTTTTGGATGGTTTAAATCAATAATAACCCATACATGTCTTACTCAAATCATTCAAAAAGGAGGATTATCAATGGGATAAATAAGGAAATAGGAGAAAAGAAGGAAAACAAGATGCAGAATCTCACAGCGGAATTGACAAAGTATAATAATCAAATAAACAGTTCATGAAGCTGTTTTATAATATACATTTGATTATACAAATTTTACACAAAATCAGAGTACAAACAATAACATACCGGTAATGATGCAATGGAATAATATTAATAATATAATACCAAACCGCGTCTTTGTCCTCCTGGAATAATGTCTTCAACACTGAAAAGCTTAGGCTGACTCAAGCATAATGAAAAGACAAAACACTCGAGTCAGACCTAAAAGTTCTTATATAAGTTAAATCAACAGAAAATAAATATGAGTGTAATAGCTTCAGAGATGTTTATGGGATTTCACATTTCATATCCAATGTACAACGTGCGTGCAATAACTTAAGAGATGTTACGGGATTTTCCATCTCCTAATGATCCGTTAAAATATCTATATGTAGTAAAATACGCTATATATATATATATAATGTCTACCAATAATGTAAAGCATTACAATAGCATTAAGGTGTTACCATTATCCCACTTAACACATTTTTATACAAGCATCGTAGTCTATACAATACTGTAAACTCCACCGTAAACTGGTGGGCTATTAGGGAGCACTCCATATGTACAACACAAACCAAAGTCATAGTGGTCTCAATTAGGATAAGTATGACAAGGCACGCAAGGCAATACCTAGGGTAGGATTCTACCGTTTTGCCCTCCCGGACTGGTGGTAACGCATAGCCATAGCTACTGCCCGCCTCGAAACAACACTCCCATAATAAAGGGTGGCCACTAATCAATCACAAAGTAAAAGATATGGTTTCGAAGAAGCGTGCTCGATAGGGGGAGCGACCTCGTTTGGCGCTGCATAACTCTTGTTTTGTCATTTTAATTATGACTCAAAAGTCAAGGCTATCCATCATCGTTCTCTTACTTCATTCCAGCAAAAGCCTCCAATTCAACCTCTACATTCTCGATAACATCCAGCGCATACACAATTGTTAAAGTGGTTTCAATATTGATAGAGAGTATACCAAAAGGAGGCCTCGGTCTCTTTAACAAACAAATGTCATTTTTCACACCGGTTGGTTCTTTTACATTTCAAAATCGATACATATTTGATATCAAAATATCTTATTCAATTCAAGTTATCCTTCATTTCAAAACCATCGTATTTACTCAGAATATGTCATTTCACTAGAAAATACCATTTCAAACTCCAACGTAGGTTATAACCCATTTAACCACTTTCGCATATAAATCGACGACTTAAATATAAACATCTCAGCCTTGCACAGTTTGAAATTTTAGAAAATAGTTTGAATAGTTTAAATAGTTTGATACAAAAATGGTTTGAGTATTTAAAATGATTTATATAGTCAAATAGTTTGGAAAAAATCTAAATAATTTGAATATTAAAAAGATAGATTTTTAAAAAGTTTATATTAAATTTTTTTTTTTGAAAATAGTATCAAATCAAACTATTTCTTCCCATTTCAACTAATCTGGGCCCATCTCCAAATTTCAAATCAACAAAACTCAGTTTCCAATCTTTCAATTCAATTGACTCAATTTCAAATTAGTTTCAAATCAACTTGATTTCAATTTCAATTTGAACTAACTTCAATTTTCGAACATTCATTTAACTTCAAATTCGATTCAACAAATCCAATTCCATGGTTTAATTTCAGTTCAATTCTAATTTTAAACCATTTCAATCTATACCAATTTCATGTCCAATTTCCATTTATTGATTTAAATTGCTTAAATCAAATTAAACCTTGTTGTTCAATTTTAAGATCCAACTTTAAAACAATTCAATTTTCTGAATTAAAGTCAAATAACAATTATAATTTCACATTTCCACTTCAATTCTTAATACAATTTCTTTTAACCAATTTCAATTTCAACATTTCAAAGCTTGAATTATAAAATAATTCAATTTATATAAATCCAAAATTTATTTCCTTTTGAAACAATATCATTTAACCAAAAATCCAAATTCAAGATTTTTAAAGCCATTTAGTTTGACCAATCCGGTGTCCATACATAATTTTCTACCCTATGGCCAAGTGATCATTTATTTCAATTTTAATTATAGGGATGGATATATAACATTTCAATCCAAATCAAAATGTCATAGTCATATATCATTTAAACTTATTTCTTAATTTATTCGAAATAATTCAAATAACAGTTTATATGCTGTCACTTAATATACAGGGTGATAATACGGATATATAAAAATAAATAAACATCCAATCATCCAAAATGTCAAAAAATAAGCATCCATCACAATCAACATCCAAACCAGCAAATAAATTACAATAATTAACTGATTATCAATATTGGGTAATTAACTAGCAATTCGATTTTAATATTAATTTAAATGGCACTTTAATTCAATGAAATTCAATTTCAAATTAAAATGTCAATTTAAAGTACCAAATAGCAACCAATAAAATTCTTTTCACTTCATAAATTTTATTCAACAAACAAAGATTTAGTATTGCGTGAGTGTGTTAAATCACTCATCTTTTATTTATAGTCAATTTAAAATCCAATAAAAGCCTAAAATTTGAATAGTCTCCAAATTAAATCAAATCAGTTCCATGTTGTCCATAATTTCGATACAAACCCAAAGGTAGAAATAGGGCATCAATCGGAGTTAGTATGCAAAAGTTATGCTAGTTAGAAGTTGGAAAATTTTAATTTAAATAAAATATAATATAGGGGCAATCAGGTAATTTCATTACCTCCTTTACCCAAGCGACAGCAACATGGAACCCACCAACGAGCTACAGCCGCCACCAAAATCTCCCTTCCGCATGTGCTATGTTTGTCTTCGACCTCATCATACAACGCCGTTGAACCGCTCCCCTTAGGCCGACCATCTCCACCCCACGCGCGGCCTCCAGGCACCTCCCTCCCCAACGCTATCTGCTACCGCCTTCCTCCTCTAATCCTGGCAAATCTTTGCACTGTTAAGGCAAACGAACCACAGGGATGAACTCATCTTTGTCCCCTCTACCTGATACAACTCCCCGATCGTCGAATGGTCGACGATCCACCGTCAATCATAAAACCCTAGCATAGGATGGCTGAGAAAGATCACCAATTTCTAGACAAACAGAGCCTCCAATCGAAAAATAAATTGCAGAAGTAGATTACATTCTTCGAGAGCTTCGCGATGATATGTTATATGATAAGGTTTGAGGAGTTTGAATTTTGGAGTTGATTTGGAATTGAAATTAGGATTTTGAAATGTCTGTCACTGAGAAGGAACAAATGAGACAGAAATTGTACATACAGAGAATGAAAATAGAAAGCCGCTATGGTATATAGCAGCCTATATATAGACAAAGCTAAAACAAAAATGGATGGAACAGATCGAATGGGTCGAAGCGATAAAAAAGAATCGAAAAGCCTGTTTCGTTTCCGAAATGAAAATAAGTCGTCCAATATATCGAAATATAGGTTTTAGATAATTTAAAACTCAATGGAACTAGTCTCAAACCCTAGTTCTATTGTATATAGAAGTTAGCTTTTAAAATCGAATTATATTCATTTAAATTCCTTTAATTGATTTCTTCCCGTTTCATGCTCGCACGATCGTACGATAAGTCTGATCGCTAGGAAACTTGAAATCCTCTAAAAATTCACTATTACGGATCCGATGAAACTGGTTTCGTCGAAATCTGAGACAATGGCCAAAAAGACTAATTTTAGATGTTAATTAAAACAATCTATTTTTAAATTCAAGTTTTAATAGTTAACAATTTTCATCATTCCTGGTTACACAGAAATAAATAATGTTTATTAAAATTAAATCTTCCATGTTAAGATTTAAATATTATATTAATTTCATCGTTTAGTTGCAACTGTAATAAATCCCTTTATTATAGTTTAAATCCCAAACAAATTCTTTTATTTGATTTAAATTTTTATATTAAATCAACTACTACCCTATGAATTAATTAAACATAAGTTTTCATTTTAATATTCTCATACTCTATAGTTAGCGTCTTTTACCATGTTAACTGCAATATTTCAATTACATTAATTCTTATTGATTTCTCAATTAATTCCAACTGATTAAATAATAAGATGATAAATAAAACAATTGTGATACATTAGTAATCCAACACATTTCTAAATCAATTGTTTCCAAACAAAGGCTAATAAATTTATGTGCTAATTAATTTATTTCATATTCTATAATAAACCTATTTCAACTTATAACATATAATTTCACCATTAAATACAACATTTAATTTAATCCTTATTTACAATTATAACCAAATTAACTTTACAATTATTTCAATTGATTGAAAATACATTAAAATAGTTGTCAATAACATTCAAACAACATTATTAAATCATAATCTAATGATTTTTTTCCATATATAAATCCTAAATTTTAATTTCTCACCATATTAAATTCCAAAAATCTTATTTAATTTAATATTTTTAATTATCAAAAATAAGGATCGTTACAATCTCCCCCACTCAAAACTTTTCATCCCTGAAAAAGAACAAGAAAGAATTAAGAAATTTGATATAATTTTATTCAAAATATTTAATTTATAAACACTTTTCATTTACATCATTAAGTTTTAATATAACTTTGAAAATAACCACATTTTCACAAAAAAAATCTAAGTCCTAAATTTACGAATTTTTTTGGTAAAGTCTCCTCTACACGGATAGGCCTGGAAAAATAATAATATCAATAATTCAATATATATATATATATATATATAATATTTCAATAATAAACATCCCAAACCATGGGAAAGACAATAAAATATCATTCCAAAAACCGTAATCCGAGAACGTACCTATTTGTCGGAAAAAAACTTTATTTATAAAACCAAAAGCAACAGCTATTGCTTCTATAAACCTGTATCTTACTTACATAAACAAAAGAGTTAAAATATGTAAAAAGTGTAATATATTGGTTGTTTCAATTAATAGCACAAGCAGCACAACATATGTAATAACCGTATGCAAATAAAAGCAGTACAACCATTATATGCAACAAAAGAATCCATCACACATTCATAGCAAACAAAACTAATGGTTTGTTCAGGTTCAGAAACTTTTCATCGTACAAGGATGATAAATAACTACCAAGTATACCTTACGCTTAACAGCCTTAGATAATTACTTAATATATTATTGGTACAACCTTGAAAAATTTGAAGTATCATTTCCCAAACTTTTCCACAAGCCAACAACATAGAATTTAAGTATTATTTAAGTTTATTCTATTGGTTTCATTTTCACGTCATTTATTTTCCATTTATTTTCATTCATTCATACAAGGTTACCTCTTATTAATTTACATACATAGATTATTTCTCGTTCAATGTTTAAAATCATTATTGAATATATTCTTAAAGTATTACATAATTTTCTTGTACTTTAATTCATAATTATTTACTTATGTAACTTGATTTCCACTTACTATTAATAATCATTTATGAAAATTTTCATACTTGAGTTTTTCTACTCTTTAATTCCTATTTATTTCTTCATATATATTATTTCTTTTAATATTAAACCTATTTATGGATCATTTCAACATTCCTTAAGATTATAATCATTTACTGAAATAACATTCACTTTTTATTATTCAATTTAATTATTAAGCATTTCTAACATTAACTTATGTTTATAACATTTCATGTATATCTTAAATTTTCATTTATAAATATATGTTCATTTTGAAGCCCTTTTGTTATTAAGCTTTTATTTGTATAATACTCTATTACATATTCATATTAACATTTCAACTTTTAAACATTTTTGGTAAGTTTTATATATGTTTTTGGAATGCAATTGAGTGTTATACAAATTATCATATTCATTTTAGTTAACAAAATTTTCAATACTTTACATCTTCTTAATTTCCATTATTTTTTAATTTACAAGTGACAAATCTCCAATTTCTTTACAATTTCATTAAACACTTAGCTTCTAATTTCTTTTTTCTCGTTTAGAAGTTTCTAATTATTAAAATAGTCAAGATTCCATTTCATTGCAATAATTGAAATCCCTAATTTATAGAAACTTAAGAACTAAATATCGGTTCCATTTCAAATCATTTTGAAATAATATATATAAATATAAATATATATATATACACACACACACTCATATCTTTTATATATATCAAATCATACTTAGAAATTTAAAATTAAAATTTGTTTCACCAAAACAACTTTGTAGCAAAGTACTATAGTGGTCTTCCCACTTTGATACCCAAAAATAAACGTCGATGATGTTGCACAATCATCACCAAAATTATTTTCCAGATACAGAAGAGGGAAGTACATAACTTACTTCCTTTTTAAAATTCTTAAACATATTTCTTTCAAATCCCACTGAAAATATTTCTATCCGAAAATACTTCCAAATAATACTAATATTATATTCAAAACCCTTTGAAAACCAATTTCAAAGCTTCAGAGCTTAAGTCCTCAAATTTCAAATTCATATTCACTTTATTTGTAAATCCTATTTTGCAACCACTATTTATAAAATTTCACTTCCTAATAAACAAAGATACCACATACAACTATATCCATTTATAAAAATTATTCTTCTATATACAAATTATAATACTAGGTAAAATTATTTCATTTACCTATTTTTAAACAATATTATGTCGATCTACCTTGTTCCAGCGTTTAGAAATCCCTATTGATGCCATAGAGTCCTATGTACCAAGCAGAATTTATAAATACTCAATAGAACAAATTAACGCAATACAAAATATTTTTATAGCACTAACAAATACGCTCTCTCATATATATACACTCAAACTCATTCCAGGGTATTATTAACCCTATCCCTAATGAGTTAAACCCCAACAGGCTAAGGTATATCTAAACTATAGCTCTGATACCAACTGTAACGACCTACCTTTTCGGACGGTTTAAATCGACAATAAACCACACATGTCTAACTCAAACCATTCAAAAGGGAGGATTGTCAATGGGGTAAATAAGAAAATAATAGAAAAGAAGGAAAAACAAAACACAGAATCTCGCAGTTGAATTGACAAAGTATAATAATCAAATAAACAGTTCATGAAGCTGTTTTACAATATACGTTTGATTACATAAATTTTACACAAAATCAGTGTAACGACCCGAAATTTTCGACTCCGAAAATCCCGGATTGTTAAAGAAAAGAAGAAGAAAGAGGTAGAAGAAGAATAGAAAACAAAACTAAGAATCTCACATTTCGCAGTGGATCAAATATAATATCAAATAATAGCATTTATACAAAGAAAAGCTGTAATTGTTACTTTACATTCAATACATCAGAGTTACAACCATAAACACATGACTGGACAGTTATATCAACCTGTCTCAGACTAATATCACAACAACTCTCAAATACACAACAGACTACTTTATACGTTCCTGCCATCCAGCTCGCCACCTGAGCTCCAGAACGTCCTAACCTAAAAATCTGTAATACTCGGTCTGACCCGAGCATTACATCAAAGTAACACCCAGGTCAGGCTGGAAACCAGCGTGAGTAAACCCATATATCTTGAAATACTAAGTTATAAAGCTTATTTGAAAACCAGGGCAACTCATACCTCACTACGAGTTCTTATCTTATTATAGTCAAACAATTATTTCACAAAATAATATCTAAGTACCGTTACTTAGTTTCAATGGTCTAGTTTACTTAATTTATTCCATTCTAGCCTATTTGATTTTCAAATCAAATCTATAAAGAATTATAGATTACTAATCGAAGTGGTTTCGGATATTACTGATATTCGATCCCGGTCTCTTCGAATTCAAATGTCATCCTTTCTAAGCCAAGATGTTTAAGTTAAACAATTTAATTTAAATTCAGGATATCATTTTCACATAGCAATTCTATCACAGATAGATAAATTACATTATCACAATTCATCTAAAGCATCTCATATCACAGAGCATCACAATCACATATCAGATATATCAAATAATCCAAGGCATTCAATATTATTCAATCATCCATAAGCAAGATTAATTAGTCACACCATTTCTAATTAATTTAAATAAATTAAATTAATTACTTCAATCACTTTTAAATTCTGCTTACTTAACATTAATTAATTTCAAACCAATTAATTAATCATCCTTTAATTATCATCTTAGTTAATCACTCTATAATTAATTATTCTTTAATTACATTAAGTAATTAGACTTTAATTAATTACACAAATTAATTATCCTTTAACCATTCTCATTAGTTATCCTTTAATTACTCTCATTAATTAATTAACAATAATTGATTACATTGATCCTTAATTAATCACTCTAATTAATTATTCTATAATCACTACATTGATTAATTATCTTTCAATTAATCACACTCATTAATTAACTAACTCTTTAATTAATTATCTTAATTAATCAATCCTTTAATTAATTACACTAAGTAATTAATATTTAATTTCTTCCATTTAATTACTTCCATTAAGTAATCTCCCTTAATTAATTACATTCAGTAATTAGTCTTTTAATTTCTTTCATTAATCAAGACCTTAGTTAAATTATTTAAATCTTTATTTAATTAAGTGCTTGAAATTATTATATACTAAAAATCATTTATTAATTATAGTTAATACCACATACATTAATCACTTCTTAATCTCATCATTAAATTTTATTTGAAAACATTTAGGAACTAATTACATAATTAATCTAATGTATGATTATATAAACCAAACAATTTCAAAACAAAATTTAAACTTTGAAAACTTGGTTATCTTTTCTTTGAAAACCTTTTCATTTAATATACTTTTACAACTTAGACCTGTTTAAACATTTTGCTCTAAACTCGAACATTTCATATACATTTAAAACTGGTCAGTATATTACTTGAAAACTCTCTGTTGAAAAACTTGGTTTAAAATCTACTTTTGCTTCCAGTCTGAAATTCATATTTCATTTTAAAACCTGGACAGGATTCCTTTAAAATATAAAACCTGGTAACATACACAACTAAAACCCGAGTAAAAACACAAAATCCCCGAGTCACTCGCGAGCCACTCACGCGAACTCACTTTGCTTCGAGTCACACACGCGACATCCTCGAGCCTGACCCGTGAAGAATGTTTTTCCCCAAACTACAAATCAAACCAGATACATGAAGATACTCGTGCACGCGTGCACATGCACGTCGACTCCACACTCCTCCGACCATCTTTTCGAACCCAGACCCGTCGACGTCGACCTCGCCTACCCACTCGACCATCCAGATCGACGAATGCAACAGCAAACAAAAACAAGCCCTTCGACCAAAAACTGGAACTCAAACCCCAACGGAAAATCACCTCTAGACTTCGCCTCCGACCACCGGCACCCACGCCGACCAACCAAAAAGCTGCCCCACGTCACCACGCTCTGTTTCCCCACATGCGATCACTTCCGATGCTCCCCAGTCAACACACGACCTCAAAAATCAACGTCGACCCAATTTGTCAGTCGAACCCTAGTTCAACGACATACGGCCACCACGTTCAACTATAAATCCTCCTTCTAATTTTCCATCAATCTCCATCCTCCACACTACCTCCAGCCTTGGTCATAGCCATTATCAATTCGCCGTTCATCGACAATCGACGAATACTCAAATTCTGATCAACTCGGAATATCACAACATTCACATACTTTAAAATCATGAAATTTATATCAAAATTCATTATTTTTCACTACGAATCTATTTCTATGATTAAAACTTGAAATTGAGACATTCGATTTTCGGACTTATATTTGATCATTCCTGTAATTTCCTCTTTTTGAAATAAATACTCTCTATATTTATTTGAAACTATCTTTAAAATTGAATTTACATTGTTACAGACATTTTTCTTTTAGAGATCAAAGCTTGAATCGATTTAGATAGAATGATATAAATTTTATATGTTGTTCTAGACACTGTGAATCAACAGAGGCCATTATATATATATATATATATATATACACAGAATAATTCAAGCTATATTCAAATTGAAAACATCCATGCAAACCAGATATACATCATCACAGCACAGATCTAGCACATGCGTCAAGAAATAAAAGTTTTAGCTTTGAAAAGTGAAGTTTACTCACATGTGAAGATAAACAGAGAAGGTATAAAATGAGATGCTTGAAAATGCTATGATGATCTTTTTGAAAACTAAAAACTGAAATTAATCTGAGATAAATTGCTTAGCTTGCCTATGATCTAAGTTATACTTGAGTTTGAAAAGCTTGCTTTTAGATTTGAAACTGAGTTGCACTTGAATTATGAAGGGCTTCAGATTTTAGAATTGTGGAGAGGAAATTGTTATTGGTTTGAGTATTTTGTTACAGGCTATTTTTCTTTCTTTTTTCTGGATTGTTACAGATCTTTGTTTAAAAGAAGATAGGAAAAAGATATGAAGATAAAAGATATAAGTTTATATAGGTTTAATTAGGATTTATTAAAAATAAAAGAAAATAAAAATAGAATGGTGACACTTGTCTTTCACATTAGTTAATCCTCTTACACATGTTATTCAAAAGACTTATATATTAACACTTGTAATTTGCATGAATTTATAAATTTTTAAATGGTTTTTAAAAAAAGCTTTTATAATAAATTTCCTAATTAATAAATACATATCTTAATTTATATAAATAAAATCCAATAAAAGAAAATAATATAAAACAAACTATATTCTAAATAAAATCATATATAATAAAATTTCAAATCCAAAATATATTTAAGATATATATATCTATCTTTTGAATTTCAATATTCTAATCCAAATTCAAATTCAATTTAAATTCAACTCAAATATATATATATAAACTAACACAAATTCAATTTTTTTTAAAAGGATAATTTGCCAAATTTAGATAATTATATTAGAAAGATTATCAAACCAATATTTATCCAGATATATATTTTTATTATCAGAATCATTTATTTAACTTATAAATTAGTATTTCTACTAATTTAATCCAGCTAATATATCAACTAATAGATGTTCAAAAATCCGGGTTATCACAATCAGAGTACAAATAACAACATACCTATAATTGTAATGACCCGAAAATTTTTGTTGGATCATAGGTTTTGATTGCTGATAAGACAACAATTCACGAATCTACGACTACGACAACATCCGGACTCAACGACTCAAAGTATGGTTCATATATGTATATAGAGTCTAGTTTAGTGCTTTGTTAAAATCTTTCCTCAAGAAACATCATTCACATTCAAATAAACTTGCATGCATATTTTAATCAAAATCAAGTTTTCAAAAAATGCATGGAGTGAGGCTCGAACCCGGGTCACTAGTTTAGAAGGCAAGTTGATGCAGCAGCGGAATAACAAAATGTATAAATCGAAGAAAGTAGCAATCAATGGAATGAAAGATACCGAAATGCCCAAATTCGTTGATCCGAAGATATCGAATTCTAGCTATCTCAAACACGTTGATAGCGCACTATACCGTGTTTAAAGATCTACGATTCTTCGCAAGTTGATCTAGCACACTAGATTCCGTGAATCGGCTTCTACGATCGTTGATTCGAGCACACTCGAATGCCGAAAGAGGAGATAGGAGATTACACTCAACTACCAATTTAATTGAAAGCACAAAGCTAACAAACAAAAGTTTTTATTCAAAATCAACTAAGAGTTACAAATGACCCACTCGGCCTATTTATAGAAGTTACAACTCAACACTGAAATCTGTACAACACCTAGGTCGGCCACGACCTAACATCACGACCTATGACTTAAAAGTAGACGACCTAAACAAACAGACGACTTACGACTTACTATAGGTTGGTAACGACTTAACAACACAACACTAAGGTCGTGAACGACCTAACACTTGTCAGAAATACAACATAGCGACTCAACAGAAATACAACATAACGACTTAGTACATAAGCGACTTAACAAAGTTACGACTCAACATAACAGCCTCCATCAGCGACCTTGCATAGGTCGTTAACTCGCTCTTTGCGACCTAAAGAATCAGCGGCATAGAGTAAAGCGGCATAAAGAATCTATGGCTTCAAGCTTCAGCGACCTAACCTAGGTCGTAACCCGCTTCTACGACCTAACATAGGTCGTAACCCCTCTTCGCGACCTAGCATAGGTCGTACCTCCTCTTCGCGACCTAACTTAGGTCGTAACTCGTTCCAGTCCATATTCGTTAGATCGAAGCGATCTGATGCTTGCTCGTTTAGTTGCTTGCCTTCCTTAACACTGATCTCATTAGCTCGGAGGCGACCTTCGCTAGGTCGTGAACGACCTAAAACTGCACTAAGTCGTAAACGACCTAAAACTTCACTAGGTCGGGCGCGACCTAAAATTTCTGTGTGACTCAAATCCGATGACTTAGTGAGCACGCTGCATCATCCTCCCCTGGTTGACAAAAATTATTCCTCGACTTTGCACCATCGTCTTCTACAATAAGCTCATCTCCATGATACGGAATCAAATACTTGACATTGAAAACATCGGAAGTATGAACATCATCCGGTAATCTCAACTGATATGCGTTCTCATTGATTTTCTTCAAAATTTCCACTGGAACGATTTTTCGAGCTTTCAACTTATTGTACGCTCTCACTGGAAAACGATCCTTCGTTAGTACAACATATACTAAATCTCCTTCATTAAATGCAACGCTTCTTCGCTTCAAATCCGCCGATCGTTTATACTTTTCATTTGCTTTCTCCAATCGTTCCTGAACGATTTTATGACATTCTGCCAATCCATCAACAAAATCAATAGCCCGTTTAACTGTCCCCTTCGGTTGTGGTACTGTCGTTAAATCTAACGGCCCCTTTGGTAAACTTGAATAAACGACTTGAAACGGACTGAAACCCGTACTACGGTTGATAGCATGATTATGAGCAAACTCCGCTTGACATAACTTCACATCCCAACTCTTCAGATTGTCCTTTACAAGGCATCGTAACAAATTTCCCAATGATCTGTTTATAACTTCCGTCTGTCCATCCGTCTGCGGATGATAGGAACTACTAAAATTCAGCTTCGTTCCGACCAACTTCCACAAACTTAGCCAGAAATGACTTAGAAATCTAGTATCCCTGTCTGAAACAATCGATTCAGGTAGCCCATGCAATCGATACACCTCCTTAAAGAATAACTGAGCGACATGAACAACATCCGCTGTTTTCTTGCAAGCAATAAAATGTGCCATTTTCGAAAATCGGTCAACCACCACATAAATAGAATCATTACCACGCTGTGTTCTTGGCAATCCCAACACAAAGTCCATACTCACATCAACCCAAGGTTTAGTAGGTACAGGCAATGGCATATATAACCCTGCATTTGTAGCGGTTCCTTTCGAAACTTGACAGACATGACATCTCTCAACTAACCTCTCCACTTCTTTTCTCATCGACGACCAAAAATAAGATTGAGAAATCAGCTCTAGTGTACGGTCTCTACCCACGTGACCTTCCTCATGTAACTCTTTCACAATCTTCATTCGTAAACTGCCCTCGGGTATACACAATCTGTTACCCTTGAATAGGAAACCATCCACTAACACATACTCATCAGTCTTTCCTCCATTGACTTCATCCATGATCTTAGCAAAGTAAGGATCATCAACAAACAAATCTGGCAACACGTCAAACCCTGTCACTTCAACCTTCATTGTTGTTAACAAATGATTTCATCTGCTCAACGCATCAGCAACATGATTTGTCACTCCCGATTTGTGTTTCACAACAAATGTAAACTGTTGCAGATATGCAATCCACGATGCATGCCTAGCTGCAATCTTGTCCTGCCCCTACATATGCTTCAACGCTTCATGATCAATATATAAAACAAATTCTTTATGAAACAAATAATGCCTCCAATGTTTCACAGCTTGCACGAAAGCATAAAATTCAACATCATATGTATTATATCTCATCTTCGCCCCTGATAACTTCTCACTGAAATATGCAATAGGACGTCCTTTCTGACTCAACACACCTCCAATTCCAACCTTGGATGCATCCGTATGTAGTTCAAATACTAACTGAAAATCTGGTAATACTAGAATTGGTGCTGACGTTAAGAGTTCTTTAATTCGCTCAAAAGCAACCCCTGCTTCCTCTGACCATGTAAACTGTTTACCCTTCATACAATCTGTAACCAGTGCCATCACGCTACTGAAGTGTGGAATGAATCTTCGGTAGAATGACGCCAAACCATGAAAGCTTCTAACTTCTGTTATCGTCCTGGGTTGTGGCCAGTCTCTGATCGCTTCAACTTTACTTTGGTCCACCTGTATTCCTTCTCCCGATACAACATACCCCAGAAATAAGACACTATGCGTCATGAGCACGCATTTCTTCGTTGCAGCATAAAATTGTTCCTGTCGCAGTACCATCAACACTTCTCTCAGATGTTGCAAGTGTTCCTCTGTGCTTCCACTGTATATCAGAATATCATCAAAATACACCACCACAAACTTCCCAATGAATGGTCTAAAAATCTGATTCATCATCCGCATAAATGTACTTGGTGCATTCGAAAGACCAAACGACATAACCAGCCATTCGTATAATCCTTCTCTTGTCTTGAATGCTGTCTTCCATTCATCCCCTGGTCTGATTCGAAATTGATGATATCCACTCTTCAAATCGATCTTCGAAAAAATAGTAGCTCCACTTAGTTGATCCAACAGGTCATCCAGTCTTGGCATAGGAAATCTGTATCTCACTGTAATCTTGTTCAGTGCCCTACTATCGGTGCACATCCTCCACGTCCCATCCTTCTTTGGCACTAATAATGCTGGCATAGCACATGGACTCAAACTCTCCTGTATACGCCCCTGTTCAAGCAATTCCTCTACCTGCCTTCGCAACTCCTCATGTTCTTTTGGACTCATTCTGTAATGTGGTCTGTTAGGTAACACAGCTCCTGGAACAAGATCAATCTGATGTTGAATGTCCCTCAATGGCGGTAACTCCGTTGGCAACTCCTCTGGAAATACATCGTCAAATTCTTCCAGTACTGGTTTTACTTCTTCAGGTATCTCAACCACTTCACTGCTCTCACGCCCAATTAACAAAAACACTTCAGGCTCCTCTTCAACCTCCTTAACAAACTCCTTCAAAGATAACAACGTTTTCAGCTCTTCAATCTCCTCCAGTTTGTTTTCTTCTTGTTGTCGTTTCTTGGGAACTAAAGTAATCTTTGTGACTTCAAACATGAAACTGTAACTGTTGGTACACCCATCATGTTGCACCGCCCTATCATACTGCCACGGTCTTCCCAGCAACAAATGACAAACGTCCATATCAACAACATCACACCAAATTTCGTCTTTATATTTCTTCCCAATCGAAAAATTATCATGAGCTCTTCGTCCAACATTCACCTCCCCGCCTTTCCTCAACCAAGCCAACTTGTACGGTTTCGGATGTTTCTCAGTCTTCAATGCCAACTTCCTCACAGCTTCTGAAGAAATTATATTATCACAGCTTCCAGCATCAATAACAAATTTACAAACTTTCCCCAGAATAGTACATGTCGATTGAAAAATATTGCTCCTCAACCAACTACAATCCTCCTCTTGCTTTGGTGTCAAACAAGACCTCCTCATCATCAGATTACAACCTTCGTCTCCCGACACTTCTTCTTCCTCCTCATCAGGTGGTGAATTGGAACATTCAGCTTCTTCATTCTCATCCTCAACCTCCGTTATCATAGCTCGCTTCTTCGGCTTTGGACATTCATTACTCTTGTGACCCACTTCTTGGCAATTATAACATTTGAAACCATTATTGACTTTCGCCTTTACAACCTCTTGCACAACTGGTTTTGCAACAGCTTTTGACACATTGGAACTTCCACTGACACCCTTTACTTGATTGTTGGAATTTGTAAACACACCTCCACCTCGTCTTCCCTGCTTCTCCCAAGCCAACGCCTTTTGGTGTGCTTCCGCAAAAGATCTGGGATCAAACATATTCACCATATCGTGAATCTGCATTCGCAACCCTCCAACAAATCTAGCTGTCAATTGTTCCTCCGTCTCCATGATGTCATTACGAGCAATCAGTTGATAAAATTCATCAGCATAGTCATTAACAGTCTTTGTTCCTTGCCTCAAGTTTTGCAGCCTTTGATACATAAGCGATTGATAATTATAAGGTAAGAATGTGGCTTTCATCAATTTCTTCATCTTCTCCCATGATTCAACCTTTGACTTCCCCAACCGTTCACGTGTAAGTTTAGTTTGCTGCCACCATGCCAAAGCTCTACCCCTCAACCTTGTAGCAACCAACTTCACTCTACGATGTTCTGGAACCTCCTTGAAGGCAAAATTTTCCTCCATATTAGACAACCAATCCAAAAACTCCTCAGCTTGCATACCACCCTTGAATTCTGGAATTTCAGTTTTCATCCCCGATTTCCATCGACGATCATCTTCAACATCCCGATATGCATTTCGTACTTGGTCTCGATCTCGATCTCGATAATGAAAACTTCCTCTATCACCATCTTCATCATAAACAGATGTAATTCGATAACGATCTCGACCATCCATATCTCTATGATCTCGCATATCTCTTCTACTTTGTCTTTCTTCTCCACAGTATGGTTCATAGTCAAACTCTCGTGGAGTTCTTCTCTCTTCATCTCTATACTCGTGATGTTCTCTTCTCAATGAAACTGAAGATTCTCTTCTGCCTCGATAAGATTGTGGCGACACCCTTCTCGCTTCCGTAACCGATGGCGAAACTCTGTTTCCTCCATGGTTCGAGACTGGCAATCTCCTCCTTTGACTTTGATTCAAATCATTCATCAGTTTCTCCAACTTTCCAATGCCTTCATCAAAATGCTCATTGATACGTTGTTCCATTTGTTCAGCTTCTTCTCTTCGATACAATGCTTCAACGTTTTGATGCCGATTTGCTCTTCTCGGTGGCATTGTCAAAATTTCACAAGCTCAAAACACAAACTTCAAAATTTCACAGCACTTAGCTCGGTTAGGCCCACGATCGACCTAACTCAAGCTCGGCACTTCAATTCGTGACTTAATTCAGTTCGACCGACCTAACTTGGCTTGGTGCTTCACTATCTCGTACGCTCCTTAGCTCGGCACAGTTCAAATTCCTTTTGGCATGCAAAACAACACCCCGCGCAAATCCAATCAACTTTGCCAACCTTTGATCCAAAGTGAAATGGATCGAAAAATTCACTCTTGTTGCAAATTTACGATGAACACGACGAACACCAGACTTCTCAACACTACAATCCTCGGTTAGAACAATGAAATGATGCTCGATCTATACTCCGACTTAGCTTGGCTCCACACTTCAAGCTCGGCTAACACTTCAACTTCGAAATTCTTCAAAAGAATTGGCTCCAAGACTCGATTTAGCTATGATTGGCTAAAAACAAGCTCTGATACCAAATGATGCAGCAGCGGAATAACAAAATGTATAAATCGAAGAAAGTAGAAATCGATGGAATGAAAGATACCGAAATGCCCAAATTCGTTGATCCGAAGATACCGAATTCTAGCTATCTCAAACACGTTGATAGCGCACAATACCGTGTTTAAAGATCTACGATTCTTCGCACGTTGATCTAGCGCACTAGATTCCGTGAATCGACTTCTACGATCGTTGATTCGAGCGCACTCGAATGCCGAAAGAGGAGATAGGAGATTACACTCAACTACCAATTTAATTGAAAGCACAAAGCTAACAAACAAAAGTTTTTATTCAAAATCAACTAAGAGTTACAAATGACCCACTCGGCCTATTTATAGAAGTTACAACTCAACACTGAAATCTGTACAACACCTAGGTCGGCCACGACCTAACATCACGACCTATGACTTAAAAGTAGACGACCTAAAAAAACAGACGACTTACGACTTACTATAGGTCGGTAACGACTTAACAACACAACACTAAGGTCGTGAACGACCTAACACTTGTCAGAAATACAACATAGCGACTCAACAGAAATACAACATAACGACTTAGTACATAAGCGACTTAACAAAGTTACGACTCAACATAACAGCCTCCATCAGCGACCTTGCATAGGTCGTTAACTCGCTCTTTGCGACCTAAAGAATCAGTGGCATAGAGTAAAGCGGCATAAAGAATCTACGGCTTCAAGCTTCAGCGACCTAACCTAGGTCGTAACCCGCTTCTACGACCTAACATAGGTCGTAACCCCTCTTCACGACCTAACATAGGTCGTACCTCCTCTCCGCGACCTAACTTAGGTCGTAACTCGTTCCAGTCCATATTCGTTAGATTGGAGCGATCTGATGCTTGCTCGTTTAGTTGCTTGCCTTCCTTAACACTGATCTCATTAGCTCGGAGGCGACCTTCGCTAGGTCGTGAACGACCTAAAACTTCACTAGGTCGTGAACGACCTAAAACTTCACTAGGTCGGGCACGACCTAAAATTTCTGTGTGACTCAAATCCGATGACTTAGTGGAGCGCGCTACATCACAAGTGCTCTAACTAAATGAGCTATGGTGATTTTTGATTATCAACAGAATTCAGTCGACTGACCAAGATCGACTAGTCGACTGAATATCTATATACAGCCTATTAAACTTGTGCACATATGTATACATGTTTATATTTTCAAATTCAATCGACTGACCATTTTCGACCAGTCGACTGACCTGAACCCAACTGCCATATTTTGAAAAGACATTTCCATTCTGCGAAAGGTTGCGATCCTTCTCTGAACGGGGATGGTTGCTTCTTTTGGTCAGAACCATTCACCAATAGCAGCAACTCTCTAACTACTATAAATACATGTTCCCAAACAATTCACATTCACCGAAAATCATTTCTAACCTTCTTATATTCTTATTATGCTCTCATACTTGCATTCAAACAGCATATAAGCATTTTATTGCTTTGAATCTTCAAATTAGCTTTCATAATCTTCGATTTTTAGCAACACCTTCCTTTCATATCTTCACAAACACATCAATACACTTGAGGATTTGATTATAGGAAGTTTGTACTATCAGAGACAAATCAGTGTTTTCAAGAACACACAGTGTCATATATTCTTTTGTATTAGTAAAGTCCTGTTCTGCTGCTCAGGCGTGTGAAGTCCTCTTCGGCTGCTGAGGCGAAATCCTGTTCTGCTGCTCAGGTCCCTGTTCGGCTGCTCAGGGGTTGTATAGAACTGTTCCTCCGGGTTAAGTGAGGGTATTGTTGTTAGTGAAATTCCAGAAGGAGTCTGGGACTGAACGTAGGATGGTGCTCCGAACCAGTATAAAATATCTGGTGTATTTTTACTATACTGCTTTTATTATTCCGCACTATTCCATATTACACGATCCTACACACTTTCATTTGGTATCAGAGCCTGGTATTCTAGAGATCGTAACAACATCCTAGAATAAATGGATACAAAGAGATCTAGTCATGGAAATAAGAAGAGGAAAAGCAATAAAGAAAAATCAAAGGAGCAAACAAACAAATGCTTCATGGCAAAAGATAATGAGGTTAGTGATCTAACTTTTGATGATATGATAGAAATAAATTCAGAACTTCTAGACACTTTAAAAAGTCTCAAAAGAAAATATAAGGAAGCTCTAGAAAATCAGAAGAAAGCGGAATTCGAAAGAGATATGCTTAAAGACGAGAAGAAAATTTTAGAAGAAGAACTTGAGAAAATTCAAGATTCAGACAATTCTCAACTCGCTCTATTAAGTCAAGAAATAGAAGCTCAAAAAGAAAGAATAATGCTCTAGCTTCTGAGAATCATGAGTTAAAAACAAAAATTAAAATTGTTGAGTTAGATAACACTAGTCTCAAAACTAAGCTTGATGACATTACTAAAAATATTTCCAATTTTAATAAAGGGAGAGAAAATTTATCCAGGATTATTGAAAATTCTCAACCTGCTTCAAATAAGAAGGGATTAGGTTATGTTAAGAATTCAAAAGCTCACAATGATAAAAGTGGTATAGGATATAATATAACTGATCGTAGAAATAGCACTAGATATGCTTTCATGTATTGTAAAAATATTAGTGCTAGTACTAAATTTCGAGTAAAGTCTAAATCCAATTTTAATAGAAATTCAAATACTGCTATGACCAATAATGTTTATAATTTCTCTAGAAGTACAAAATCATTGATGGGAAATATGAACAAAAATTATCTAAGTATTTGGGTTCCTGTTAATTGGAAAAATAGAGAAAAATACATTGATGATTATTTTGATATGGTAGTTAATAATGAAAATTATATTTTTAAAGGTTCAATCACACCCAAATGGGTATGGTTTCCTAAAAATTAGGAAATTATAAGAACCTTGGGTATCGCATGCTTTAAATGTTAAATTTTTTGATACCTTATATTATAAGTAGTAGTTATTTTGTTTTATATTGTTCTATATTAACACTTATGTGGAATATAATTTATGTCATCATATAAACTCTCCTTTTTGTCGATGACAAAGGGGGAGAAAGATATTGCTCTAACACTGTTTGCAGGAATAAACGATGCAAGCACAGATTAAGGGGGAGAAAAGATTAATTATTTACAGGAATATATAGCATAGATCCGGGGGAGAAATCTATAGCACAATTACAGGAATATATTCAGGGAAGAGATAAGTCAACAAAGTTTGTCGAAGGTTCGTTCGTAACAAATGGAGTTGTCATCATCAAAAAGGGGGATAATGTTGGATCATAGGTTTTGATTGCTGACAAGACAACAATTCACGAATCTACGACTACGACAACATTCGGACTCAACGACTCAAAGTATGGTTCATATATGTATATAGAGTCTAGTTTAGTGCTTTGTTAAAATCTTTCCTCAAGAAACATCATTCACATTCAAATAAACTTGCATGCATATTTTAATCAAAATCAAGTTTTCAAAAAATGCATGGAGCGAGGCTTGAACGCGGGTCACTAGTTTAGAAGGCAAGTGCTCTAACCAAATGAGCTATGGTGATTTTTGATTATCAACAGAATTCAGTCGACTGACCAAGATCGACCAGTCGACTGAATATCTATATACAGCCTATTAAACTTGTGCACATATGTATACATGTTTATATTTTCAAATTCAGTCGACTGACCATTTTCGACCAGTCGACTGACCTGAACCCAACTGCCATATTTTGAAAAGACATTTCCATTCTACGAAAGGTTGCTATCCTTCTCTGAACGGGAATGGTTGCTTCTTTTGGTCAGAACCATTCACCAATGGCAGCAACTCTCTAACTACTATAAATACATGTTCCCAAACAATTCACATTCACCGAAAATCATTTCTAACCTTCTTATATTCTTATTGTGCTCTCATACTTGCATTCAAACAGCATATAAGCATTTTATTGCTTTGAATCTTCAAATTAACTTTCATAATCTTCGATTTTTAGCAACACCTTCCTTTCATATCTTCACAAACACATCAATACACTTGAGGATTTGATTATAGGAAGTTTGTACTATCAGAGACAAATCAGTATTTTCAAGAACACACAGTGTCAGATAAACAATAAGATTTTAGCAATGAAAATTTGATATTTGATATGTGTCTATTTAAACGTAGCAAGTGTCAGATTTTCATTGGAAAATATTTAAGTTTGTTTGTTTGTGAAATTTCAAATTTAAAATTTAAAATCAGTTAATTTGATGAAAATAAAATATTTTCAAAACCTGAATATTTTTATATAATAAAAAAAAAAATCATTTTCTAAGTAAGACGTCATATTTTGTTTTGCCAAATTTGGACTGCTCTGGCTCCGTTTATCTTATTTTCGGCATTTTAGCATCATTTTCGGCAGTGAAAATCGAGTTTTGATAGGATAGTAGTATCGTTGATATCTGTGTACCATTCTGTTCGTCTCGTCATACCGATCTCCACAGTATATTCATTTGTGTGTTTCAATGTCCGGTACGAGGTGAAACCCGTGAAACGGTTAACCGTATCGGTGCGTCTTTTGGGTTCTTGTGACCATTCATTGTCCACCGTGAAACAAATAGCCACTTGACATTAATATTAACTGAATTCAACTTCTAACTTTTTATTTCCTACCATTTCAATTTATATCTTCTATTTCGTTTTATAACTTTGGTTCGTCCTTTTTATTTCTAGTCTCTCTCTTCCCTCCTTCTTTGTTTGTTCTTCCTTGAAAATAAATATATATAAAAATTTAAAACTCGTACACCTGTTGTATTTCTTAAAGCTTGATTCGCCATCTCCCCAATTCTGCTCACCGCCATCCAATCGGGTTTCTCCACCTCCCCAACTCCGATCTACCTCTTCTGTCCATCAGATCGCGCTATTGCCACAAGCATCTCACCCTAGTAGTCGTGACTCAAAATTTGTTCGCCCCCTTCATAGTCGAACCACCCAAACCCTCCTCGACATCAGCGCTAAAATCATCTCTGCCTCGTCAGTTCAACTCCGCCACCATGCTTTCTCCCCTCAACTCTGTCAGCCGAGCAACCACACAAACATCACTGAACCACCCAGTCGTGTGCCTGACCTCGCACACCCCCCAAAACTCCGACCATCCATGCAAGCGACATACCTGCTTCCACCTAAGCCGAGGCTGTCGTGCTCATCCATGCCATCAGCCTATCACCGCCCATCTAGCCTTCAACACCCCTGCATAGCTCCTCTCGGCCACACACTGATAGCCCGCCTCCTGCAGCCCCTACCACAGCCACCCATCTCCGCTGCTCGTCCCCTCCCACATAGCAGTGCTCGCCACTTGCTTCCCTTGGCCGCACTCAAACCCGGCCCTTCTCTTCTTATCATATACCTATGGTGCGTGTATATTTATATATATTGTCAGAAATTCTATATACTGATATATGTTTATTCACCGTGTAGATTTTTTTGTGTATCCATCTAGGCTTATATTGCTCGTTTCGTATATATTGCCAAGTATATGTTGCTCGTACGTAAGCTTATATATGTACTAAGATTTGTGCATATATATATATATATGTGTGTGTGTGTGTGTGAGTTATATATATTGATTGGAATATATATATATATGCGCGCAATAACATATGGGCTCATATATGTTATATATAAACATTGCACATATCTGTTGTATTCTTGTCAGAGAGTCATATGTACATATTGATATACACACACACGCTGTACATATCATCTTGCTGACGTATGCATATACTTGCTCATTTGAATCTAAGCTTATATAGTTGTTCCTTCAAATATCTATAAAACAAATGAGTATATATTGCATATGTATATATATTTGCTTTCATCGAATTATCAAGCTAAATCGGCTTTTATGCTTGTCGTAGATATTTGACTTGTCGTGTCCCGTGTCGTGTCCGTATCCGTGTGCCTGTCTGTGTCATCTTCTTCGCCATCGTTGTTCTGTAGCCTCGAAAGGTGAGCAATCACTCACGATTAACATTCTTATATTTAGTAAATTTAATTCACATGAAAATAACGATTGAAATATGTTTTTAAATTTAAATTGTTAGTTATTTAATTGTTAAATATGATATGCCATTATCTGCAATTGTTTACCTATGACATATAGCAACCTAACCTGTCATATATATTATATTTAAATTGGTAATGATGATATATGCCTGCTATTGATATGTATGTCATTTTATAATATGTTATTTTATTATCGTTATCGCTCTGCAAGTTTCTTGTTAGTTTAGAAATCCCTATGAGTTGAAATGATACATACCCGAACAATCTTCTAAATTAGGGGAAAATCATTATGGGTTGAAATGATAAACCCAAACGATTTTCATTGATTCTTGAAATTTTAAGATTGCAGGTTGAAATGATATATACCCGTAAATATTAATTATCATGGATTGAAATGATAAATATCCATATCACTTGACCATAGGATAAAAACTATATACGGACACCATTGGTCTATTTTTGAAAAATGATTTCCATGATTTTGAAAGGAAATATATGGGTTTTAATAAATATTGATTGTTCTTATTAATATAATATATAAATTTATTTTATAACTTTATTTTTTTTAAATATATAAAATTAGATTTAAAATAAATTTAATGAAAATAAAATTCAATTTAATAATAACTAATATAATAAAATTTATTAAGAATTTAATTTAAATAATAATATCTATTATGTTAACTATTTATTTAAAAATATATGAATATTTTAAATAGAGTTTTTTTGTAATAACTTAAGTAAATGGAGTTTGAAAAGATAAATTAAATAAGAATTGATTTGTAATTTAATTTGTTAAGAACTGAATTTAAATAAGAATTAATTTATGCTTAAATTTGTTTAGAATTGAATTTAAATAAGGTTTGATTTGAACTTATTGATATTGAAATTTTGAAAGGTATGATTTTATAACTGGATCTGATTAAAAGTTATTAAATGAATATTTTCAAGTTTAAATAAATATTGAATTGAATATTTAATATTAAATTAAATTGTAATATGAGATTTTATTTGAATGTTATTAAAGATGATTAAGTGAATAATCTGAAAATTTAAATAGGATTAAAGTTGAATTTTAAAATATAAAGGGAATTTATCAAATTGAGTTATTGTAAACTGTTTAAATATTGAAACGTATTGAATTGGAAGTGGTTTAAATTGGTAATTCAAACCTAGATTTGAAATCGATAAAAATGGTTTTAATGAGAATTTGAATTGAGATTGATTTAAATTGAATCTTTGGAACTATAGTTGATATGAATTGATTTGTGAAATTGGAAGAAACAATTCTAATTTGAAACTATTTCGATATAAACTCTTTTAATATATATACTATTTTTAATCTATATCCTATTTTTAAAATTTATAACTATTTCAATATATAAACTATTTTCAATATCTAAACTATTTAAGTTGGAACTATTATGATTTAGATTTAAATACTAATATTTTGATATGATGGTTTAAACTATTTTGTGGTTATGATCTTGGAAGTGGATGTGATTTCGAAAATGATATGATTTCGAAAGTGAGAATGATTTCGAAAGGGATATGATTTTGAAATGAATATGGTATTTTGATATGAAGTATGAACTGTTTGAAATGATTATAAACATGATATTTTATAAATGACCACGGTGTGAAATAAGCGTTTGGTTGTTAACGAGACCGGGATCAGATATTGTCATACTCTCTGCCAATACCGGAAACCACTTTAACAACCGTGTATGTGGTTGAGAATTCAAAATGAAGTAGGATGGTTTGGCGAACGTCTATATGAGGTATGAACGCAGCCCTGACTCCTACGAGTCAGCTTGGTGTGACAAAAGCAGGAGCCACGCCGGGCCAAGTGAGGTCGCACCTCCGATCGAGCATGCTTCTTCAATACTATTCTACTACTTTGTGATTTGATTAGGTGCACCTTTGATTATGGGAGTGTGCCGCGAGGTGAGCGGTAATAGCTACTATGCGTTACCACCAATTCAGGTCCACAAAATGGTAGTATCCTACCTTGGGCATTGCCTCGCGTGCCTTGTCACATGCCTTATCGCGCCCACTACGAGTTTGGTTTGTGTCGTACCTATGGAGTGCTCCCTGATAGTCCACCAGTTTGGTGGAGTTTACAGTACTGTATGGACTATGGCATTATATAAAATGTTTTAAGGGGGATATGAGTAACGCCTTAACGCTATTTTAATATTTTACTTTACTGTAGACATTATCTATATAGCGTATTATACTATGTAGCACTACAACAAAAATAGCCTATTACAACGTCCTTTTTACAACGGGCATATTCTGCCCGTTGTAATAGACGGCTGTTACAACGGTCATTTTAGGATCGTTGTAATAGATGCTCTGTCCAGCGCCCTTCTTACAACTTGCATTATTTGCCCGTTGTAATAGAGAGATATTACAACGGTCTAACTTCTGCCCGTTGTAATTAAGCGGTCAACAAATTAAACTTCCCGCTTTCATTTTTATCCTCCCGCTTCACAACACCATTTCAGTACCAAAATCTCAAATCCCTAAATCTGTAAACCATTAGGCCTCCTTAACCCTTCCTCCTCTGCTACCTTTCCTCCAAAAATAAATCCTTTCACCTACTACTTGCGCTACCGAAGAGTTTGTGCTATCGTCATGAACTGGAAGCTCCCGCCGCCTGAAACCTCAAGCCGAGCTAAGATTTTCTTGCGTGATGAACGTGCTCAAGATTTGCTCGCGTGATGAATGAGCTAAGCCGAGCTAAGATTTACCGCCTGAAACCTCAAGTCGCACACCAATAAGGCTAGAACTAGAAGGCCCTAATCGGGTGGAGGGGAAGACGATAGCAAGAGAAGCCATGGAATCAAACGGCGATACTTCTTCAACCAAAGATCCGCAACAATTTAGTACGCAATGCATTTCTCTTCATCTTTCGTTTATTCCCCTTTCAGTTTTTCCATTAAAATAAAATCTTTTGCCTAGCCTCCTAATTGTTCAGTAATGGTCAATGATTGATTATTTTCTCAATTACGAAGTAAGTAACAATAATATACGGCCTGTTTTGATTCCTCATCGAGCTTCAATAATAGGAGATACCGCATCCAAACTAAGCAGATAATCGTTGTTACTGAAAATTAACTTGTGCAATTTAAAGCTTTTATTGGTTATCAAACATATCAATAAGAGCACCTCCAAACGGGTAGGGAGTGCAAAAATTACAAGTTGTAATATTACAACTCGTAACTGGAAAAGTTCCCAAGCAGGCACCTTCGCACCTGTTTAACAATCACTAGGCTCCCTTATAATCTACACTACATCGTCCAAAAGTGGGCAGCCTAAATGTTTATTTAATCGGTGTCGGCTCATGAGTGCTTAAATGTTTGATGCTAATTCTGTTCACATACCAATAATCTTTAACATAAACCAAAAAATAACTAGTATACATCAAAATGGGGGCTGCTGCAGTAGCCTAAAATTTTTTGTAATGAACTGGAAGTTATGAGATACCTATAAGATTCAAATGACTGATGATGCACATATGAAGCTAGGATGTCCATTCAAACAGAAGTTCTCAGTTAAGTAGTGAAACTATGTATACAACTTTGTTTAGAGAATTTTGATGTAGTTCCCTTCAATACTAATGCATGAACGTGCTTGTGTTAGTACACATGTTTTTAGTATCTGTGTTTGTTGATCTTTGTATGAATATGCAAACTTATAGACAACCATAAACTGAAGTCCCTTTTCTTTTTGCTTATAACGCAACTATAACCTTTTTCCAAGGAAAAAGCAAGACCACAATAAATTTACCTAGAGAAAGTTTGGTATATCTTTTTATAGAATATATCGTCTTTTACTTGAGTATGCCCATGCACATGAAAGTCTAGTAGTTAGCAAGGGTTGTGATTTATGTATGAAACTTCTACTTTAAAACTTGATTCTTCTATGGAATCGAAGCAGCTGATCCTTTCTTCTTGTTCTTCTTTTTCTTTTTTTTGTTTGTTTGTGTGTGTGTATTATTCTTAGTTTTCAGTTTGTAGTATATAATGTTTTTTAATATATTCTCGTGACATCAGTAAAGTTTATCGTCTCTTATAAAAAAAAGCACGTTCTATTTTTCAAATGGAGATTTTAAATTTCAATTTTTTTTCCTTTTGCTAGATGGCAGACTAAAAAAATTTGAGTTCGTAAACTACAGACTGCAAACATAAATTTTTTCCTTTCGTAATTGCCCTTATTTTTCAACTACTTAATCATTGACACTTAAACAATGCCATATAGTATTGCTTGCATCTCACTTTGCTTCTGTTTATCATCTGTTGTTATCATCAGAAGTTTAACTATTATGGGTAGTTCAGTATAAATGAATAATACTCTCAGAAGGGCTTATTATAGGTACAGAAAATATGTTAAAAATATTAGTCTTTTAAGTTGTAAATTACTATCGTCTTTTTCTTTACTTGTTTATCTCTGTTAATGAAGATAACTAACAAAAAGTGTTTCAAGCATGAGAACTTACTGTCGACTTGACCTTTAACTGTTTAATTCATGATAGTTTGGTCCGACAAATTTGATTTGCTGCTATTGATATTGTCAGATTAAGGATATTGTCAAATCTATCTCTATAAATCTACGATGATGCATGAACATGATACAACCCTGTCTCATTTTATATTATATACGTTCCATGTACATGAAGCTCCTAACACACTTGTATAAGATCACTGGTTTATGTTCAGAACATCATAATATCATGATGTTCTTTTTTAGTTTCTGGCAATGGTATAATCATTTTGCATTATTGATCATTGATGCCAACATAATACAAATAATAGTAGGGACATCATCCATATGTATAATTCAAGTTTACAAGTCTCAGTCGGCAAGCGTATCATTCTTCTCACAGTAAGTTCTTTATTATTACATGACTCATTTAATTTATGGACAAAGCCTTAATAAGATGGCATGAAATATGAATAATATTATTCTATGATGATATGGTTAAGGGTTTAAAATATGATATTGTGATCGAAAAGTAGTTGTTTTGATTATATGGTCAAAGACCTTATCCAACCAATTTGCATGCAGAATGTTATGCCAACAAAGAAAAAGGCACGGTCATGTGAGTTTGGGTCCATGAACAGCTTTGCCTCAGTCCCATTTTATTTCTCACCAAACATACACTGAGAATTACCATAAGCACTTGCTAAAGAAGTATACAATATATCAATTTTGGACTGATTCGATATTATGTACACTTTAATCGTCTGCATTATATCCAATGAAAATCATTTTGCTCTAAAAATAGGAAAAAGGAAAAGGAAATTTATTTTATTATTGCATCCTTGCTTTGAATCATATTTCTTACCAAATATTTTTATTAACGTGTATATTTATAAATGCATGAATAATATATACTTCAATCAATGCACATATGCACATGTGCATTAAACTATATATAAACAAATTTACTAAACGCTTCTATGATCACTTTCTGAAATGTTCATTTAGAAATGTTTTGTGGAATTTGCTAATTTCTACACTCAACGTAGTGCTGAAAGATCATAATGCTTCTATTCAAGTTTTACCTCATAGCAGCTATCTCTAGTTTTTCATTTAGGATAAACTAAAATTTGGTGCAATGTGTATTAATGATGACTTTTAATCTCCAATGTTGTTTGTGCTGATGAGAGATATTGTTGTTTTTCTAATGTGGTTTTCTTGCATATAATGATGATAGCTGATCTGTTTCTTACATATCTATTTCTTGTCCTTGGAATATCAAGTAGTGAACATAGAAAGTTTTTTATACATGCCTTTTGCTTATAAGGTAATATGTTTAAATAGTCCATAGAAAGTTTCTTATTGTTTGTGAAGTCTAATTAAATAATGGGAATAATATGTGTATTCTTTGATAGTAGTTTTGCTACACTTGTAATGCTTTAGGCTATACAGCATAGCATGTCTTTGTGAAATTTGATTTTACCAAGAAATATTATGCATATATATGTTTGAAATTAGTTTGGTTAGCTATCAATTAAAATATTTCCTTTTTCCACGATTCAAACAAAATAATGATTCAAACAAAATAATGATAACGATAATCTTTTATTAGTTAAGTATCTTTTCAGTTTATGTGCTTCATAACTAAAATTTTATATCGCCGTCTTTATTTACTATTTTATTTTTATTTCAGATACCAAACAATCTAGGCTGCAAATGTGCCTTGGCCTTTGACATCACAGCTGCATGCAGCGGGTTTGTTGTTGGACTAATAACTGCCACTTGCCTTATAAAGGGTATATAAAAAAGCTGTTCATGGATTGCTAATGAGTATGCTTAGTCTTATAGGTGGTGGTTACAAAAACATTTAGTGTTTGGATCAGATGCTTTATCCTCCTTTGTTAATTGGTCTGGTAGAGGAACATGCATTCTATTTGGTGATGCTGCTGGAGCAATCTTAGTTCAGGTGCATGCTTTCATCTTCCAATTTTCTTGTGTTATTTTCTTATATTTTTCATTGCAAATTTTTTATACTGTCTAGTATTTATGATGATTGTATATGAATAATATTTTTATTCTCTTGACTACAGATTTATGGTCTTGAAAAATTCTATTATCCAAGTCAGTAAAACTATTCATAAAGATGATACATCATGCTTGTTAAAAACCGTAGTGTCACCTAGGTACTAACATATTACGGTTTAATTCAGTTCTATTAAACATAACAATTCGAGAATTAAGACAAGTGGTCAGTAACCTTATTTTCACCCCTGTTAATAAACTAAGTTTGTATTGGTTCCAGAGCAATGTTATCTTTTTACTTTTTTTTCTTTTCTTTTTTTGCAAAAATTGATAAGTTTAACAAATAAAACCCTGAAGACCTTGTATGGAACTTTGTCGTTAATTTTTTCCTGGCAAAATTATTGAAAAACCTTACATCCATTGTGACATTTCATAGTGGTATAGCTTTATATTCTGAATTTTCAGGCATGTAGTGAAGATGAAGATGACTTGGTTGGCATAGTGATGGTTCTGGTCAAAGGTATGCTTTAGTTAGTCTAAAAAACAAAGCTAATAAAGCAAAATCTAGTGTTACCATCTTATTATTATGTAAATATTTCTAAGCTGCAAACTTATACTTAGAAACATGGGAAAACAGTTATGTGTATATATCATCTTGTTTCCATGATTGCAGGTGTTTGAATGCTTTCGTATCAGATGTAGTGCATGAAGCCAAATTCAGAGATGTCCACCATTAAAGAGGCCGTTGGATCAACCGTCGCATGGCACAAAGAATTTATATCCTTAGTCTAGTATGATTGTACTTAGAACTTTATATTTATAGCCGACTGTTATGTATTAATGCTTTATGAATTTGGGAGGTAAACTTATCTGACTTTTTGGAGCGTTGGAATTTTATGACTATCTTTTAGTCTTTTCGCATGTGATTTTGGTTGTTTGTGCGTAATATTTATTACTGTTAAATTATTCATTATTTGTATGGATGTGCTACCTATACGTTGTTTTTTTTTGAATTTGCATTTTTTCTGCAACGGTCAAAGCGCGTTGTATTATACTCTATTACAACGGTCATTTGCGCCTTGTATTAAAGTCTATAACAACGGTCGAAAACCGTTGTCAAAATGTTTTTTACAAAGGTCAGGGAATGTTGTAAAACATGCTATCCATCTTGTATGATAGTATTTTGCAACGGGCAAAGAAGCTTGTATTACAGTCTATTACAACGGTCGGCAACCGTTGTAAAAAAGTTTACTACAACGGTCTTTACAACATTAACTGCCCGTTGTAAAATATGGGTGACCTATTACAACATCGCCTATTACAACGGTCTGCTGCCTGTTGTGGAACACATGTTACAACAGGCATTGCCCATTGTAAAAAGCCTGTTTTGTTGTAGTGTATGTAGATAGTTTAACGGATCCTTAAAGGGTGGAATCCCAACATCCTTTAAGTTATTTTGCATTTCACTTGACATTTCACTTGAGTTGATTTACTGGTATAAGAATGTTAATCCTGACTCGAGTGTTTTGTGTTTTTCTTTTTGCTCAGGTTAGACTGAGTGTCACAACATTTGAGACTCACCTTCGAAGCTTGGAGTTTTGCTTGAAGATTTATCTTTCATCTTAGCAGTTGTTTCTAGTTGTTTGTGCAGACTTGTCATTTTCTCTTGTATTGATACTTCTATGTATTGGATATCTGTTGTGCTTTTTTTAAGACTCTGTTGTTTATATGTAGGTTCATAAACTACTATTTATTTACTTTGCTGCTTATTGTTTTATCACTATGTGTTTATGATTCTATGATTGATTTATTTACGTATATGCTAAGTTTTGCCAAATATAAATTAAAAATCTGTTGTTTTGAGCAATTCAAGTCCGACATGAGTGGATGATTGTCGATTTGAATGGTTCAAAATGGAAGGTTGTTACAGTTGGTATTAGAGCTCTGGTTTAGGAAAAACTTAGCATATGGAGTAAAAACTCATTAAAGATAGGGTAGTAATACCCTAGAGTGAGTGAAATTGATTACAGAATCATATTCGTTTGAGCTTGAAATTCTTATCTTCTCTCATTCGTGTTCTTTCGATACTGGAGCATCCTATAGCTCTATTTCTGTAGATCTCTATAATAGATTTGAGCACATCTTGCCACCTCAACTGGCAACTTCGTCCTTATGTGTGTGTGACTAATCCCATCGGTGGTCCCGTCGATCATTGTATGTTTTGTAAAGGGGTGAAACTCCTTTACAACAGGCATTGGTTCACCGAAGATTTCAATGTCCTCGGTTTTGGATGCTGTTATTTATTGCACGGCCCGAACTTTTTTTTAGTAAACGACCAGGGTAATTCTCTTATGATCGTATGCCAGTTGCCTTAGAAATTTTGTAGGCAGTATTATCTTTTTGCTTTATTCTCAGCCTAGTGATCTTGACTCCACTCCGATAGTCAGGGACTATCCTGATGTTTTGGTGAAGTCACTCCCATTCCTCCCAAGCGGGAAATTAAATTCCACATCGATCTTATTCTTAGAGCTCGACCTGTTGTCCTTCCTCCTAGATGAATGGTTTCTATAAATGGTTAGTCATGCCCTTTGGATTAAGCCATGTTCCTACCTTCTTCGCCGATCTCATGAATCGCGTTTTCTATGATATTCTCAACAAGGTGTCCTGGGTTCCATTGATGGTATTCTTGTCTTTTCTAAGTCTCGGTTGACCCGGTTAAGGTCACCCATGGTTAATATAAGTCTATCCATCTTTACTCATGTAGAATACAATAGCCTATGATTTTTGCCTGATGATAATAAACATATATATATATATATTCATTTAAATGAATTTGTTATTGGACTATTTTATTTTTCACAAAATTAAATAAATATTTGTTGAATAAAATAATAACACATAATTTAAATTCAAACAAATATTTCATTCAAACAAATATTTTATTACAAATTTGAATAGTACAAATTTCAGCTCTCACTACATTTATACATTTTCAATTTCAATACAATTTCAATACAATTTCAATTACAACACATTTTTCAATTTACAATGTCACCTCACTACATATTACTCACTCACTCGTATTTGATCTTCAACTTTGTTTCCAGCTTGTATCCAGCATCTGAATTATCTACGAAATAAACATTGATGCAGTAAAATTGAAAAAAGGAAATATTTACAGTGCGAATTAAAGTGTGTGTTTGAAAATATCATTTGCCTTAGTTATTTGGGTTGTTCGTCATCATTTTCGTTTGAATTCATCATACACGAACAACTTGTGACATGCACAGTGTATCACTATACATGCCACAAGGCCGTGCATACCGATATACACTTGATAAAATTGCAGGGGCATGTGAGCACAAGGTCAAACCCGACCGAATGGTGGATTCAACTCAGGTGACTCGAAGAAACTACAACAACCCACACATACCAAAGACCAGAATACAAGAGGACAAAACGAGACCGAGCTAGCAGTTCAGTGCAACAAGACTTCATGAAGAACTAGACCAGTGGAAATGTGCAACAACAAAGTCAACATGTATTCAGACATCAAAACCAAACATACAGCAGAAGTGAACCAAGACTGCAACAAGCTCCAGACCAGACTCAAGTGGAACCACCAGTGAAACAAAAGCTCCAAACAAATGAACACAACATCAATGTAACTCAAGAAAACAGGTGCAGGTATACAACAACCAAGTAAAGACTCCAAGAGGAACAAGTGAAGGCAACAACAAAGAAACATATTAACTTGAATACATCAGTTCAGACAGTTTTCTAAAGCAATGCAGACAACAGTTCAATATACTTAGGACATACACATATATACATACATGTATGTATGTATTCACATGATGAACATCACATGAAACCAACACAAGTTACTGGACATAGAACTTCAGGCAAGCAGTGACAGTGATCATGCAACAATCGAACAAGTGCTATCAAGTCAATCACACACATATATACATATAGATATGTGTGTATATATGTATGGAGACAATCAACCAAAGCAGTATAACACGAATGAATTAACTCAACTGCATGAACATCAACATAGCAATCATACACAAATGCAAATATACCATGAAGCCAGAAAAACATATATATTTACAGTAAATACCAGTAGCATGAATTGAACAAGTTGTGAGTCATGAATCAAGGTAGCAGAACAAATTCG
This sequence comes from Allium fistulosum, assembly GCA_030737815.1. Taxonomy (NCBI): domain Eukaryota; kingdom Viridiplantae; phylum Streptophyta; class Magnoliopsida; order Asparagales; family Amaryllidaceae; genus Allium; species Allium fistulosum. The sequence continues at coordinate 55,387,055 of CM060903.1, forward strand.
AAATTAACAAATCAAATTCCGAAAATCCAGTGGTGTAGTTCGAACAAAAATCATGGTAGCAGTTTCAAATTAGGGTAGCGGTTTTCAAACAAAGTCAATGATCATGTCAAGCCATGGTGACAAAGGTAATAGCAACAATATATCGCAAGTACAATGAACAAGTCAAGACCGAAATAAATGAAGCAAATTCAAAGTCATGGAGCAATACGTATGGATGAACGAGTAAGAATATATCACAAGTATTCAAGTAAGAATCGTATGGCCGAGCAAATTCACCGAAGAACTCAAACATAATTATACAAATGAAAATTAAGGGATTCATTCCGTATATAACCCAAAATCATCATCGGTAGTAGTATCGATTCGAGTTCAAGCAAAAACCAAAGTGCAAGCATCAAAATAAATTCACGAACTAATTCAGAACTCAAATCAAGTCGAGCATAAGCAAATTGGAAAGGAGAAATCACGTACCGCATTCAAGCTCGACAATTGGAGCAGCCGCAACAAAATCAAAGCAAGGGGGATCGGACGACGAAACCGTTCAAGTGAAAGTACACTCTCAATCGATCAATTTTCAAGTGGTGGCTCAAATAATCAAAGCCCTAATTTTAAAAGAGTAAAACAAGAACACAACCGAAGATTTTTTCATGAAATAAAATAAAAGGGAAGTCGGTCGAAGTAAAGAAAGGGAGTTATCTTTTTGGGCCAGCTATTGTTATTTGTTATTTGGACTTAACCTTATATATAGGGCTTTGTTTTAAGTGTTTGTTTTCAAATTGTAATTTTCTTTTGAATTTTTCAAATTCTAGTCGTGTGACTAGATTACAAACTATGGTGGTGTAGTTTGAGATTTCGAAACTTAGTGGCTGAGTTGTGGTAGGGTTTTGAGCGTAGAGTAAGGTTATTTGATAGCGGGTGTCGCAAGTTTACGTGTGTAAGCGTCTGACTACTTAATTTCTAGTGGAAACCTTAGGCGCAGCACGTAGGTAGGGTTTTCCCGAAGCTGGGTAAATCTATGTTGTTCTATTTCTGTTTTTATTATTCTACTATTATCTATGCTGTAATTATTTTATATATTTCCGCATTAATTTTTATTATTATTAGTATCACCCTATTCACCCCCCTCCCCATAGGGCGAAATCGGTCCTACAAGTGGTATCAGAGCTAGGAACAAAAACCATTTTTTGTTTTAAAATTTTGATTTTTCAAAAAAAAATTTGTTTTAAGAATTTGATTTTTTTTAAATGGCTTCTTTTAATAATGCTTTTGTTGAGGGTCAGTCCATAGTTAGACCACCCATGTCAATGGTGAATATGCTTACGGGAAAAATATAATGAAAATTTTTCTGAAAACCATAGATGCATGAAATATTGTTAAGATGGGATATAGGACACCAACTATAGTGATAGATAATTAAGAAATTGAAAAACCGATAGATTGATGGACAGATCTTGAAAATAAACTACAGAATGCTAATGCTAAATCTTTGAATTCTATTATATATTCATTAGATCAAATTGAATTTAATTGTGTCTCACATTGTCTAACTGCACAGGAAATTTTGCACATACTTGAAGTGACTCACGAAGGAACCTCTCAAGTCAAAGAATCTCGCCTTGCCATGCTTAGTAGCGAATACGAGAACTTCACAATGGCAAAGGATGAATGTGTCAAAGAAATGTATGGACGACTTTCTAATCTAGTATACAAATCAAAATCACTTGGAAAGCCATACACAGAGCTGGAAATATTTCGAAAAATCCTCAGAATTCTTCCAAGAAATTTTGAAGCAAAAGTGACCACCATTCAAGAATCAAAAGATATGAAACGAATTAAAGTCGAAGAACTCATCGGAAATCTCGCCACTTATGAGCTAGAAATCAAATTCAAGGAAGAACGTGAAGGAGGTGATACATGAAAGGAATCAATAGCTCTGAAAGGAACAGCGGAAAGTGAAGATGACGACGATGATGATGGAGCTACCGAACTGGCACTATTAATAAAGAGACTCAAAAGGTGGAACCACAAATACGGACATCCAGCTCTAAATCAACAGTTGAAAAGTAGAATAGTCAAAGTACTAGACAACTCAGAAGTGCAGGAGATAATTTGTCACAAGTGCAATAAACCCGGTCACATCAAGCCCAATTGTCCTTAGAATCGACTCGGCAAAGAAAAAAATCGAAAAGGAGAAGTTTTGTAGCCACTTGGAATAAAAGTGATGATGATAATAAAAGCACTAGCAGTGAGAGTGAAAAAGCGGATCTTTGTCTTCGAGGTGATACAACTGATAGCGATGATGACGAGCCAAGCGAGGTATCAAAACTCACTCATTCAGAATTACTTATATATTTTCACGAAGTAAATGGCTGCTTTGAACAACTTAGGGAGAAGTAAGCTAAAATTGAATCACAAAGAGATAGTTTGATAGAACTAAATAAGCATCTTGACCAATTGGTTAAAAACTATCGAAATAAGTGCCCTAAGTGTGATAAGTGTCCATCATTCGAAGAAGAAATTAAAAATCACTTGAAAATAAAATTCTAATTTTGAAAGAAATTGAAAATACTAGGAGAGAAAATTTTATTAAAAAGTGCACTCTATTATTAAATGAAAATGAATCTCTCAAAACACAAGTCCAACAATTACCAAAAACTTAAGGAAAATTTTCTAAAGGAGAAAGATCACTAAATATGTTATTAGGGAAACAAACTGTTAATACTATTAGACAAGGACTTGGGTACACTCAATCTGAAAGAGTTAGAAGTAAAACTAACCGTGTCAAATTCGAGTGCACAATTTGTAGAAAAATTGGACATAATCAAAACAATTGCTGGTATAGACCCAAACACACAAAAACCATACCAATTTGGGTTCCAAAAGGCACGAATATAAAATCCCTTAAAGTCAAACAAACCTGGGGGCCAAAAGGAACAAATATAAATTGTTTTGGGTCTACACAAATATATTTTTCAAAATCTTTTGTCACTAACAACCATGGACCTATAAAAACAAATAGGTCACAAAAATCTTTTCTCGTGTAGGTGTAGAGGCAGGCTAAGGCACAACAACAGTGTTACTTGGACTCTGGCTGCTCCAGGCATATGACAAACGACAAATCAAGTTCCTTAGCCTAGTACAAAGGTGGCAGAGTCACAATGGGTAACAATGAAAAATTATCGGTAAAGGTAAAATAGGTAATGGTAAATTTACCTTGAACGATATATTGTATGTTGAAAATCTGCACCATAATCTGATTTAAATCAGCCAGCTATATGATAAAGAAATGAATGTTGTTTTTTATTCTGACTTATGCAAAAATGTTGACCAATCATCTTTTCATCCGTGAACTAGTTCATATAGATTTTCTTGGACTAACTATATTGCAAAGTTAGGTGATAAGAGATGTTGTTTTGTATTGATTGATGATTACTCAAGATACTCGTGGATATATTTGTTTATTTTGCTGATTCTAGACCTATCATTATGTTCACTATTTGTTTATTTGCATGGTTTCAATTCAAATCCAAAAGAATTTCATTTAAAAGCTGTAAAAAGGATTTTAAGGTATTTGTTGCACACTCCACGATTTGGTCTATGATATTCAACTAATGATAATCTTGAGTCAAAGAGAAATTCTAATGCAGATTGCACTGGTAACCTAGTTGATAGAAAAATTACTAGTAGAACGTGTTTTATGTAGAGACATCACATTTTTAAAGAAAATATATGCATAATTTTCATTTCAACTGATTTTCAATTGGTAGACATTTTTTTTACAAAACCCCTTCCAGAAAATAATTTTTGTCGACTTTGTTTTAGATTAGACATTTTAGAAATTTGATTTGATTTGGATTTGAACATAAATGAATATATTAACTAATTTGACTCCCTACTGATTATTAAAAGGAAAAATAGTTACTAAAAAATGTGATGAGAGTTGATATTAATCATATATTATGACTTGAGACGGTATATTTAGTAAATTTCTTTAAAAAAGAATTTAAACATGATTTATAATAACTATTGTTGTTGAAAATTCCATTACCATCTCTATTTCTATCATATTTCTAATGACCATCACTCATCAAAATTCAATATAGTATGTCAAAATGTGGTATTTTAAACGGGAAATTATTCGTTTTTATTTTATTTTATTTTTTAGCAATAATAACATCCAAAGTATTCACTCTCATTTAAAAGTGCTCACGGTTATGCATGGGTGAATTACTTGGAATATTTGTTTATGTGCTTTCATGCTCATTTAAAAGTCCTCACGGATATGCATGTATGAAACACATATCAAAATTGATTATTAAATAGACAAGTTGATTTTAATCCCATTTAAAAGTCCCTACGGTTATGCGTGGTTAGAAGATGCTTGAAATTCAAATTTTTAAAAAATTGGGAATACTACTAATCTCATTTAAAAGTCCTAGCGGTTATGCATCGTTAGTAGATATTCAAATTCCTGATATAAATATACCACAAATAGACACAACTTTATGGTTTTATATGCCGACATCACCCCTATCACTCTAAATTGGAATATGCGCCTAACATAGTATTTAAGATTTTTGTTTGATTTATTTAAATTTAATATTTATACTCGATTGGGTATTAATGTTGTATTGATGTCTATCACTTTACCTCTATTTTTTCTAATATTATTACTCTTTTGCTGATAACAAAAGGGGAGGAGAGAAGTTAAGATTTTGGCACATAAGTCAAGTCATATTTTTTATTTGCATATTCCCATCTAGGTTCATTTGCATATTTTTTATTTATTTTCATGCATATGTGAAGGGGGAGCATTGGTGTAGGGGGAGCATTTAAATAGGGGGAGCAAATGGATTTCAACAAGGTCAAATACATCTAATAGGGCCAAAATCTTAATATATCTTTGTTATCATCGAAAGAGGGAGATTGTAGAATACAATAGCCTATGATTTTTGTTTGATGATAATAAACATATATATATATATTCATATAAATATATTTATTTTTGGACTATTTTATTTTTCACAAAATTAAATAAATATTTGTTGAATAAAATATATAACACAAAATTTAAATTCAAACAAATATTTTATTCAAATAAATATTTTATTACAAATTTGAATAGTACAAATTTCAGCTCTCACTACATTTATACATTTTCAATTTCAATAAAATTTCATTTACAACACATTTTTCAATTTACAATGTCACCTCACTACATATCACTTATTCACTCGTATTTGATCTTCAACTTTATTTCCAGCTTGTATCCAGCATCTGAATTATCTGAAAAATAAACATTGACGCAGTAAAATTGAATAAAGGAAATATTTTGCAGTGCGAATTAAAGTGTGTGTTTGAAAATATCATTTGCCTCAGTTATTTGGGTTGTTCGTCATCATTTTCATTTGAATTCATCATACACGAACAACTTGTGACATACACAGTTTATCACTGTACATGCCACAAAGCCGTGCACACCGATATACGCTTGATAAAATTGCAGGGGCATGTGAGCACAAGGTCAAACCCGACCGAATGGTGGATTCAACTCAGGTGACTCGAAGAAACTACAACAACCCACACATACCAAAGACAAAAATACAAGAAGACAAAACAAGACCGAGCTAGTAGTTCAGTGCAACAAGTCTTCAAGAAGAACCAGACCAGTGGAAATGTGCAACAGCAAAGTCAACATGCAGTCAGACATCAAAACCAAACATACAACAGAAGTGAACCAAGACTGAAACAAGCTCTAGACCAGACTCAAGTGGAACCACCGGTGAAACAAAAGCTCCAAACAAATGAACACAACATCAATGTAACTCAAGCAAACAGGTGCAGGTATACAACAACCAAGTGAAGACTCCAAGAGGAACAAGTGAAAGCAACAACAAAGAAACAGATTAACTTGAATACATCGACATTCAGACAGTTTTCTAAAGCAATGCAGACAACAGTTCAATATGCTCAGGACATACACATATATACATACATGTATGTATGTATACACATGATGAACATCACATGAAACCACTACAAGCTACTGGACATAGAACTTCAAGCAAGCAGTGACAGTGATCAAGCAACAATCGAACAAGTGCAATCAAGTCAAACACACACATATATACATACACATATATATGGAGACAATCAACAAGTGCAGTATAACACGAATGAATTAACTCAACTACATGAACATCAACATAGCAATCATACACAAATGCAAATATATCATGAAGCCAGAAAACCATACATATTACAGTAAATACCAGTAGCATGAATTGAACAAGTTTTGAGTCATGAATCAAGGTAGCAGAACAAGTTCGAACTTAACAAATCAAATTCCGAAAATCCAGTGGTGCAGTTCGAAAAAAAATCAAGGTAGCGGTTTCAAATCGGGGTAGCAGTTTTCCAACAAAGTCAATGATCATGTCATGCCAGAATGAAAGTCGTGGTGACCAAGGTAATAGCAACAATATATCGCAAGTACAATGAACAAGTCAAGGCCGAAATAAACGAAGAAAAATCGAAATCATGGAGCAACATGTATGGATGAACGAGTCGGAATAAATCACAAGCATTCAAGTAATAATCGTATGGCTGAGCAAATTCACTAAATAATTCAAACAAAATTATACGAACGAAAATTAAGGGATTCGTTCCCTATATAACCCAAAATCATCATCGACGGTAATATTGATTCGAGTTCAAGCAAAAACCAAAGTGCAAGCATCAAAATAAATTCACGAACTAATTAAATACTCGAATCAAGTCGAGCATAAGCAAATTGGAAAAGAGAAATCACATACCGCATTCAAGCTCGACAATTGGAGCAGTCGCAACAAAGTCAAAGCAAGGGGGATCGATCGACAAAGCCGTTCAAGTGAAAGTACACTCTCAATCGATCAATTTTCAAGCGGCGGCTCAAATAATCAAAGCCTTAATTTTGAAAGAGGAAAATAAGAACACAGCCGCAGATTTTTTCACGAAATAAAATAACAGGGAAGTCGACCGAAGTAATGAAAGGGAGTTATCTCTTTGGGCCGGCTATTGTTATTTGTTATTTGGGCCTAACCTTATATAGAGGGCTTTCTTTTAAGTGTTTATTTTCAAATTGTAATTTTCTTTTGAATTTTTCAAATTCTAGTCGTGTGACTAGGTTACGAACTACTGTGGTGTAGTTCGAGAATTCGCAACTCAGTGGCTATGTTGTGGCAGGGTTTTGAGCATAGAGTTAGGTTAGTCGATAGCGGGTGTTGCAAGTTTACGTGTGTAAGCGTCTTACTATTTAATTTCTAGTAGAAACCATAGGGGCAGCACGTAGGCAGGGTTTTGTCGAAACTGAGTAAATCTGTGTTGTTCTATTTCAGTTTTTATTATTCTGCTATTATCTGTGCTGCAATTATTTTATATATTTCCGCATTAATTTTTATTATTATTAGTATCACTTTATTCACCCCCCTCTAGGTTGAAATCGATCCTACAGCTCATTTGTAATTTCATTATCTTATTTTCCTTTCGAGCCTATCTTCTTAGTTTGAATTCTCTTTGTTTGGGTCTTTTCAAATTTGAATCTCTATCCTTGTTTTAATCCATTCTTGAATCATCCGATGAGGGGGGGTATTTATAATTGATATAAAAATGTTTTATATTACGTTGTTTGAGTTGTTAAGTTTGAATTTTGGGTTTCGATTGATTCGTCTGGCCAACGATATCGATAGGAATTCCAAAGCACTTGAACAGAGCAAACTGACACAATATTGTTTTCGAAATTGATAAATTAAATAATTTTATGTATAGTTATATTCTATATATAAAAGTATAATTTTCTAGAATTAGATAGTTAAACGAATTAGTTGTTAGAAATGATAATACTAGATTATCATTTATTGTTATGTTAGCATTTCCAAACCATTAACTATTGTTGTATGTTATAAGAAGATGAAAATTTTAAAGCAAGGTTTATAAATTGGATTTAAAAATGAAATGAATTTAAATTAAGGATTTAAAATTTTAACCATTAACTATTATTGTATGTTATAAGAAGTTGTTGTCTCTATGATGTTAGATGAGTGGGATGTGTTGGAGACTCTATCTCTTTGTGACATTCATGATCGTGCTCCAGCTTCAGATTCTCCTACCTTGTTATTTAGTTTGGAAGCTTGTCCTAGCATATTAGATCGTATTGTCGATGCTCAGTGGCAAGATCTAGATCTTGTATGCCTTATTCAGCTTTGTAAGTCTGAATCCCGTTACGATGAGTTGAGGGATTTCAACATTGATATCCATGGTTGCCTTCATAAGAAGAATCGATTGATCGTGCCTTGTGTTTCTAATATTAGGTGGGACATTCTTGATGTTTGTCACCATTCTAAGTATACTATTCATCCCGGCAGTAGCAAGATGTATACCGATATAAGATGCTTGTATTATTGGGAAGGCATGAAGTGAGATGCTACAAGTTATGTGAGTAATTGCACGACTTGTTAACTCATTAAAGCCGAACATCGGCATCTCAGTGGTCTTCTTCAGCCTCTTGAGGTCCTGTTATGGAAATGGGATCAAATCTCTATGGACTTTATTGATGGCCTACCTCATTCGAGATCGGGCCATAACAGTGTTTTTGTTATCGTGGATCACTTGACTAAATCCGCTCGTTTCATTCCTATTAAATCTAATAGGACAACTTCTCATCTATCCAAGCCACATATTAAGGAGATCGTGAGACTTCACGGTGTTCCTAGTTCGATCGTTTGTGATAGAGATCTACTTTTCACCAGTAATTTTTGGCAGAGTCTTCAGAAAGCTTTGGGTACAAAGCCTAACTTCAGCACAGCTTATCATCCACAGTTTGATGGACAAACTGAACGGGTGAATCGTATTCTTGAGGATCTACTTCGTGCATGCATTCTTGATTTTGGTGGTAGTTGAGAAGACCACCTACCGCTTGTTGAGTTCTCTTATAACAAAAGTTTTTGGTCCAGTATCAGTATGGCTCCTTTCAAAGCCCTATACGGAAGGCCATGTCGATCACCTTCTTGTTATTTGGAATTCGAGGAGAAGTTGATTTTAGGCCCCGATTCTATTCGTGAAGCTTTAGAGAAGATTGATCTTATTCATTATAAAATGAAAGAGGCATAGAGTCGTCAGAAATCCTATGCAGACAACCGCAGGAAGCCTCTTGAATTCTCCATTGGTGACCTTGTTGATATTCATGTATCTCCTTTGAAGGTGGTAATGTGTTTTAGTAAGACCGGAAAATTGGCTCCTCAATTCATATGACCATTTCCTATTACTGAGCATATTGGCCCGGTTACTTATAGAGTATCACTTCCGGTCCATTTGTCTAGTATTCATGACGTGTTTCATGTCTCTCAGCTTTGGAAGTGCCTTCGTGATTCAGATTCTGTTATTGATTCTCCTTGTCTATAAGAGCTTGAGATCTTACCTGATTTATCTATTGTGCAACATCTTGTCTATGTTCTTGCTTCGGAGGTGAAACGCGTTCGAAATTAGGATGTACCGCCCATGAAGATTCAATGGTCTGCTAATCCCAATGACTGTACTTAGGAAACCAAAGAATTTATCGAGCGATCTTATCCTGGTTTTCTATCTTCTCGTGTTGAGGGTGAGAATATTAAAATCAAGCTATCTATTTTCCTTTGCTAAATGAAATAAATCGTGTTGAATACAGCTTTTCTTTAGAAATTGCAAGGATGCAATTTTTATAAGGGGGAGTCTGTAACAACCCTGGTTTTGGTGATTACTTGTGAAATTAAATTATAACGGTGGTTATAATTTAATAATGGAGGAATAAAATAAATTGGAGATGTAAAGTTTGTTAAAATTGTTTATTTTAAATAAATAATAGATTTTGGTAAAATAAATGGAGTTAAGTTGGTTTGGCTGGAAATTAAGTTTGAATAAAAGAAATATGTTGATTTGGTGATTAATTGAATTAAATAAAGATAAAAGAATTTAATTCAACATTAATTTTTTGAAATAAATATAAAATGTTGGAAATAAAGTTTTAAAAACTTTATTATGCTAGTTTGGGGTAAAAATGAGCATTGTATGGTTTTAATTTGATAAAATGCAATACTTTTGGAAATTATTGCCAAATGTTGATTTTTGTTAATTTTAACTAAGTATTAACACATAGCCTTAGTGGGCGGTTTTGGGTCCAAACCCAAACCTAATAACCCAATTGAACCTTTTCTGGTTGCAAGAGGAGAGTACGTACAATACTCCTTCCTTATCTTCTTCCTATAAAAAGAAAAGGAATGGCTGCCTTCTCATAGGAAATTCAAATCTAACAACAAATTAAACAAAAATCAAAAGAAAAATTCAAGGAAAGTTTAATAAATCAATTTCCTAGCAGGTAATCAATATCAAAACCACAAATTATTTCATCTATTTCCTGATTTTGAGAAAAATCAGTGTTTGTAACTTTTGTTTTGTGCCTGCATGTCTTGTTTTTTCTTCTTCTATAGGTATCTGAAGCTTCTTAAGGCCAAAAGACTACAGCTTGATAATTTAAATCGCTAAAATCTAAACAAGGTGAGTAGGAACTCACATATCTAGCCAAAAAAATTGCTTGTAAAGAAATTTGTTTCAGTTTACGTTGTTTTTGAATTACTGTAAACTGTAAATGTGTAATTTTTAGTTTACAGTTTAATACTTGTCTGGGTTCAACTTTGTGAACCCATATCTCTTTGGTTTCATATCGGAATTGAGTGAAATCTTTTTCGAATCATAGACCGTGTTTAGTTGTATATGCATGTCAAATTTCATAGCTTGATTCATCTTGGAAGTGCTTGAAATTAGTGCTCGAAGTTGGAAATGTGATGCAGCAGCGGAATAACAAAATATATAAATCGAAGAAAGTAGCAATCGATGGAATGGAAGATATCGAAATGCCCAAATTCGTTGATCCGAAGATACCGAATTCTAGCTATCTCAAACACGTTGATAGCGCACTATACCGTGTTTAAAGATCTACGATTCTTGACACATTGATCTAGCACACCAGATTCCGTGAATCGGCTTCAGCAATCGTTGAATCGAGTGCACTCGATTAACCGAAAGTGGAGATAGGAGATTACACTCAACTACCAATTTAATGAAAGCACAAAGCTATCAAAAAAAAGTTTTATTCAAAATAAACTTACTTTACAAATGATGCAACCCCGCTATTTATAGCTTTACAACACACGCCACAGAAAACAGTACAACCCATAGGTCGTCCACGACCTAAAACATCATGACCTAAAAGTATACGACTTAAAAAGAGACGACTTACGACTTACTATAGGTCGTTCACGACCTAACAGATTACAACACAATGACAACATCTTCACGACCTAAAACAAGTAGATTACAACAAGTAGTCGATTAACAGTGTTTACAACTCAACACATTACAAACCATCATGACTTACGACCTAACATATGAGCGACCTAAAATGTAAGGCAGCGACTCAAGACCTCCAGGCGGCATGAGCTTCAGCGACTTATAACAGTTGGCGACCTAAAGCTTCCCGCGACCTATCTTAGGTCGTAACTCGTTTGCGCGACCTAGCATAGATCGAAACATATCTCCGTGACCTAAAGTAGGTCTTAACTCGTTAGGTCATTTCAGCGCCTTTCCTTTTAGCTCATTAGCTCGCGATTCTCCACTAAGTCGTTTGCGAGCTTCACTAAGTCGCTGGAGCGACTTAAGGAAATCGTGAGGTCGGTCCCGACCTAGTATCACGTTAGGTCGGTCACGACCTAGTACTTCATTCTGTATTCCTTCCTCGTGAACTTCCTTGTTAGCTCCCATGTTCTTAGGTCGTAAACGACTCATCATTTCCGATCGACTTAAGGTTTCGTTAGGTCGATCACGACCTAATACTTGGCCTGCATCATCCTCCCCTGGTTGAGAGAAATTCGTCCTCGAATTTGCATCTTCCTCTTTCGCAACACACTCATCCCCATGATACGGAACTAAGTATTTGACGTTAAACACATCAGAAGTATGAACATTTTCCGGCAATTCCAATTGATACGCGTTCTCATTGATTTTCTTCAAAATTTTTACTGGACCAATCTTCCGCGCTTTCAATTTATTGTACGTTCCCACCGGAAAACGATCCTTTGTTAACACTGCATAAACCAAATCACCTTCATTAAATTCAACACTCCTTCACTTCAGATCTGCAGATCGTTTGTACTTCTCATTCGCCTTTTCCAATCGTTCTTGAACGATTCTATGACATTCTGTCAATCCTTCAACAAAGTCAGCAGCCCCTTTAACTGTTCTCTTAGGTTGTGGTATTACTGTTAAATCCAACGGTCCCTTTGGCAAACTAGAATATACAATCTGAAATGGGCTGAATCCAGTACTCTGATTCACTGCATGATTATGAGAAAATTCTGCTTGACATAGCTTCATATCCCAACTCTTCATATTATCCTTCACCAGGCACCGCAACAAATTTCCCAAAGATCTGTTTACAATTTCAGTCTGACCATCGGACTGCGGATGGTAAGCACTACTGAAATTTAGCTTTGTTCCCACCATCTTCCACAAACTTAGCCAAAAATGACTTAGAAATCTAGTATCCCGATCAGAAACAATGAATTCTGGTAAACCATGTAAACGATACACTTCTTTAAAGAATAACTCATCAACACGGACATCATCAGCTGTCTTCTTACAAGCGATGAAATGTGCCATCTTGGAAAATCTGTCTACCACAACAAATATAGAATCATTCCCTCGCTGAGTTCTAGGCAAACCCAAAACAAAATCCATGCTGATATCAACCCATGGTTTAATCAGCACGGGTAACGGCATATACAATCCCGCATTCGTCGCTGTTCCCTTGGAAACTTGGCAAATATGACATCTCTCCACAAACTTTCTAACTTCTTTTCTCATCGACGGCCAAAAATAAGATTGAGAAATCAATTGCAAAGTACGGTCTCGGCCCACATGACCTTCCTCATGCAACTCCTTTACAATCTTCATACGTAAGCTGCACTCTGGTATACATAATCGATTTCCCTTGAAAAGAAAACCATCCACCATTACAAACTCATCCGTCTTTCCCTCCTTTACTTCATCAACAAACTTCGCAAAGTAAGGATCATCGACAAATAATTCTGGCAACACATCAAACCCGGTCACTTCAACCTTCATTGTAGTCAGCACATGATTCCTTCTGCTCAATGCATCTGCCACTCTGTTCGTAACTCCCGATTTATGCTTCACCACAAATGTAAATTGTTGTAAGTATGCAATCCACGAAGCATGCCTAGCTGCAATATTGTCCTGTCCCTGCATATGCTTCAATGCCTCATGATCAGTATATAAAACAAATTCTTTATGAAACAAATAATGCCTCCAATGTTTGATAGCTTGCACGATAGCATAAAATTCCACATCATATGTATTATATCTCATCTTTTCTCCTGATAGCTTCTCACTGAAATATGCAATAGGACGTCCCCTCTGACTTAGCACTCCTCCAATTCCAACCTTGGATGCATCATTATGTAGCTCAAACAATAACTGAAAATCTGGTAATACTAGAATTGGTGCTGACGTCAAGAGTTCTTTAATTCGCTCAAAAGCAACCCCTGCTTCCTCCGACCATGAAAACTGATTTCCCTTCATGCAATCAGTAACTGGAGCCATCACACTACTAAAGTGTGGAATAAACCTTAGATAAAATGAAGCCAACCCGTGAAAACTTCAAACTTTCGTTATCGTCTTGGGTTGTGGCCAATCACTGATCGCTTCAACTTTACTTTGGTCCACCTGTATTCCTTCTCCCGATACAACATACCCCAAAAATAAAACACTATGCGTCATGAACACGCATTTCTTCATTGCAGCGTAAAATTGTTCCTATCGCAGTACCATTAACACTTCTCGGAGATGTTGCAAGTGTTCTTCTGCGCTTCCACTGTATATCAGAATATCATCAAAATACACCACCACAAACTTCCCAATAAAAGGTCTAAAAATTTGGTTCATCACCCGCATAAATGTACTAGGTACATTCGAAAGACCAAACCGCATCACCAGCCATTCATACAACCCTTCTCTTGTCTTGAATGTTGTCTTCCATTCGTCCCTTGGTCTGATTCGAATTTGATGATAACCACTCTTCAAATCAATCTTCGAGAAAATAGTAGCTCCACTTAGTTGATCCAACTGGTCATCTAGTCTTGGCATAGGAAATCTGTATCTCACTGTGATCTTGTTCAATGCCCGACTATCGGTGCACATCCTCCACATCCCATCCTTCTTTGGCACTAATAATGCTGGCACAGCACATGGACTTAAACTTTTCTGTATACGCCCCTGTTCAAGCAATTCCTCTACCTGCCTTCGCAACTCCTCGTGCTCCTTTAGACTCATTCTGTAATGTGGTCTGTGAGGTAACACAGCTCCTGGAACAAGATCAATTTGATGTTGAATGTCCCTCAACGGCGGTAACTCCGTTGGCAACTCCTTTGGAAATACATCTACGAATTCCTCCAGTGATGGCTTTACTTCTTCCGGTATTTCAACAACTTCTTTGCTCTCACGTCCAATCAACAAGAATACTTCAGGCTCCTCTTCAACTTCTTTAACAAACTCCTTCAAAGATAGCAAAGTTTTTAGCTCTTCAATCTCCTCCAGTTTGTTTTCTTCTTGTTGTCGTTTCTTGGGAACTAAAGTAATCTTTGTGCCTTCAAACATAAAGCTATAACTGTTGGTACGACCATCATGTTGCACCGCCCTATCATACTGCCACGGTCTCCCCAACAACAAATGGCATACGTCCATGTCCACAACATCACACCAAATTTCATCTTTATATTTCTTCCTAATTGAAAAATTAACACGAGCCCTTCGTCCAACCTTCACCTCTCCTCCTTTCCTCAACCAAGCCAACTGGTACGGTTTCAGATGTTTCTCAGTCTTCAATGCCAATTTCCTCATAGCTTCTGAAGAAATTATATTATCGCAGCTTCCAGCATCAATAACAAATTTGCAAACTTTCCCCAGAATAGTACACGTCGACTGAAAAATATTGCTCCTCAACCAAGTACAATCCTCCTCTTGCTTTGGTGTCAAACAAGACCTCCTCATCATCAGATTACAACCTTTGTCTCCCGACACTTCTTCTTCCTCCTCATCAGGTGGTGAATTGGAACATTCAGCTTCTTCATCCTCATCCTCAACATCCGCTATCATAGCTCGCTTCTTTGGCTTTGGACATTCATTGCTTTTGTGGCCCACCTCTTGGCAATTATAACACTTGAACCCGCTATTGACTTTCGCCTTCACAACCTCATTCACAACTGGTTTTGCAACAGCTTTCGAAACATTGGAACTTCCACTAACACCTCTCACTTGATTGTTGGAATTTGTAAACACACCACCTCCTCGTCTTCCCTGCTTCTCCCAAGCCAACGCCTTTTGGTGTGCTTCAGCAACTGATCTAGGATCAAACATGTTAACCATATCTTGAATCTGCATTCGCAACCCTCCAACAAATCTAGCAATCAATTGTTCCTCCATCTCCATGATATCATTTCTGGCAATCAGTTGATAAAATTCGTCAGCATAGTCATTAACAGACTTTGTTCCTTGCCTCAAGTTTTGCAATCGTTGATACATAAGCGACTGATAGTTATAAGGTAAGAATGTAGCTCTCATCAGTTTCTTCATCTTCTCCCATGATTCAATCTTCGACTTTCACATCCGTTCACGAGTAAGTTTAGTTTGCTGCCACCACGCCAAAGCTCTACCCCTCAACCTTGTAGCAACCAACTTCACTTTATGATGTTCTGGAACCTCCTTGAAGTCAAAAATCTCTTCAACATTAGACAACCAGTCCAAAAATTCTTCAGCTTGCATACCACCCTTGAATTCTGGAATTTCAGTTTTCATTCCCGACTTCCAACGTCGATCATCTTCCACATCTCGATATGCATTTCGTACTTGGTCTCGATCTTGATAATGAGCACTACATCTATCACCATCTTCATCAAAAACAGATGTACTTCGATAACGATCTCGACCACCCACATCTCTATGATCTCGCATATCTCTTCTACTTTGTCTTTCTTCATCACGGTATGGTTCATATTTAAACTCACGTGGAGTTATTCTCTCTTCATCTCTATACTCATGATGTTCTCTTCTCAATGAAATTGAAGATTCTCTTCTGCCTCGATAAGATTGCGGCGACACCCTTCTCGCTTCCGTAACCGATGGCGAAACTCTGTTTCCTCCATGGTTTGAGACTGGCGATCTCCTCCTTTGACTCTGATTCAAATCATTCATCAGTTTCTCCAACTTTCCAATAGCTTCATCAAACTTCTCGTTGATACGTTGTTCCATTTGCTTTGCTTCTTCTCTTCTATACAACGCTTCAATATTTTGATGTCGATTGGCTCTTCTCGGTGGCATTGTTAAACTTCACTAACACTTCAACAAGTTCAAACTTCAAAACTTCAAAAACTCAAAAATTCACAACAACACTTAGCTCGGCAAACTCATACACGACTTAACTTGTCTCGGCGCTACTCTTAACTCGGTTCCGACTCGTCTTAGCTCGTACACGATTCAAATTTCACTTTGGCGCGCAACAACTTCCCGCGCACTTTCAAACACCTTTTCAAAATTTTGATCCAAAAGGAAATGGATCGAGAACTCCCACTTTGTTGCAAAAATATGATGAACACGATGAACACAAGCTTCGCAAAAACTCAAACCCGATCTCTAAATAATGAAAATTTCAATCTCTAATACTTCGACTTCAACTCCTCTCGGCTTTGATCAAATTGCACGATCCAACACTTCAAACTCTTCAAAAGAATTGGCTCCAAGACTCGATTTAGCTATGATTGGCTAAAACAAGCTCTGATACCAAATGATGCAGCAGCGGAATAACAAAATATAAAAATCGAAGAAAGTAGCAATCGATGGAATGGAATATACCGAAATGCTCAAATTCGTTGATCCGAAGATACCGAATTCTATCTATCTCAAACACGTTGATAGCGCACTATACCGTTTTTAAAGATCTACGATTCTT
Source organism: Allium fistulosum (assembly GCA_030737815.1). Classification (NCBI taxonomy): domain Eukaryota; kingdom Viridiplantae; phylum Streptophyta; class Magnoliopsida; order Asparagales; family Amaryllidaceae; genus Allium; species Allium fistulosum. The sequence continues at coordinate 55,404,141 of CM060903.1, forward strand.
CACACGTTGATCTAGCGCACTAGATTCCGTGAATCGGCTTCACCAATCGTTGAATCGAGCGCACTCGATTAACCAAAAGTGGAGATAGGAGATTACACTCAACTACCAATTTAATGAAAGCACAAAGCTATCAAAACAAAAGTTTTATTCAAAATCAACTTACTTTACAAATGATGCCACTCCGCTATTTATAGCTTTACAACACACGCCACAGAAAACTGTACAACCCATAGGTCGTCCACGACCTAAAACATCACGACCTAAAAGTATACGACTTAAAAACAGACGACTTACGACTTATTATAGGTCGTTCACGACCTAACAGATTACAACACAATGACAACATCTTCACGACCTAAAACAAGTAGATTACAACAAGTAGTCGACTAACAGTATTTACAACTCAACACATTACAAACCATCACGACTTACGACCTAACATATGAGCGACCTAAAATGTAAGGCAGCGACTCAAGAACTCCAGGTGGCATGAGCTTCAGCGACTTATAACAGTTGGTGACCTAAAGCTTCCTGCGACCTATCTTAGGTCGTAACTCGTTTGCGCGACCTAGCATAGATCGAAACATATCTCCACGACCTAAAGTAGGTCTTAACTTGTTAGGTCGTTTGAGCGCCTTTCCTTTTAGCTCATTAGCTCGCGATTCTCCACTAGGTCGTTTGCGAGCTTCACTAAGTCGCTGGAGCGACTTAAGGAAATCGTTAGGTCGGTCCCGACCTAGTATCACGTTAGGTCGGTCCCGACCTAGTACTTCATTCTGTATTCCTTCCTCGTGAACTTCCTTGTTAGCTCCCATGTTTTTAGGTCGTAAACGACTCATCATTTCCGAATGACTTAAGGTTTCGTTAGGTCGGTCACGACCTAATACTTGGCCTGCATCAAAATGGAATAGGCAAAATTGCATGTAGAATTCGCGACCACTAGGTCATCCTAGGTTCATTAGGGGTTGACCCTAGGGTCGACCTAAGCCTTACATGGGTCGACCCATGCTTCCCCAGTGTCGACCTGAGCCTTATAAAGGTCGACCCATGCCATTTTACTTTGTCCAGATTGTTCTGTTTTCTTTCATGTGCACTGTTTTGCTTATTCTTCTTATTCCAGTGATTGTTATGACCAACTCTTGCAATAATTTGAAGTGTTTTGAAGGGCTTAAACCTATCAATAGGTAAGCCAATATAATTGTTGATCCGTACTTCGAATTGACGTTTTTTTGAGGAGATATCATATGCTAATTTTATGATGTTTTCGGTGATTTTTGTTGTTTTCGAGCATGGGTTTTCTAAACCGATTTTGAAATGATTTTTTTATAATAGCTTTCAAAATAAATATTTTTACAACATTTATAATTATTTTTGAAGCTATTAAATATATATTTATATATATTACCTATAATAAAGAGAATTTCAAAGCCATGTTTTCCAAACAATTTCAAAAATTGTTTTAAAAAACTAGTTTCCTCGAAGCAAAGTATTTTCTATATAAAATACACATTTTTGCACTCTTCGAGCGAATGAGGAAGAGACTTAAACGATTTAGTAAAACATGTAGTATAGGACACATGCATTTTATTTTTTGGTTAATTCTGGACTTGTTCAATTGAAGCTATACATATTTCATCGACCTTCGGGTTGTTTGCCAGTACTTGTACTGTTGGGTCCTATATAAATATATATAGTTGTTGGGCTAATCACGAACTATTGGGTCCTATTTGAGACTGTTGGGTCACCTATAAATAGTACTTAGCGGGTTGTTGGGCCACTTATTGGACTGTTGGGTCCTTTCTACAAATATAGATATTGGGCTAATTTTTGCACTGTTGGGTCCTATTCTTTACATTGTTGCTTTTCTAGACTTCTTTACGTTGATTTCTAGAATTTAGATGATATATGAATGTTTTCACCATGGTTGCCGATGTTGGTTTATTTATATAGCCTGAGCGTTATCATGTTATTTATTTATGGTGATTTCATTCCTATTGATTCGAACTCTTGAATGGATTCTACAAGTTGTTGTTGTAATAATTTTCATCTTGTTTCCATGTGTTATATAATTACATACCATTAGCTTAGCCTTTGCGCTTAGCAATTTATTATCGATGGAAAACCTTATATCTTGTGTTGATTAGTTGAACCTTGCTCATGTAATCTACAACATTGAGAATTCGTGTCGTCACTTCTCTTTCGAGATGTTGGGCCCTTGTGGGATATTATCTTTTCCTTATTATATCCTAACTACTCTGTTTTAGCTAGACTGACCCGTGTATTTATACTCGAGTCAGACCGAGTTGTTTCAGGTTAGTCACCTGCTATAGATTACCGCTATGTTGCTTCCGCTATGGATTTTCTTGCTCTCTTTTTTATGCTAGTCATCTTTTGTGTAGCCTTGTATTTACTTTGTGAACTCTGATATGTACATATTCTTTTTGACTCGATGTATGTATTGTGGTCTGTGTACCACCAGTGTTGTATCACTATGTAGTGTACTTATATCTGTATATATTTATATATATGTGTAACTGTTGTTCTGTGATCTATTGTATTTGTTGTTGATATATATTATTTTGATAGATCTGTTAGCCACCGTAGTTTTGTGTTAAATATTTATTGCGCATGTCGATCCTCTTGAGAAAGGTAAAAGAAAAAATTTAGGGCACCCAATCGACGTATTCAATACATGTTTAAGACAAAGCTTATGGATGGTTGCTCCTAACCAGCCCTATTCTCAGCATTAATAGATAGTATTAATCTGTAATGCTCTTTGTCAAAGTGGGTCTTAGGGTGGGGCGTCGCATATATAAAAATAAATAAACTTCCAATCATCCAAAATGTCAACAAATAAACATCCATCACAATCAACATCCAAACCAGCAAGTTAATCACAACAATTAACTGATTATCAATATCAGGTATTTGACTAGTAATTCAATTTCAATATTAATTTAAATGACAATTTAATTCAATGAAATTCAATTTCAAATTAAAATGTCAATTTAAACTACCAAACAGCAACCAATAAAATTCTTATCACTTCATAAATTTAATTCAACAAACATAAGAAGATATAGTATTGCGTAAGTGGGTTAACTCACTCACCTCTGATTTATAGTCGATTTAAAGTCCAATAAAAGCCCAAAATTTGAACAGTCTCCAAATTCAACTAAACCAGTTCCATGTCCGTAATTTCGATACTAACCCGACAGAAGAAACCAGGCATCAATCGGAGTTCGTATATAAAAGTTATTCTAGTTAGAAGTTGAATAATTTAAATTTAAATAAAATATAATATAGGGGCAATTAGGCAATTTCATGACCTCCTCTCCCCTAGCGACAGTAACGCCGAACCCAACAACGACCTACAGCTGCCACCAAAATCTCCCTGCTGCACGCGCTCCGCTTGCCTTCGACCTCATCAGACAACGCCGTTGTACAGCCCTCCTCAGGCCGACCATCTACACCCCGCTTGCGGCCTATAGGCGCCCCTAGGCCATCCGCCACCGCCGCATTCCTTTTTCTAATCCTGGCGAATTCGTGCATTGTTGAGGCAAACGAACCAAAGGGATGAACTCAGCTTTGTCCCAGTGTTTGTTCATGTTTATCATTTGTGGGGATTAAAAAAATGAAGGTAAAGTTGGTAGCAGTGAATTGAAGTCGGATAGGTTTGTTCCTGAATTTGGTGTATATTTTAGATTATTGTCTTTTTCTCTTAAATTAGGTGAACGGAGATCAAAACTCAAGCTTGGATGAAATTTATTAGACGTAAATCAATGAGACCGATTATTTGTTCATTCTACATACTTAAATATTTGTTTGTTAATCATCTTCATCCGTAGGGATCAAAGAAGCAAAGGAAAGACAATAGTAATATCCAACTTAAAAGGCTAATATTTTAACATATTTTTATTACCTAAATAAAGCCAATTTGAGAGTAATATTCTTTTCTATTAAATTAGGTGCACCGAGATTAAAACTCAAACATGGATGAAACTTGTCGGACCTAAATTGACGAGTTGTATTATTATTGTTCACTCGACATAAAAAAATATATTTTTTATTGATTATCCTAATTAATATGGACTATACAAATAAAGGTCAAGCCGATAGTAATTTCTAATAGTTATGGCTAATATTTTCACATATTTTAGGTACCTAAAACAAGCCAATTTGAGTGTAATATTCCTTTTCTTTAAAATTAGGTGACACGGAAAAGGTATGAAAATGTTTAATAGTTTCAAATTTCAACTCAATCGGATTTTGCATGTGAGAGATGCGCTCGATTTACTCAAATAACAATAATTTAAAATATTTGCACATCGAAACAGATTATGTATTTGTTATGTTACCATTGCTATACAACCATTGCATTCTTCTCAAATATGGTTAACGTAGTAAGTTCTCTATTTCGTTTTTATTCTTTCGACATCCATAAATATATGTTTATTAATTTTTATCATTTATGGGGACATAAAAAATAAAGGTAAAATTGGTAGCGATGAATTGAAGTCGGATCGTTCTGTTCCTGAATTTTATGAAAATTTTAGATTGTTATCATTTTCTCTTAAATTAGGTTAGTGGAGATAAAAACTCAAGCATGGATGAAATTTGATAGACATAAATCAATGAGATGGATTATTTTTGTTCATTCGACATATGTAAAATATTTTTTCATCAATTATTTTCATTCACAGAGACAAAACAAATAAAGGAAAAGACGATAGTAATTTCCAATTTAAAAAGCTAATATTCTTATCATATTTTAGGTACCTGAAGTAATCTAATTTGAGATTAATATTATTTCTCTATTAAATTAGGTGAACGGAGATCAAAACTCAACCATGGCTGAAATTTGTCTTACTTAAATTGACGAGATGGATTATTATAGTTCATTTGGCATTAAAAAAATCATTTTATTCATTATCCTCCTCGATAATAATTTCCAACATTCAACATGGATTAAACAAGTAAAGGTCAAGTCAATAATAATTTCTAACATTAATGGCTAATAATTTTCACACATTTTACATAACTAAAATAAGCTAATTTGAGTGTAATATTCTTTTATCTTAGATTAGGTTTACAGATAAGGTTTGAAAATGTTGAATAGTTTTAAATTTCATCTACCTCAATCAGAATCCGCATGAGGGGGATGCAATCGATTTACTCAAATAACAATAACAGAAAATATTTTCATATCAAAATAGCTTACGTATTTTTTATGTTATCATTGCTAAACAACCACTGTAGTCTTTTCCAATATGTTTTTTAGAAACTCCCTGATATAGAAGACCTCCAGGAGGGACGACGGACCAACCAACTCTAAGGAGTGATTAATTTGTGTCTGCCCGCTTTAACTCATAACACCTATAACCCAATGGTACTGTTATGTTATATTGCCACAAAACCATTGTATTCTTCTCAAATATGGTTAAAATAGTAAGTTTTCTGTTTGGTTTTTATTCTTCTAACATCCATAAATATATGTTTGTTCATTTTTATCATTTGCAGGGATTAAAAAAATGAAGGTAAAGTTGGTAGTAGTGAATTGAAGTCGGATTGTTTTGTTTCTGAATTTGATGTATATTTTAAACTATTATCTATTTCTCTTGAATCAGGTGAATGAAAATCAAAACTCAAGCATGAATGAAATTTTTTGGACATAAATCAATGAGACGAACTTTTTTTGTTCATTCGACATATTCAAAATATTTATTTATTAATTACCTTCATTCATAGGAATCAAACAAGTAATGGAAATGATGATGGTAGCTTTCAATATAAAAGGATAATATTTTTAACCTATTTTGGTACCTAAAATAAGCCAATTTGAGAGTAATATTCATTTTCTCTTAAAATTAGGTGCACAAAGATTTAATTTCAAGCATGGATGAAATTTGTCGGAAATTGACAAAATGGAATTTTATAGTTCATTCGACATAGAAAATGTCTTTTTATTCATTATCCTCCTTAACATGGATAAAAGAAGTAAAGGTCAAGTCAATAGTAACTTCAAACGTTAATGACTAATATTGTCACAGAATTTAGGTACATAAAATAAGCCAATTTGAGTGTAATATTCCTTCTCTCTTAAATTAGGTGTAAAGAAAAGGTTTGAAAATGGTAAATAGTTTTAAATTTCACCTCAATTGGAATTTGCATAAGGGAGATGTGCACGATTTACACAAATAACAATAATTGAGAATATTTTCACATCGAAATAGCTTCCATATTTGTTATGTTATCGTTGCGCTCAACTGTTGTACTCTTCTTAAATATGGCCAAAATAATAAGTTCTCTGTTCGGTTTTTATTCTTCCAACAACCATAAATATACATTTATTCATTTTTATAACTGTGAGGATTAAAAAAATGATGTTAAAGTTGGTAGCTGAGAATTGAAGTCGGATAATTTTGCTCCTGAATTTGATGTATATTTTAGACTGTTATCTTTTTCCCTTAAATTAGGTGAATGAAGATCAAAACTCGAGCATGGATGATGTAACGACCCAGAATTTTAGTTATTTGAATTTGGAGTATTTAAATTGCTTTAAAATATTAAAAAGTTAATTTCATAAGTTAAATAACTTGAATATAATGGTTATTTATTTGAATTTGTTTAAAAAATTAAATCTCGAATTTTATGTGAATGGAATGATTTCAGAAATTGATTTAATTTCTATTTGGATAAGAATGAAGATAGTAAACTTTTGAATCTGAATTTAAAAGTGATTAATATGGTTATTTTATAATCGTTTTAATTAACCTATGAAAATAGTCTTTTGGGATACTGTCTCGGATTTCGACAAAACTAGTTTCATTAGATCTGTAATAGAGAATTATTTTACACCATTGAATTTCAGGGCAATCGAACCTATAATTTGGTTATGCGAGCTCGAAACGTGTAGAGATTAATTAAGGGAATTAATATAATATAATTTTGATGTGAAAAGCTATCTTCTATATATGATCGAATTAGATCTCGGGACTGGTTCTAATATGTTCGGATAAGGTTATTACATATAAGACGCAAGTGAGCACGCCTGGATAGGAGTTCGAGGTTTTTCGGGCTTATAATATTGGATTTTAATTAATAAAATAATATGTATCATCCACAGCCCATACTCACATCAATTCATTCCATACCCCATCACACTCCACCGTCTCATTTTCTTTATATAGTTCACTTAAAATAAAAAAATAAAAGCTGATCATTGAAAAATCATGTATAAAATTTGAAAAAAATGTAAAACTCATATGTTTTGATTGAGCAAGTTAAAATCTTCATGTGGATTGAGTTTAAAGAGGCTAGACATCTAAGTGAAGTGTTTGGTAGTAGTGGTTTTAGGAAAATCTGAACTAGGGTTGGGTATATTTCTCGATTGTGGTGTTGAGAGGCTGAAAAGAGGGTGGATTTGGGTACGACATGGAGGGTTGCACCTAGGGTCAGAATTCGTTGGCACACGGTGGGGCAGAGGAGGCCACGACTTTTTTTACGGTGATGTATGAGCTGGGGGTTGCGATTTACTAGGTATCTTCGAGTGGGGTTTTAAGGCGAAGGTCGCGAAGCTCGTCTAACGTGGAGTTCGTCGAAATTTGTTTGACGTGATTTCATCGAGAATTGATGGAGGAACGATCAATTGAAGTTGTGCACGTTTTGGGTTCTCTGGTGCATGTATAGGAAAATGGTTAAGAGAAGGGAAGAAGGTTTTAGAATGTAATAAAAAGTTAATTATGTGATTAGTTTATTATATTGTCATTTAAAATATTGATAACTTGAAATTTGAATAACTCCCTCATAAGAGTTCCAATCGAGATGCGGATTTTTGCGTTGTGCTCAAGATGACGTAAGCTTCACAATGGAACAAGTTTAGATGTATTTAGAGAAAGTTGAAATTTGGGCTAAAATCGGACATTGTTCGATTTAGTTCCAAACTGGAAAGCTCAATGGCAACTGGAATAAATGTGAGTTAAACTCACCTTTTTAGTTAGCCAGTAATGTTACATAGTCGATAAAAATTATTGAATGGGCGTTTGGATGATTTACTGTTTTATCAGTTAGTTTTGTTTTATTCCCGCCCTTGGAGTGGATGACATTATATATATATATATATATGTATATATATATATATATACCCGCCTAGTAGCGGATGACCCATATTATATAATTATATATTATCAGTGAAGTAGGGGGAAAGGTTGGAGGATCCAATAGGATTCATCACCATTGCTGATTTTAATTTCAACAATATTATTGTCATATGAGTTATATGATATTAAACATGATTGTTGGCTTTATTAATTATGACATTGTTATATATTCAAAACTTAAATCATGTAGTGATAGAAAATCAATATCGATATTTGTAAAATATTGGGTTGCTATTGGCCCCAATCTAGTATTTTAAAAAAACTATAAATTGCCATTTTGGAGTTGGGATTGATTTTGAGAGGAAATGATTTTGAATCTGGAATTGGGTTTCAAAAAAAATTTTTTTAAGGATTTAATTTCTGTTTTACTTCAACTTTATTATTTGCCTTTCTAAGTCGATAGAAATGTTTTTAAAATTATGTATTTATATTTAATAGTGTTTTAAAGGTATTTTTACTAAATATTTTTTAAAGTTATTTATCAATATTTTAATATTTTTGATGTCAATTAATTTAAAAATAAATATGGCTTGAAATTAATAATGATTTACTAATAATGTTTTGAAAATTAATTATTATTATTTATAATAATGGTGAAGATTAATTATTATTGTTTATTAATAATGTTTTAAAATTATTATTATTATATAATAGTGTTTTGAATAAATGATTATTATTTATAAGTGTTTTCAAGATTTATAAACAAACTCGGGTTTTATATGAGGAGTTTATTAAATGTGTTGGAGACTTAAAGGAAAATTATTTATAATATATAAAGAGAGCTTTGCATATGGTTTTAGATATCTATAATGGAAGTTTATAAATGGCTTTATAGATTTATAAGAATAGATTTATAAATAGTTGCATGGATTTATAAAGGGTTTATAAATGACTTGAGAAATGATTTATAAACATTTAAATATGGTTTAAAAGATTATAAATAATTTATAAATGATTTTAGAGATTTATAAATGATTTTTATTAATGAAAAGATTAATTTAAGAGGCTAGTGGTTGCTTATGTTCTTAACTAATGTTGGTTTTTCTATATAGAATTAAATCCCTGATTTGAATGTTTGTTTATTTGGTAGTTAAATAACCAACTATCAAATATGCACCCAAAATACAACTTTGGAAATATCTAGGAGAAACCCACAAGTTATATGGCACAGTCATCTCCGGTGATGTTGTACTATGTGTATAAATCTCGTTTCACTCCCCTAGGACAAATTATAAGGAAATCCATCCACTAACAGTTAGGAGATTATCTTCGCTCTTATCTTTAACTGTTTGTTTCCTAAAGAACTGGGGCTGAGTTTACCGGAAACAATCAAAAGTTATTTCGAATTGTCCTGGATCGAATATGTTATCTGAAAACGACTTCGATTCAACTGAAGTTTCTAGAAGTGAATGCATCTTAAAGATGATGGAATTAAAGATGGAGCTCTCAAGCATTTCAATCAGTCCTAGAATGAGCTTGTATGGATGAATGCTGGCACTGTATTGTTGCCTAGAGGGCGGTTTAGCATTCCAAGTGGAAGTGCTATATAAAAAGGTAAAACATAACCTCAAGCCTCATCAATCGGGAATGACTAAAATAAGGAAGATGTAGCAGGACTAGTGGGTCGCTCCCAAATAAAGTATGATCATCCCTATTTAGAGTCGATATTATCTCTCATTTGTTGCTTCGAGGCCCATTAAAGCAGAGGTGATCATATTCAATACTACAAGTGGTAGGCCGGTGTTGTGTTGCCAGGCGATCTTGGCGACGTCCTTGGTGTCATTTTAATCCAGAGATGTACTGTGACGGGCGGTACCCCAATAGCCCAATCATTGTGTAGAATCCATTTTCCAATATGTGCCTTTATGGTTTCAGTTGTATACCTATGCTGCTAGAATTTAATTAGTGTAACAATTTCAACTATGATTAATAAGTATTTATATCTTATACACTATTATAATATCAAAGAATTTCATATGAAATGGATTGGTTATCATAAGGTAAATATCCGTCCGTGTTTATGTGCGGCGTGGTCTTACGAGATACTTTTGCTTTCAAAGGCTTTTTATAACTTTAAAATCCAATTGGATGAGTTTCACACACTGGTTTTCCAAACTGACTCAGTGGTTATTTATTATAATGCTCGGATCAGACCGAGCTTGTTATAGATTTAGTATGGATGCTTGGAGCTTCAAGAGACGAGTTGGATGCCCAGAGACATATTTACATACATGGTCATTTTTTCACTCTATTCATTGTTGATTTTATCAGCAATTGTGAGGACATGTTATTATAACTATCCGGACTGAAATAGGTTAGTGTACTCTGATTGATGTCTACATGTGTGTGTGTATGTCTGTATTACAGTTTGCTTTTGTGTAAATATTTATTATATATTATAGATTATTCATTCCGCTGTAAGATTCTGTGTTTTCAGTTTTCTATCCCTCTTCTTTTTTCTCCCTTCTCCCTTCTTTCTTTCCCTAACTATCCTCCTTTCCTTTCATTTTGAGTGGGTCATGTGTGATTTATTGTCTGCTTAAACTATATGGAAAAGTGGGTCATTACATTTTTGGTATCCTAGCGCAAGGTAAGTTAGAACCTTGGCTTTGGTGGGAATTATTCATTATAGATAGGGTTAGTAGCACCCAAGAATGAGTATTAGTGTGCGTGTGTGTGTATGACCACATATCTGTTAGTGACTAAAATGTTTTATATTGTTTTGATGAATTTGTTGAGTGGCGTATGGACTCCAGTCAATACGAGTAATTAACGTTATTGATAGGGGTCTCTAAACACATGAACAAAGCAATTTGACATAGTATTATTTTGAAATTCGGTAAATGAAATAATTTTACCTTGATTATATTTTATATATAATGAAATAATTTTTCAGAAATTATTATAGTAATATATGGTGTGTTATGGTTTTTAGTGAATGATAATATTTGGTTATTATCATTCATTGTTTGTTGTTTGTGTTCTAACAAAATCTGTTATTAGAATAAAGTAAACAAGATAAACAATTAAACAATGTTTTATATAACTAAAGTGAAATTTTATAAATATGGTTTATGAAAGCGATTTGTAAATAAAAAGGACTAAAAGCTGAGAATTTTAGAATATAAATCCTGGTGATTTTGAAAATTGTTTTTCAATGGTTTTGGAAAACAATAATATTATTATTTGAAAAATATTTTTGGATGGAAATATTCTAAAAATCGAATTTAAAAGTGTTAAGAAAGCATTGCAATCACTTCGGTCACTGGAAAATAATTTCGATGATGACTGCAACATCATCGACGTTTATTTTCGGGTTTCGAAGAGAGGAATTACTACCATTGGAATTTGTTTTGGGTAAAAAAGTTTTAATTTAAATCCCAAATATAGTTTGTTATACAAAAACATATATATATATATATATATATAATGTATTGTTCCAAAATAATTTGAAATAAGAACAGGATGTTTAAACTCTTAAAATTTTCATTTGAGTGTTTTATGAAATATGAGAAAATAAGTTTTATAACTTATAAATTTTCAGAATTATTAAGTTAAAACAATTTTTTTTAAATTTATTGAATATGAATGTTAAGAAAAGAAATTTTGAAATTGAACTATAAAATGAAATTAACCTAAGTTCGGTAAATGAAATGATTTTTGAAATGAAATTGATTGTGGTTTGAAATGAATTGATGAAATCAACTAATTAAATAAATCAGTGAATTGAATATAGTTTAGAATGTTGTTTGATAGAATTGAATAATGAAATGAATTAATGAAATAAATTAAATGAAAATTAAATTTGATTTAAAATGGATATGAACTTAAATGTAAGGTGAAAATAAATATGAGAAGTGGTGTTATAATTGTTGATAATAAACTTAAGTAAAATTTGATGGAATGGTTTTTAAGTGATATTAGTATTGAAAGAAAGATACTGAGTAATAAATGTAAATAAAGCAATGTGAATAATGATTATAAATGAATGTAAATAAAAGAATCTGAATAATGAGGAACCAATTGAAATAAATACGTATATTGTACGTATATTATTTTATTCGCATAACTGTTTGATCTAGATTCAAGTACATGATTTCGAGACGATTTACATCGGTCTCAGTTAGGATTTTCACTCGATTCTCGACGGCGAACACTAGATATGGATTTTTGATTGATTCTGGAGTTTTCTATCATAGTATATATCTATGCAAAGAGTATGGCGGTTTGTAATCAAGGAACCGAATCTAGGTCTGCACTAGAGTGGTCGTGCGAACGATACTAGTTCACAAGTGAAATTATGTGATCAGGCGAGCGGTCATATTTGATATTGCATACGGATGGTATATACATGATACAGGCTTTAATAAATTAAATATTGACATTTGAAATGCAAATGAAATGAAATTATATTGTTGGATATTACATGTAAGTAAGATGCAGGCTCATAGAAGCAAGGGCTAGTTGGCACTTTTGGGTTTCTCAAGTAGAGTTTGTTGCCCGACAAATAGGTACATGTTTATACTATTGTTTGATTTGATGGTTTTATGATTATGCCACTTGGTTCTGTTTTGTTTTGTTGGTTTGGGCTCGTAGTGGTGATTTGTTGTTGTTTGTATCTAGCCATGCAAAGGAGACGCCGACAAAAAATTTCGTAAATTTAAGATGCTAGAATTTTTTTTAGAATTTTGAGAAATTTTTGATAACTAAAGTTAATGTTTATGTTATAACTTGGAATGGTATTAGTTAATAATTATGAATGAATTTAAAGATGTAGAAAAGGTAATAGCAAAGTTTCGAAAAAATTTATTTTTGAAAGTTAAAGGCTTAAAGGATTTGGTAATCTATTTCAACTAGTTGGTATTGTAAAGTTAAAGGGTCTTGTGGCATTTTCATACTTACTAATTTCGAGGACCAAATTCTTTTAAGGGGGAAAGAACATAACGACCTAGAATTTTAGTCATTTGGATTTGGGGTATTTAATTGCTTTTAAATATAGAAAAGTTAATGCCATAAGTTAAATAACTTTAATTTCAAATATAATGGTTATTTGAATATTGAATTTATTTAAAAAATTAAATCTTGAATTTTATGTGAATGAAAATGATTTTGGAAAATGATTTGAATTCTATTTGGATAAGAATAAAGATGGTAAACTTTAGAATTTGAATAAAAGTGATTAATTTGATTTTTTTTATAATCATTTAAATAACGTGTGAAAAAAGCCTTCTGGGGCACTGTCTTTGATTTTGATGAAACTAGTTTCATTGGATCCATAATAGTGTGTTTTACACCATTGAATTTCAGGGATATCGGACGTATCGTTTGGTCATGCGAGCTCGAAATGGGTGGAATTAATTAAGGGAATTAATATAATATAATTTGGGTTCGAAAAGCTATGTTTTATATATGATCAAATTAGGTCTCGGAACTAGTCCTAGTATGTTCGGAATAAGGGTATGACATATAGGACGCCAGTGAGCACGCCTGGATAGGAGTTCGAGATTTTTCGAGCATATAATATCAGATTTTAATTAATAAAATAATATGTACCATCCACATCCCATTCTCACATCAATTCATTCCGTACCCCATCACACTCCACCATCCCTCCCATTTTCTTTATATAGTTCACTTCTGGTAAAAAAAGAAAAAAAAGGAAAGGACGATCATTGAAAAATCAAAACTATTCATATAAAATTTGAAAGATTTTAAAACTCATATCTTTGGATTAAGCAAGCTGAAAAATTCATGTGGATGGAGTTTGGAGAGGTACGACATCTTAGTGAAGAGTTCGACAGTAGTGGTTTTAGGCAAATTCGAACTAGGGTTGGGTATATTTTTTGATTGTGACGATGAGTGGCCAAAAGGAGTGTGGACTTGGGTTCGGCGTGGAGGGTTGCACCTAGGATTAGAGTTCGTTGGCACGCGGTAGGGCAGAGGGGACCATGACATTTTGTACGGTGGGGTATGGGCTAGGGGTCACGATTTACTAGGGGTCTTCAAGCTGGGTTTTAAGGCGATGGTCGTGAAGCTTGAAATTTGATTAACTCCCTCTTACGAGGTCCACTCGAGACGTAGATTTTTGCGTTGCACTCGAGATGACGTAAGCTTCACAATGGAACAACTTTGGACATATATGGAGACAGTTGAAATTTGGGCTAAAATAGGACAACGTTCGATTTTAGTTCCAAACCGGAATGCCTCGGTGGCAACCGGAATAAATATGAGTAAACCTAACCTTTTTTGTTAACCGGTAATGTTATATAGTCGATAAAAATTGTTGAATTGATGTTTAGTTGGTTACCATTTTATTAGTTTGTTTGGTTTTATTCCCACCCCTAGAGCGGATGACCATTTATATATATGCCTGCCTAGTAGCAGATCACTCATATTATATAATTATATATTGTTTATGAAGTAGGGGGCGGGTTGGAGGAATCTAATGGGATTTCTCGCCATTGTTGATTTTAATTTCAACAATATTCTTATCATATGAATTATTGGATATTAAACCTGATAGTTGTCTTTATTGATTATGACATTGTTATATGTTCAAAACTTAAACCGTGTACTGATAGAAAACCAATATCGATATTGATAAAATATTAAGAAGCTAATGGCTCATACTAGTAATTTAAAAATACTATAAATTGCCACTTTAAGGTTGGGATTGATTTTGAGATAGGAAATGATTTTAAATCTGGAATTGAGTTTCGGAAATATATATTTTAAGGATTTGATTTCTATTTTACTCCAACTTTATTATCTGTCTTTCTAAATTGTGAGAAATGTTTTTAATATTATTTATTTACATTAAATAGTTTTCTAAATTTATTTATTTATACATAATATTTTTTAAATTTATTTATCAATATTTTAATATTTTGGAAGTTGATTAATTTAAAAATAAACATGGCTTGAAATTTATAATAATGATTTATTGATAATACTTTGGAAATTAATTATTATTATTTATATGGTGAAGATTAGATATTATTGTTTATTATTAATGTTTTAAAATTATTAATTAGTATTATATAATAGTGTTTTGAAGTAAATGATTATTATTTATTTATTTATAAAAAATTTTGAGATTTATAAACAGAGTTTTATGATCATACTTGCATTCTATAAGAGGAGTTTAAAAAATGTTTTGGAGACCTAAAGGAAAAATATTTATAATATATAAAGAGTGCTTTGCAAATGGTTTTAGATGTTTATAAAGTAATTTTATAAATGGGTTTATAAATATATAAGAAGAGCTTTATAAATAGTGCATGGATTTATAAGGGTTTATAAATGACTTGAAAAATGATTAGAAATATTTATAATTGGTTTTAAAAATTATAAAGAGCTTATAAATGATTTTAAAGATTTATAAAGTGATGCAGCAGCGGAAAAAACAAAATGTGTAAATCGAAGAAAGTAGCAATCGATGGAATGAAAGATACCGAAATGCCCAAATTTGTTGATCCGAAGATACCGAATTCTAGCTATCTCAAACAAGTTGATAGCGCACTATACCGTGTTTAAAGATCTACGATTCTTCATACGTTGATCTAGTGCACTAGATTCCGTGAATCGGCTTCAGCAATCATTGAATCGAGCGCACTCGATTAACCGAAAGTGGAGATAGGAGATTACACTCAACTACCAATTTAATTGAAAGCACAAAGCTAACAAACAAAAGTTTTTATTCAAAATCAACCAACCATTACAAATGACACTACCCCGCTATTTATAGAAGTTACAACTCAACACGACTCAAAATATCTCAATACTTAGGTCGGCACCGACCTACCACTCAACGACTTACGACTCAAAACAGACGCGACTTATCATTACAACATCACACGACTTATCATATTTACAACACAAGACTTATGACAACAAAACAAATACAACATATAAGAAAATACAACATGACGACCTAAGATCACAACTCCACGCGGCATGAGTTTCAGCGACATGAGGATAATCAGCTTCAGAAAGGTCTTATACGACCTATAGGATGAACGACTTAAAACTTGAGCGACCTTGGCTTGAGCGACCTAAAATTGAGTAGCTGCAAGGAAGAGACACGGCATAAGATCAAGCGACTTATAATCAAAACGACTTATCAAGCCTTGCGACCTATCATGTAAGCGGCATCAGAGAAATCAACTTCAGCGACCTAAAGGCTGCACGACCTAAGATAGGTCGTTCGCGACTTATCATATGGATTTAGGTCGTTGGGTCGTTCCAACGACTTATCATTCTGGCTTAGGTCGTTAGGTCGTTCCGGCGACTTAGCATATAACTCATAACCTTCGTTAGGTTGCTGGGGCGACATAAAGGTGTTGCTAGGTCGCTCGAGCTTTGTAGAGTTAGGTCGTAACTCGTCATCATGTCTCGTTCGACTTAAGGCATGTGGCTTGTTAGGTCGGAGTTTTTTAGGTCGAAGCTCGTTAGGTCGAAGCTCGTTAGGTCGGAGCTTGTTAGGTCGGAGCTCGTTAGGTCGAAACTTGTTAGGTCAGAGCTTGTTAGGTCGGACTTCATAGCTCGTTGGCGACCTAAAATGGCACGACTTAAGGAATAAGGTGCTAGATCGTAAATCAGGGAAGTTAGGTCGTACGCGACTTAAGTCTTCGTTAATCTGGGTTGCATCATCCTCCCTAGGTCGGGAAAAATTCGTCCTCGAATTTAAAAGCTTTCGTCTTCTAGATGTTGTCTTCCATTCATTATCTGGTTTGATGTGGCCCTGGTGATAACCATTCTTGAGATTGATCTTGTTTTGACCTTTGGACGATGCGGTTCGAAATAAAGAATGCATGGAATAAAACAAACGTGGCATCAGGCAGGCGGCATAAGGAAGTGATCTGAGGGAGATGACATATGAAAAAGTGCGAGATAAGCTAAGCACTATGTGCCAGATCCACTTCATGTAGCACAGAACTTCATAAGAATAGTGTCGTATATCATATTGCTTGTGCCGATAGGAAGATGTGATATAGAACCACAACGTTTCTAAAATGTGAGATGAAATAAGGAAATTTAAAATCACGGAATGACTTAGGAAATCTTGTCCGAAAAAGTGTGATGATTCATGATCAGATTCTTGTCTCTCCTTATCTGGTTCAGATGTGTCATTATCTATAATCTTCCCTTGATGTGTTGCATCAATTTTCCCTGACTGAAATGAACTCCTACTCGCTTCTCCTTTAACATATTTATTTTCATAAAATGGTTCCAAGTAATCGACATTGGTAATGTTAGCAGCGTGGACATCATCAGACAACTTCAACTGACAATTATTCTCTTCCTCCTGTCATATCAATTCTTCTTGTTCTTTCAGACTTTTAAGATCATACGATCCTGGCAGTAAAATAGCATCTGGTATGAATTCGGTTTGAGGTTGGATGTCCTGTAGTGATGGTAACTCCTCGGTTAATTTCTTAGAATATTCGTCTTCAGACTCATCGAATTCGGATTCAACTTCCTCAAAAACATCAAGATCTTCACTCGTTCCTTGCCCGGTCAATATACACAATCCATTACTATTTTCCACCTTTTCGACATGCTCTTCCAAAAACACAAGACTAGTTTCTTCAAACAGTTCCTCAGGAAACTCATCCTCCAATTCTTCACATACTTCATCCTCTGCAGGTTTCTCAAAATCAGAACTTTCCCCAGCTTTACTCAACAATGATAATTCATCGCTATCTTTCTTTGTATTGATGAACTCTTCTAAAGATAATAAACGTTCTGATTTTGCTTTCTCTTCTGTTTCACTTTCATTTTGTTCATGCTCCTCATAAACTAAGGAATTTATACTTGGCCGCCTCTCATCCATATGCTCAGGTGCTAAATAAGAATCCTCCATTGTCAAATGAATTTCCTCCACCTCGAACATGGCTTCTTCTTCATCAAATTTCAACGGTTGATAAAAGTCAATTTCAACAGTCCTCCTCAACAAGTTATCTCCTTCCTCTCTTGACAACACTTCTACATCCCCTGACAAAGATCCTTCATCTCTTGACAAAAATTCTTCAATGTTATCAGATTGTGGTGGTTGATTAAAAGTAACTTCATTAATACTCCTTAACAAATTACATTCTTCGTTCTCTAACTCGACCTCTTCATCTTCGTTGTCAAACTTTAGTGGTAGGGTTGCGAATGATTCTGTAGGACCAACCTCTTCAAGCTTTTCCAACATTGGCTTAACCTCCTTGAGAGTTTTAAGCTCTTCGCTTGCCTCATACCTAACCAATGTTTCAGCACTACCTTCCGATTCTTCAGCACTTTCGCCGAAAGATAATGGATTAGTCGGTTCCTCTTCCTCTTCTGTCTCGCTTTTAGTAGAATCATCCACATCCTCGCTTTCACATTCTTCGATAACAAAGGGTTTCTTCTGGGACTTTGTACATTCAAAACTCCGATGGTCAAACTCCTGATAATGATATCACTTAACTCGGTCATCAACACTTGCCTTCGTGATTCCATATACAACTGGTTCGTTGACTCTCTTAAAAACATTTCTACTGTAATGAACATCATGATTCTGATTGCTGGAGTTTGTACCCACACCCTTTCCTCGACTCCCTTGACTCAACTTCTGCAATTGTTGATCAATACGAGCTTGATAATTGTAGGGTAAGAAATTTGCTTTCATAATCCTTTTCATCTTGTCCCACTTGACAACTTTAGACCTCTTCATCCTCTCTCTGGTTGATTTAGTTTGTTGCCACCAGTCCATAGCTCTTCCTCTCAAACATGCAACAACTAACTTCACTTGACGATCCTCAGACACGTTGTTGAGTTCAAACACATTTTCAACCGTTGATAGCCAATCCAAGAATTCCTCTACTTGTAGACCACCTCGGAATTCTGGAATCTTCGTATCCTTCCTTGATTTCCATGTATAACCATCCTCTTCAATATTCTTGTATCGATTTTGACCTTGACCATTGATTCTTCTGTGACCATGCACGTCCTCTCTACTTCTTCTTTCCTCTACTCGACATCTTTCATAATCACAATATGGCTCATACTCGTAATCATGATAAGCTCTTCTTTCTTCATTCTGGTAATCACGATTGTCTCGAACTCCACGATCTCGATTTATGGACAAAGATGACTCTCTTCTTTCTATATCATAACGTGGCGACACTCTCCTTTGATTTCGATTCATGTCAAACTTCCTTCTCTCCACTCTTTCGAAATCTTTATTGAATCTTTCATCGATACGTTGCTTCATCTATTCAGGATCTTCTCTCTCATACAAATCTGCAACACTATGATGACGGTTAACATATCTCGGAGGCATGATCAAATCTTCAACAGATCTAAACATAAACTTCACTTTGATCCAAAAAATTTAGAATCAAACTTTCCCACTTGTTTGATATTCACGAATACCCCAAGTAAACAAACAACTTAATTTGAACTCCAAAACTTCAAATCTATTAGCTCGCTTCAATGTGAAACGACCTAACTTGTTCGGCTTGACTCAACTCGCGATCCAACACTAGCTCGGTTTGGCCTAGAAACGACCTAACTCAAGCTCGGCACACTTCAATGCTTAGCTCGGTTGAAGCTCTTCAATACTTCAAAAATTCAAATACAATTGAAATCCACGTGTGGCGCGCAAACTTCCACGGCCAACTCAAACACTTTTCCTCCTTAGATCCAAAATGGAATGGATCGATATCTTCAAACTTGTTGCAACTCCGCGATGAACTCGTTGAACGACTAACTTCTCCAAATAATGCAGATCTCGATCTCCCACACTTCTACTTAGCTCGGCTTTGCTTGATTTAGCTCAGCTTCACTAACTCCTCAAATTCTTCAAAAAGAATTAGCTCCAAGACTCGGCTTAGCTATGATTGGCTAAGTCCAGCTCTGATACCAAATGATGCAGCAGCGGAAAAAACAAAATGTGTAAATCGAAGAAAGTAGCAATCGATGGAATGAAAGATACCGAAATGCTCAAATTCGTTGATCCGAAGATACCGAATTCTAGCTATCTCAAACACATTGATAGCGCACTATACCGTGTTTAAAGATCTATGATTCTTCACACGTTGATCTAGCGCGCTAGATTCCATGAATCGGCTTCAGTAATCGTTGAATCGAGCGCACTCGATTAACCGAAAGTGGAGATAGGAGATTACACTCAACTACCAATTTAATTGAAAGCACAAAGCTAACAAACAAAAGTTTTTATTCAAAATCAACCAACCATTACAAATGACACTACCCCGCTATTTATAGAAGTTACAACTCAACACGACTCAAAATATCTCAACACTTAGGTCGGCACCGACCTACCACACAACGACTTACGACTCAAAACAGACGCGACTTATCATTACAACATCACACGACTTATCATATTTACAACACAAGACTTATGACAACAAAACAAATACAACATATAAGGAAATACAACATGACGACCTAAGATCACAACTCCACGTGGCATGAGTTTCAGCGACATAAGGATAATCAGCTTCAGAAAGGTCTTATACGACCTATAGGATGAACGACTTAAAACTTGAGCGACCTTGGCTTGAGAGACCTAAAATTGAGTAGCTGCAAGGAAGAGACGCGGCATAAGATCGAGCGACTTATAATCAAAACGACTTATCAAGCCTTGCGACCTATCATGTAAGCGACATCAGAGAAATCAACTTCAGCGACCTAAAGGCTGCACGACCTAAGATAGGTCGTTTGCGACTTATCATATGGATTTAGGTCGTTGGGTCGTTCCAACGACTTATCATTCTGGCTTAGGTCGTTAGGTCGTTCCGGCGACTTAGCATATAACTCATAACCTTCGTTAGGTCGTTGGGGCGACGTAAAGGTGTTGCTAGGTCGCTCGAGCTCTGTAGAGTTAGGTCGTAACTCGTCATCATGTCTCGTTCGACTTAAGGCATGTGGCTCGTTAGGTCGGAGCTCGTTAGATCGGAGCTCGTTAGGTCGGAGCTTGTTAGGTCGGACTTCATAGCTCGTTGGCGACCTAAAATGGCGCGACTTAAGGAATAAGGTGCTAGATCGTAAATCAGAGAAGTTAGGTCGTACGCGACTTAAGTCTTCGTTAATCTGGGCTGCATCATAAAGGAGTTTATAAATGGTTTTAGAATTGTGTTAAAAGGAAATCTCCCTCTGTTCCATGAATATGCTTATAACGTTGAGATAAGTACATGGATATTTTTCCAAGTATTGAAAATATAGGAATTGTGTATATATCATTGTAACGGTATTTTTATACAATATTACGAGATGCTTTTTATTAATGAAAAGATTAATTAATAGGCTTGTGTTTGCTTATATGCTTAACCAATGTTGGTTTTTCCTTATGGAATTAAATACTTGATTTGAATGTTTGTTTATTTGATAGTTAAATAACCGACTATCAAATATGGACCAAAAATTTAAATTTTGAACTATCTAGGGGAAACACCTGAGTTACATGGCACAGTCATCTCTGATGATGTTGTATTGTGCGTATAAATCTCGTTTCGCTCTCCTAGAACAAATGATAAGGAAATCCTTCCACTAACTATATGCCTTTCCATTCATTTTGAGTCGGTCATATGTGGTTGATTGTCCGCTTAAACTATGTAGAAAAGTAGGTCGTTACGAATGATATTTCTTGGACATAAATCAACAAGACGGATTAATTTTTTTCATTCGACATACTTAAAATATTTTTCTGTTAATTAACTTCATTCACTGGGGTCAAACAAGTAAAGAAAAAGACGATAGTAATTTCCAACGTAAAAGGTTAATATTTTTAACCTATTTTTGGTACCTAAAATAAGCTAATTTGAAGGTAATATTCATTTTCCCTGAAAATTAGGTGCACGGAGATGAAAACTCAAGCACGGATGAAATTCTTCGGACGCAAAATGGCGAGATGGATTATCGTTGTTCATTATCCTCATTTGGCATAAAAATATTTTTTTATTCATTATCCTTATTAACATGGATTAAACAAGTAAAGGTCAAGTCGATAGCAATTTCTAACATTGATGGCTAATATTTTCACATAATTTAGGTACCTAAATTATGCCAATTTTAGTGGAATATTCATTTTCTCTTAAATTAGATGCACAGAAAAGGATTGAAAATGTTAAACATTTTTAAACTTCACCTCAATCGGAATCCGCATGAGGGGGTTGCTCTAGGTTTACTCATATGACAATAGTTGAAAATATTTTCACATCGAAATAGTTTCTGTATTTGTTATGTTATCACTGATATACAACCATTGTATTCTTCTTAAATATGGTTAAGATAGCACGTTCTCTGTTTGGTTTTTATTCTTCTCACATCAATAAATATATGTTTGCTCATTTTCATCATTTGTAGAGATCAAAAATTAGAAGGTAAAGTTGGTAGCAGTGGAGTAAAGTGATTGTTTTGTTTTGGAATTTGATGTATATTTTAGACCATTATATTTTTCTTCTAAATAAGGTAAATGAAGATCAAAACTCAGGCGGCATAGATTAAATTTATCGGACACAAATCATAGAGACGGATTATTTTTGTTCATTCGATGTACTTAAAATACTTTTGTGCTAATTATCTTGATAACGAGTAAAGGTAAGGATGATAGCAATTTCCAACTTAAAAGGCTAATATTTTTAACATATTTTAGGTACCTAAAATAAGCCAATTTGAGAGTAATATTCATTTCCTATTAAATTAGGCACACGGAGATTAAAACTCAAGCATGGATGAAATTTCCCGGACATAAACTGACGTGAGGAGATTATTATTGTTCATTTGGCATTAATTTTTATTATTATTATCAAGTACTTTTTCTGATGTCAGCTGGGATAGGAAATTTTTTTACTCCCCTGCTTCGGAGTGTTTTGATCCGCATCTGGCTACTCTCTTCTCTGGTTTTTCACATATTGTTGGTCCAACGACGGACGATGGCGGTGGCTATTCCACCTCTACTTTGGGTGCCTAGTGTTCTTTATTAGTAGTTTAGGCTCTTTTGTCTAGCTCTTGTGCTTTTCCTTTTTGTGGTTTGGTTTCTAAATCCTCTAGTTGTTCTGTGCATGTATAGAACACCCGTTTTTACATTTATATATAGTGGCACAACCCACTATAAAGCCGACCAGCTTTGCTAAAAAAAATTTTTATTCATTATCCTCATCAACAAGGATGAAATTAGTACAAATTAAGTCGATAGTAATTTCTAACATTAATGGCTAATATTTTCACATATTTTAGGTACCTAAAATAAGCCAATTCAAGTGTAATATTCTTTTTGTCATAAATTGGGTGCACAAATAAGATTTAAAAATGTCAAATCGTTTCAAATTTCACCTTAATCAGAATCCGCATGAGGGGAATGCACTCGGTTTACTAAAATAACAATAATTGAAAATATTTTCACAATGACATAGCTTTCATATTTGCTACGTTATCATGGCTACACAACCGTTATATTCTTCTCAAATGTGGTTAAAATAGTAAGTTCTCTATTTGGTTTTCATTCTTCTGACATCCATAAATATATGTTTGTTCATTTTTATCAATTGTGGGGATTATAAAAATGAAGGTAAAGTTGGTAGTAATGAATTGAAGTCAAATAGTTTTATTCTTGAATTTGATGTATATTTCAAACTGTTATCACTTTCTCTTGAACTAGGTGAACGCAAATCAAAACTTAAGCATGAATGAAATTTTTTGACATATACCAACAAAACAAATTATTTTTGTTCATTTGAGATACTTAAAATATTTGTTTATCAATTATCTTCATCCACAGGAATCAAACAACTAGAGGCAACGACGATAGTAATTTCCAACATAAAATGCTAATATTTTTGTCATGTACCTAAACTAATCCAATTTTAGAGTAATCTTTATTTTCTATTAAATTAGGTGCATGAAGATCAAACTCAAGCATGGATGAAAAATTGTCGGACCAAAATTGATGAGATGGATAATTATTGTTCATTTGGCATAAAAAATTTCTATTCATTATCCTTTTTAACATGGATTAAACAAGTAAAAGTCACGTAGATAATAATTTCTAACATTAATGACTGGTAATTTTAACGTATTTTAGGTAACTATAAATTCAGGCCCGGCCCAAGGGGTAGGCGAGCGAGACGTTCGCCTAGGGCAACACCGAAGACGGTTAAGAAGGGCAACAAAATTTTCTAGGAACTGTTAAATATTATTGAGTTAATAAAGTAGAAGGGCATAATAATTTCAAAATGGAAGTGTGGTGTAGTGGTTCTTTGTTGATTTATGCTTAATTGGCCCAGGTTCAAGTCCTAGAATCGCAAGACCATGATTCTTAACTGTTTTCCCTTACAAAATAAATGATTCTGCCTTTTTCCCCCTTTGATTTTTAAATTTTCGACTAGAGCAACATATCTTATTGGGCTGGCACTGACTATAATAAGGTAATTTAAGAGCAATATTCGTTTTCTCGAAGATGAGGTACATAGATAAGGTTTGAAAATGTTTAATAGTTTCAAATTTCACGTTAACCGGAATCCACGTGAAGGGGATGCACTTGTTTACTCAATGAAAGAAGCAAAAGACAATACTGTAGGAGATTCTCTACCATATACAACTTGAAAAGATATGCATTGTATTGGTAGTTTCCATTTTATATTGTATCAAAATTTAGCCAAACTTGAACATCTGACTCATTCATGAGGTTTGTGGCTAAAAAAACATCTCGTGTAACATTCTAGGGCTTCATTAGTGATTTCTGACTGACCATCAGATTGTGAATGGTAAGAAGAAATGAAATCTAATGATCATCCTTGTGTTTTGAAGAGTTCAAACCCAATTTGATTGGTAAAAATAAAGTTTATGTCACTAATAATAGATTTAGGTAACCCATGTATGTTGCATACTTCATCAACGAAAAATTAGCAATTTAAATGGCTAAATACGGATAATATAGTGGAAAGAAATGTGCATACTTAGTTAGTCCATCAAGGACTACTAATTAAGGTGGTAAAATCTCCAAACAGTGGTTCTAGGTGTCTTGGGTTTAATCCTCGAGATACCAAAATGAGTGCTCTGCTTAAAAGTAAGTATCACTCTTGTTATAAATAAATTCCATACCAATATCTTCCCGTATATTTTCTTGGTTAGGCAAGGGTTGTAATAAACTAGGATACTTAATATTTTCAAACTTGATTCTTTGACAAACATCACAAGCTTTGACAAAACTGTATACATTGGATTTTTGTCCTTGCTAAGAGAAAACTTGTTTGAGTCTCTTTAAAATTCTATCCTCGTGAAAATGGCTAATTAGGAGGGTATAATTATATTCTTCGAGAAGCAGTTGCTTAAGAGTGGTATCATTACTAATATAAAAAATTAGTCCATCAACTTATTTGTACTTTGCTGTATTAATATCCCCAGAATTTAGCTTATTTTATAGTTCCAAGAAATAAGGATTAGAAGTTATTCTCTTTTTCATCTCAGGAATCCAATCATTTTTCACCATAGAAATAACAAGTAGTTGTGTAAGATGTGTTGATGCATCTTCGGTATTAATTTATAGCGTCAAGTTTGACTCATCTCTTCTTTATAAACAATAGTCTATTACATTTTCTTTACATATGTTAAACCAATTTTTAGTTCAACATCAATATGTTTTGAAATAAGTAGAATTCCAATAAAATTTCAAAAAAAATCAAAACGCCCAAATTATCCAAAATATTTAAAGTTCAAGTAATTCTTCTTTTATATGCAATTAAGATGAAAATCGAGAATGTATGTAATTTTTTTATTCAATGTCAATATGCTAGAGATATAAGTAATCCTCTTTTGTTCTAATTCAGTGATCATGAATGAAATCAATTTGCGAATTTATATTCAAAAGGCCCTTATGTTCAAAAGTTCAAGCCATCTTCTTCTTCGTCGGCCATCAAACGAGCTCAAGTTCTTGAGTAAAGGAGCTTAGAAATGTCAAGCTCTAAATTATGATTTTTTTAAGAGAGAGAAAGAAAAGAGGAGCCCCCTCTTAGATAGTGGTAGATCTCTATTTGTAGAGGTTGGAGAACGGCGTAACTTGCTTCGATTGGTTGATCAAAGTTGACGTGTATTGGTGACTTGGCAAGATGGAAGGTTTTGATGGTGTCATTTTTCGTCACTCAATACAATAGTAGTGCACGTGGATTGTAATCTTGGCTATGGTATAAACAAAGGTGGTATGGTTGTATAAGAGTACTTTGAAGCCTTATTACATAGAATTCCATTCATATTAGTATACTACTATTTTATACGGGCTATTGTTAGCACTCACTATTATGTGATGGCTTGTAACTTCCACTTGTAATGGTTTAAATAACCAAATTTCTATGGCTTTGAATTATCAGTTCATGATGGGCTAGATAGCTTGAATTAATTATACACAATGGCTTGAATAATTGTCTTCAAAGTCATCATACAGTGGCTTTAGTAGGTTAACATACGATGACTTAAATTAACATACGTTGGCTTGCACAATGGCTCTAATCGACATATGATAGCTTCAAGCATACGAAGGCTCTAATAACACATGATGGCTTCGATTAACTCACTAAGTATTAAATACACAAAAGCACTATCAGCACATGAAGGCTCTATCAACACACGAAAACTTCGATGACACATGAAACACACGAAATAAGTGTCAACGTGTGCAAGCTCCATCAACACATGATGGCTTCGATTAATACACGAAGGCTCCATTAACTCATGATGGGTTCACAACAATGCTTCACAATGGCTTTGACAATGGATTCAACCTTATTTATCACAATGGCGACATAATAATGCTTCATGATGTCTCCGACATTTTTTATCACGATAGGTTCATATAAATGCTTCACAGTGACTTTGACCTTTCTTATTACGGTGGCTTCTAAAAATATTTCATGATGGCTTCAACATTCTCAAAGTTACCACATGATTTCTCTTTTAAGGCCTTCTTCATTAGTTTATGAGATATTTCATCACTATCCCACGATGACTCTTATGCTTATTAATCCGCTCTTGGAATTTTGGGTGAAACACTTGCCCCTCATATAAGAAGTTTTCTTATGCATAAGTTAAGTAAACTTATGCTCTTGCACCGTTTCTTCTACTATCAAGTTGACATTCTTTATTATAGTATTCTTCATCATTGATTACTTGTTCTTCTTCATCTTACGATAGCCTTTGTTCATTAATACTGTGACTTTCCATAAAAGGTTTTCTAAAATGTATAGACTTTTGCAACTCTTTGAAAGTATTTTATTTGTAATGATCGTTCATATTGAAAATAGCCTTTATAGCGAAGAATTTCTCACAAACTTCCTTGAAGATATCCTTATTAACATAAAAGGTTTTATAACTATACTTGAAAACCAACCTATTATAAGTTGAAAATGAGAACAAGAAAATCATAAAGCAAAGTAGCAGATTTCTTATTTCATATTATGTTCTAATGAATACATGAAGAAGATTATTTAAACGAAGAAAGAAAGACACGGGCCTAAACTAATACACAGGCCCAAAGACAAACAGCCGAATTAAACCCAAGTCTAAACACTATATTTACTAATACTAAAACACACAATCAAAGCATAGTAAAGTAGCAATTTCTCTCTCAACACTCCCCCTCAAGTTGGTATGTAAATATTTATCATACCCAACTTGTTACATAAGAATTGAATTCTTGGTCCAGGTAATACTTTTGTGAACAAGTCCGCAATTTGATCACCAGTCTTCACATACTCAGTTACCACAATTTCTTGCTGAATCTTTTCTCTTACAACAATGGCAATCCACCTCTATGTGCTTGGTCCTCTCGTGAAACACTGGGTTGGTGGATATGTGCAGCGCTGCCTGATTGTCACACCTCAAACTAGCAAGCTTACTGATGTCAAAACCCATTTCATTCATGAAATTATTTATCCACATGATTTCACACACAGCATTGGCGATGGCCCTATACTCTGATTCAGCACTTGATCGAGCAACTACATTTTGTTTCTTGCTCTTCCAAGACACTAGATTACCTCCCAAAAACACACAATAACCAGATGTGGATCTCCTATCAGATCTGGAACCAGCCCAGTCAGCGTCTGAATAACATTCCATCTTCATATGATTATGATTTGAATATACTATTCCCTGACCAACTGTCCTTTTTAAATAGCCTAGAATTTGTTCCAGGTTCCTCCAGTGCTGCAATGAAGGTGATGCCATATGTTGACTTATTACACTCACTGGGTAGGATAAATCTGGTCTAGTGATAGTTAGATAGTTCAACTTCCCTACTAGTCTCCTATATCTTTCGGGGTTATCAAATAGTTTACTACTTTCCTCATTGTCACTGCCAGGTTGCATACAAGTACTGCTAGGCTTCACCCCAAGCTTTCCAACCTCAGTTAATAAGTCCATCGCATACTTCCTTTGACACAAGAAGATGCCCTTGCTACTCTTCGAGATCTCAATTCCCAGAAAATACTTCAGACACCCCAGATCTTTTGTATGAAATTGTGCATGAATAAAAGCTTTTAATAACACAATTCCAGCCTCATCACCCCCTGTTATCACTATGTCATCTACATAGACAGCTAAAAGAATTACTCCTGCTCTTGACCTCTTATAAAACAATGAATGATCAAAAGAACTTTTGTTCATGCCAAAAACCTCCATTGCCTTGCTAAACTTTCCAAACCATGCCCTTGGACTCTACTTGAATCCATATAATGTTTTCTTGAGCTTACACACCATATCATTCTCCTCCTGAGCAATGAATCCAGGAGGTTGGTGCATGTATACTTCTTCTTGCAAGTCACCATGAAGGAAAGCATTCTTTATATCCAATTGATTGAGTTTCCAAGAGTAAGTAGCTGCCAAAGAGATAAATAATCTTATAGAAGTTAGTTTAGCTACTGGGGAAAATGTTTCTGAATAATCAATCCCATATACTTGGGCAAAGCCTCTTGCTACCAACCGAGCTTTTAACCTTGCTATAGAGCCATCTGGATTTATGTTCACGGAGTATACCCACTTACAACTAATTGCCTTTTTCTGGATAGTTGTACGAGATCCCATGTATTATTATGCTCTAAAGCATTTATTTCTTCTATCATAGCTTCATGCCACTCTGGTATAGACAGTGCTTCTCCTACACTTTTAGGTACACTAACCTTGTCTAATGATTTGAGAAACAAACATGTGGGAGGTGGTAAATGATCATAAGATATAAATGAGGAAATTGGAAAAGTACATTGCCTTTTACTCTTTCTCAATGCAATAGGTAGGTCTAAACTAGGGTCATGATCAGGTTCAGGAACAGGACTTGATGGGATGGGACTTGGGACAGTGACAGTAGGGATATTGTCATTCTGATTTAAGGTAGGATCATCAGAACTACTATATATCAGAAATTCCTCATCTTCATCCTGGTTTAAGGTAGGGTCATTACTTTCTGGATATGTATTTGTTGGTGGAGACTTATAATAAGGGATGTCTTCATAAAAGTTTACATCAATAGACACAATGTACCTATTTAAGCTAGGGCAATAGCATCTATAGCCTTTTTGTAAATGTGAATAACCAACAAATACACACTTTACAGCCTTTGGATCTAGTTTAGATTTATGTGGTGTTGTGTCCCTTGCAAAACACATACTACCAAATACTTTGGGACTCACAGGGAATAAAGATTTTTCTGGGAAAAGAATTTTAAAAGGAATATCACCATTCAATACTGAAGAAGGCATTCTATTGATAAGGAAGCATGATGTAGAAACAACATCTGCCCAGAACACTTTAGGCATATTAGATTGAAAAAGTAAAGCTCGTGTTGTCTCCAACAGGTGTCTATTCTTCCTCTCTGCAACACCATTTTGGGAAGCAGTATCTACACATGAAGTTTCGTGAAGCATACCATTTTGATCCATAAAAGTCTGAAATGACTCAGACATATACTCTTTTGCATTATCACTACGGAGAGTTTTAATTGATGTATGAAACTGTGTCTTTATCTCAGCACAAAAGTTACTAAATATTGAAAATAAATCAAATCGTTTTTTCATCAAGAATAACCATGTAACACGAGAGAAATCATCAACAAAAGTTACAAAATATTGAAAACCTGGTTTAGAGATTACAGATGCAGGTCCCCATATGTCAGAATGTACAAGTTCAAATGGATTAGTAACATGTTTATTTATTCTTGGATAAGAACTAAGTCGATGGTGTTTTGCAAACTGACATGACTCACATTCTAAAAATTGTAAAGAATTAAACTGTGGACATAGCTTCTTAAAATTTTGTAATGATGGATGACCTAACTGGCAGTGTAGTTTATAAGCTTGAGATGAACTTGGACAGGCAATGACTTGTGGTGGAGTATCAAGAATATACAGTCCATTGGATTGAGAACCTTTACCAATAATCCTCTTCGACATGAGATTATGGAATATACAGTGATTTGGATAGAAAGTAATGTAGCAATTTAAACTTTGAGTTATATTACTAACTGAAAGTAAATTAAATGCAAGACTAGGTAGATGTAACACTGTCTTTAGATGCAAATTAGGGGTAAGATTTATACTTCCAGATCCTTGTATATTTGCAGATGATCCATCAGCTAATGTGACACCACTCATGTGTGTATTTGGTTGATAGTTCAAAAAATTATTTGATGTACCTGTCATATTGTAAGTTGCCCCTGAATCGATAACCCATTTGTGCTTTCCAGATTGTGATTGTGATTGTGCAGCTGTAGATATGGATCTGAAGTTGGATTGTTTCTTTACACTGTCTTGATATGCCTTGTATTTAATGAATTCCTCAGCAGAAATATTCACTGTTTTGTTTTCTGGATTTTCTGATTGAGCAACATTCATGCTTCTCTGCTTGTATTGTGATGGTTTACCAATCAAGAACCAACATCTATCTGCAGTGTGCCCATCCTTTTTGCAATTTTTACATTTGTATTTAGGATTCATTGGTCGATTTGAAGATTGGTTAGCATTTTCTTTGTATCCACCTTGTTTCCATGATGCACTTGTATTTGGTGCATTTTTATGTGTCACTAGTGCACTGTTTTGTAAGTTAATTGATGTTTGTGCACTTGTATTCTCTGATCTCATCAATCTTGTGAACACCTCATGTAAACTAGACACACTCGATCCAGATAAAATTTGATATTTTGCAGACTCATATTCATGTGGTAACCCTGCCAGAAAACTCGTCACTGCCATCTCTTCATGCTGCTGCTGCTGTTTCTTCACATCAGAACTTAAAGGCAAAAGCATATTTAATTCTTCATAAGTTTTCTTAAAATTCATAAAATAATTCATCAAATTTTGGTCATGTTTCTCAGCTCTGTAAAACGCCTTGCATACATCAAACATTTTACTCAAATTCCCTTTGCCTAAATACAAAAACTCCAAATATTCCATCAATTCTTTCACGAAACTACAATGATTTACGAGGCTGAGAACACTAACATCAATTGTGTTCCGGATCTGAAGAAACAATCGAGCATCATCTCTAAGCCAAGTTTGATCTTCTCTCTTCTCAGAATCATCAACAGGCGGATTTCGAGATAAGTGATCATCCATTTCAATACTTCGAAGATACAATTTAATTGTCTTGCTCCAATCCAAATAATTCGATTCATTGAGTTTATGATCAGTAATCTTGGACATAATCGGGAGAACATCAACATTAGCCTTGTTTTCCGCCATTAGTCCTAATCTCAATGAATTGCGAGAAATTTGAATTTTTAGGGATCGAGCTCTAATACCATGTTATAAGTTGAAAACGAGAACAAGAAAATCATAAAGCAAAGTAGCAGATTTCTTATTTCATATTATGTTCTAATGAATACACAAAGAAGATTATTTAAACGAAGAAAGAAAGACATGGGCCTAAACTAATACACAGGCCCAAATACAAACAGCTGAATTAAACCCAAGTCTAAACACTATATTTACTAATACTAAAACACACAATCAAACCATAGTAAAGCAGCACCATCTCTCTCAACACAACTGATCTGGAAATCGAATGTATATACATACTCATTAAAGTGCTATTTCTAGAAATTTAAAATTTTGAAAGTAAGGAAATCTATTTAAAACCTTTTGAGAGCAGCTTTTATTAAAACAAATTGATTTTTCCATAAGATAGAAATTTGTGAAGTTATGAGGAAATGCATTTTGTCCTTCGTCTGCTCTGAGTTGGGCTATTCGTTGAATCAAGAGTTCAGTTAAACATCCTTCTTTGGATAGTTTCTTTCATAGAGCCTGCTTGAACTCAAGAGTTTCCATTGATCATCTTCCTTGGATGATTGCTTGTACCAAGCCCTAACCACAATCTTTGTATGAAGGCTTTGGCCAGGCCTTGCGGCGGGACTAAAGGCTTCTTCGTCCATCTCCCTTGGATGGGTGGGTTGACTAGGCCCGATGGGAAGGGGGTCAATAGCTTAATTGACCATTACTTTTTTGGATGATTGCTTTGGCCTGGCCTAGCAGTGGGACCAAAGGTTTTTTTGCTTATGTCCCTTGGATAGGTGCATTGGCCTGGCCTTACGGTGGGATCAATGGATTAATTGACCATCATTGGATGGTTGCTTTGGCTAGTCCTGGCGGTAGAGCAAAAGGCTTTTTCATCCATTTCCCTTGGATGGGTGAATTGACAAGACCCAGTGGTGGGATCAACTACTTAATTGACCGTCACTCTTTGGATAGTTGTTTTGGTCAAGCCTGGCGATGTAACCAAAGGCTTTCTCATCCATCTCCCTTGGATGGGTGCATTGACCCAGCCTTGCGGTAGGATCAATGACCTAATTAACTTCTTCTAAGTATGAGGTGTACCTCTACTTAACTAATCTCGCCGACCTCTTTAGGTTAGGAGCTAAATCAAACATATTGCATCTCAGTGCAGGTCTTATTTGTTAGAACGACTCTTTTGAAATCCATTAACTCTTTTCTCAAATTGTTAGAATTTCATATCCTTGATATTTCACCTTTATTTGGTTTTCTTAACCAATAAGAGTATAGTAGTAAAGATTCTTACTGATTTTGGTTTTGGAAATAACTTGTCTTCTGAATATAGATCCATTCTCCTTATGAGTATTCTTGGATTGGGATACTTCATATTTTTCTTGTTGATATTCCACAGCTCACAATATGGTTTTGACTAAACTCAATGATTTCTTTACTGGATCTTAGTTTTATTTTCAAGCATATGCGATTTCTTAATATGGTGGAATCCCCACTTTGTTTGGTAGCATTGCTTTGAATTCTATGTTGGTGATGTCTAGTGGCTCTTTCTTTTGAGTTTTGTATGATCATAAGTCAAAAAAATCACATTACTTGAATTTCTAACCGAAGTGTTCTTTTTGAGGTATACTTGATCATTTTATTTGTGGCATTTGTTGTCAATAAATCTCAAGATTTTTTAGTGGATAAAGTCTTGACCTCTCCCAATTGGTAAATTGTTAACTTATTTCCATTTGACAACTTACTAGGGTTGAAAAGGTAAATTCCTTCTTATATTTCTTTGTCGATTATTGTGTAGAAAAACGTAACATCTTTAATTCTGTAGCTAATTAATCATATGCTGATATTATTGACCACTGATTTTCGAAGGTGTATGTTAACTAGGGGATTGAAATTTTATCTGATCTTTATACTTGAGCTGGTGATAGGAGTTTACGCAAATAAGACCACTAATCCATGTTTTGAGATTGGTGATTAGGACTTTATTATTAGGAAGAGATCCACATTTGGTAAAGAAACACATACTTCCATAAACTAATGCCTTTAATTTATTAAATTTAAAAGGATCGAAAATCATATGATCTTTATTTACTTGGAAGCTTGTCGGAGAAGAGAACCAAAACAATATCTTTCCTAATAAGCCTTATTGGTCATTAGCTTGGGGGTAGTATGCTCATATAATATATGTTTTTTATTTAGAAATCTATGATAATGGATGATTTAAATTTTTATTTGGAAGTAGAATTTCAAACCTCTTATCAGAATAAACCGTAAGATGACACTTCTAAACTTTACTAAGCAAAGAGCTATACTTGGTCGGAAAGCCTTACTATCATGTTGATTATACAGAGATGGGTTATTTCTTTTTTGACATGTACCATCACAATCTGAGGGAACGATGCTTTAAATTCCATCATTAAGTAATACTCATTCCCAATAAAAGAATTCAAGAATTAAAGTATTGCTTAATTTGGTATTCGATCCTCGTGGATTATTCCAATAGTACTTGCTTAGTCCGAAAATCTCCAATACATATTTATATGAAATGGGTACTTATGTTCTAACATTGGGAATCATAAGTTTGGATAGTAAGTGATACATGTTCATATTTCAGGGAGTTTACTTGAAATGGATGTCATATTCTAGAAATTTCGATGGTCTAAAGCTTGTTCATATGCATTTTGTTGTCTATGGAATAATAAATAAGACCAAAAACCTATTCAATAAAGAGATCCACCGCTACTGGGTGGGGAACTCCTTTTCTTATTCAACATTTGTAATCTGAAATCCTATTTGACTTAACAATTTATTTAACGAGGTTTTTTCTATGAGTTAGAAAATCACCGAAAAATTTATAATAAAAATAACTACAAGTGCACATCGTACAATTCTAGTACGGATCGATCCGCGGGGAATTGTTAGATTTTAAAATTTCTATTCAATCAAATTAACCAAAGTTGAGAGTTGTGAAGCTAAAAATATAAATAAACTAGCAAAGGAAAATGGATAAAATATGAGAGTTTGAAGGCAATTTAAAGATAAATTCACTCTCCAGATCACATAAATCAACAAAACATAAAATTATGATATCTCTTTTTCGGTCATTAGTGTGTTTAATTAATGTGTTTATCATAAGCATGACCCATTTGTGCTATTAATTAGCTTAATATAAGCCATTAAACTATAACACACCCCTTAAACCACTTACTAACTCTCATAAAAAATGACAACAAGTTGAAAATAAAATAAATTCTAAGCATGACCTATTAACTATTGATTAGAAATATGGACCATCAAATTTTAATTTGATTCACTTCATTGCCAAAATCATATTTAGATAAAGAGGCAATTTGTGAATAATGTTATCCCGTCTTTTGGCAAGGCCGTGACGCCAAGGAATTAACTGGAAACCAAAGATAGTCTGTCCCAAAGATCGGTTATACACAGGTCTACTATGGATACTGGCAAATTTGGTCCGAGTTCGGATCGAGTTACAATTAACATGACATGACAAGCAAAGCTATCAAAGCCAACATTCTAAATTTCAAGTCAATCGGAGTTCGTATGCTCAAGATATTGATTAATCAAGATGCACAATGGAAGCCTCATTTCGTATCCATCATGATTCAACCTCCTTCGTATCCATCAAAGTCGGGCTAATTCGTGTCCATGGGAACTTGTCACTTCGTATCGATCTCATGTTTACATGCTTTGTATCGACCCAACCATTCACATATTTCATATCGATCGGCCATTGATCGATACGAAGAACATATATTGGATCGATACGAATGTCATCCCTTTCGATCGATACGAAGCGGCCGCTGAATGATCGATACGAAATAAGACAAGTTACATCGATACGAAATAAACATCAACAATTGATATGAAAGAGGTTGGATTACATCAATACGAAGCAGCCTCTATTCATCGATACAAAATAAAGCATTCCAAGTCGATACGAACAAAGCACATGAAAGTGGAAGATTCAGTCACTCGGCATGAAAAGTGGATCGATCCTGGAATATAGCGCCACGTCATTGATCCAAGTATGATCGATACGAGTTACCATCGATCTGAGTATGATCGATACGTATGTGATCAATACGAAGACGCCAGGTAGATGAAAATCCAAACTTGGATCGATCATAAATCAAAATCTACAAATCCAAATGTCACCAAATTTTCACAGGAGCTTGCGTACCATCTTAAGAATGTCCTTGATCGATATCAGCCCAAATGGAGTTGTTTTTGATCGATACAAAGGGTGCACGTATCGATTCCAAATGACCATGGATCGATCTGGTGGGCCCACGCACGTGGGAGAAGGGGTCTCTCGAGATCTGAGCCAGATATTTTTAGCATACACCAATAAATAGCATCCATATGCCTCCAGAAAATGGACTTTTGACTCTTCTACGCCGATACTCTGCCGGAGACTCTATTGTAACTTGAGTGCTTGGGTTGTAATCATTTGTAACTAGTTAGCAAAGTTAATAAAATAGCAAACTTTCCATAGTGGACGTAGGCTACAATGCCGAACCACTCTAAATTCTTGTGTTCTTGCTTTTCTGCTTGTCCATTTTGGCATGTTTGTTAGATTAACCTCCTTTTTCGATTATATTCTTTACTTTAATCTCTTCAAATACGTCCGAAGAGTGTTGTGCCCAATTAAACCCTACTTTACCCCTGCTCATTGGATCTACTACCATCGTTGAACTACAAAATCTAAGGAGAAGAATCAGATCTCATATCCAATAGTTCTTCCATCCTATTCAGATTGCATCAAATCTAGGAATGAGCTACATCATTCACCATGGTTACTACAAGAACTGCTTCAACTGCCGCAGGTCCGGAAGGACGGGATAGGCAGAACCTCACGCAGCTGCTCGCTATAGGTCATAACTCAGCTGGACCTTAAGATCCACAAGGCCATGTCACTAGGGAGGAATTCCATATGCTAATGCAAGAACTAACTCAGAGCCACCAGCAGCTCAATCAGAAGATTCGTGCCAACATGGAGCTAACCAGCCGACTAAACGAGGAGAGACGAAGGAGATCCAAAAGGGATCATGCTTCCTATTCGTCCACCGAAAGCTCATCTTCTTTTGATTTCAACCACAGATCCACACGTCCATGGCTGGATGGAAGCTACATACAATCCCCTGGGCATCAGCGTACTATGAATCTCGGACAAGCGAGAGCAGTTCCTTCTACAGGACACCGGGCTGGACCCTCCTCTCAAGGAGCGGCACTTCCTTATCACCCTACTGATAGCCATGCTGCCGCCGCCGCTATTGACTTGGAAGTTGACATTCAGAACCGAGCTGATCCAACCCTTCGTCAACACAATCATGCTTCTGAACCCTATGTACCTAAAGATCCGGAGCCAAGGAGGCGACGCATGGACTGTTGACCGCACCCAGACTGTCCTCGCGTTGTGGAACTCGACCACACCTTGGCCCAGAATATCCAAATGCTAGACATTCCAACCATGATACATCAAATGATCCTTGAAAGTCATGGGCTCAACAATGATGATTGGGGAATCTCCCGAACTCATACACCATTCAATAATGACATCCTTTATGCTGAACTACCCCGTCGATTCAGAATGCCAACTTTACCTGTCTATAAAGGGAGTTCATACCCTAACCATCACATCTTGAAATACGAATGGCTCATGAATACCGCACGAGCTGACGATGCGGTCAAGTGTAGAAGCTTTCCTATCTCCCTAAGGGACATCACAACCATGTGGTTTACTCGTCTGCCACCCTAATTTATTTCATGCTTTGATAAGTTAGCTACAAAATTCGTCGAACAGTTCCGTATGCACATCACAAGACCGAAGGAGGTTAACACCATATCTAGCATCACTCAAGCTCCGGGAGAGACACTCAGACGTTATCTGGAAAGGTTCCATGTCGCTTGTGCGGAGTTCAGTAACCCTAATGAAAATTCCATATTGATGGCACTGACTAAAGGAATCGATCTTGATTCTGAATTAAGCAAATGGTTGGCTGAGAAACCCCCAATGCCATTGGATCGTTTCTATGCTAAGGCAGCCTAGTTATCAAGGAGAGAAGATTCTAGACAATCTAGAAAGCAGGATGATGCAGGGCCCGACGTCGAAGGCATACAAAGCAACGTTGCTGTGAAACAAACCGATGAGAGTTCTAGTAAAGTGCAATTGACTATACAGAATAAGCAGAATCAAAAGAAAGGAAATGGGGGTCGGGGTAAGAAGCGAGATCAGAATCATGGACCGAGACCCCGAGCTCCCATACTTGACAGCTACACCCCTTTGAATACATTCATGGAGAATGTTTACTTACAGACCTGTAATACTGGCCAATATAAGAAGCCTACTCCGAAGCAGTCATCCGAAAAGCAAATTCAATCTCGGAAATTCCGTAGATTCCATGATTGTTATGGCCACACTACCAATGAGTGTCTTCATCTACAAGACATCATTGAGAAGTTAATCAGGGAGAGGAAATTGGAACAATTTGTTGGGGCGTCGCAGGCTGGTGGTGCGGGCCCATCAAATCAGAATCAAGTTCAGAATCAGGCTAGACCGGAGGAAACCGTGCATACTGGCGGGAGGTTGGTTATTAACACAGTTACTGGTGGTCCTCATCTAGCTCATCAGAGCTGAAAGGAAATGGAGTCGTATGCCAGTTCAATTAGGCATGCAGACTTCGAATGTTGTAGTAATCTTGATGATGGGGCTCCGGCGAAACAACAAAAGACGATGACAGACAACGTCGTTTTCCGAGACCAAGATGCCAATAGGGTCGAAGCCCCTACCATCGATCCACTACTCATATCAGCTCAAATAGGTCCTGCTTGAATGAAGAGGATCTTGGTAATTAGTGGGAGCTCCGTGACTATTATTTTCAAACGAGCTTATGACCAGATGAAAATGGAAGCGAAGGACTTGAAGTCGTGTCAATCTTGCATACATGGCTTTAATGGAAGTGCAACGATACCCACTGGGATGGTGGATTTGCCAGTGGAGTTAGGAATAGGAGATCGCCGGAGAGTTTGGATACAACAGTTTGTTGTGTTGGACATTAACTCTCTATATGATGTTCTTTCTTGGGCCAATCGGCCCTAGCTGAATTCAGGGCAGCCATTGCCCCATGGTGTTTAACTCTTAAGTTCCCCACAGACAACGGGGTTGGAGTTGTTCAAGGAGATCAGGCTGTTGGATGCGCCTGTTATGTTGCCGAGCTACGGGAAGCGCGGCGGAAAGAGAAAGGCAAGGACGTAGAGGAATCTCTTTGCGTCTGTTTCACTGATAATTGACAGCTAACGCTTGGGCCTATGCCCAGGTGCCACAACCAGTTCCTGAAAGATCTTAATCCAAGAGATGATGATAATGAAGAGGAAGTCAAAGATAGTCAGGCTTCCCCGACAGAGCTGGTGATCAATGTTCCGATCGATGATGATGATGACTCCAGAATTATAAACGTTGGATCTCAGCTAAGCCAACAGATGAGAGAGGAATTGGTTGAATTTCTCCGAGTAAACCTCAGTGTGTTTGCCTGGACGCACCAAGACATGTGTGTTGCCGGACATCATGAGCCATGCATTGAATATTGACCTGCGGCATGTCCTAGTCATGCAGAAAAGGCGCGGTATGGATCCAGAGAGATCTGCCGCCCTGAAAGAAGAGGTGGATAAACTCAAGTCGAACGAGTTTATTCGAGATGTATTATATCCAGAGTGGGTATCCAACCCAATGCTTGTCAGGAAATCCAATGGGAAATGGAGAACTTCTGTAGACTACTCAGATTTGAATAAAGCTTGCCCTAAAGATTGTTTTCCACTTCCCAGAATTGATCAACTTATAGATTCAACGGCCAAACACGAGTTCTTATCTTTCATGGACGCATATTCCGGCTACAATCAGATACCAATGCACTTACCTGACCAGGAGAATACCAGCTTTGTCATCGATCTGGGACTTTATTGCTATAAGTGATGTCGTTCGGACTTAAGAACGCCGAGGCGACCTATTAGGGACTTGTCAACCGAATGTTCGCTAACCAGATTGGGAAAACTATGGAGGTGTACGTGGACGATATGCTTGTTAAGTCGTGGCTATCCATCGATCATGTCAAAGACCTAGAAACAATGTTCAACATCCTCCAAGAGTACGGAATGAAGCACAACCCATTGAAGTGTTACTTTAGAGTCGCATCCGGAAAGTTCCTAGGATTCATTATCAACGCTAGAGGAATTGAAGCCAATCCTGAAAAAATCTAGGCAATTCAGAATCTCGAGACTCCCAGAGCTATAAAGCAAGTACAAAGCCTCAACTGGAAGGTAGCAGCTTTGAGCAGATTCATCTCAAAATCCACCGACAAGTGCATTCCCTTCTTTGATCTGATCAGGAAAGGAAAGCAAAACTTCGAATGGACTGAAGAGTGTGAAGGCAGATTCTGAGCACTAGTTCAACATCTGTCAACGCCACCTATCCTGTCAAAGCCGGTTGATCATGAAAGATTATACATCTATTTGGAGGTTTCAGCAAATTCCATCAGTGCCGCATTGGTTCAGGAGGAAGATCGAATACAACAACCGGTCTATTATGTCAGCAAGCGATTGACCGGAACAGAAAGGAACTATCCGAAGTTGGAAAAGCTGGCTTACTACCTCGTCATTGCCTCAAGAAAGCTCCGTCCTTACTTCCAAGCTCATCCGATCATAGTCTACACCAACCAGCCGTTACGACAGGTCCTTAGGCGGCCTGAGACGTCTGGTAGGTTGCTCAAGTGGAACGTCGAGCTGAGTCAGTTTGACATTACTTATACACCAAGGTGAACCATTCAAGGACATGTTCTAGCGGGCTTCATTGCTGAATTTACTATCCCAGAGGACTTGCCCAAGACAAGTGAATCTCCCAAATACATATGGAAGCTATACACAGATGGCACATCGAATGATCGCTGCTCAGGCACTGGAGTTGTACTCGAAACCCCAGAAGGTCGATCCATATGCTATGCTTTGAAGTTTGATTTTCGTGCAACTAATAATGAGGCTAAGTATGAAGCTTTACTTGTGGGACTCAGATTTTCCAGGGACTTGAGAATTATTGTTGTGGAGATTTACTGTGATTGGCAATTGGTCGTGTGTCACGTTCGGGGGGAATACCAAGCTAGAGACCGAAGGTTGGCTACTTATCTTGCCCAGTTCTAGGAAGTGTTGAATCAATTCGATTATTATGCTATCTACTGCATACCCCAAGAACACAATCAGAAGGCCGATTCTTTCGCAAAATTGGCCAGCACTTGTGAAGTGCAGCAAATTGGACTTTCCCCGTTGAGACTCTCACCTCACCAAGCATTGATCAAATGGAGACGGGTTGGGTGCATTAGACAACACTTGAGAAGGAGTCATGGATGACCCCATTCAGAAACTACCTCAAGCATGGAGCTTTGGCCAAGCGTAGAAGTGAGAAAAGACAAATTCTTCGGAATGCTTTGCGATTCATTATCCAGAATGGAGTCATGTATAGAAGAGGATACTCTGATCCTTTACTCCGGTGTATCATCCATGATGAAACCAAATGAGTATTTCATGATGTGCATGAGGGAGAATGCGGCGATCACACTGGGGCAAACCCTTTCTAAGAAGATACTCCGATATGGATATTATTGGCCGACTGTGAATCGAGATGCATTAGACTATGCCAAGAAATGTGACAAGAGCCAGAAACATGCTCGAATCTCGAGAGCCCTCCTACCGAAATCACTCAGATGGTTAGTCCATGGATGTTTGTCATATGGGGCATCGATATAATTGGGTCTTCACCTCTGGTTAAAGGTGGCGCGAAGTATGCCATCGTTGCAGTTGACTATTTTACCGAATGGGCGGAAGCTGAACCCCTTGCTACTATCACGATGAAGAAAGTAATCGACTTTGTTGTACGCAACATCATCTGTCGTTTTGGCCTCCTATAGACAATTATCACTGACAACGGAGCCCAATTCGATAGTGTCGAGTTCAAGAACTTCTGTCAACATTTTCATATCCAGAAGAAGTTCTCAGTTGTTGCTCACCCTCAAGCGAATGGACAGGTCAAAGCTGTTAACGAAGTTATCAAGTCCATTTTAAAGAAATGACTGGAGAAGGTCGGAGGCAAACGGGTCGATGAGTTTCCCATGGCCATATGGGCAAATCGAACTACCCACAAGTCCACGACCAGCCATACTCCGTTTTTACTTTCATACGGCTCCAAAGACGTTATTTCTTAGAAGTACCTTCTCATCATGTGACATATTATGATCCAAAGATGAACGCCATCTTACTTGCTGAATCTCTGGACTTATTGGATGAGAAGCGCGAAGGGGCTGATTTGTGGGCAGTCGCACACCGAAGTCGAGTCGCCCGATTATACAATGCTAAGGTCTGAAACAGAACCTTTGAACTAGGCGATCTTATACTCAAGGGAATTTATCCAGTCCCTTCGTATAAGAAACCGACATGGGAAGGACCGTATGTTATTGAACGGAGACTCAAAGATGACACATTGAAATTATCAACCGCTGATGGTCTCACTTTGCCGAGAGCTTGGAATAGCGAGAGTCTTCGTCGCTACTACACATAAAAGGCTTTATTTATTCATTTAGTCTGCTTTTCATTTGAAATTTGTTTATGCATTTCGAAATTTGAACTTGTAATAAGGCAACAGACTTTGCCGTACTTTCTTATTTCAGCAATAAAATGCAATCTGTTCAAGCCAGAGTGGCGATTTCTGAATGTGTCATACGAGCTACACGATGCACGAAGAGCTAAGTTCCATCCTACTGTGGGACTTATTCAAATAGGGAGTGACTGTTATACGACCGGTCACTCGCTAAGTGAAACCCCGAGCTCGGAGGCAAGCAACCACACTAAAGCCAAAAAGGATTAATACATGACAATCCTCTAACAAACTCTGGTTCTCAGAGTGCAAGCCAGAGTATAAACTCCAAATTCGAGACATGGGCTCGAGGAGGGTGGATCCGTCAGCCCATGACTTCGCCCATGCGCAATCTAAACCCGAGGAGGATGGATCCGTCCATCCAATGACCTCACCTTCCATATTTACAAGCTCGAGGAGGATGGATCCATCCAACTACGACTTCTCTTGTTTACTCAAGGTGGATGTTATCCGACCATCCACGACCTTGATCGATTTATCATTCCCAGAGTGCGAACGAGATCCTGATGTTCAAACAGATGTGATCAACCGTCTGTTAAGTGACTCCAGATTCTTGGAGTGCAAAGTGGAGTATAAACGTCGAGTTGGGTATGACTGACCACCCATCAGCTAACTGTAAGCCCCCAAAGCATGGACTGGAGTATAAACACAAACCGTGTGTGAAACGACCATCGCAAATCAACCTATGTCCCTAGAGTGCGGATGCAATTCTGAGTGTTAAACGGGTGTGATTGACCACCCGCAAAATAACTTAAGTCCCCGGAGCACGGACATGA
The DNA here is from genome assembly GCA_030737815.1 of Allium fistulosum. Lineage (NCBI taxonomy): Eukaryota > Viridiplantae > Streptophyta > Magnoliopsida > Asparagales > Amaryllidaceae > Allium > Allium fistulosum. The sequence continues at coordinate 55,447,546 of CM060903.1, forward strand.
CCTTAAACATCAAGCAGGCGTGACCGACCGCCGGGGTACTAGTTCAATCCCCAGAGTGTGGATACAACTACCAAAGAATGAGCGAGTGTGATCCGACCACTCGAACTCATTTCGCCTTAACTTTGTTATGACTAAGTTAAGTTAAAATTGTCGAGGATGGAAAACGACTATCGACCGACTACTTCAATTCTCTCCAAAATCGTGGGGGCATAACTCAAGTACAAGCCGCCAACCGAGATGGCGCAACATTGGGACTCAATTTAACGTTTGGTCGTGACCCAAAGCCATAACTTTAGGGCTTAACAACCAAACTCAAGTCCGATTCGGAGATTAAAGCTTCACAAATACGTTGAATGGAAATTCAAGCACTGAAACACTTAAGAAAATAAGCACGGAGTTATGCCTAAAACAAAAGGAGATTTTATTTCTACTTTTCTTTGGAAGCAAAACAAGTACAAAAACTTATTCCAAGAAATCCTATAAGCAGGGGCCGAACCCACATCTATACACGGCCTATGAAAAGCAAAAGGAAATTCCTACCTATCTATCAAAAAAAAGGGAAACAGAGAGACATGTCTACTCCTTAGATTTCTTCTTCCTTTTCTTCTTTGGTGTTGACCCACTAGAGCTACCACTTTGGTGTCTTTTCGAAATTTTGCCTTTCCCTGGTTGACCCCCGACCGGGGCAATTATGGTAGTCTCTTCCTCCAAACTCATGGGGATTGGAATACTTTCTGAATGCGGAGTTTGAGGAATAGGGGCACTTTCAATGTAAGAAGGCGCAGGACGTACGCCTGTAGTGATGATCGTGTCGTTGGGAGAAATCATACGCATAGGGACCAATCCAAGGCCCGCCATGCCACCTCCAATGCTGCTACCTAGCGTGGCACTTGCCATTTCAGCGATGATCTCTGCCATTATCGCCTCTTCTTGATCTGCTTGAGTGCCCATCGGAATGCTACTACTTGGGTCCGAGGAACTAGCCATAAATACACCTTCACTTATGACGAAGGGCAAGTCGGTAAGTGGATCACTTTGGTGACCAAGGAGTTCTTCCATCGTTTGTTCGTCGAGCACAAAGCTGCTTTCATGCATCTCCTCGATTGATGTTGCGGCAGTCGTTGTGGTTGCCTCCATCATAATAGCCTCCTACTCATGATGCAACTCTTGGATTGCAGGAGATAAGAAAAGATGTTAGTGACATCTTCTAATAATGCTCCTAACTTTGAATGAATACGAGAAGTGTTCAAAATACCTTCCTCGGATTGGCTCGTGGGTGGAGCCGGAGCGCCTTTAGAAACATGCTCGCGAACAGGAGACAAGTGCGGCCTATCAAGGTCATAAGCAGGCATAGCTGGAGAATCTACTGTAGAAGTATGTTCGGGTTGAGTTGATGCATGAATTTCAGAACTTGCTTCTTAATGTTCAACTTCAGACCCCTGTCCAACATCCAGATGCTGAGCAGCAAGCTTCTCCTTTTCAAATGTGACAATGGCATCGTGAAAAACTTTTCTCTCATCTTCAGTCAATACCTGGTTCTCTAGCTCAAACTCATCAACAGAAGTTGTGTGATGGTCCACCTTTTCATTCTCAATCAAGAGGCACCAGGCATTATGCAGATGAAACGGATAATCGACGAGCCAGCTCAAGTTGCGATGTCTCAGGACGTTAACATTGTAAGTGACCAAAAGGTCTTCCATGTCACCTTCCAACCTGGCGTCTGCCGCTCTAACATCACCTTCAACTTTGGCCTCGGTTTCTTGGAACTTTAGCTTGGCCACATCCCGCTCACCCCTGAGTTCTACGGTCTGATCACACGGCTCTTGGGCAGCCTTGTTGTCATCAATTTTTTCTTTGACAACTTCAGTGAATTTGACCTTAAGCTCCTCGAGTTCTTTCCACGCGGCATCTCTTTCAGCGGTGATGGTGGCGTTTCTATGGCCCATAACGTCGACCAAGGTCAGTGCTCCTGCCGCATTTTCTCCATCTTCTTATTTGCCTCATCAACTTTCTTCAAGGCCTCTGTTTTTTAGTTTTGTAAAGTGTCATTTTCGGTGGTAAGCACTTTCACGATGCGATCTTTTTGGACGAGATCTTTCTACAGTTGTTCAATCATCTTCGCCCAATCAAATGCCACCGTTGAGGCTTTTTCTACAGCCTTCATCCATTCCCAATATTGACCATATGCATCGTATACATAGTCATGCACAGTTTGCCCCACCCCTTCAGGGATTGGCTTCTGGTTTAGGGGGAAGTAAAAGCCATTGAAACAAATCTTTGGGAAATCCGCTTTCAACTTGGCTATTCGGCGGCTCATTCCACCGTAGGCTCTATAGCCGCTGATGTAGTGATGACAGGAACATCCGACCTAGTTCTACGGCGTTGTTCACTTGGTCTCGAAGTTTATGAAGGCACTGGCTGGCGCAAAGTTTCAGCGGTGTCTATTCCAGAGCTGGAGGGTGGCAAGGGACCTCTAAGTGGACGAGAGCGCAATCGGGAATGGCACCTGTACTGCCCCTCTTTCTCTCTCTTTCTCACTCCCTCTCCTTGTCTCTCTCCCTTTCCCGACGCTCACGCTCGTGACTAAAGTAACGGCAATCATGATCAGACTCGCGCCTATGGAACTCTTGAAATAAACTAGAGGACTGGTGCGTAGCACGAAGGATCTTAAGCATTAATCCCCGGTTCGCCATCGTATTTGTAAAATGAAAGGAGAAACAAGATTAGTTATCTCCAGAGATTGAATAACTTGTGATTAGCAGTTGTGTGGTACAGTGAAGTGTGTGCAGGCATGTGTAAAACCCCTAACCAACCGGTTATAGTAGCCGCACTCGAAGGAGTTGGCTCTCCTAAATCTAACGCGCTTTGATGCCCCTCAAGTCTGGTAACTTGATATAGAGATAAGTTGTCTGGAATGGGAATGTCCACCAAGCCCACAAAAGAACTCTCCATTTGTGAAGAAGGAACCACTGAACTAGTAATAGTCGTTACTAGAAAAACTACTACGATAGATTCAAGTCTCAGAGATTTATGAGCAGTAGCCTTGCCTTTCCTTTGCCTCTCTAAATGTCGAAGACTTTGCGAAGGCCCGAGTGAGGGCTCGTCTCCAGCAGGCATATCCTCATTGTCGCCCTACTCGGTGATCATGATTCCAGGAGCTCTCCTTCTGACTTGCCTCACCAGAGCTGTCCTGAGAACACCTACAAGCCCAAAGCTTTGATCTCTATCAATAAGCCCAACGGTGATCAGATTTTCATCCATGAGGACTTCATCGATTTCTCCGTACTTGGCGGGCACGTCTTGAAGAATCCTTCCAATCTCCTTAAACTGAGCACCTTCAGGTCGCAGAATCGAAGTTATAAAAGATAGAAACTGTCAGACTCGGCTCCGACTACTATTACCCAGTTAATCAACAAGGAGGTTGAAGCACTGTCATTTGACTAACCACCGTTTGGCGAACCCTGGCGGACACCGAACGAAAAACCGTTCGGTTTTGAAGTAACTCAGTTTGCTCCAAGCTCCAGCCACGACTTGGCAATGCCTAACCGCTTCCAGAAAAGTGAAGGAAGGGTTGTCCCCGTGAGTCAATATTGAAAAAATATCTGACTTCCTTTGCGGTTGGGTGTCGGAAAAGTTGCTCCCTAAAGACGATGAATTACTTGTTTAACAAGGCGTACCTGTTCGGGTGCAATTGGGATAGAGCTATTCTCAAGAAAAATAAAACTTCTCGAATGAACAAGTTGAAGGGAGGAAGTGTCTCAGTTACACACATAAATCTATTGCAAGCTGTGTACCCTTCCGAGGGACTGTGGGCTCTATCTTCTGGCCCCGGCAATAGAACATCGTTCATTGATAACCTATGCCTTAGACAAATCCTTCCCAGCATGTCTTCGGAAATATTGGAGGGAACAGAATCTTGTGGATTGGCGATGAAAGTTGCTCCTGGTAGATCATTCGGAGCAGGGCTAATAACTTCAGCTGCGATAGTCGGCATTTCAATTACGGGAATAGGTGGACTCTAGACATCCTATGAATCTGAACTTCCGGGTTCCATAGCTATTGAACTTAGTAAAAATCATTGTTAGACGACAATAAACTCGTGTTCCCTCCAGTGTGAAGTGTGTGAACGTGTTGTGAAATGCAGTGCTACATAATACTTAAGAAATTCTACGAAATTTGAAAGATGTTCGAAATAAATACTTCGAGATTCATCCGGAGTGACCATCATTGCTGACCATCACAATCGTGCCATCCAGACTTCGGAGAACGATCGAAGTTATAGTTCATCAAATTTTCTAACTTACAGTTCCATCGACGAGCTTCGAAGGTAAGTCAAGTGTGCAGTGAAACGGTTAAGTCCAATTATGCAAGGAAGAAACTCGTCGGAGTCAAATGATCGAGTGTGCAAAAAAATTCGTATCCATCAAGGTCAAGAATTGGATCGATCACCAGAAGCTCCGTTCGTATCGATCGTGGAGTGAATTATTTCGTATCAATCACCAGGGAGTCGGTTCGTATCGATCCTAAGGCTTTCCTTTCGTATCGATCATAGGCAACGTCTTCATATCGATCAATATAACCGATGCTTCGTATCGATCAGACAGTTAGTCTTTCGTATCGATTGTCCAGATCGATACGAACTCCCACCACCTCCTATCGATACGAAGCCGCTTCCTTATTCGATACGAAGCCCGCTGTATTCGATCAATACAAACTCTGTACACTCAGACCGATACGAATCACTTTTCTTCGATCGATGCGAACGCTGCCTTCGTAATCCTCGAACTTCATCTTCTCCAATTGGCCTGAGCACCATTTCCTCCTCCATTAACCATGCGCCGATCCATTTCAGGCCACAACATTACCAGAGTCGGCCATGGTTTTGAATGGATTGGCGTTAGATCTCGAATCTCATCATTTAAGTGTGGATTTATGGGATAATTACCTTATTTAAACAGTTAGATCAAGGTATTAATGGGTTGATGATTCGAAAAAAAGGCAGTTCTTCTTTCTCTTTAGCTCAGGTCGATACGAAGTCGATGTGTGGGAATGAAGACAGATGAAATTTTTCTAAGTCTCGAGCATATTTATATGGATACGAGACTAAAGCAGAAGTCGATTCGTATCCAAGTTATGTTGACCGGTCGAAACGATCTCCTCTCTAATCGATACAAAATAGCCTATTAGTATCCATTTACCATTGATCCAGAATACAGCTATTTGTATCCATCAGTGGCCCATCGATACGAACGATGCAATAGAGACCTGTTTGAACCATTCGGACCCATCAGCGATTCATCAATACGAAATGATGACTCTGTATCCATCACTTTGAAGTCCACAAAAATTTGTATCCATCGATACAAAACATTTTAAAGGGCCAACTGATTCGTGCTGTTTACCATCGATACGAAGAAGGTTTTTCAACTTCTCAAATTGATCCAAGAGAGAATCGATATGAAGGGATACTCTAAAACGACCATCAAGCATTGTTACAACTTGAAATTCACATCAGTCCAGGAGAGGATGATACGAAACTCAATACAAAAAAAACTTGACAACGACTCATAAATGTGCAAATGTTAACGGGAGCCAGGTTAACATACGTGTATGTATGACGAACTAACATTCAATTTTCAAAATTGACAAAATTGAATGCTCACCAGGTGACAATTACAACAGTGAACAATGGATTGCTAACACTCAACGCTCAGTTACAACAATGCACCGTGCAATCATTAGCATTCAACATTTATATTACTGGAAATCAATCAAAGGTTACATCTTTTGACAAAAAGACAACAACTATTCAACGAATCAGATAGAAATTTTCAGAATGAAGATTGCAGCTTTTCAAAGCACGTTATGTTCTCACAAGACGTACTTTTGGGGGCAAATGTTATCCCACGTTTTGGCAAGGCCGTGATGCCAAGGAATTGACTAGAAACCAAAGACAGTCCATCCCAAAGATCGGTTATACACAGGTCTACAATGGATACTGGAAATTTTGATCCGAGTTCGGATTGAGCTACAATTGACACGACACGACAAGAAAAGCTATGAGAGTCAACGTTCTAAATTTCAAGTCAATCGAAGTTCGTATGCTCCATATATTGATCGATCAATATGCACGAGGGAAGCCTCATTTCGTATCCATCATGATTCAACCTCCTTTGTATCCATCAAAGTCGGGCTAATTCGTTTCCATGGGAAATTGTCACTTTGTATCGATCTCATCTTTACACGCTTCATATCGATCCAACCATTCATATATTTCATATCAATCAGCCATTGATCGATACGAAGAACATATATTGGATCGATATGAATGTCATCCCTTTCGATCGATACGAAGCGGCTGCTGAATGATCGATACGAAATAAGACAAGTTACATCGATACGAAATCAATATCAATAATCGATATGAAAGAGGTTGGATTACATCGATATGAAGTAGCCTCTAGATCATCGATACGAAATAAAGCATTCTAGGTCGATACGAACAAAGCACGTAAAAGTGGAAGAATCGGTCACTCGACATGAAAAGTGGATTGATCCTGGAATATAGTGCCACATCATCGATCCAAGTATGGTCGATATGAATTACCATCGATCTGAGTATTATCGATACGTATGTGATCAATACGAAGACGCCGGCTAGATGAAAATACAAACTTGGATCGATCATAACTCAAAATATACAAGTCCAAATGCCACCAAATTTTCACAGGATCTTCCATTCCATATCAAGAATGTCCTTGATCGATCTCAGCCCAAATGGAGTTGTTTTTTATAGATACGAAAGGTGCACGTATCGATCACAGGTCGATCCCAAATGACCATGGATTGATCTGGTGGGCCTACCCACGTGGGAGAAGGGGTCTTCCGAGATCTAAGCCAGATATTTTCAACCTACGCCTATACATAGCAGCCATATGCCTCAAGAAAATGGACTTTTGACTCTTCTACGCCGATACTTGCCAGAGACTCTATTGTAACTTGAGTGCTTGAGCTGTAATCAATTGTAACAAGTTAGCAAAGTCAATAAAAGAACAAACTTTCCATAGTGAACGTAAGCTACAACGCCGAACCACTCTAAATTCTAGTGTTCTTGCTTTTTTGCTTGTCTGTTTTGGCGGGTTTGTTAGATTAACCTCCTTTTTCATGTATATTCTTTACATTAATCTCTTTAAATACATCTGATAAGTGTTGTGCCCAATTTTGGTACAAACAAATAATGTGTTTAAGCATAGCATATTTGTTACGAACAACATAGACTATCAAATTCAACATGACACACTAAATCATATAAACATCCGTTTTTCCATTAAACACAAAAAGAGATTATTACTTATCAAATTATGTTGAATCTACATAATTAGAGAGCTTCATTACCCCTAACTTGAAGGGGTTCAGCCTCTCATATTTTTTATCATATCAATAAATGTAGATTGCAACATGAAACAACAACAAAAGGAAAATGAGAGCTAAATGAAATAAAAATTAAGCTACTTGCATAAAATAAATGAGGTCTACACTACTAATATGAAAGTAAATAAACAGAAAAAGAAAAGAGCATGTATTAAAATTGCATAAAAAGGAAATTACATGAAATAAGAAATAGCTAAGTAGCCTTGAAAAGAAAGAGAGCTTCTAATTTATTTTTGATCCTAAAATAAAGAGGCTAAGAGGAAGAGAGACTAATTACATAAACACTACATGTATGAAACCCTAATCCATATTTTTGGGGAATGCCCAAACTACCCCTTAGGAAGTGTGGTGGCCAAGTGCCCATTAGCGTGTGTTAATCCTCATTTAAATGTGCAAGAAGCTTTAATGGCCATTAGCATGTGCATTAGCTTCTAATTGTACATCAAGGTAGGTGGGTAGGTGGGGTCCTCCATGTTCATGAGTTCGAATTATTTCCATCTTCATTTGCTTGTGCTCTCTTGTGCATGTATATCTCTTCATGAAACAACTTGTAATTGAATTCAAATTTCTACAAAATAACATATAAATTTTCAAGTAAATTTTCTCAAATTAATATATGCACAAAAATGACCATTTCGCCGCTATATGAAGATGAATATGTGATGATTTGAAAATAATTTGAATTTTGGTTTAAACGTGTTAAAACACCCAATATGATCATTTATTTAATTTAATTAGATTAAATAGGGAAGTAAAAATATGCACATTTATGTGCACATCATAACTAAAAAAATGATATTCAAAGCTTCATTATTAAACAACAATTGGCGTTGATAAGGTAATCTAAAGCTTTGTCGGTTAACCGTTTTGATGATAAGGCATATATAGTCTCAAATACTCGATAAACCTTGCTTTCATTTTTCCATGCTTGGGAATTATAGATGTTTGAAATAGGAGCTGTAATAATATATATTAGTCCAAAAAGTTTGTTAATAATTATGGAAGGAACTTTTTTTAATAATAGGATATATGTAGCCTTAATAATAATAATAATAAAACCAGAAGGCCATTGGAAGAGAAATCCGTCTCCATATATAAGAGAATCCATATTCTAGTTGTTAAGAGTCTGTTTATTATAGGAAATCATAGTAGTATCTCATCTCAAGAATCCTATCAGCTATGAAATAAAAGAAAACCCTTCAATAAAGAGAGCTTTGTCATATGAAATCCAAAATTCAATAATGAGTTCCATTGTCTTATTAAAGAGAATTTGAACCCAGGCTTCAACTGGATAGAAATTTAAATTTGACGATGGGAATAAAAACATCATGAATTTCCATGGACAATGAGGTTCACCGCTATAAATATTATACAGGCTTTGCATTTTATTCTCCACTGAATTTTCTTTGAAAGAAAAGAGTTTCTTTGATAATAGTAAAGGATGTTAGAAATCACTTAGAGAAATCCACCATCGTCGAACATGAAAACCCGAGTCTATGCTAAGAAATAATAGACAGAGATTTTTTAGCTTTATTATTTAAACCAATAGTTTAAAAGATGATATTCCAAGCCACATTATTTGTGTCTGATAAATAATTCAGAATCCCATAGATTCACGTCCTTATTTTTAACTTTTAGGAGATTCATTTGAAGTAAGAGATTCTGATAATCCTGATCTCAAAAATCCTGATATCACGTTGAATATGTGGCATTTTTCAAAAATAGGAGTTTTATTTCATAGATAATAATGATAAGAAAACCAGAATTCCATATAATAGGGAAACCCACAATGATATACAAAAAAATTTCAAGTTTAGGTTCTGTAGTAACTCGTCTGATGTTGGAAATCATAATAATATCTTATCTCAAGAATCCCCACAACTATGAATAAGATGGAGATAATTCAACAAAGAAAGAACTGTCATCCAGATAATAATAACGAGAAACCTAGAAGTCCATAAATAATTCTTTTACATACAGAAGAGAGTTTTGGTTCATGCTTCGGTTAACGAAAAACTCTTGATAATCATTATTAATAAACATACTTCAATAGTATAAGTTTTCTCGTTCAAATAATAAGAATACTATATGTCTATGAGGGGAATCCATCTATCATAAAAGAAAGTCTGAATTCAAGCTCCATAATTAGATAGTAATCCACATTTGGTAGTAAGAACTGTAATACCACGATTTTTCCTTTGGTAACAAGAATTATAACCCGAAATAATAATGAATTCAAATCTAGGCCTAGAAATAACAGATAGAGACTCCCAAGCTTCGTTATTTAATTCAATAATTCTGATATGGTCCTAGCTTCATTATTTGCACATGACAAGAAAATCCAGAATTTCATAGCCTGATCTATCATATATAGGAAAATCCAATTTAATTGACTTATGTTGAGAAGAAGAAGTTGAATTTTTGTTAAAACAGTTTGTTTGGACTGGTGAATGTAAAAAAAAGGTGATTTGACATGAATATCTTCATCAACATTTTGAGTTAAATTGAGAGAATGAGCTTGACATGCTAGCATTACCTACTTTTGGAGCTTTTCCTACACTATTCATTGTAGTATGCTCAAACCTAGGTGATTGAGAAGTATATTTCGATAGCATGATCTCTTTTAGCACATTGAAAATGAGTTGAAGTGATGCTTGAAATTCTTATATTGATGAGTTGACTTGGTCACTGTTAGCATTGATCAGTGTAGAGAACTGATTATTCGTCAACATGTTTTCACTGTTGTAACTCCAACTTCTCTAAAGTTCTACGAATTGGATTTTCATCGTTTCATTGATCGTTTGTTGAATCTGATACCACCTGTAAAGTTGGTACATCGCTTTTTTCTTAAGGGTCATGACGTGTAATGTACCCCACTTCAAGACTCGAAAATGGATACTGATGATGTGATGCCTCACCCTAAGACCCACATTAACAAAGATAATTACTGGGTAATTATGTCTGCTAATGTGGAGAATAGGGCTGGTTAAGGGCGACCATCTATAGCTTCATCTTAAACATCTACTGAATACATCAATTAGTGCTCTATATATTTTTTTATTCTATCTCAAGTGGATCGACATATTCAATAAATGCCTAATACAAAACTATAGGTGGCTAACGGATCTATCAGAAAAAAATACAATAACTATATGTACATCACATCACAGAATGACAAACAGATACACACACACATATACACTGATACATCCTAATACAATACAAATGATACATCAGATGTATTATGACGACCACATTATATACACGAGTCAAATAAATATATACATCTCAAGATACAACTCTAAAAAGAACATAACTACAAATGGAGAGAAGCCAAAATCCAAGCAGAAGCATCAAGCAAATGCAAAGTCCAAAATTAAGTGTCTAACTTGAAACAAACTCGGTCTGACCCGAGTATAAAATACACGGGTCAGTCTAGCTAAAACATCAGTTTAGTCAAGATAGATGATTATATGAATCATAAGGAAAGGGTAGAGTATCCTCTCGTACGAGAAGATACCATACTAAGAGCATGGCACTAATTCACATAAGGAAAGGATGATTGCTCTTCTCAAATGAGAAGAAATAATAAGGACATTCTCATAACTCAAGTATCTAATATCACTTAAGTATATGAAACCTCAAAAGAAGAACTCGATGATAATATTCAACTAAGAAGCATACACGCCTCATATCATCGGCGAAAACCCAATAACAACTCTAATTGTTTCGGTGAACCATATCTCCTAAATAGGAGTAAACATAAATTCACAAATCTCGCCAAAATGGCTAACACAAATATTCTCAAAATAGAAAAATTCCGAAACTCGAAATATGCCTCATCTCATTGGCATATACAAATCCCAAAACACAAAGGAATGACAATATGAATCTCAAAATAGAATACTCTCTAACTCAGTTATGTCTCATCTCATCGGCACACACACACACAATATATATATATATATATATAAATCAAACTCATACTCGCTAAAATGGCAAAACCTGAAATATATCCTCAAAATCAAGAAATCGTCAATACTCATAACTCAAGGATCTCAATAGGTGTTCAAAACCTCAAAAATGAAATCACCATATATATAACATCTCATATAGCTCTAGGCTATCGATGTGATAAAGACATCTCAAAATGCTGAAATCATAATAAAACTCAGAAAACCTGGATTAGCCAGATCCCTGATTGCATGTCGAAGCAATGCTGCACGTGCCACCTCTTGTCCAGTGCAAAATATTAGGTACCTATCCCATATGACCGAAGTCGTAAAATCAGATGACCGAAGTCGTAAATCCCAGACAACCGAAGTCGTAAAACTCAGACAACCAAAGTCGTAAATCCCAGACGACCGAAGTCATAAAGCCTAGATGACTGAAGTCGTAAACTCATGATGACCCGAAGGTCTATAGCACTGGCATACCCAAAATGTGTCACAAACTCTCAGATAGGAACCCGTAAAGTGTTAACGTGTGTCCCATACCACACGTTCGCACTCAACAGTTTACTAACCGCTAGTCAATGCCACATTAGAAAACAAAAATCATCGAAATCATGAAATCTCAGAAAACTCATGACTTGCCTCGTATCATCGGCAAGTATAAAAAGACCTCGTGCTGGTTTCTCATAAACCATAATTCCTAAAATAGGAAATCTCAAACTCAAGACTTGCCTCGTCTCATCGGCAAGTATAAAAAATATCGAGATGGTTCTCATCGACAATATCTCCTAAACTAGGAGATCTTGAACCACAAAACTTGCCAAATATTGGCCATCTCAGATAATTCCATAAATAGGAATTGTAAATCTCAAAACACGCCATAGAATGGAAAATCTCAAATATCAACTCAGAAATTCAAAATCTTGAATAGCTTCGATCGTACAAGTCCGGAATTACCCGAAACAGTAAACGCACATGTCCCATACCACGTGTTTTACTAAATCATTTAATACTCTTTTTCATACGCTCGAATATTGCAAAAATGTGTATTTTATATTTAAAATAATTTACTTGTGAAAACAAGCGTTTAAAACCATTTTTCAAAAACGATCTTTGAAAACAATATTTAAAATTCCCTTATTATAGAGAATAAATAGATTTTATAACTAAAAATAATTTAAAAATATTATATAATAATTATTTTAAATGCCAATTTAATTTAAAAATTATTTTAAAACCATTTGGAGAAATCCGTGCTCGAATTCAATGAAAAACAAAGAAAATACTCAAAACCGATAACTCATATTCAATTCGAATTCAATTCAAATTTAACTCAAAATCAATTAAATTTTGAATTTCAAATTTTCAAAATTTATTTAGCCTATTGATAGGCATCATAGCTCTCAAAACAGCATAAAATCATCATCAAGATCAAGTGAAATATAGAGCAAAAAAAGCTAGAACAAGTCGCAGGCCAAAGGAACAATGAGCAACATTATACAGGATATAGGTCGACCAACCTATCGACCTATAGGTCGACCATGAACACCCATAGGTCAACCGTATGGTCAACGTATGAGGCATGAAGGTCAACCCCTAGGTCGACAGGCATGTCGACCTAGGCCACGCGATTTCCAAGTCTCATTTCCAGAGCTTCATACTGATTTTCTTAAGCAAGTTTGAAGCATCAAATGACCGTATAATACAATGAAACTTTGCATAGATCTAGTTCAACATATAATCTACCAAATGAAAGAAATCAAGAGCATTTCATTGCCAGAATCACAAGATAAAAGCATGCAAAGAAGCAGTTCAGAACAGTTTTCAAACAGAGATAAAACAACTTAGAAATTTATATACAGAGGCTAAATTTTTACTACTTTTTGCAATCTGAAGCCTTGTTTTGCTAGACTATGTGAGTTAATCAACTTAACTTGCTTTATTTGAGCAAAAACTCGGATTTAAGCAGAAAGGTTGGAGCTTTTGCATGAATTCTAGCTTGTAGAACCTGTAGAAGGAGAATACAATACATGCTAGCAAGAATTTACAGTAATTTAGGAAACCCACTATTGAAATTGAGATTTTGATGAAATTATAGGGTCTGGAGTTTGATTACCTTTAGATTTACACTCTAGTTTGAAAAAGATCTCAGTTGTTGAATTGATTTGAAGAAATAAGCTTGGAATTTGCAATTTGTGAAGTTTGGTTTCTTTTCTGTTTTTCTGCCTTTGAGGAAGAAGAAGGTGAGGTAAAATGAACATACAGGCAATTTTGTTTTCTCACTTCCTTCTTTTGGGCTTAGGCAAAGTGGGCTTGGACCCAACAAGTAAAAGAAAAATTAACTTAGCCTAAGTTTTAATTCAACACTTAAGTCAAAATGCACATATTCACACTATTTTACAAATCAATTTACATTACCATTCAAGTTTTAACCCAAAAAAAATATGTAACCTTACTTACATATAAACTAAAGTATTTATTCTATATAAAAAGATAATTTTAATTTTTAAAAACATTTTTATTATTAAAAACTCTTAGTTGACATAAATACTCAATTTTTAACAAATAAATGTATAAATCCACATTTTTAACTTCTAAAATTCTACAAAAATTATTTTCTTACATAGAAAAATATTAAAAACCATTTTAAACTCAAATTTATAATTAAAACACATTGTTAAACCAAATTCTATCTTTTTATTTAAAAAAAACCTTTAAAAAAATCAAATTCTTCCTTTAAAAATTATTAAAAGAAGAAATTGGCAATAATTAATAAAATTATTGCATTTTCTCTAAATAAAAACCATTTTCTATTCATTATTAACCCAAAGAAATAAAATAAAGTTCCAAACTTTATTTTCACAATTTATTTCCAAAATTTATTGTTTATTCCAAATAAACAATATAAATCTCCAATTTTAATTTAATTCACAGTATTATGTAAATAAATAATTTATTGGTGAGAAACCCCTTTGGGTCTCTCTACAGATTAACTCTGCAAAACAATGGTTGTGGATAATATATAAATAATCATATGGGTTTATAACGATCAAATTAATATGTCATCCATTTTCCAAATGGAAATTCAGTCAAATAAGCAATCAAACAATTTAACTAACATCAAAAAAATCAATAAACGTTTATAACATCATTGATATGATACAATAAAATAATATGAGTTAAACTCACATTGAATTTCGTTTTCGTCGAAACATTCTGATTTTCAGACTAAAACCGAATGGTCATTCGATTTTAGGATGATTTTCAACAAGCTCCAAATCCAACCCAACCAACTCCATCGCGAAGATAATGTCCATACAAGTACATTGTAACTCACCACACTCGAATCGGACCTCATATGAAATAATTGTTGAGTTTAAAAGATTCAAAATTTAAAGAACATAAACATTTTTTAATTACATTTATTAACCTTAATTATCTTAGCCTTAGCCTCAACATTAACGATCGAATAAAACAGGCCGCCACTCCTCAACTTGATGCCATCACCTCAGGCCATCTTCGACCGCCGCCAACCTGCCTTTGCTCCCCATGACTACAACGAACTCATTGACCCAAGATTCTCCACCTGCCATAGCCTACAGCTCGAGAACGAGCTTTAAGAACGACGTCGTTGAACTCAAAAATGCGCCGCCGTCAATCGAAAGCCCTCGCCTTCCACTACCACTTGCCCATAGTGTTGTCCTCCAGATCGCCTCTTTCACCTCGAGCAAACCTAAAAACCAAATTCAAACTACCGCGTTTGAATGTGATTTCCCGCCCCATTACGACGAACAAGCTCGATCCAACCATCCAAACTCTTCGTCTCCCCTAGCTTAATGATTTACTAGTTTGAACTTCGGCCTAAAACGGTCTTTGGTGGGCGATGATGATGAGAACCGTTGGATAATTGATTTTCAATTTTTAAAATGAAAAAGAAGAACCCTCTTCAGTTTTCACAAATGTCAAATATAAAAGGGGGAAGGAGGTATGGGTAGGGCGTCCTAGGGTATGGGCAGATTGATTAGGGTATGGGGTGAAGCATAGCATATATTATATGTATATATATAATTTAAATTATTCCATGAAACATAACCAAAAATCTCGAACTCCAAACGAGACATGCCGCCTAGCGTTCTATATGTTATACGCCTATTCCGAACACAATGGAATTAGTCTCGAGACCTAATTCGATCTTATGCAAAAGATAGGTTTTTTAAATCCCATTTTAATATCAAAATTTTCGATATTAATTTCTACGCGTTTCGAGCTCGCACGACCAAACGTTACGTCTGATCACCATAAAATTTGACGGTGTAATGTAATTCACTATTATGAATCCAATGAAATTGGTTTCGTCGAAATCCAAGATAGTGCCCTGAAAGGCTAATTTAACAGATTTAAATATTCAATTATCGATATTTATCCGATCAATTTATATTTGTAAATAAATTAACAAATTGAACTCACCAATCTTATTTATTAATTAAAAGGAGTTAAATAAAATTATTAAATCCATTTAATTACTATTTAATTTATAATCTAAATATTTAAATATTACCTATATTTGAATTAAAGGTTATTAAATTTCTAAAAAATCCAGTTATTTAAATATTTAAAATTAATTAAACATTCAAAATCAAATAACTAGAATTTTGGGTTGTTACGTTCTCCCCCTTAAATGAATTTCGTCCCCGAAATTCCTAGGAAAGAAAATGTTTCCAAACCCTCAAGTTTAAAACTATTAATTAAAATGAGTTATTAAACTTATTTTAAAAATCAATTAGCTGGAAAAGATTTTAAAATTTCCAAGTCTTTCGAATCCATTCACCTATACCAACTAGTTTCTAACATTCATTTATTTATCCCAAGTTTTAACTTAGAAAAATCAAATTTTAGTTATCAAAAAGTTTCCAAAATTCTCAAAAAAATTCTAACTCTTAAATTTATGGAAAATTTCGTCAGTGTCTCCTTTACGTGGCTTGATTGGAACAACTACAAATCACCTCTACGGGCTCTAGAGCAATCAAAAAAATCAAAATCCAAGTGGCCTCGCATATCTAGGGCATAAAATGATCAATCCATTTAAATTTACTGAATTAGTTACGTACCTCTTTACATTTGATTTATAATTTGGCAGGTAACTTATTACCTTCTATGTAAATACTGGTCACAAGAATCAAATAGTAATCTCTTTCATTCCTGTACTTACAGAATCTCCAAGAAAATCAGGACGACAAGAGCAATGTGATGTAACTATACATGCAAAAACTAGCATGATATAAATCTACACGCAACCAACAACCATATCTCAATCATATGTGACAAACAAGAGGATATTCTATAATAGATGTTATGCATCCAAATTACTCAAATGACAAATTTAGATCTAAATACTCGGGTTTTTCAATTAAAAAATCTATTTTCAAATTTCTCAGATGAGAAAAAGCAAAGATAAAAAAATCAAAATGTAAAGGAGGGGATTCCTTCAAATAAATTATGGTGAAACTCTTGAATCAAAACAACGCGGAGCATCCAGTGGTATTCTGGTTCCTCCAAAAACATCAACTAGAGTGAATAAATATCATTTCTTTCCTAAAATCTTCAAAATTTTCCTTTTTCAAAATCACTGGGATTTTGGTCCTTATAACAACAATTCAAAATCCTTTTTCTATAAATTTTAACTTTATAAATACAGGTATATTAAATCACACAACCAATCCATTCAATTCAATCAAATCGAAACAGTCACATTCCGTGAAGGAATAAACTAACACTGATAGTCACTCAAATTCCATAAGAGAAAACTTATCACTTAACATTGCTTCAAAATATCAAATGACTAATTAACAAATCTTAACTTAGGTTCAAAACTTTTTTAATTATCCAAAAATATAGATAATCATCTAAGCGTACCAATCTACTCATTAGCCTTAGGTTATTGCTCAGAAGATTATCCAAACTAACTCGGACAAAATGGAAAGTTATACTCTAAATTTTATTAGTTTCTTAATTATATTAAAAGTTTTCTAATTCACTTATATTTTCCACTTAGTATTTTATTAAATACTAAAATTATTTATGAATTATTTCATAATTTCCCACCCAAGTTTAACAATATTTTATAAAGTCATTTCTTTATAAAAATCAAATAATAACTTATCCTTCTTTATTTACTTATATAATATTCTTTTATATCCTGAGAATACGTACAAATTTTGTTTTACTTTTTCTCAAAGATCTAGATAGAGATCAAATTAAATTATGGTTTCTTCAAACCTAGTCAACCTATTAACCTTTTTAATTTAGAGTGTTAAAACAAATAATATTTTACGGGTTGACCCAATCAACAAATAGCTCATACTACCTAGATGTTTTAAACAACTATATGGTTTTAATAAAAACAATGTTTATCACAACCTTCTTATTTAATTTAACCTAATTTAATCCTGTGTTAAATTATCTCATATCTTATCTAAGGGAAAAATCTTATTTATCAAAGCAATCTCTTTTTATTGTTAAACCGATTTCCATTTAGGAAACTCAAAAGTTGGTTATCCGGTTTTAATTTCAAAATCTCATTCTTTTGAAAGCATACTACATATTATTTTTTTAAATAATAACTTCAAATAATTTATTTATTTAAAACTCGCTTTGGTTTGTCGGAGTTTGAACTCATTTCGATCGCACAATGGTAAAGAGAATAATTTACTAAGTACTCCACAACATTCGCCTAAGGGAACAATCAAGTGTTACTTAGAAGATTGTTTAGATTACCACAAAGCTAATCGATAAAATTTCCTCCTAATTATCCCAAAGAAAATGCATTCCATTTAAAATTTTACTTCCCAGTATAGTTTTACATTTAAATACTTTCAAAAGTGTTGCTATTTCATTTCTCAAAAATTCTTTTGAAATTATTTTCAAAAATTCCGGGATTTAGAAACAAAAATCCTTTTTAAACATATTTACAAACTAAATTTATATAAAACTTTCTTTATATAAAATTCATTTCACATTAAAATAATCCTTCTTTATTATAATAGAATTATCTTGAATATTTGTTCTCAAAATATCTTATCCCACTATTTAGATTATATCAACAAGTTTTTATTAAAATTTAATCATTAACTCACTATTATTAAATGGTGAATTTTCAAGTTAACATTTTCTTCTAACACCTTTATAGTCAAGTTGTGAAAATTAATTCACAAAGGGTTCGTTTTAAATCAAAGCGATAAATGCGCCTAAATAAACCGAGCACAATTTAGCCATTAACAAATAACAGTCAATGCTTCTAATTTAAATTTTGCATAATCGAACAAACAATAGTAATAATAAATAAATATTATCACCTTTAAACAAACACACTTTATAACTATATAAAGTTTTTGAAAATTATTCCATTATATATTTAAAATATAATTCTAAACAAAATATTTAATTTGCCAAAAATTTCAAAAATTTCAATACCATGTCCATTGGCCTTGATCAAGTATTTAGAAATCCATATCGATACCGTGGCATCCCACATCTCGACTAGAATTCATAAAACCTTAATAGGCCAATTAATATAATATATTTTTTATAACATTAAAAAATACGCTCAAGTATCTATAATACTCTCAAACTCATTCTAAAGTGTTGCTTACACTATCTCTAATGAGCCAAACCCTAGCAAAGCCGAGGTTCTCGCATAACATCGCGCTCTGATGCCATGCTGTAATGACCCGCCATTTTGACCATTGAAAGTCGACACCGAACACTACCACTGTGTTCCAACGTCGTGTGTCCAACCAACAAAAGGACAGATTGTTAGGGTAAATAAAAGGAAAAGAAGTGAGAACAGAAAAAACAGAATCTCACAGCGGAATCGACAATATATAATAAATCAAGGACGGTAGAAAATGTCACTCCAAACATATAGAGTATATCATATTTAAAAACAAACCTTATCAGCTGGACAATTATAAAACCCTGAGCTTACAAATGCCGATAGGCATACTATATAATACATCAGAAAATAGAACTACGGTAGGTGAATCTTCAGCTCCCTTTCAATAATCTCTATATCACCAAAGCCAACCTGGGAAAATACTTGGTCTGACCCGAGCATAATAACCAAAAAACACCAGGAACAGTCTAGAAATACCAGTGTGAGATAACTCAAATAATGGGGATCATATAATGTTCGGCGAGACTAACGTGGAACAGATTTTTACCTCATAAGAATAACATCCATACAGACAAGAGCAGAAATAAATATCAGGAAACAAATGCAAATGCAAATAGAAATGGGTATAATTGATATTAAAATGAAACTTGAAAGAATGGAAATAAACCGAGTAGAATCCAAACTGGACAAAATGGACAGAAAAAGGAAAACAATCCCACATGATAGAATGGACTAAATAAGGTAGCAATCTGAACTTGATAAAATGGACTGAATCAATACTTAAATGCTGAGATGAGGAGTTGGCCCTACTCATGGCAATTGAAAGCTAAAATAGATTCAGTGTTTTCAAATCAAATAAGGAAAGGGAAATTTCCAACAAATGACAAAAAAGATGCACCCCCCTTATAATATAACTCTAGTAATATACTCCTGAGAAGCTCATTTACTCTATGACACTTCTCGAACAATACCAAGCCGGACCCCGCCGGACCTTACCGAGTATCTGAATATTTCACATCAAACTCAAATCGTTTTTCACGTGAAGGTACACAAAAATCTAGATGAGATGTGAAAATACCCTTTTGATGGGAGCAACCCCACATAGCTTGGCATCCTCTCGCGTTTTGGTTTAGTCATTTCCGATAAAGGACAACGCTCAACGGAGCAATAAATCATCTTAGAATGACGTAAATAAAGTAGCTGAAGCAACCGACAGCTGAGATACCAACTATCAACGATAAAAACGACCGTATATGGAAATTAAGTCTTGTATACTTATCATCACTCATTGAATTCAAACTTGTACTTTTTCTTGGTTAACAATAATACCGAACAAGTCAAGGTAGTATTACCTCAAATTCATGTCCAACGATTATTCTTGACTTTAGAAATAGTGATAAGTTTACTTCTTCGATGTTTAGCACTAAGTATACAAATAAATCGTTTCCATATAAGTGATTTGCTTTACGGAAACTGATTCATTTCAATAAACAAATCAAACTTTTTCTTTTAAAAATGAACTGAACTTGTGCTTGATGTCCATATTTTCATATTGGTAAACACTTTTAGAATTAGTTCCTGTTTGTTGAAAAGTTAAGAGAATAACCTTTCCAACTGCGTGACCATGAAGTCTTAAACCAACATCAGACCAAACATCCAAAATATTATCCAACTTAACATCACAATAGTCGAGTTCCAATTCCTTTTTATAACTTAAAACAATATTAATTATCCCGAAAGATAATTAATCACATTCAAAATCTCTTTTAAATAAACAAATCCATTATCTTTAATAAAATTGATAATTATTTCCAAACACTTTTATAACATTGGTAAATTAATTTTAAAATTTTTATTAAATCAGTTGATTAAAGCAATTTTATTACACTAGTTAATTTATTTAAATCACTTTTATTAAATCGATTAATTAACTTTAACTATCATTAATTACTAAGACTAATTAAATACAAATAATCATTAGTTAAAACGAATAGTCATCTCAAACATCATTTATTAAAACGATAAGTAATTTTAAATTCCATTAATTAAAACAATTAATTAAGTTCAAATAATCATGAATTAATTGGGTTAATTAAATTCAAGCCTCATTAATTAAAATGATTAATTAAAATATCAGTTGTTAAAATGATTTATCTAAGTATAAAACATCACTAACTAAAATGGTTTAACGGAATTCCATATTATTAGTTAAACAATTAATTAAATTTAAAACAATCATTAATTCAAATGATAAATAAAATTCAAATATCATTATTTAAAATGACTAATTATTTTTAAATATCATCTCTACTATTAATAATAATAATTCCATACACTATTTTCGACCGTGTCTTTTGGGATTTCCAAAATTACCCTTTAACCTAATCTCCTGCTCCTTGCGTTTCTTCCGTCTTACATTTCGCATCCCCAATTGTTGAAAAAAAATCCTAACCACCTAAACATTAATGTCATCATCATCGAAAATCCATTATCTACAGTATACGTCCGTCATCTCTTGATCACCGAAGCTATCCATTCATAGAAATTACAGCTCCTCCACCGCGTTGTAGTTTCCAGTCAATCAAATGTTGCAGTTTGTAGTCGACCGATTTTACAAGTCATCTTTTGACAGTCGCATGTTTCTAGCTTTAGAAGACCAATATTTAGTCTACAACATAGCGTGAACAATAATTTAGTAATAATAGTTGCATCTAAGCAAGAAGACATTTGCATATTATTATAACACATGGCAAAATGGATATTTGTTATGTATTTACTTTTACATTTACTCCTTTTATTTTTGATCTATACTTATAAGTTATAACATCAAAACATATTTTGTAGGATTATAATGATTCAAATTTAAGAGAACTAAAAAATTATAGATAAAGCGCTTAGTAGGAAGAGGAGGTTCCAACGAGCATGATCGAAGCTTCACTGTAGAGAGCACTACACTAGGAAAACTAAAGCACATGCATATCGTAATACTACTTGGTTTTGTATTTAATAGAGATGCAAATGTGTTATTGTATGAGTATATGCAGAACGGGAATCTAAGAGAGATGCGGCATGGGAGTAAAGGAGCACATTTTAGTTGGGAAGTGAGGTGCAGGATTGTTACAGAGGCGGCTTTAGGACTATGATATCTGCACCATGACTGCTTGCCTTTGATTTTTCATAGTGACGTTGGACTCGAACTTTGAGATTCATGTTGCTAATTTTGGGCTCACTAAGTTATTGTCAGAGGCTCTTATGGTTATATTACTCCAGGTATTTCTACGAGTATGTATCTATATCTTTGGAATGTATTCATTTTTACTGATTTGACAAAGGCACTAAGGTAACATTTGTTATACATGTACATGCAGAGTATGCATACACACTTAAGGTGGATGAGAGCAGGGATGTGTATTGCTTCGGGTGGTGCTTTTGGAATTGATAATGGGTTGTAGTTCCATAGGCTATGGATTTGAAGAAGAGGTGGAGACACTTAGATTGGTATGACATAGAACAATGACATATGGTAATGATAGTGTGTATACGAATATTAACGGTGATGATATCGAATGATATAGTGACCAATCTGCAGCGGTTGTGCTTGCAACGCATATTATATTAAAGTTTAGCTTTTAAGGGAAGAGTTTAAAAAATTCACTGAGACACATAGAATTTAATTTTAAGATGTTGGTTTTTTTTCTTCTATATTTGTGAAGTTATGCGGTTCATGATACGATTAATGCGTAATTTTACATTGTCACCAGCAAGTTTATTTTATGTATTGCCTAAATTAAGTTATTATTTTCAAACTTTTTGCATACTGTATGAATTTGTTTTTGCGTACTCCTGTTATCAATTAAATATTTCATAAATTTAAACTGGCACTCATGCAATGCGAAAACGTGATGCCTCTTTAAGCTATTACCTCTACCTTATATGCATCATTTTTCCCTATACTTGATACAACTTGCTATGGCTGTAGCATTTACCTTTTTTTGGTTATCCATACCCGTACATGCATTCATGTAAGTTTTTGCTTCCTATTTGGCAATCAATGATACATAGGTGGGATATGATGTACTAAATTTATGGATAATTTACCATGTAAATTGTTTACTGCTTGATTTTTTTTCCACTATATGCATGGTGCAAGGTGTAAAGATAACCAAAGTTGTTTGTTGTGTGAGCGACTAGGAAACACTATGAAGCATCCTACTGTACAATAAAGTCAGGTTCAAATATGCAGCTTTTCTACCTTCATATTTTACTAAAAATTTGTTATCCTTGAATTCTGACTGTATTTTATGTATTATATTATTATAGGATCCTTATTGAGTTTTATCATTGATTGCTTCTTATATTGGATCCTCTAAACATGTATTTTCCTGAATATTTAAATGGATATAATATATTTTAAGCCATTGCTGTTTTTTTCTTATAGCTTGAACCAGTATCTTTCGAGCTGTGGATTTATATGACACTGAAAGCCTGATTCACATATTATATGAAATATGTTATGTCCTGGATCAAGCTAAGGCTGGAAATATTCATAAAACTTCCAAAAGTTGCTTTATCAAGTTAGCGTAAAAGCGCAACATCAAGGAATAGCAAAGAATACCAATGTATATTTCTTTAATGCTTTACATATTTCTCCACCCTGTAACAGCGAGAGTTGAACTGCCAAATGCTTAAGGAAAAGAAGGGCATTTCATGGTGTGAAAAATAGCTTAGGTATGTTCTTTTACCATAATCACACATATTATGTTTATAGATTAAATTGTAATATTTATGCTAATTTCATCTTAGAAATATTTGATAGAAGAAGCTTCAGAAGCAATGCAAAAACTGCTACCAGTAGTTGCAGAAGTTGAGTTAGCATATATGTGTTCATGGTTTGTGTAGTTGTATAAATGATTGTATTTTTCGTTCAGTATCAATGTTGAAATCAAGAGCTTAGATTTATTTATTTTTATAAGGTGTAATGTAATTGTATATATAGGGTGAAATATAGTTCTCGCTGCTTTTGTCAAAAATTATTTAGCATGGACGCACTAAACCACACTAAATAAACAATGCAGTAGCATGGTAGAAATATAGAAAGATGATGTTGTTTATGTTATATTTGAAATTTTTTGTGCTACTTTTTTTTGCAAGGATAATGAGTGTCCCATAGTAAACTTTCACTATTGCAAGTTGAATTGCCATATTTTTATCTACGACGATCAATTTAGTGTGAGAATGGCCGAATACAATACTAATAACAAAGCGATGGATAGATAAAGGAGGAAAACAGAAAGAAGACACAACTGATATATTATTATATCGTCCCATAACAAAGGTGTCTTTAGTTTTTAATCCAAAATCTTAGGCCGCCATTGGTTAACTGTTTTTAGTTTTGAGTTTTCGTCCGGGCAAAAATGCGCATGATGTATGTATATTGTGAAAAATGATCAATTTAGAAAACAAAATTAACATAGAAAATAGAAAACAATTTTTTTATATTTTTCGTGTTTTGAAAAAATAACGGAATCATGAGAAACAATTCATCCTTCGGTCATCCCTCCGTCGTCCCCTCCATCTTTCTTCTATCCTCTTCGTCATCCCTCCACTCTTCTCTTATTTTGTAATTAAGGTTATAAACCAAAATACAAAATACAAATAAACCGAACGGACTTTTGACTTTTATGTTTGGTTAGAAGGGCAACATCATTGCTTTTTGTTGATCGATTTGCAACAAAGGTTGAGATTTAGTAAATAATTTTTTTTGTTAAATTGTCACGAGGAGTTTAAAATAAAAAAAATAACATCTCTATATGTTACTTTGAGTGGTATTTTCGGTGCAAATGACTTTAAGTACTAACTTTGTCTTCACTGTGCCACATGGCGCTAAATGGGGGTGAGATTCTTAAAGGGAAAGTAAAGAAAAGCATGAAAACTATATGAGACTATCATACTTGAAAAAAAATTGTTATTTTAAAATTATACAAAAGCAAGGAAATGGAATTCAACATGCACAAACTTGATACCGTTGCTTTTTGTTACACCGATTGGAATTTGAATAATGATACATGCAGTATTTAAATAGAAATCAATATTAAATCCTTAATTATCCATCAAACAATAAAAATTCCGAAGAAGAATGAGTAAATTTGAAATAAGTTATAATGAAGGAAATAAAACAACGTGCTCTTTGAAGATGATAGCATAAATGTTATGATGTAAGTCGAAATATTCAAGGGATTAGATGTAGGTCCACAAGGATGTGCATATATACTCGTTACGTAAAATGATTATTAATTCCAATCATCATTAATTAAAATAATTAATTAAGTTCAATAAATTAATTAAACTCCATTATCATTAATTAAAAGAATTAATTAAACTCAAATAATCATTAGTTAAAATGATTAACTAAGTATAAAACATTAAAGATAAACCAAATTTAAAGCATTATCTATTAAAATTGGTTAATTAATTCCAAAATCATTAGTTAAAATGGTTAATTAATTTAAATTATCGTTAATCAAAATGATTAATGAATTTTCAATATTCTTTTTAGCGAAAACACAAGCTGAAGTTCATATGATAGGGTTTTGGGGATGATATTGAGTAAATGACGATATAACGAAATCACTATAACGACAATTAACAAGTTAAATGGAAATCATGATTTATTCTCAATTAACAATCAATGAAAGCATATGGATGTAAATAAATAATATATTTGTGAGAAACCCTTTGAGTCTCTTTACAAATTTTCCCTGCAAAACAATGGATATGGATAATATATATAATCATATGGGATTATAACGATTAGATTAATATGTCATCCATTTTCTGAATGGGAATTCAACCAAATAGGCCATCAAACAATTTAACTCACATCCAAACAATCAATAAAAATTTATACCATCGTTGATATGATATAATAAAAATTAATGTGAGTTAAACTCATATTGATTTTTGTTTTCGCCGAAACATTCCGATTTTTAGACTTTAACCGAACTGTCGTTCGATTTTAGTATGATTTTCAACAAGCTCCAAATCCAACCCAACCAACTCCATCATGAAGATGATGTCCATACGAGTACATTACAACTCACCACGCTCGAATCCGACCTTGTATGAAATAATTATTGGGTTTACAAGATTCTAAATTTATATAATATAATCATTTCTTAATTGCATTTATTAACCTTAATTATCTTCGCCTTAGCCTCAACTTTAACGATCGAATAAAATAGGCCGCCACTCCTCAACTTGACGCCATCACCTCAAACCATCTTCGGTCGCCATGTGATAACCCGGATTTTTGGGCATCAGTTAATTGGACAATTATCTGATTTTAACTATTGAAAACACTGATTTATAAATCGAACAAATTCAAATGTGATAATCTCCATTTTAAAATTTATTTAAAATTTGGTAAGATTGTTAATTTCAAATCAATAATAATAGTATGTTGTATATATTCATGTATATAGAATTATTATATACAAATTGAATTTGTGTTTGTTTAAATATATATGATATATATATATATATATCAAATTAATTTTTAAATTGAATTTGAATTTGAATCTAGATTTAAAATTTGGAAATTCAAAAGATAGATATTTTAAATACTTTAAAATAATATATATGCTTTTATTTATCAATAAATTGGTTTTATTTTCTTTAAAGTAATTTTTATATATAGATAAGTATTTGTAAATTAATAAATTAAGTATAAAGCTTTTTATTAACATTTAAAAATAAAGTAATATGTATACAAAGACAAGTGTTAATTAATAAGTAAGGATATTAACAAGTGTTAGGATTTTAAGATAAGAAATGAACAAGTGTCACTTATTCCAATTATTATTATTATTATTTTTTCTTCTAAAAATAATAGAAAAAAGAAAATTAAACTATATAATATCTCTACTCTCTTTTTCTCATCTCTTTATTTCATTTTCAAAGAAAACCAAACCTGTACATAAACCAGAAGGAAAAATTAAAACAGATCAAAAGAAAACCAAATCAAAAGCAAAACAACAGTTCAAAGATCATCTCAGACCTCAATAGCCTGAGCAATCAAGCAAATTCGAATTCAAGCCAAAGATTTAAAAAGTTACAAATAAATTCAAACAAGTCCAGATTCAACTCTAATGCCAGAAAATCAACTCAACAACAAAGTTCAATACCAGATCAAATTCAAGAAATTCCAGATTAAAGAAAACTTCCGGGTTCTCTGTTCAAATAAAGCAGGTGAGTAAACAGAGTTTTAAAAAGTTTAAAATGGTTGAATATTGCAATGCATGTGATAAATCTGCAAAGTAAGGTTATAAGTATGGGTTGCATGGATGATTTTAACTGATTTTAGTTGAAATACAATATATATATTTTTATATATGGCAGTGTGTATGTTTGCTTGGCACTGTTGTGATTCCAGGCTCTTGAACAACAATGAAAATTCATATCTACCTATACAAATGAATTCAAGCTTTGATCTTCAAGTGGGAAATGATTGTAACATTATAATTTCAAATTTAAAAATAGTTCCAAATAATCATTTGGGTATGTATTTCAAAAAAATGAAATTTTACAGGTCTAATTCAAAATAAGTTCAAATTCCATGATCTGGAATTTTTGATTTAATCCTATAATCTGATTTCAATTTGTAAAT
Source organism: Allium fistulosum (assembly GCA_030737815.1). Classification (NCBI taxonomy): domain Eukaryota; kingdom Viridiplantae; phylum Streptophyta; class Magnoliopsida; order Asparagales; family Amaryllidaceae; genus Allium; species Allium fistulosum. Next base: position 55,475,267 of record CM060903.1, read on the forward strand.
GATGAATTTAGGAGGAAAAATCATGATTTTTAGAAAGATAAATGTTGAGATTTTTGGGATTGACCGGAATTTGTATTTTTGTCTAATTCTGGCGATCGGCATGGAGTTAGTCGACTGGGTCAATGTCGAAGGAGGCCTGAGTGATAGTGATCTCAGGAAAATTAGTATTGGATTTTTCTAATCAGTGGATCGTCTGGACGAAGTGATTTTAGGGTTTAGGCTGTGTTTGGGTCATGGTTGATTTCTGGGTGATCGCGGCGTCGTGTTTGCATCGAGTGAAGCCGGAGGAAGGGAAAAAGGTAGTGGAGTGTTGAGCGAAGCTTCTGACGTAAGGACGTAGATCCTAGTGGTTGGTGACGGTGGTTCGTGATGATTGTAGATGGGGGATTTTCTTTTCAGGTGATGTCGAAATTCGATTTTTGGGTTCGAGCATCGGCAAGGGACTTTCGATCGGTCAGGAAGCTCGAAGAGGTGGTCAGTGATCAGGTGATGAGATCGGCGATGGTCGGAGTATCGTCGACGCCATGTGCACGTGCACGTGCACGTTTGTGTCGCTGATTGTTAGCTGTGCGGTTGAGTTTTGGGGAAGATAGAGGCGACTCGGGTCGTTGCTCGAAGTTTTTGCGTGGGGACTCGAAGCGTGAGTGGTATGCGAGTGACACGGAGAAGAGCTCGGGGAAACGTGAGGTTGGGCTCGGGTTTAAGTATTTCGAGCCAGGCGTTTTAAAATTTTTTAAAGTAAATGTTGTTTAGATTTTAAAATTTTTGAAGTAATTTAGTTTTTTTTTTAAAAAAAAATGTTCAACTAAGTTTTAATATATTTAAAGTAAATAAGTTTTAAAAGGAATGATAATTAAGTTTTCAAAGATTTTAAATAATTAAATCTAATGTTTAATTGTTTTGTTTAAAAGAAAATTTTATATACTTTCAATTATATAATTGATTTGCAAAATGTTTTCAAATAGAAGTTTAATGAAATAATCAAGGGATAATTACTAAAGGTAATTAATTTAAAGAACAATTACTTAATGAAAGTAATTAAGAGATACGTCAATTATTGAATGTGAATAATTGAGAATTAATTAATGATGTAATTAATCAAAGGATAATTACTTAGAGTAAGTAATTAATGGGTAGTTAATGTTGGGATCATTAACTAGTGGTTAAGAGATGATTAATTAATTTAGGTAATTAATTTAAGATAATTAATTGGTTTAATTAATTAAGGATAAACTTGACATTGATTAAGGATTAATTACTTAATGTAATTAGTTAAGTGAATTACTTAGTGTAAGGGATTAATGTGTAATTACTAAATGTAATTAATTTAAGAGGATAATTACTTTATGGAAGTAATTAAGGAAAGTAATTAAGGATTAATTACTTAGATAATTAATTGAAGGTTAATTAATTAATTAATGTGATTAAATTTAGAGTTAATTAATTAATGTAATTAATTAAGGTTAATTAATAAATATGATTAATTAATGTTATAAATCAATTAATGAATGTGATTAATTAATGGGAATTAATGAAGGTAATTTGAGGGTATTTACTTAATAGAAGTGATTTGAGGATTATTAATAGAAATAATTAAGGAGTAATTACTTAGTGAAATTAATTCATTAATTAAAGAAATGTAAGTGATTATAAGTTGATTAATTAATAAGATTAATTAAGAATAATTAATTAAAGAAGATTAATTAAGATGGATAGTTAAGGAACAATTAATTAATTGGTTTGAGATTAATTAATGTTAAGTAAGCAAAATTGATTGAAGTAATTAATTTAATTTAATTTAATTTAAATTTATTAGAAATGGTATGACTAATTAATCTTGCTTATGGATGATTAAATTGTATTGAATGTTTGGATTGATTAATATCTCTAGTCTGATAAATTATGATGTTCTGCGATATGTAATGCTTTGGATGAATTGTGATAATGTAAGTTATCTATCTGTGATAGAATTGCTATATGAATATGATATCCTGAATTTAAATTAAATTGTTTAACTTAAACATCTTGGCTTAAAGGATGACATTTGATTCGAAGAGACCGGGGTCGGGTATCAGTAAATACCCGAAACCACTTCGATTTGAAATCTTCTATAATTCTTTATAGATTGATATGTGAAATCAATGGGCTGCATTAGGATAATATGGACCATTTAAACTAAGTTGGATACTTAGATATTGTTTTGTGAAAATAAGTGTTGACTATATAAGTTGTTTACTTATAGTAAAGTACGAGTTACCCCGGGTTTAAATAAGTTCTATGAATTGAAATTTCATGTTAGATGAGTTTACTCACGCTGGTTTCCAGCCTGACCCGGGTGTTACTTTGATGTAATGCTCGGGTCAGACCGAGTATTACAGATTTCCAGGTAAGGACGTTCTGGAGTTCAGGAGGCGAGCTGGATGGCAGGAACGTATGGAGTGTATTCCGCTGTGATATATTATAGTTGTTCGAGACATGTTAATTCTAACTGTCTAGTATATTTGTGAATGTTGTAACTCTGATGTATAAAAATGTAATTAACAAATACAGGTTTTCTTTGTATAAATGCTATTATTTGTTATTATATTTAATCCGCTGCGAATGTGAGATGTTGTGTTTTTTGTTCTTCTTTCTTCTTTCTGTTTCTTTCTTCTATCTCTTTTCTTTTTCTCCTAACTATCTGGAATTTTCGGGTTCGAAATTTTCGGCCCGTTACTTTTGGTATCAGAGCCAGGTTAAGCGAGAACCTTGGCTCTGTTGGGATTACTCGTTAAGGATAGGGTCAATGGTACCCTAGAACGAGTTGAGTGTATATATATATATATATGAGAGCGTACTTGTTATTTTTATATATAAAGATTTTAAATGATTTTATATAAGAATATATTTTGATATATAAAATGATATTTCTTTCTAATAAATATAAAGAAATTGGTTGTTAAAATATTGGAATTAAATTAAGTGGTAATAGTAATACAACCAAATTAAAATTGAATAAAGTTAAGTTTGAAATGAATCCAAACTGAAATTAAAATCTTGAATTTGTAGAAATAAAGATAATAATGAATTGTTTTCCAAATATGATAATCTTGGTTATTATCATAAATGGTAGTTGTGTTTAATAATGAATGTTGTTAATGACTAAGCAAAATGAAATATTTTAGGGAAGTAAACTTTTAGGTGAATATGACTTATAATTTGTAAATTAAATTGGATTTAAATTGTGAAGTTTTGAATCCTAAGTTTGAAAACATTTGAAATTGTTTTCAAAATATTAAAAGAAAAGGAATAAATATTTTTCAGGTTGTTTTTGAATATGATCTTATTTTAAAATAAGAGTTGTTTGGAAAAAAAAAAATTTTGTTTTTGAATTAAACCAAGAATGGTTTAAAATTTAAAGTATAACTTGGTGTGTAAAGAAAATGTATATATGAGGAATATACATAATACCAATGATGATTTGAAATGAACACTTAGTGTTGAGTTTTAAATTGGAATGTGATGTAAAACCCAAAGTAAAGTAAGTTTTTAAACTTAAAAGGGGAAAGATTATTAATCTGAAGTTTAAAATTTGAATGGGAATTTAAATTGTGTAAAGTTGACTGGAATAAGTAAATATAATTTAACTTAAGGAAGTTAAATAAGTTTAGATTGAACAACTTGAATTGGAAATTTCAAGATGAAATTTAAATTTAACTTGGGTAGTTAAATGATTAATTTAAATAGGGCTATGAGTGATCTCAAAATGGGTTTGAAATCTGGAAATTGAAAATGGATAATAAATTAGAATCTGAAATTTAATTGTTTTTGAATTCTTATTTGAACTTTATAATAAGTTAAGTAAAGATAATTTTAAAATGGAATTTGGAATTTGGATTCAGAATTTAATGGTTTAAAGATATAAGTTAATTTGATTTAAGAAATTAAATCAACATTTAGAAATTTAACTCGAATTTATATAAATTTGAGATAGCTTAAAATTGAGTTTTAAATTGAAATTTGTTCAAATGGGATTTGGTTTGAATTAATTAGAATTGTGATTGAAGATGTATAAGTTTAAAAATCAAATGGAATTTGATTTGAATTTGGAAAGGAATTAAGGTTAATTCAACTTGAATTGGGATTAAATCAATTTCAATGGAAATTGAAGTTATTTAAATTGCAATTGAGTTAATTTAAATGGAGATGGAAATTTAAATTGAATTGATGAGAATTGAACAGTTTGGCTCTGGATTATTTTCAAAATAAATTGTTTTAATACAAATATATTTTTCCAAACTATTTACTATATAATCTTTCTTCTTAAACCCCAAACTATCTTATACTTATTTTACAATTATTTTGGAACTATTTAACTATTTTGAAACTGTCTTATAAACTAATAACTATTTTTCAACTACTTATCTATTTTAAACTTTTTCAAGCTATTTTTAAATTTAAATTGGTCAGAGTTCAAACTGTTTGTAATTGAAGCAATAACTTAATTGGAATTGGGAGAAATTATGAATAAGTGAATAGGAATCTAAAGGAAATGTGAATAGAAATGAGAATTGATTTGGCTGATAACCAATAAAGATAAATACGTAGGATATACGTATATTATTCTATTCGCATAGTAATTTGATCCAGATTCGAACACAGAATTTTGAGATAATATTATCGATCCGAGTTGGGATTTTTCGCTCGATTTTCGACGGCGAACCTGGATATGGATTTTTGATTGGTTCTGGATATTCTCTATCATAGTTGTGACTATGCAAGGAGAATGACGGTTTCTAATCAAGAAACCAGATCTGAGTCCGCACTAGGAAGTCGGGTGGACGATACTAGTTCGGAAGTGAAATTGTGTGATCGATTGAGCGACCAGATTGATATTGTGTACGGATGATATGTGTACATCGTACGGATTTGAATGAAATTGATATTGAAGATTTGTGGATAAGAACTGTAAAATGGTTTTTGAAAAGAAATATGGTTAATAACTTTATAAAAGATTTATCAAATGTGAATATTTGATTTAGAATAAAATAAAGTTATATATCCTTGTTATATAAGGTAAATCTTCCCTTGTTGAATCTATTGCTAAAAGAAAAGGGTTTTGAAATATTTGAAGTATAAAAGAGGTTTTATACAAAGTTTGAAATGATCCAAAGATTTTCAAAGTTATATATATCTATATCTATATATATATATATATAAAGGATCTTATGGGAATGATTTTGGAAAAGGTTTTGGGAACCTATGGATTTTGGAAAGGGCTTTTGATTTTTGGGAAAATCAATTTTGGATTTTGGAAAGCCTAGTTTGAGAATTATCGATTTTTGGTAATCGATTTTGTGTAAAGGAGATTTTGATAAATCATAAAGGGTATGATGTGAAGATACTATAAGTATATAGTATAAAATGTTTTGAGTATAGCTCTGGGGAAAAAGGCGCTCCCTTGAAATGAACTTCTCAGGAGTGCCACTGGGTGGTACTGCCTTGAACCCCAAGGGGGGATTCTAAAGTTGATCCTGTGAGGAGTCCGGACAAAACTAGTTCTTGAGGATTATTTGTGTAGCGAAAGTCGAGGGGCTGGTGCCCACAGAGGCATTTGGGTTATTCTGTGACGACAATGTAACTCGATGTCACTGCGATCTACTGCAGACCATAGCGAAAGTCATGTGTGCCGCTGAGAGCCAACTGTCTACGTTTGATTTTATATCGGTAGACTGTGACACTATGGTAACATAGCGAAAGTCGTGTGTGCCGCTGAGAGCCAACTGTCTACGTTTGATTTTATATCGGTAGACTGCGACCTATGTGGGAGAAGTTTCATTATTTGGCAGCGAAATTCGGTGGCGCTGATGCCTACAGTTATATGGGTTTGTGCTGTGATAGCAACGTAAGGCCCGGGTATAACTGCGATCTGTAGCGGGTTCCATGGCGTAATCGAGGAGCGCGGAGACCTACAGTTATCTGTGGATTTTGCCGGGACGACAACGTAACCATCGGGTTAACTGCGACCATGGATGGGGGTGATGATTTCCAGAGCATTCTCACCAAAGATATTTCCTTTATTTTCAAAAACGTTTTCGATATTTTCAAATAAAGTATTTTCCAAATATTTTCACTTGGTGTTGAAAATGGGTCTGCTAAGTACTTATAGATTTTCAGTCTTACGCCTGATCACCGTATGACCGAATTTTTGTGAGAACGAGAATGGACTTGTTGAAACATCGAGTTATAAAAAGTATTTTTATAAAAACTAATTTAGTAATATTATATATATTTTTTAAAAGTGTTATAAAAATGGGCAAAAAGTAATTTAACCGATATTAAGTATTTTAATAAAATTCTGGCTTCGTTCCTTTTCGAGGACGAAAAGATTCAAAGGGGGGAGGAATGTGATAACCCGGATTTTTGGGCATCAGTTAATTGGACAATTATCTGATTTTAACTATTGAAAACACTGATTTATAAATCGAACAAATTCAAATGTGATAATCTCCATTTTAAAATTTATTTAAAATTTGGTAAGATTGTTAATTTCAAATCAATAATAATAGTATGTTGTATATATTCATGTATATAGAATTATTATATACAAATTGAATTTGTGTTTGTTTAAATATATATGATATATATATATATATCAAATTAATTTTTAAATTGAATTTGAATTTGAATCTAGATTTAAAATTTGGAAATTCAAAAGATAGATATTTTAAATACTTTAAAATAATATATATGCTTTTATTTATCAATAAATTGGTTTTATTTTCTTTAAAGTAATTTTTATATATAGATAAGTATTTGTAAATTAATAAATTAAGTATAAAGCTTTTTATTAACATTTAAAAATAAAGTAATATGTATACAAAGACAAGTGTTAATTAATAAGTAAGGATATTAACAAGTGTTAGGATTTTAAGATAAGAAATGAACAAGTGTCACTTATTCCAATTATTATTATTATTATTTTTTCTTCTAAAAATAATAGATAAAAGAAAATTAAACTATATAATATCTCTACTCTCTTTTTCTCATCTCTTTATTTCATTTTCAAAGAAAACCAAACCTGTACATAAACCAGAAGGAAAAATTAAAACAGATCAAAAGAAAACCAAATCAAAAGCAAAACAACAGTTCAAAGATCATCTCAGACCTCAATAGCCTGAGCAATCAAGCAAATTCGAATTCAAGCCAAAGATTTAAAAAGTTACAAATAAATTCAAACAAGTCCAGATTCAACTCTAATGCCAGAAAATCAACTCAACAACAAAGTTCAATACCAGATCAAACTCAAGAAATTCCAGATTAAAGAAAACTTCCGGGTTCTCTGTTCAAATAAAGCAGGTGAGTAAACAGAGTTTTAAAAAGTTTAAAATGGTTGAATATTGCAATGCATGTGATAAATCTGCAAAGTAAGGTTATAAGTATGGGTTGCATGGATGATTTTAACTGATTTTAGTTGAAATACAATATATATATATTTTTATATATGGCAGTGTGTATGTTTGCTTGGCACTGTTGTGATTCCAGGCTCTTGAACAACAATGAAAATTCATATCTACCTATACAAATGAATTCAAGCTTTGATCTTCAAGTGGGAAATGATTGTAACATTATAATTTCAAATTTAAAAATAGTTCCAAATAAACATTTGGGTATGTATTTCAAAAAAATGAAATTTTACAGGTCTAATTCAAAATAAGTTCAAATTCCATGATCTGGAATTTTTGATTTAATCCTATAATCTGATTTCAATTTGTAAATGATGAATTTAGGAGGAAAAATCATGATTTTTAGAAAGATAAATGTTGAGATTTTTGGGATTGACCGGAATTTGTATTTTTGTCTAATTCTGGCGATCGGCATGGAGTTAGTCGACTGGGTCAATGTCGAAGGAGGCCTGAGTGATAGTGATCTCAGGAAAATTAGTATTGGATTTTTCTAATCAGTGGATCGTCTGGACGAAGTGATTTTAGGGTTTAGGCTGTGTTTGGGTCATGGTTGATTTCTGGGTGATCGCGGCGTCGTGTTTGCATCGAGTGAAGCCGGAGGAAGGGAAAAAGGTAGTGGAGTGTTGAGCGAAGCTTCTGACGTAAGGACGTAGATCCTAGTGGTTGGTGACGGTGGTTCGTGATGATTGTAGATGGGGGATTTTCTTTTCAGGTGATGTCGAAATTCGATTTTTGGGTTCGAGCATCGGCAAGGGACTTTCGATCGGTCAGGAAGCTCGAAGAGGTGGTCAGTGATCAGGTGATGAGATCGGCGATGGTCGGAGTATCGTCAACGCCATGTGCACGTGCACGTGCACGTTTGTGTCGCTGATTGTTAGCTGTGGGGTTGAGTTTTGGGGAAGATAGAGGCGACTCGGGTCGTTGCTCGAAGTTTTTGCGTGGGGACTCGAAGCGTGAGTGGTATGCGAGTGACACGGAGAAGAGCTCGGGGAAACGTGAGGTTGGGCTCGGGTTTAAGTATTTCGAGCCAGGCGTTTTAAAATTTTTTAAAGTAAATGTTGTTTAGATTTTAAATTTTTTGAAGTAATTTAGTTTTTTTTTTAAAAAAAAATGTTCAACTAAGTTTTAATATATTTAAAGTAAATAAGTTTTAAAAGGAATGATAATTAAGTTTTCAAAGATTTTAAATAATTAAATCTAATGTTTAATTGTTTTGTTTAAAAGAAAATTTTATATACTTTCAATTATATAATTGATTTGCAAAATGTTTTCAAATAGAAGTTTAATGAAAATAATCAAGGGATAATTACTAAAGGTAATTAATTTAAAGAACAATTACTTAATGAAAGTAATTAAGAGATACGTTAATTATTGAATGTGAATAATTGAGAATTAATTAATGATGTAATTAATCAAAGGATAATTACTTAGAGTAAGTAATTAATGGGTAGTTAATGTTGGGATCATTAACTAGTGGTTAAGAGATGATTAATTAATTTAGGTAATTAATTTAAGATAATTAATTGGTTTAATTAATTAAGGATAAACTTGACATTGATTAAGGATTAATTACTTAATGTAATTAGTTAAGTGAATTACTTAGTGTAAGGGATTAATGTGTAATTACTAAATGTAATTAATTTAAGAGGATAATTACTTTATGGAAGTAATTAAGGAAAGTAATTAAGGATTAATTACTTAGATAATTAATTGAAGGTTAATTAATTAATTAATGTGATTAAATTTAGAGTTAATTAATTAATGTAATTAATTAAGGTTAATTAATAAATATGATTAATTAATGTTATAAATCAATTAATGAATGTGATTAATTAATGGGAATTAATGAAGGTAATTTGAGGGTATTTACTTAATAGAAGTGATTTGAGGATTATTAATAGAAATAATTAAGGAGTAATTACTTAGTGAAATTAATTCATTAATTAAAGAAATGTAAGTGATTATAAGTTGATTAATTAATAAGATTAATTAAGAATAATTAATTAAAGAAGATTAATTAAGATGGATAGTTAAGGAACAATTAATTAATTGGTTTGAGATTAATTAATGTTAAGTAAGCAAAATTGATTGACGTAATTAATTTAATTTAATTTAATTTAAATTTATTAGAAATGGTATGACTAATTAATCTTGCTTATGGATGATTAAATTGTATTGAATGTTTGGATTGATTAATATCTCTAGTCTGATAAATTATGATGTTCTGCGATATGTAATGCTTTGGATGAATTGTGATAATGTAAGTTATCTATCTGTGATAGAATTGCTATATGAATATGATATCCTGAATTTAAATTAAATTGTTTAACTTAAACATCTTGGCTTAAAGGATGACATTTGATTCGAAGAGACCGGGGTCGGGTATCAGTAAATACCCGAAACCACTTCGATTTGAAATCTTCTATAATTCTTTATAGATTGATATGTGAAATCAATGGGCTGCATTAGGATAATATGGACCATTTAAACTAAGTTGGATACTTAGATATTGTTTTGTGAAAATAAGTGTTGACTATATAAGTTGTTTACTTATAGTAAAGTACGAGTTACCCCGGGTTTAAATAAGTTCTATGAATTGAAATTTCATGTTAGATGAGTTTACTCACGCTGGTTTCCAGCCTGACCCGGGTGTTACTTTGATGTAATGCTCGGGTCAGACCGAGTATTACAGATTTCCAGGTAAGGACGTTCTGGAGTTCAGGAGGCGAGCTGGATGGCAGGAACGTATGGAGTGTATTCCGCTGTGATATATTATAGTTGTCCGAGACATGTTAATTCTAACTGTCTAGTATATTTGTGAATGTTGTAACTCTGATGTATAAAAATGTAATTAACAAATACAGGTTTTCTTTGTATAAATGCTATTATTTGTTATTATATTTAATCCGCTGCGAATGTGAGATGTTGTGTTTTCTGTTCTTCTTTCTTCTTTCTGTTTCTTTCTTCTATCTCTTTTCTTTTTCTCCTAACTATCTGGAATTTTCGGGTTCGAAATTTTCGGGCCGTTACACGCCACCAGCCTGCCTCTGCTCCGCGCGACGACGACGAACTCCTTAACCCAAATTTTCCACCTGCCATGGCCTACAGCTCAAGAACGAGCTTTGAGAACTTTGTTGAACTCAAAAATACCGCCACCTCAGATGACCATCAACTGCCGCGTCGCCTCCAATCGAAAGCCCTCGCCTTCCCCTACCCATTGCCGATAGTGTTGTCCCCTTGATCGCCTCCTTCAACTCGAGCAAACCTAAAAAACAAATTCAAATTGCTACATTTGAACGTGAGTTCGGGCCCTACGATGACGAACAAGCTTGATCCAACCAGCCAAACCCTTCGTCTCCCCTAACTTAATGATTTACTAGTTGGAACTTTGGCGTAAAATGGCCTCTGGTGGTCCATGATGAGAGTTGTTGGGTGGTTGATTTTAAATTTTTAAAATGAAAGAGAAAAACCCTCCTCAGTTTTCACGAATGTGAAATATAAAAGGAGGTATGGGCAGGGCATCCTAGGGTATGGGTAGATTAATGGGGGTATGGGGTGAAGCATGGTTGATATATATACATACACACACACACACACATATATATTATATAAGCTTAAATTATTCCACAAAACATAACCAAAAATCTCGAACTACAAACGAGACGTGCCGCCTGGCGTTCTATATGTTATACGCCTATTCCAAACACAATGAAACTAGTCCCAGGAACTAATTTATGCAGAAGATAGGTTTTCTAAACCTCGTCATAATATTAAATTCTTGATATTAATTTCTATGCGGTTCAAACTCGCACGACCAAACGATATGTCTGATCGCCATGAAATTTGACGGCCCAATATAATTCACTATTACGAATCCAATGAAACTGGTTTTGTCGAAATCCAAGACAGTGCCCCGAAAGGCTAATTTCACAGAATTAAATATTGTTATCGACACTTATCCGATCTATTTAAATTTGTAAATAAATTACAAATTGAATTGACAAATATTATTTATTAATTAAAAGGAGTTAAATAAAATTATTAAATCCATTTAATTAACATCTTAATTCACAATCGAAATATTTAAATATTATCTATACTGAATTAAAGGTTATTAAATTTCCAAAAATCCATTTATTTAAATATTTAAAATTAATTAAGCATTTAAAATCCAATAACCAGAATTTTGGGTTGTTACATTCTCCCCCCTTCCCCCCTTAAACGAATTTCATCCCGAAAATTCCATGGGAAGAGAATGTTTCCAAACCTAAGTTTAAAACTATTAATTAAAATGAGTTATCAAACTTATTTTCAAAATCAATTAGCTGGAGTAGATTTTAAAATTTCCAAGTCTTTCAAATCAATTCACTTATACCTACTAGTTTATCGCATTCATTTATTTATCCCAAGTTATAACTCGGAAAAACAAATTTTAGTTATAAAAAAATTTCCAAAATTCTCAAAAATTTCTAACTCCTAAATTTACGGAAAATTTCGTCGGCGTCTCCTTTGCGCGACTCAATCGAAACAACTATAAATCACCTCTACGGGCTCCAGAGCAATCAAAGAAAACAAAAGCCATGTGGCCTCCCATATCTAGGCATAAGATCATCAATCCATTTAAATTTTCTAAATTAGTTACATACCTTTTTATGATTGATTTATATTTTGGTAGGTAATTTATTATCTTCTATGCAAATACAGGTCACAAGAATCAAATAGCAATCTCTTACATACATGTTCTTACATAATCTAAAAGAAAATCAGGCTAACATGAGCAATGTGATGTAACTCTACATGCAAAAACTAGAATGATATAAATCTACATGCAACCAACAACCACATCAATCATATGTGACAAACAAGAGGATATTCTATAATAGATGTTATGCATCCAAATTTTTTAGATGACAAAATTAGATCTAAATACCCGAATTTTTCAATTCAAAAAATTATTTTCAATCTAAAGATGATTAATTAAATCATTAGTTAATACGATTTAGATAAGCTTTGTAGTGAAACTCTAGAATCAAAACAATATGGAGCGTCTAGTGGTATTCCGATTCCTCCAAAAGCATCAACTAAAGTGAGTAAATATCATTTCTTTCCCAAAATTTCCTTTTTCAAAATCACCGGGTATTTAGGTCCTTATAACAACAATTCAAAATCCTTTGTCTATAAATTTTAACTTTATAAACAAAGGTATATGAAATCGCACAACCAATCCATTCAATTCAATCAAATTTCGTGAAGGAATTAACTAACACTAACAGTCAATCAATTTCCATAAGGGAAAACTTATCACTTAACATTGCTTCAAAATATCAAATAACTAACAAACAATTCTGAACTTAGGTTCAAAACTTTCTTAAATGTCCAAAAGTATAGAAAATCGTCTAAGTGTACTGTTTCACTCATTAGCCTTTGGTTATTGCTCAGAGGATTATCCAAACTAACTTGGACAAAATGGAAAGTTATACTCTAAATTTTATTAGTTTCTTAATTATTTTAAAAAATTTCTAATTCACTTATATTTTACACTTAGTATTTTATTCAATACTAAAATTATTTATGAATTATTTCATACTTACCCAAGTTTAAAAATATTTTATAAAGCCATTTCTTTATAAAATATCAAATAACAACTTATCCCACTTTATTTACTTATATAATATTCTTTTATACCGTGAGAATACATACATATTTTATTTTACTTTTACTCAAAAATCTAGATAGAGATCAAATTAAATTATGGTTTATTCAAACCGAGTCAACCTATGAACCTTATTAACTTTGAGTGTTAAAACGAATAATATTTTATGGGTTGACCCAATTAGCAAATAGCTCATACATCCTAGATGTTTTAAACAGTTATATGGTTTTAATAAAAACAATGTTTATCGCAACCTTCTTATTTAACTAACCCAATTTAATCCTGTGTTAAATTATCCCATATCTTATCTAAGGGAAAAATCTAATTTATCAAAGCAATCTCTTATTAGAAATACTATTTATTGTTAAACCAATTTCCTTTTAAAGAACTCAAAAGTTGGTTACCCGGTTTTAATTTCAAAAACTTATTCTTTTCAAAGAATACAACATATTATTTTTTATATATATCAAATAATTTATTTATTTAAAACACACTTTAGTTTTGTCGGATTTTTAACTCATTTGATCGCACAATGACAAAGAGAATAATTTACTGAGTTATCCACAATGTTCGCCTACTCGGACATCTTATTGTCACTTAAAAGATTATTCAAATTACCACAAAACTAATCGAAACAATTTCCTCCTAATTATCCCAACGAAAATGCATTCCACTTAAAATTTTACTTCCCAATATAGTTTTACATTTAAATACTTTCAAAAGTGTCGCTATTTCATTTGTCAAAAATTCTTTTGAAATTATTTTCAAAAATTCTGGGATTTTGATACAAATATCCTTTTTAAACTTATTTTACAAACTAAATTTATATAAAACTTTTTTTGCATAAAAATCATTTCATATTATAATAATCCTTCTTTAATATAACAGAATTATCTCGAATAATTATTCTCAAAATATCTTATCCCACTATTTAGGTTATATTAACAACTTTTTATTAAATTTTAATCCTTAACTCACTATTATTAAATGTTGAATTTTCAGGTGAACATTTTCTTCGAACACCTTTATAGTCAAATTATGAAAATTAATGCACAACGGGTTTGTTTTAATTCAAAGCGATAAAACTCCTAAATAAACTGAGCATAATATATCAATTAACAAACAATAGTCAATGCTCCGAATTTAAATTAAGCATAATCGAACAAACAATATTGATAACAAATAAATATTAGCACCTTTAAACAAACAAACTTTATAACTATATAAAGTTTTTGAAAATTATTCCTTTATATATTTAAAATATAATCCTAAACAAAATATATAATTTGCCAATATTTTCAAAAATTCAATACCATTCCTATTGGCCTTGGTCAAGTGTTTAGAAACCCCTATCGATATCGTGGCATCCTACATCTCGTCCAGAATTCCTAAACAATCAATAAACCAATTAACATAATATGTTTTTATAACATTAACAAATACGCTCTCTTATATATAATACTCACAAAATCATTCTAGGGTGTCACTTATCCTATCTCTAATGAGCCAAACCCTACCAAAGCCAATGTTCTGGCTGAACCTCGCGCTCTGACACCATGTTGTAATGACTCGCCTTTCTGACCATCGAAAGTCGACACCGAACACTATCATGTGTTCCAATGTCGCGCATCCAATCGACAAAAGGGTAGATTGTTAGGGTAAATAAAAAGAAAAGAACAAATAACAGGGAAAAAATGGAATCTCACAGCAGAATTGACAACATATAATAAATCGAGGACGGTAAAAATTGTCGCTTTAAACATAAAGAGTATATTAGAGTTAAAAAAACCTTATTAGCTGGACAGTTATAAAATCCTGACCTTACAAATGCCGATAGGTATACTATATAATACAACAGAAATGAAAACTACAATAGGTAAATCTTCAGCTAACTTCAACAACCTCCATATCATCATGCCAAACTAGGAAAATACTTGGTCTGACCAGAGCATTATAATAAAATAACACCCAAAACAGTCTCGAAATACCAGCGTGAGATAACTCAAATAATGGGGATTGTATAAAAGTTCGATGAGACCATGTGCTAATGCGAAATGGGTTTTTACCTCACAAGAATAACATCTATATAGAGAGAAGCATAAATAAATATCAGGAAACAAATGCAAATAGAAATGGGCGTAATTGATATTAAAACCAGACTTGAAAGAATGGAAATAAACCGAGTAAAATCAAAACTGGTCAGAATGGATAGAACACGGAAAACAGCCCAACTTGATAGAATGGACTAAATAAGGTAACAATCTAAACTTGATACAATGGACTGAATCAATACTTAAATGTTGAGATGAGCAGTTGGCTCTACTCATGGCAATTTAAAGCTAAAATAGATTCTCGGTTTTCGAATCAAATAAGGAAAGGAAAATTTCCAACGAATGACAAGGAAGGTGCACCCCCCTTGAAGTATACCTTTAGTAATATACTGCTGGGAAGCTCATTTACTTGGTGACACTTCTCGGACAATACTAAGGACCCCTCCAGACTTTACTGAGTATCCAAATATTTCACATCTAAACTCAAACCGTTTTTCATGTGGTGGTACACAAAAATCTAGATGAGATGTGAAGATACCCATTTGATAGGAGTAGCCCCACATCACTTGGCTTCCTCTCGCGCTTTTTGTTTAGTCATTTCCGATAAAGGACAATGCTTAAGGGAGCAATAAATCATCTTTGAATGACATAAATAAAGTAGCTAAAGTAACTGATAGCTGAGATACCAATTATTGAGGATATAAAACGATCGTATATGGAAATTAAGTCTTGTATACTTATCACCACTCAATGAATTCAAACGTGTACTTTTTCTATATTAACAATAATACCGGACAAGTCAAGGTAGTGTTACCTCAAAGTCATATCCAATGATTATTCTTAACTTTCGAAATAGCAACAAGTTTACTTCTTCGATGTTTAGTGCTAAATATACAAATAAATAGTTTTCATATAAGTGATTTTCTTTACGGAAATTAATTCATTTCCATAAACGAATCAAACTTTTTCTTTTAAAAATGAACTGGACTTGTGCTTGATTTCCATATTACCATATTGGTAAAACACTTTTAGAATTAGTTCCTGATTGTTGAAACGTTAAGAGAATAATCTTTCCAAGTGCACGACCCTGAAGGCCTAAACCAACATCTGACCGAACACCTAGAAGATTATCCAACTTAACATCCCAAATCCCAATAATCGAGTTCCAATTCCTTTTTATAACTTTAAAACAATATTAATTATCTCAAAAAATAACATTCAAATTATCTTTTAAATAAACAAATGCATTATCTTTAATAAAATAGATAATTATTTCCAAACACTTTTATAACTTTGGTAAATTAACTTTAAAATATTTATTAAATCAGTTTATTAACTTTAAATCAGTTGATTAAAGCAATTTTATTATATTAGTCAATTTACTTAAATCACTTTTATTAAATCAATTAATTAACTTTAAATATCATTAATTACTAAGATTAATTAAATACAACTAATCATTAGTTAAAACGAATAAGTCATCTCAAACATCATTTATTAAAATGATAAGTATTTTTAAATTCCATTAATTAAAAAAATTAATTATGTTCAAATAATCATAAATTAATTGGATTAATTAAATTCAAGCCTCATTAGTTGAAATGATTTATCCAACTATAAAAACATCATTAATTAAAATGGTTTAACCAAATTCCATATCATTAGTCAAACAATTAATTAAATTTAAAACAATCATTAACTCAAATGATTAATAAAATTCAAATGTCATTATTTAAAATAACTAATTGCTTGTAAATATCATTAAGTAAAATGATTATTAATTCCAATCATCATTAATTAAAATAATTAATTAAGTTCAATAAGTTAATTAAACTCCATTATAATTGATTAAGAATTAATTAAACTCAAATATTCATTAGTTAAAACGATTAATTAAGTATATCATTTGCAAAAATGATTAATTAAATCTAAAGATAAACCTTTTAACAAGAAAACTTGTTAACGCCCAAAAGTAGAATTGAAGGTGTAGAAATTCCCTTCTAAGCTTCTTTTAATTAAGTAGAAAAGGTTAGGATCTTATTTCTTTCTTTGATTAACCTTTCGAATAGGTCTTTATTGTGAACACTCTTCCTTGCCCGACATTTCGACCCAGCCGAAACACTTATATCCCTTTCTTTTAAATCCTTTGAGCTTGTTGAAGTTGTTTGGTTATCCTTTCGAAACCTCCTTTCGACGGTTGTGAAACACTAAAGGTTGGCACTAAGGATTCGAGAATATGGTTTGGCTAGATAGTTTTCAACTTCGTCGAAAGCTGGTCTTCTAAATGGCTTGGGTTCAATCCTGAAATCTAAGTGAAAATAAGCTAAGTTTAAGGTTTCGACTCATTAAAAAGTGAGCGTTTGGAGAGTAGTAGTTTGGAGCTAAGGACTTAAGTGTATTGGTAAGTGTGAGGTTTCGACTAACTCAAAAGGTATCCTTTCGACTAAGTTGATGCAAGCTTGTTCGGTTAATGCTCCGTTATTACCCCGTTATAACCTTGCTATATCTCATAGCGGATTTCTAACGCTATGATTATTCCATATAGCCCCAAAATATAGCCTTTCCGTTTTAAGCCCCGCTATTTCCCCTATATCCTGTTATTCCCGCTATATTACGGTACATCTGCTATATCTTCATTAAAAGAAATGAATTGAAAAATGATATTTATACATTATAAAAATTGTGAAATTAATTTATTTAATTGAAATTTTAATATATTTTCAAAAATGAAAATACTCTAATATTCTACTAAATTCAATTATGTTATATAATAATTTTACGATTATTTACAGTATATTCGCACATGTTTTAATTTAAAATTATTTATGTATTAATTATAATTCAATCAAATGTTAATTTTTCATTTAATTACCATCTATATATTTGTAAATACATTAAGTAGGAGTTTTATATGCTATTTTTGAGTCATCCGCTATATCCCGCTATATCCTCGTAGTATCTCCGCTATGACTTTTTGTACCTTCGCCGCATTGAATCTGTCGAGCGCTTTAACTGCACAAACGCAAGCAGAACACAATTGAATCGAATAAAAGTCTCAAAACAGTTGCATAATCACTAATATCAAAATCTTTCCTGCACTAAACTAATGACATACAGATTGATCTTTTCCCCTAATTTGATTTCCAAATTAGGATTTACAAATTTATAAAGTTAAATGAGTACAAGAGTAGAGTGAATGAATTCAGATCCCCAAACCAGACCCCTTGGGTCTTATTTATTGATGCGGTTTGGCACCTTTTGACTGAGTGCTTTCGACTTGGTTGAAAAGTGGCCTTATAGACTTTTCGTCTTCATTGACACTTGCACATCCCTCTGCATCGCATTTGAATGGATTTGAATGCTTCCATCTTCATCGAAAGGGGGTAGATGTGCCTTTTCCCCTTGTGTTGCTTGGTTATCGTAAGGAGGGGTATGAGTTTCCGACTCTATCGATAGGTTATTCCCTGGGGTTTTGAAGGTGTTGAAATGTTGATGGGTTTGGATGCGGAGGGTAGCTTCCTAATACATGCTTGCGAATTGATGCGGCCCCTTTCTTTGTTGATAAAGGCTTCGACCGGTTCAAATAGCTTGATTATGCTTTTGAAAGTGTTGTTCAGATTAAGGAATCTTTCTGAGTAGTTTGAATAAAGGCGAAACATTTGGTTTTGAAAGGTTTGGCGTGCATGTGAAAGGTTGTTATCCACTGCTTTCAAAAAGTATTCCTCCTCTTATTCGAAACATCTTCATGAAGGAAAAAACATCTATTTCGAAAGGAAGACAATGAAGCGAAAGGTAGCTTTCGACTACTTTGACCCCTTTGAAAGCTTGTAAAATATCTGGCTTTAGGCTGTAGTATCACTTCGATTCCTTCAAAAGGCTTTGTTGGTGCTGTCATCTCTCATTCCTTTTTTCCTTCTATTCATTTTGGTTATGACAAGGTTGAACTGAGAATTGGTGGTAACACGTGCGCCCCCTTGCGAAGGGATGCCCTTGACTTTCCAAGTCAACCATTTGGAAACCCTCAATATTTCCCGCCTTTTCATATTCCTGCGTAAATCTTGGTCGTTCGTTTCAATTTGATCATATGGTTTGCCGTCCATGCTGACTATTCTTATAAACCAAGTTCCTTTCTTTCCCGCTTTCATTCATCTGCAATTAGAAGCAACATCCAGCAAGAGTCAGAGTTTATAAATTCTCAAATAACTCCTATTTCAAACAAATAGAGACTCGAATCCAAAGTAAGTTTTCATTATTTCTGGTTACATTTTCATATTAAACTTCGATTTCGACATTCGCCCAATTTGAATTCGAAATTCTGCTTGAATCTCATAGAGATAATTTTAAGTATTTCGTTCATGAAAATGTCCATCGATTTTTTCTATGGCTTCTCTTGTTTAATTTCTTACTTCAATTCATTTTTTTGAATTCATCGGAAAAGTAATTTTTTTAATTAAAATTTTTAATTTTAATTTTATAATTATTATTACATTTTAAAAAGGTTTGAAAATAAATTTCGGGGATTTTAAAGATTATCGATTGTAAATTCGCGCTTAAATCAACTTAGTTATTGATTTTTTGAAGTTCTAGGGTAAAATTGAATTTTGGGAAGAAGGATATTTCCAATTAATTCATAGAGAAGCTTTTGCAGCTTGACCCAAATTTTGGTGCTGCAATTTTACTTGTCTACCTGTTCGAAAGGGGTTAAGACGGCAACTTTTGTTTTGCTTCCTCAACCTCTTTCGATGGGGTCGAAAGGTAATCTACCGCATCTATTAATTGATCTCATCGAAAGGTTGAGGTTATTAACATGAAGCGGACTTTCTTCGAAAGCATAGTTATTCTTTAGTGTATTCTGGTACCTTTCGAAGAAGTTACCTAGTGCGTCTTGCTACGTAGTTATCTAATGCATACTTTCAAAAGCATAATATTTATTCTATAGGTTTCGAAACCTTTATTGCATGCTTCCACCTAATTTATTTTAGGGATGTGTGGAGTTAGAAATTCATCATTCATTTTTTGTAAATAGGGTTTAGAATATTATACTTTATTTAAGTTGTAAATCAAATAAAACCTTTCGACTTAGTCGAAACCTACTGTATCGACTCAAATATAGTCGTTGGTATGCTTTCGAAACCATATACCCCTTTCGACTTACTCGACACCTCTTGTAACTAATTGGGGACTTGACCATTATTTTATAAAAATGTTGTCGAAACATATAAAAGCATTTACGTTTATATTAATGTTACTTAAATTCAAACCTTTCGATCCAGTTAGCATATGGGGTTTCGACAACTTTCAAACTCTCTTTAAAAAACTAAGTTTATGGGTTTCGATGGTGTTCGAAAGACTCCTTTGTCTTTTTTATTGAATATTTGTTGCATATATTCTATTCAAATTGGTTGTGTAGGTTTCAACTATTTCCTTTAATAACAAAATTATCCTTGAGCTTTCGACATTGTTGAAGTGTGTTTGTTGGGCGTCAACTTTTATTCTCCTTTCCAACTTTGTCGAAAGCTCAACAAATTTCATTTTTTTAACTCTAACATTCTTTCAAGAATATGAAATTTCATGTTTTTCTTGGTATTCGAATTGTTGTAAAAGGTTTTCAGTATCCTTGAAAAAATGTTAATTTCATAACAAATTATAATTTCTAACTGAAATGATTACACCTAGCAGGATCATGGGCATGAAAAAGTCTTCCCAAAAAGCAGAAAAGGACACAATACCAATGATGAAATCTTCTCCTAAGAAGATTGAAGCAACTTTTAAGAATTCCTTGATATCTACTCAGGATCAAGTAGAGGCAATTCATAGTGACTTTGGCATCACTGGGGTGGAAGTTATTCCACAAAGTGACAACGACACCATTCAGAGCCCTCCTAAAGGGTACTTTGCCTATATACCGCTATCCCCATTTGGCATGGAGCTTCTTACCTTTTCCCAACTTCTAGGTCATGTTCCTAACCCACTCAGGCATTGCTTTCATTCAACTATCACCAAATGTATATACCTATCTTCTATCTTTGGAACTCATGGCGCTGGAGTCCGAAATTCCTTCACTTAACATTGAAGTCTTCAACTATCTTGTTCGATTGGTTAAGCTTAGTAACATGAGTAACCAAATCTTAAGATCCAGTCCCCCTAAAAAGCTAATATCTAAGGGGGTAAACAAATTCAAAGATTGGGAAACTTAGTTCTTCTTCATTAAATGCTTTCCCAACATCAGTGGGGTTTTCTCTTCCCCTTATAAGTTGATTGTAGTCTTTATTTTTTTTATTTAATCAATTTTCTTTGCTAATCTATGCTTCCTTGTCAGGTGCTCCTGTTAAAGAGCAAAATGAAGAAGATAAGAAAACTATAAAGTCACTAATTATCGCTTCAAGTAGGATAGGAAATAGATTAACCCTGTTGAATCCTTCAAATTTACAAAAGCATTCCTTCCTACCGGCGAGCCAGCGGTTACTTGGTCAACCTCCTTTAGTTCAACATACATCTCGAACCAAATGCTTCCTTTCGGTGGGTGATCCGAAGAATTTCTCTCTAATTTCACCAATTTGTCCTGATCATCTCGGTATGTTTAAACATAGTAGTTGTAGTTTGTTATTGTGTTACCTTTTAAATTTCTTTTATGATTTGCAATTTTTGAATTTTTAGCAGTTGCTTCTTTGGTTAAACCAATTATACATGATCCAACTCTCCCCACTTCTATATCCCGTGATTCATCTTTATCTCAAGCCATTGCTAGGTCAAAGATGGCTGTTAAAAGAAAGTTGGGTAAAATGGCCATGGCGGAACCATCCCCTAAAAAATCGAAAATCGTTGAAGTTCTCGATTCTTCGACACGAGAAGACAGGGAGTCTGTTGATATTGACAGAACTCTATAGAGTCTAATTGCTGAAGCCTCTATTGATCAACCCTAAAAGACTCCCACAAAGGTCGATCCCCTATAGTGCATTGTCATTCCCTGCTCTCCTCGAGTGGTTGTTCAATGCAAAAAGACTTGGAGACTTTGACCCCTTCTTAGGAGTTGCACTCTCCCAGATCCACATCACCTGTGGCTTCAAGTGATTTAAAGAAGATGGTTTAGACTATTTTGAGTTCTCCATCCTTTACTTCTATTTGTTCGCCTTCATCTGTTTCTGATCCAATGGATCATTGTCGATCTCAAGTTGAAAAACAACTCCTAGTATGCTTCATATCACTTAATTTTATTGTTAATGTTTATCCTTAGCTTCTTAACTTATGTTATACATTTTCTTTCAGATTTCCAAGAGTTGGCTCTCCCTACAAGAAGGTGTATTAAAATCTTCTGCGGAGACGTCAAGCCTTCAAGAAGAAATTTCAAACTTAAGTAGCCAAGTCTCCTCCCTATTTGTGGATAAAAATGCAGCTATGACGGAATTAGAGAGATTGAGAGCTTCTTTTCCCCAATCAGAATCAATTATCCTTGAAGAAAGGAAACCACATCAACTCCTTGCCGACGAAAATTTAGCCATGAAAATGGCCCTGAAAGAATTTGAGGAAGAAAAAGATCGAACGACAGCAAAACAATCTTCTCTAAAGAAAAGGCTGAAGAAAAATAAAGATTCTTTAAAGTTGGCCATCAATGTTATTACTGATGCAAAGCAACAGGTGTCCCAATTCCTTTATACTTCTCTTGAGGACATCATTCTCAATTCTTTTGAAGATGTCATGACTCTCGCTTATGCCAACAATGTAGTAAATGCCTAGACTTGAGTTTTCCTTCGCTCGACCCTGCTCTTGTCAGTAGAGTTATGGACAAAATTAAAAAATGGAGTAGGGGGCTAAAGTTTCTGAAAGAAAGGAGATCGATGCCTCTAAAATTCTTTTCTTCGAAGTCCCTTCCTTCGAAGTAGACTCTGACTCTAAAGATGATGGCAATAAAGATGAAGTTGCTGTGGAAGAGGGCGGTAACGATAACGACTATCATGACAATGATGACGACGACGACAATGTTGATGACAAAGTAGATAGTGGTCAAGGTTCAGGTAGCAACAGGAGTGGTCATACAAATGCTCCCGAAAAAGATGATGATGACAACACCATGGCTTTTGGAAATGTCAATCCCGATCTACCTTTTCATGAAGCAAGCCTACCTGAACCCTCTACGCCTTTTGACCCTCAAGAAGAGCCAGCTAATATTAACGTGGAAGAACCAAGAGAAAAGAAGCATGTCTCTCAAGCATTGATCCCCATTTCTCTAGAATGAGATTCTTTGTTTAAACGGCTTTCATTTCCAAGAAAATAATAGTTTAGATCCTTTATTTTAGATAAGGAGGAAACCCACTCACCCTTATAAAACCAAGCTTGAAAGAAAACAGGAAGAAATAAATAGCTTGTATAAAGAGTTAGATAAACAATTGAAATAACATAATATTCTCTTGATAAGTATCATAGACTTAAAAGAAGTTTGGTAGTGTTAGCATCCTTCAAAAACAAGAAGCTGCCCCACGACTGAGGAGGGCGCGCCTTCGATATGATGGTCTTTTAAAAGAGAACCAGGAGTTGACTACGCTCTTTGGATGTTGATTAAAGAGAGAAACATTCTGGTAGACATTCTCACAAAGCCTATTGCGAAGACCCAACTGTAGATTTCTCATACTTAAGTGATTTTAGTAGGGGCCCACTTAGGCATTTACACAAGAAATATTTGGTCGAATTTGGATCCGATCCGCATCCTGGTGCATGTTGGAACTTATCACGAGTTAGACCGATTCCCCAAGCACTGCCTCTTGAGAAACTCAAATATTATAAGGACAAATTTATTTCAGAGTTATTTACAAAGTAGATCTTCTATGAACCAGATGAACATCAGTAGTTATGTAATAATATTGGTTTGTCAATTTTTGCTTTAGTTTTCTTTTATGCTTAACTGTATTTTATTACGTTATCACGGAATGAATGTTCCTCAGGCAACTTTGTCTCTAGAGATTATCTAAGCAAGTATGTTAGATTAAGAAGAGCTTATCTTGAACATGCATCAATTTTGAAATCTTCAAAATTAGCTAGATATTGCTTTCTTAGAGATTTGCAAAAACTTTACATGGAACATCCTCGTCTTTGCTTTGATTTTCTTAGTGAAGAAAAAGAGAAGCTTCTTAAAGAAATTCAGACATATCCTACTAAACTGATATGTGGTCATAACAGTCATCCTGCCGAAGAATGGGACTATAGTAAATATCATTTGGTTACTACCTTAGAAGGATTTAGTGTTCCTTTTGATTCGACGGGTTACACTTTTGGCTAACTCCTTGAAAAAAGCCAAAAAGTCCATCTCTCAACTTTGAATGTGAAACAAGTGTTAAATAAAATTGTACCTTTTATCTCAGTTCTACTTAAGTTGTAATTTTCTATTGTTATAATAAAAGGATTGATTATTCAAATCTTAAGTTTTCTTTTTCTTTGTTTGTTTAAATAGGAGTTACAGCTATCTGCAATGCCACTCTCATTAGATTCAACATCTCGTTTTATCGACATTAGAGATAGGTTGTTAACAGATCTTGAAAAGAGGAAGCTCCTTGACAATCCTTTATCCACTCATTTCCAAGGTAACACTGAAGCACTAAAATGGCATAGGAGATTTTTGTTTCAGGAAACAATCATTAGAAATCTCAATGATCAGATCGCCAATCGAGAGGTGGACGTTAAGAGAAAAAACAAAACGATTTCCACATTAAAGCGTCAAATTAGATCAAATCCTTCAATTGATTTTGACCATAAGATGTTCGAGCTCCTCCGGCAAATTAGTGATTTGGAGATTAAGTTAAAGGATAGTCAAGCTCAATGTGAATCACTAAAATGCATTATGAGGAATAATATCTCAAATATTGATTTATCAATTTCTCTTGTTATTTCATTAGTCACAAAATCAACAAGGTCCACTTCCCTTGCCATCCAAAAGTTCCCTACTACGACCAACCCTCCTCCTGACTTAGACGAGAAGGTAGTAGGAGAATGGTGTAGGAAAGTCAAATTTGAGATGATGAAGTATTTTGCACATAAATGAATATGCAACTAGGATTCCAAAGCTTGAACGCAAAAAGTATCTCCTTCAGAAGCGTATTGCTAATTTGGAAAGGGATAATAAAACTCTTAAAGGCACAAACAAAGCTTTAATCATGCTTTGAAGACCAACATTGAGGCTGTTAATGATGAAGACAAGATGAGGAAAAAAGAGAAGAAACTTAAAGAAGTTCTTCGTATCGCTATTCATCACTTTGTGGATCCTTTAATTGTTGAGAATCGGAATAAGGGTGTTCAAGACTCATGAACATTATGTATTAATGAAAGTATATATTTGTTATGTTTAATTGTAAATAATTTCATAAATTATGTAAATTATTAGAATTTTGTAAATATCAACTGGTTTGTAATCCTTTTTTGTAATGTCGTTTTTGAATCAGCTCTTTGATAACTTGTACCATGACGTTTGTATTTACTGGATCTTCCAATCCTTTTTAATGATCCCCTTTCCCAAAAAAGCACGAAGTAAACAATATTTCTTATTGTTAGCTTGAAATCTATATAGAAGTCTATCCATATTATTTATAGAAATTAACAAATCATCATGTTAACATATGAAAAGTATCCTATAATTGAATATGATTAAATGTCTTGAAACCCATCTTTGGTAATTATAAGAGATAACCAAGAATTCAACTTCAATTATATTGCGAGATCATCAGAAGTCTAATGGTAGAAAACCATAAATTCAAGCAAGGATTTAATTATAGATGTTTAGAAATTCAACTTTTGGATATTACCAATAGAAAATCGATAATGATCGTGTAATAGAAGTCAAGTGACCAAAATTCAGGCATTCACGCATGTAATTTAAAAGTTAGCAGATTTGTAATAGAAGGCCATAATAATAATCTTCTTAATAGAGATCTTTAGCCTAGATTTGGGCATTAATGAGTGAGTTCAGTAAATAGTTATAGCCCCAAAACCCAGATTCAGGTATTAATAAGTGAAATCTCGAACTCCATAATGAATGACCCGAAACCCAGATTTGGGTATTAATAAGCAAAGTTTGGAAATTCTTCTTTAATGATTAGTTGGAGGCTGCGGATTCTTATTTAAGTCTTGCATGTAGTAGCTATTCGATCAGCTGCTTCTTGAGCTTGGACGTCTTAGTCCATCATTTGATATGCGGCTTCTCGGGCTCGGACGTCTTAATCCGTTGTCTGGTATGGTGCTTCTCAGGCTTGGACATCTTAGTCTGCTATTTGATATACCACTTATTGGGCTTGGACATCTTAGTCCGCTGTTTGATATGCCGCTTCTTGGGCTTGGACGTCCTAGTCCACTGTTTGACATACCACTTCATGGGCTTGGATGTCTTATTCCATTGTTTGATATGCCACTTCTTGGGCTTGGACGTCTTAGTCCATTATTGTCTGGTGCACTTGGTTAACTTATCTTCAATCAGGACACAAGGACTTACCTAACCTTCATCCAGGAGGCGCCTTGACTTGGCTATAGCATGGTGCGGCCAAGGGCTTATCGATGCTTAAACTTGGCCATAGTGTGAAGGCTTACTCTAATCTCCCTCCAGGAGGCGCCTTGACCTGGCCATAGCGTGGCGCGACCAAGTGCTTGTCTATGCTTTAACTTGGCCATAGCGTGGCATGGATAAAGGCTTATTCTAACCTCCCTTCAGGATGCGCCTTGACTTGGCCATAGCGTGGCGCGACCAAGGGGTTGTCGATGTTTTACACTGGCCATAACGTAGCGCGAATAAAGGCTTACTCGAACCTCCCTCTAGGAGGCGTTTTGACATGGTCAACTTGATGTGGACAAAGGCTTTGAACATTTAAGGTAATGTCCAAGCGCAAGGAGCATTTCACTCCCAACCATGTAGATTCTCTTTAATAAAGTAGTTCTTTATTGACTTCTCTTTACATACCCATTAATTTTGCATTGTTTAAAAAAAATTGATTATCATTCCTTCAAGTGCTCTGCGTTGATTTGTATCATGACAATTCATCATATGGTAGTGGCAATAGGTTCCTCCCAAGTTCCTTTCATATTTATGCTTTTTCTTCTGGGACGATCAATAATTGAGTTCATCCTTGGTTAGCAAGCATGCGTTCTCTATAGATGTTGTTAAGTTGCATTCTTTAGGAAGTCTCGACTTAAAGCTTGTTTCTTAAGGATGGTTTCTAGGTCTTTTATTACTTGGCTCTGGAATTCTACACCTGACAATTGGTTTTCTTTTTAAAACCCTTTTGGAGCTTCTATGTAGGCAGTGTCCCACTCGTTACTTGATACCATTTGTGTACAAAGGCATTGTAATCAGCCATCATTCCTTCTTCAAAAATTATTCCTTTGGTATAGTGTTGAATTGTTTTCCTCATTTGATCAAACAAGTTATCACTTTCAATTTTCCTTTCTCCTAAGGCAAAGATAGGGGTGTGGCCAATATGAAAAGGGTTTAAACTCCATTTAACTAGATCGTAGGCTTCAACTTTCTTTTTCCATAAGATCCTTAAAGCCTACATTCTTGACAGTTGCTCTTCATAGAGATTTGTATCATTAATTGTTTCACAGGAGAATCCAATTAGATGTGGCTTCGAGGAACCTTGCTCAGATCTTTTGACTTTGCCAATCATGATGAAGTAAAGTCTTAAGTGGATAAACTCAGAATAAAATTGGGTTAAAGGAAAATGGTGTGGAAATTTAACAAGATCAACGGTTCGTGTGCTCCTTTTAGCGCCAAAATATTAACAAGAAAACTTGTCAACACCCTAAAGTAGAATTAAAGGTGTAGAAATGTCCTTATTAGCTTCTTTTGATAAGTAGAAAAGGTTAAGATCTTATTGCTTTCTTTGATTGACCTTTCGAATAGGTCTTTATTGTGAACATTCTTCCTTGTCCGACCTTTCGACTCAGTCGAAACACTTATATCGAGCTTGCTGAAGTTGTTTGGTTATCCTTTCAAAACCTCCTTTCAAAATAGTTGTGCAACACTAAAGGTTGGCATTAAGGATTCAACAATATGGTTTGACTAGATAGGTTTTGACTTCGTCGAAAGCTGGTCTTCTAAATGGCTTGGGTTCAATCCTGAAATATAAGGGAAAACAAGCTAAGTTTAAGGTTTCGACCCACTAAAAAGCGAGCGTTTGGAGAGTAGTGGTTTGGAGCTAAGGACTTAAGTGTATTAGTAAGTGAGAGGTTTCGACTCACTTGAAAAACCTTTCGATTAAGTTAACGTAAGTAGAACACAATTGAATCAAATAAAAGTCTCAAAACAGTTGCATAATCAGTGATATAAAAATCTTGCCTTCCCTAAACTAATGACATACAAACTGATCAATTCCCTCTAATTGGATTTCCAAATTAGGGTTTACAAATTTAAAAAGTTAAGAGAATACAAGAGTAGAGTGAATGAATCTGAATCCCCAAATCAGACCCCTTGGGTCTTATTTATAAATGTGGGTTGGCACCTTTTGACTCAGTGCTTTTGACTTGGTCGAAAAGTGGCCATGTAAACCTATCGTCTTCATTGACACTTGCGCATCCCTCTGCATCGCATCTAAATGGATTTGAATTCTTCCATCTTCATTGAAAAGGGGTAGATGCGTATTTTCCCCTTGTGTTGCTTGGTTGTCATAAGAAGGAGAGGTATGAGGTTCTGATTCTGTTGACAGGTAGTTCCCTGGGGTTTCGAAGGTGTTGAAGTGTTGATGGTTTCAACGCGGAAGGTAGCTTTCAAATGCATGCTTGTTAATTGATGCAGCACCTTTCCTGGTTGATAAAGGCTTCAATTGGTTTGAAAGGCTTGATTATGCTTTCGAAAGGGTTGTTCTTATCAAGGAATCTTTTTTGAGTAGTTTGAATAAAGGTAAAACCTTTGGTTTCGAAAGGTTTGGCACGCATGTGGGGGTTTGCTATCTGTTGTCTTCGTAAGGTATTCCTCCTCTTATTTGAAATGTCTTCATGTAGGCAAAAGGATCTGTTTCGAAAGGAAGACATTGAACCGAAAGGGAGCTTTCGACCGCTTTAACTCCTTCGGAAGCTTGTAACATATTTGGCTTTTGGCTGTAGCATCCCTTCGACTAATTTGAAAGGCTTTGTTAGTGCTGTCATCTCTCGTTCTTTTTTTCCTTCTGTTCATTTTGGTTTCGACAAGGTTGAAGTGAGAATTGGTGGTAATATTGTGTATGTTTTAAATTTGGCAATGGGGCTCCAAGTTCTAATAATGAAACCTCTGAAATTATGATAATAGGGTCATGTTCCAAACACGTAAGAAATTATAGAAAATCCCCATTTATCTTTAGTTCTTTGACTAACCGCTTCCTTGATAACAATACTTTTTCTCTCACCTAGTTTGAATGGTGCAGAATAATCCAAATCAACATTTGAATTTAGACCTCCTTTTTTTCAATAGAACTGCCCAAAATGATGATGATTTTACAGTATTGATAGTTTTGGTGGTATCCAAAGGGGTATTTCTTGAAAATCTTAAGGCATTAAACGTTTGCTTATTCATATTAGGATATCAACTGTTGCTTATTGTTTGACCCTTTAGGGTCTGATATCATCGGATTTGCAACAGTTGATCTCTGAAAATGCCTTTGGATTTTCGTAATAGGGATCTTACACCAGTTTTTAACGGGTTGGAATCCATCATTATCTTGATCAGGGGGCTTATCTTTATGGTTTGGTGAAGGAGGAAGAATAGGAGATGTCAGAAAATTGGAGAGGGAGAAATAAGAACCCTTAAGATTCTAATTATAGGTGAAAGCCATGACATTCTTAAACTATTACTTTGAGTCAGTCAAGTTGAGAGCGCCAAAATAATATTGGCGATATGGTCGAATTTTTAGTATTGAAATTACAAAATGGTTTATCAATTAAAAGGGCTTGCTGGTCATTTTTCAATTTTGGAAGGAAAAAACCCTTATTTGTCGAGTCACTCCCTTTTGGAAAAAACAAAGAATACCCTTCCACATAGGGCAAGCCTTGCATGATACCCTAAAGGCAATACGCATGCATGGTGGACAAAAAAAATTAAACTCGTAAATATAGACAAAACTAATTAAAGAAGCATTGTCGTCCTTAAAAAAATTTCAAAACTTGGAGGGCTTCTTAGCATTTCGAAGCGTTTATATATAATTTGCCTTTTCTCTAATGGAATAATCGACGAGAATTGATTGAAACTGAATGCTCTATAGATTTTTCATTTCGCTAAACATGGAAATAGTCAAAGTATGTGTCAATCAATATAGAAAAGGACATTCATGCATTGAACGGTGAGGTGAGAAAGTAGAAAGGTATTACACCTAAGCTAATTCTATTCAGATTCACTTTTTTGCTTTTTCCGCATCATTACTAAAAAAATCGATTCATATTTCCGATGCATGGCGATGGTCAATTAGCTAAAACATGATAGTCACCATGATTGCCACATGTATTTGATAAGGTGACAAAAATTTAACAACCCGGAATTTCACTGCTTGAATTTGTGAATATTTAATTAATTTTAAATATTCAAATAATAGGTTTATAACTAAAATAAAATCCTTTTAAATAAATAAATAGTGATGGTGAAAGAGTTTTCTAATTTATTTTGAAAAATATATTTAGTTTGATGTAAAATTGAAAATGTGACCGGAATTCGTTTTTCGAATTTTCAGCCTTTCGTTAGCTAAAGGTTGTCGGAAATGTCATAACTCTTTTGTATGCACCAACACTTATTTATAAGTTATTTAGGCATATTTGAATGCATGTGAATAATTATAAGTATGCTTAAGAAAAGGAAGCTTCCAACATAAGCAACCAAAATATAATTAAATAGAGAAGCTTCTCATGTAAGCTAAGAAAATATGATTAAATAAAGAAGCTTTCCATGTAAGCTTTGCAAATATAATTTAATAAAGAAGCTTGTCTCATGAGCTAAGCAAATATAATTAAATAAAGAAGCTTCTCGTGTAAGCTAAGCAAATATAATTTAATAAAGAAGCTTCTTTGAGAAGCTTTGCATGCTTATAAATACTAGTTGTTCCTAACTTTTATTTCATTTTTCTATTCTCTTTTCATGTTCAAAATTTCCTAAAGATTGAGCTTATTTCCATGGCTTCCTAAACATGTATCACAAGCTTTAAAATCCATGTTATTCCACTCAAATCTCTTTCAAAACTTGCTAAAGCCTCTCTACATCTTCTTCATCACCTTATCTTCTAAAAACAAGCACTCATCCACCTAAAACATCAAAGGCCAAGCTTAAAGAGCCCAAGGCCGAACCATATTTTCATGTAAAGGCCATCAAAAACTCCATCTTTTTTCTTAGGAATGGATGAGCTAGGTTATACCCTAATTTAGTAGGAGTTTGGATAGCTTTTAGGTGAGTAAAGCTTCCTCTTATATGCAAAGTTTTAAACTTTTATTGTTGAAAATAAATATGGTTAAATTGTTGCTTGGGAATTAATGTGCATGTGCTTTTATATACCTTTTATAAATGATTTCATAATATGATAATGAATGGTTTAGCATTGAAGATGTTTAGCTCGGAAATTTTTTAAACACCCCTTAGTAATTTGGCCATAACTTTTGCAAAATTAATCGAAATTTATATTTCTTTAATGATATGGAAAGCTAACTAAAAGGACTACAACTTTATGTTTATGATATTTTATATTTTGAACATCTTAGTCACTGAAATTGAGGTGCAAGTTCGGATAAGTTAATAAGAAATTAGTAAATTCGATGAAATATTAGTAGTTAAAGTTAATTAATTATAAGTAAATGCTCTATATATGTTGTTCCATAGTTAATTACCTTGTATATAAGTTCATACCTTGTTATGTGATGTTTGGTTGTACTGTAATAACATAAGTTTGTTTGATGAACTGCCCGTATAGCGATAGTCGCTATATCGGCACTTTCAGAAAATCACTTCTTATCGAAACCTTTTGGTTTCATCTTCATGCTTGGAATTATTTTACAAGTTAAGCAAGATTTTGATTAATGATGTTTCCAAAAATAATTAAATATTTTAATAATGATTATTTAAATTAATTAGTTATTTGATTTATAAGGATTAAGGTTAAATAATTAACTTATTAATGATGTGTTTTAAATTTAACCGATTACTTGGTTAATGATGATTTAAATTTGATTAATCATTTTATTTAATGATGTTTAAGTCTAATTAATCTTTTGATAATGATGGATTAAAGTTAATTAATCAATTAACTAATGATGCTTTTAAAATTAATTAATCCTTTTAATTAACGACTTTAAAAGGAAATCAACTTGTTTTAACTTTAATTAATCTTTCCATAATGATGGTTTAAATTGATTAATCATGGTAAATAATGATATTAAATTAATTTTTTATTTAATTTAATTTTTTATTTAATTTAATTATTTATATCTAAATTTCTTTATTAATTGAATTAATGATGTTTTAAAGGTGATTTACCCTTTTAATTAAAGGTTATTGGAGTTAATTAATCAACTTAATTTTTGAAGTTTCAAAGTGAATATATCAAAGTAGTAAGGATGTTTTGACTTGTTATTCATTTTAAATAATGATAATTATTTATTAATTTAATTAATTATATTTTACTAATTAATTGAGTTAATAAGCTTTAAAGGTGGTTTACTCTTTTTATTATTTAAAGACATTCGTCGTTCAAAAATAAAATTGTGTGACGAAGTTTAAAGTTAATTAATCAATGTAATAAGAATGTTTTAAGATATTAAATCCTTTTTAAATTGAGGTTTTGAAGTTAGTAAATTATTTTAACAAAGTGTT
Source organism: Allium fistulosum (assembly GCA_030737815.1). NCBI lineage: Eukaryota > Viridiplantae > Streptophyta > Magnoliopsida > Asparagales > Amaryllidaceae > Allium > Allium fistulosum. The sequence continues at coordinate 55,508,204 of CM060903.1, forward strand.
AAAAGGCTAATACTTGTAATGTGAGGCCAAGCACGAATTCGGGATTTTAAAAGAAAAGGTTTGATTCTTTTAAGGAAATGAATTAATTTCCGTACAGCGATTCACTTATATGGGAACGATTTAATTGTATACTTAGCACTAAATGTTGAAGAAGTAGACTCATTGCTATTTCGAAAGTTAAGAGTAATCGTGAGACATGACTTTGAGGTAACACTACCTTGACTTGTCTGATATTATTGTTAACCAAGAAATAGTACTAGTTCTAATTCGATGAGTGGTGATAAGTATACAAGACTTAATTTCCAAATACGATCGTTTTATATCTTCGATAGTTGGTTTCTTAGTTATCGGTTATTTCAGCTTCTTTATTATCATCACTCTAAGACCATGTGTAGCTCATTTGAGCTTTGTTATCCTTTGTCGGATATGACTAAACCGAAAGAGCGAGTGGAAGCCAAGCTATGTGGGGTTGCTCCCATTAGGGTATTTTCACATCAACTCTAGATTGGATTCGATGTTGCGCATTAAGATGTGAAAGACTCGGATACTCGGTAACCGTTGGTGGGGTTCGACTTGGACGTGTTCGAGAGCCATAGAAGTTCTCAAGTATATTTCTAGATGTATATTTTCGGTAAAGGGGGCGCACCCTCCTAGTCATTGTTGGAGATTTTCCTTTCCTTATTTGATTCGAACCTTTAATCTATTTTCTTTAATTGCAACAGGAAGAGTCAACCACTCTTCCCGGTGATGATTATTGATTTAGTCCATTGTATCGAGTTTGGACCGTTATCCTATTTAGTCTATTCTATCGAGTTTGGACTGTTATCTTGTTTTCTCCATTCTGTCTAGTTTGGATTTCTATTCAAAATATTTCCATTCTTTCATGTCTGGATGTATATTAATTATGCCCATCATCTATGTTTGGATTTGTTCCCTATTGTTCGTTCCCATTTTTTTATGTTTGGTTGTTGTTTATGTGGTAGAAACCCACTTCGCGTTAGCGGTGTAGTCCCATATGTTATTATTTAAAAACATCCCATTTGTTTTAGAGTTTTACTCATACCAGAGATTTGTCTGACCCGAGTTGTTTATTTTCCCTAAACTCTCGGTTACTAGTTTATATTTGGGTAGTCTGAGAATAACAGGTTTTCTTTGGTACTCTTTGAAGACAGCTGTCGAGAAGGTTTCCTATTAGTTATCTAGTCATTTATTTCCACTGTATGATTATGTAGGTGTATTTTGTATCTTAAAAATTAAAATTTAGAATGTATAGCTATCAATCGGTTAATTGTAGTATTCTTTTGTATAACTCTGATATCTCCGTATAAGGAGTAACCTTTTGTACTATGTTATTTTGTATTATATGTAACCATTCCGTTGTGAGGTTTATCTATTCTCTCTTGTTCAATGTTTTATTTTACCCAAGATACTTGTCTTTTGGACCCTTGGGCAATGACACATGAATATCATGGATGTACTAAGTGTCGTTCCCAGGGGTCAGACTGGTGGGTCGTCATAATTGGTATCAGAGCATAGGTTGAGCGTACCCTTAAGCCCTGGTGGGTTAAACTCTCTAAAGATAGGATTAGTAATGTCCTAGACTAAGTCAAAGTGTGTGTGTGTGTGTGTATGAGCACGTATTTGTTAGTGATATAAAAAAATATTTTATATTGTGTTGTTTGAGCTGTTCAGTAGCTTAAAAATTCTGGTCGATGCGTCTGGCCAACGCTATCGATAGGGATTTCCTAAACACATGAACAAGTTTAATTGACACATTATTGTTTTAAAATTGGTAAATAAAAATAATTTTACCTAAGAATATAGTTTATATATACAAGAAGGGTTTTCAAAATAATATGGCTGTATTAATGAGTTAATTATTAGGAAATGATAATATTTTATTACTATCACTAAGGATTTTATTAGTTATGCTCATCCCATTTAAGCATTAACTATTGTTGAATAGTTCATAAGAAAGTTTTCTTCAGTAAGGTATAGGTCGGATAGATGGGAATTAGGGAACCTTGGAACAAACCTCTTGTGAATTAAGTTTCACAGTTTGACTATAAGCTGTTCGGTGAAAGGGTCAAGTTAAAATCATCTTTTAATAGTGTTAAGCTTAAAGTAAACTTTAAATAAAAGTTGTTTAATATAATCTAAATGGGGGAAAAAATAAATAAATAAATAAAATTTTAGAGAATTATTTAAATGAAAGTTTAACTCACATCCAAATTTGATATATCACATCTAAGATGCGATAAACTATTGTTGATTTCTTTGATGATGGTTAGATGTGTTAGACTTACTGTTTAATCGAAATTAATCTGGATATTCCGTTTAAACTGTTTAAGTGTCATTATAGCAATTTCCGATATACCGTCATTTATTGAACATCGCACCCTAAACCCTTGGGTGTGTGTTATAAACTTGAGTAGATGTTTCAAATTAATTAATCTTTTTGATTAATGAGATTTGAATTTAATTAGATCAATTTAATTATTGATATTGATATTGAATTTTAATTAATTATTTTTATTAATTATTGGTTAAATTTAATTAATTATATTAACTAATGGTGTGTTTAAAATTTAGTTAGTCATTTTAATTAATGATATTTGAAATATAATTAATCGTTTTGTAAATTTGACTAATTCTCTTTTGAAATAATTAATATTGTTTTCAATTTTTAAAAGAGATTAAAATATGATTAATTATCTTTTGGGATAATCATTGTTAGTTTATGTCTAATAAAAGATTTTCAAATTTGGTTTATTTTCTTAGAGAAAATATATGTGGTTATAAAGTTTTAAAAAGAATTTTATAAATCATCCCTCGAGACGGTTAATTTTGTTTAAGATTTATAAAAGAGAAAATTCTTTAATGGAATAGTTTAAAAATAAAGCTTAGTGTAAATTTTTTGGGGTTTATGGTTTAAAATAATATTTGGTTTTTTACCCTTGTTTTAGTACACTTAGTATTATAAATTTGTCTTCTAAAAGAATATTTTAAAGAGTTTTAGAAAAATTTAGATCCCGGAATTGTTTGAAATAATTTCAAAAGATTTTGATAAAAGTAATAGTGATACTATTTGGGAATATCTCTCAGTATAAATATTTTGAAAAAAAAAATTAATGAAACGCATTTTCTTTGAGGTAATTTGGGCAAAACATTTTGATTAGTTTTGTGGTAATCTGAATAATCTTCTAAGTGACGATCAGATGTTGCTTAGGCGAATATTATAGGGTACTTAGTAAATTATTCTCTTTATCATTATACGATCGAAATGTGTTCCGTACAAAGCCAAAGTGAATTTTAGTAAATAAAATTGTTTTAAGTTATTTAATAAAAGAAATATATGTAGTATGCTTCAAAGATGAGTTTTGAAATTTATAACTAGGTATTTAATCTTTAAGTTCCCTTAGTAGGGAATTTATTTCAAAGTAAAAAGTAATTCCGATAAGAGATTGTGTTGATAATTGAATTTTTACCCTTAGATAAAATAAGGGTTAATTTAACACTAATTTAAATGGATTAGATTGGATAAGAATGTTTTTATAACATTGTTTTAAGAAAGGGGATTTTCATTTCAAGGGCTTATTTGTGCAGGGTAATAAGTTTTAAGGACACTACTTTTGAAAAATTAGTTTTAAGGACATTTTACAGAAAAACGATAAAAGAATCTATCATTTTCAGTTTTATAGAAATAATGATAAAAGGATTTATCATTTTCTTGTATAACTTAAAAAGATAAGTGAATTTATCATTATGCTGTAAATTGTCCTTAAAACTAATTATTCAGAAGTGTCGTCCTTAAAACTTATTACCTTGTAAATAGAAACCCTTCAACCTAATTTCCACTTTATAAAAACCATAGATTTTATTTAACATCTAAGCAAGATAAACTAATTGGTGTTAATTGGACCAGTCCATAAACATATTCACTATAACACCTTATGTAAAAAGTTTGGAGGGTTTTAAATAGACATTGTTTCATAAAACCATAGATTTTGTTTAAAACATTTAAGTGGTGTAAACTATTTTTTTTTAGGTAAACCCATGAACATCGTCCATTTAACACTGTAAGTTAAAGAGGTCGAGAAGTTGACTCGGTTTTAAAAGACCCAAATTTTGATTAGATCTTCACCTAAATTGTGAAAAGCAAAATAAAATTTGTATTTGTATGTAACCTTAGGATACAAAAGAGTATCATACAAGTAAATAATATGATAAAATTATTATTTGATGTTTTATAAAGAAATAAATTTATGAAATATATTTTTAAAATTAGCTAAAAATTTATGAAATAATTCATAAATGATTTTGGTATTGAATAAAATACTAAGTACAGATTTAAGTTATTTAGAAATATTGGCATAATTAAGAAAGTATTAAACCTGAGTTAGAAGTTTGTTGTTAATCTTTTTGCATTTTAAAAAATGTTGAATGCTAGATTTTTCCCTTATGGAATTTGAATGATTGATAGTGTTAGTATTCCTTTATGGAATTTGGTTGATTTGATTTAATTAAAATTGATTGATTGATTGTGAGATCTTATATACCATAGTTTATTAAGTTAAAATTTATAAATAATAGATTTTGGAATTATAGTTTATTAGAACTAAAATCCCGGTTCTTTTGGAAAAAAAGTGAATTTTGAAAATTATGGAAAGAAATAATAATTGTTTGCTCTAGTTGTTGTATTTGGAGGAACCAGTATACCATTGGAAGCTCCGTGTTGTTTTAATTCTATAGTTTTACATGTTTTGATAGGAGGATCCCCTTCTAGTTATTTTGGTTTTGATTTGTTCCTCTTAAAGGGAATTTGAAAAATATATTTTGAATAAAAAACACGGGCATTTAGTTCTAAATTCTGGAAGTATTTTGAAAAATATTGGATGCATAGCATTTATTGTAGAATATTCTCTTTATTTTGATGCATATATTTGTTACATTACTTGTGGTTGCATCATGTTACCTGATTGCATATAGTTGTATTACAAATGTTTATGATAGAAAATTATAACTAATCAGATTTACCAAAATCCAAGTAAGTAAATTGATTTTCTTGGAATGGTTATCACTTCTTCCACACCGTAATAATTTCGGGGACGAAATTCAGTTAAGGAGGGAGAATGTAAAATACTGGAATTTCACTACTTGAATTTGTGAATATTTAATTAATTTTAAATATTCAAATAATAGGTTTATAACTAAAATAAAATCCTTTTAAATAAATAAATAAATAGTGATGGTGAAAGAGTTTTCTAATTTAGTTTACAAAAATATATTTAGTTCGATGTAAAATTGAAAATATGACCAGAATTCGTTTTCTGGATTTCAACCTTTCGTTGGCTAAAGGTTATCAGAAATGTCACAACTCTTTTGTATGCACCAACACATATTTATAAGTTATTTAGGCATATTTGAATACATGTGAATAAATGTATGTATGCTTAAGGAAACATATTATATAATAAGGAAGCTTCCAACATAAGCCACCAAAATAAAATTAAATAGAGAAGCTTCCTATGTAAGCTAAGTAAATATAATTAAATGAAGAAGCTTCCCATGTAAGCTAAGCAAATATAATTAAATAAAGAAGCTTCCCTATTAATCTAAGCAAATATAACCAAATAAAGAAGCTTCTTTGAGAAGCTTTGCATGCTTATAAATACTATTTTTTTCCTAACTTTTATTTCATTTTTCCATTCTCTTTTCATGTTCAAAATTTTCCTAAAGCTTGAGCTTATTTCCATGGCTTGCTAAACATTTTTCCCAAGTTTTAAAATCCATATTATTCCACTCAAATCTCTTCCAAAACTTGTTAAAGCCTCTCTATATCATCTTCATCATCTTATCTTTTAAAAACAAGCACTCATCCACCTAAAACATCAAAGACTAAGCTCAAAAGGCCAAAGGCCAAACCATATTTTCATGTAAAGGCCATCAAAAACTTCATCTTTTTGCTTGTTAATGGAAGTGCTAGGTTATACCCTAATTTAGTAGGAGTTTGGATAGCTTTTTGTTGAGTAAAGCTTCCTTATTTATGCAAAGTTTCAAACTTTTATTGTTGACAATAATTGTGGTTGAATTGTTGCTTAGGAATTAATGTGCTTGTGCTTTTATATACCTGTTATATATGATTCAATAATACGATAATGAATGGTTTGGCATGAAGATGTTTAGCTCAAAAATTGTTTAAACACCCCTTAGTAATTCGGCCATAACTTTTGCAAATTTAATCGGAATTTAGATTTCTTTAATGATATGGAAAGCTAACTTAAAGGAATAAAACTTTATGTTTATGATATTTCAGATTTTGAACATCTTAGTCACTAAAATTGAGGTGCAAGTTCGAATAAGTTAGTAAGAATTTAGTAAGTTTGATGAAATATTGGTAGTTAAAGTTAATTAACTATAAGTAAATGCTCTCTATATGTTGTTCCATAGTTAATTACCTTGTATATAAGTTCATAAATTGTTATGTGATGTTTGGTTGTATTGTAATAACATAAGTTTGTTTGCCGAACTGCTCGTATAACGATAGCCGCTATATCGGCACTTTCGGAAAATCACTTCTTATCGAAACCTTTTGGTTTCATCTTCATGCTTGGAATTGTTTTACAAGCTAAGCAAGATTTTGATTAATAATGTTTTCAAAAATAATTGATTATCTTAATAACTATTATTTAATTTATTTAATTATTTAATTATTTAATTTAATTAATTATTTAATTTAATTAATTATTTAATTTATAAGGATTAAGGTTAACTAATTAACTTATTAATGATGTGTTTTAAATTTAACTAATTACTTGGTTAATAATGATTTAAATTTGATTAATCATTTTATTTAATGATGTTTAAGTCTAATTAATCTTTTGAAATGATGATTAAAGTTAATTAAACTATTAACTAATGATGCTTTTAAAATAATTAATCTTTTTAATTAATGACTTTAAAATGGAAATCAACTTGTTTTAACTTTAATTAATCTTTCTGTAATGATGGTTTAAATTGATTAATCATTTTAAATAATGATATATAATTATTTATTTATTTAATTTAATTAATTATATTTAAATTCCTTAATTAATTGAATTAATCATGTTTTAAAGGTGATTTACCGTTTTTAATTAATGGTTATTGGAGTTAATTAATCAACTTAATTAATGAAGTTTCAAAGTGAATATATCAAAGTAATAACGATGTTTTGACTTGTTATTCATTTAAAATAACGATAATTATTTATTTATTAATTTAATTAATTATATTTTACTAATTAATTGAATTAATAAGGTTTATAGGTGGTTTACACGTTTTATTATTTAAAGACATTCGTAGTTCAAAAGTAAAATTGTGTGATGAAGTTTAAAGTTAATTAATCAATGTAATAAGGATGTTTTAAGATATTAAACCCTTTCTAAACTGAGGTTTTGATGTTAGTAAACTCTTTTAACAAAGTGTTTAAAAGCTATACCTGTAGTGTGAGGCCAAACACGAATTTGGATTTTTAAAAGAAAAGGTTTGATTCGTTTATGGAAATGAATTAATTTCCATAAAGCGATTCACTTATATAGGAACGATTTATTTGTATACTTAGTACTAAACGTCGAAGAAGTAGACTCGTTGCTATTTTGAAAGTTAAGAATATCGTGAGACATGACTTTGAGGTAACACTACCTTGACTTGTCCGATATTATTGTTAACCAAAAAATAGCACTAGTTGGAATTTGATGAGTGGGGATAAGTATACAGGACTTAATTTTCCATGTGCAATCGTTTTGTATCTTTGATAGTTGGTTTCTCAGCTATTGGTTACTTTAGCTCCTTTATTATCGTCACTCTAAGACGATGTGTAGCTCATTTGAGCTTTGTTATCCTTTGTCGGAAACGACTAAACCGAAAGAGCGAGTGGAAGCCAAGCTATGTGGGGTTGCTCCCATTAGGGTATTTTCACATTAACTCTAGATTGGATTCGATGTTGCGCATTGAGATGTGAAAGACTCGGATACTCGGTAACCGTTGGCGGGGTCCGACTTGGACGTGTTCGAGAGCCATAGAAGTTCTCAAGTATATTTCTAGAGGTATATTTTCGATAAGGGGGGTGCACCCTCCTTGTCATTGTTGGAGATTTTCCTTTCCTTATTTGATTCGAACCTTTAATCTATTTTGTTTAATTGGAACGGGAATAGTCAACCACTCTTCCCGGTGTTAATTATTGATTTAGTCCATTCTATTGAGTTTGGACTATTATCATATTTAGTCCATTCTATCGAGTTTAGACTGTTATCTTGTTTTCTCCATTCTGTCTAGTTTGGATTTCTATTCAGACTATTTCCATTCTTTCAAGTCTGGATGTATAATAATTATGCTCATCATCTATGTTTAGATTTGTTCCCTATTGTTCACTTCCATTTTTGTTATGTTTGGTTGTTGTTTCTATGGGAGAAAACCCACTCCGCGTTAGCATCGTGGTCCCATATGTTATTGTTTAACAACATCCCATTTGTTTTAGAGTTTTATTTATACTAGACATTTTGTCTGACCCGAGTTGATTATTTTCCCCAAAATCTCGGGTACTCAATTTTATTTGGATAGTCCAAGAATAGCAGGTTTTCTTTGGAGCTCTTTGAAGACGGCGATCGAGCAGGCGACTCCTTAGCTATCTTGTCATTTATTTCCGCTGTATGATTATGTAAGTGTATTTTGTATCTTAAAAATGAAAAGTCAGAATGTATAGCTATCAATCGATTAGATGCAGTATTCTTCTGTATAACTCTGATAACTCAATATAAGGAGTAACCTTTTGTACCATGTCATTTTGTATTATATGTAGCCATTCCGTTGTGAGGTTTATTTATTCTCTCTTGTTCTGTTCTTTTTTTTACCGAAGACACTTGCCTTTCGGACGCTTGGGCAACAACACATGAATATCATGGATTTATTAAGTGTCATTCCCATGGGTCAGAAATGTGGGTCATTGCGAAAAACCACCGAACATTCGATGAAGACTATCGAAAATTTGTCGAAGGAGCCGCTGAAAAGTCCATCGATGAGCAGTTGTTCGATGACTATTTCCATCGGTTTTCGAAGGCTTTGATGGTCGCTAATGGATAATTGTCGTCGAAATACCTGTTCCCTCTTCTAGTGCCAACAACGACAAATTAATATCAGATGTTATAGGAAGTATAGTAATAGACAGAGATTTCATACCTATAGCCATCAATAACACAAATAAATCTTATCAGATCAGGTTGCTCAGGCAGCCTACTTCAGCCCATTTACCAAGGTACATTAATATGCTTCTGAGATCATTCTCAACCAAAGGTGGTAGAAGGGGACGATTCAAGACAATCGACCCCAAACCCACCTCCAATGGTTGGGAAAAAGCACAAATTGTGCTTGGAATGGCTGTGGATTGCAATCCACGACCATTAGATTGTAATCCACAGCGCACTATGGATTGCAATCCACGGCGCTTACTTAGCCGTCCTAAATTTAGCTGGCTAAGTGAGAAATTGAAACTGGCTATATAATAGACGGTTACTCATTTCACACCCCCCACACTCTCTTCTTTCTTCCCCGTCCGCCATTTTTCTTCCTTCCAGCAAACAAGATTCAGCCAAAAAAATGAGAAGAGCGTTCAGGAGACTCCGAGGCAGCGGTAGTCGCAGCGCTAGAAATATTCCACTAGCCATGGAAAACGCCCTACCGAAGAATGCGCAGCCGTACCGTCGATGGTCACTGAAGGTCAACGAAGCACGATGGTTAGGCAAAGACATCTGGTAGAAATACAGCAAATGCGGTTCTAGACCCCCACATCGACCAAAATTTAGGACCCGACAAAGATTTGATCAATTTTCGTATACTCTTAGACGACGAAGTACGCGTCAGCATGTGTGCTGAAAATTATTTAAGTTATCTAGCTTTAATTTATTTTATTATCTAAAATTTTACAATAAAAATTGAATACGCAACCTGATTTACATTAGGCTTCTCATGAGAGCACCCTTGGATCTTGGGTTAGCATAATACGACTTTATAGAATGATCCGATCTTATGATGCCGACGACATTATTCATGCTTTACTACGAGATATAGGATTTAGAGATTTCTTGAGTATGTATTTACATAATTACTGTTTATTTATTTAATGCTGTTTAGGGCTTTCAATAATTGTAAATTGTTTTAATGGGTATCGATAATCTTTTAAATTCGGATGTTTAGTTATGTGGTGCTTTAGCCGCCTGTTGGTGGAAGACCACTCATACCTTCCACTTTAGTTTTGGAGAGCTGGGTTTTACCCATTAGACTTTATTATGCTTACCAGTTTAGATATTGAAGGGGGGAGACCTTATAGTATGACTAGGAGTACCAGCACTTTCACCATTTATCCAGTGTACTTCCACATTTTGATTTACATGTTGGACTGTCATCTGGACTGCATATTGGATGCTCTTACATTAGACAAGCAATCAATGAATTGATACATGGTGGTAGTTCACAAAACCATTTGGAGATTGCTAGACTTTTTATTTTGTACATGATGGGGAACTTATTCTTTACAAATGCATCGAACACGTTGTCGGCCGAATATGTTGCAGCTGTAGCGGAGTTGTCGTTTGATAGTCCAGTCATATATGATTGGGGGACTCTAATATTAGCGTATTTGTATCACTCTTTGGATCATCAGTGCGTCGTTAGGGGTAGATCCATGTCCATTCATGTTTTTGGGAGCTTTTACAGTACTAGTACTATGAGTACTTCTGCAACATGACTTATCCGACGTTGGACTCCACATTACCCTTTTTCTTTCTCCGAGTTAGAGCATGGGTCCGTGATAACTGCGGAATGGTGCAAGTAGGGGAGGCACGTCATTTTTGTTGTGGCCCAAAATCAGATCGAGTTACGGACCCTACGAGAGAGTGTTGTTTGGCATCCGTATGATGGTTCGCCTTTTATGACCGACCATATCGTAGTGCATGCTGCATTCCTTTCTACGAGACATTTTCTATTGGTTTCATTGCCATCCAGCTTAGGATGCTATTGGTTCCTTGGTGAGCGTAGTTGGAGATGGATGTTAGATGGTGATTTTGTTCCCGATGATCCATATGCGGATACACCTTTTTTGAGGGTTTATGACAGTGCTGCTTTATAGGAGTATGAACTCGAGTGATGGTCCACTAATTACTTCATCATCGTGAATGTAGATTATGCTTCTCTTTGGCGTCGGTTTTACACTCCTTCGAATATGGATACTTTTTGTCATGCTGCATCCATTGACTTAGTAGGGCCCTCAGGCATCCAAAGTGGTGTTGCCCCCTTGTTTTACAGGAGCTTACACAGAGCACTTAGGTATATAATGCTCCACATCCCTCCCATGTAGGAGATTACGGTTGGACAGTCGGTATACTGACAATGTCGGGGGTTGATAGATATGTTGATATCCATAGACCGAGAGTTCGTAGTTCCCTGATCCAACAGCATTTTCATATGATGATTTGTTTTAGATGCAGATTGGACTCCGCCGGATCATGTACATCGAGCATAAACGTAACATAGATGAGTTGACTGCATGTATTAACAAGCTTACTACAGCTGATGAGCAGCGATATCATTCTACAGTCAGAGTAGATGACGATGTTGATGATGACGATGATGGTGACGCAAACAATATTTTTGATGATGAGTACTGCTATGTTGAGCCGTAGTGGTTGTATGTACTACTACTATTTGTATGTCATATTCGTGTGTGTACCATTGAATTATCATTGTTATGTATTTCGTACCAGAGTTTATATGACTGTATTTTCAGGGGTTTGTATGCACCTGCAGTGGTTGTATCAGTGTATTATCATTGTTTTGTATTTACTAGCATTGTTTGTACTAGTGTATTATCCTTATGCGTACTTACTAGTAGTGTTTGCATAACTGTATCAGCTTTGGATTTCATAATTTCCTTGAATATATGTAAATCACTATGTGAAGGAACAAACACAGTTGTGTTTGTTTATAGACACCTTCGTGGATGCTTTCCACGTGGTTGATTAGAAGTCACTTGATTCACGAGACGTGGATCATGAACTTTCTATTTAAACTAATTTCTGTATTGAAAATTTACAACATCTTCAATTATTCTCAACATCATCAATAATCTTCAATGTCAACTCAAAGCTAGGATGCCAAGGATTATTTAGTACTAATCAAATCGTACATAGAAATCGACCGTAGACACATGGAAGAGAAGTTGGAGCAAGATTTTCGGGTCACTCTAAATGAGACTTTTAACAGTCATCCTGATTGTAGATTAATTCAAAGGATTTTGGAAACTCAGAGCACTTTTGTAACATTTACCAGGGCTTGTCAAAGATATAGAATAATTACAAAAACAGTGAAGGAAGAACATATATTTCAGTTAACACGAGCTACGTTTGATTCCCGTTATTTGTGGGATTATCACGTTGATTTTGTTGGACATGCTACATACAATCATTAGGTAAGATATGTTAGAAAATTTGAATGACGTATGGGTAGGTTAAGTATGTTTGTTAAGTTAATTACCTTCAGCTATTTCTTTGCACTATTAGTAACTTATATGTACTTCCAATTCAAGTAAGGTTTGTGTTTTCATAATCTACCACACACTTAACATAATAACAGCATATAACCATTTGGAAATCATTAACAACAATACTTAACTTACGAAGACAACAGATAACTACTTCATAGAAAGCAGTTAAAACAAAAAATAGTAAAACACAACAACATCATGGAAAACAAACAAGACAACAAACAAAACAACCGATAATTAAAAAAACTTCCTTCGACAAGGTGATATTAATCGAACCCAGCGTCCTTTGAAGCATCTGAATTTGGTTTTCAAGTCCGTTAGCATAAACAACTACACGGTGAGGAAGAGAATCGTCAATCCATTGCCACAGGGCACAACTATTGGGAGAATTACGGCATCTGTAATGCCGCCCACCATGTTAGTTCTACTACTTACAACAACATACATAATAGAAACCCCACAGTTATAGTAGATCTCCTGAGAATTAACCTCTTGATCTGTGCGAGGTAATCGGTGTAGTATTTCATTCCTTTGTTCTCTATTTTCGTTATGGCTACGCCGCTCTTCTCTTTGACGTCTAGCATTTTCCAACCGCATCCGCTCCTGCACTTGCATCACATGCTCTCTTACATCGACATTATGTCTATTCTCCATTTCAATATACCACTCGGTCGGTGGTTGAGGGGAGGATGTATTCGGTGGGCTATTGTGCGGTAACGGACCTTCATATGAGTATGAGGATGGCAAAGAAATATGATTGTAATCGACCATTTTTTATATACTACTGCTGCGATAATAATGAAGAGAAGCATGGCAAGAAAAATGATATCTATATAGCATAATACAGTGCCCGTGTAAAGCAGTGCAACGTGGATACAATGTCGATTTGACCCGACATTACCCGTGACATCAACCAACTGTAATCAATATCCTTCAGCATTGTCGTCATTCTCACTCCACATCCATCAGCTTTAATCAACATCAACCAGCTTTAATCATTATTACAAGTGGGTCCATCGGCTTTAGCTCTGTTTCAGACAAGACCCGACCTTATAACATCCGTCAGCTTTAATCAACATCAACTAGCTATAATCAGTATTACCAGTGGGGCCATTGGCTTTAGCTCTGTTTTAAACAAGACCCGACCACCTTACATCCGTCAGCTTTAATCAACATCAACCACTTTAATCAATATAACCAATGGGTCCATCGGCTTTAGCTCTGGTCAGACAAGACCAGACCTCATGACCACCATCAACTAAATCAACATCAACTAGTTGTAATCAATATGACCAGTGGGTCCTTTGGCTTTAGCTCTATTTTAGACAAGACCCATCCTCCTTACATTCGTCGGCTTTAATCAACATCAATATGCTTTAATGCACAGTACGTTGTAGCTGATGTGACCCAAACAGTACCAGTCTTTAATGCATATGACTAGATCTTGTGACATTTCATTATCCTTTAAACATTAATAGCTTATAAATAGAAGCAAGTATGTTGAATAACATATCATTCAAAATTCCAAACTTGTAACCACTGTTCTTCTACCTATATTAAATGAGTTCTCTAAAAAATTGTGGTGGTTCTCATCCTCGTCATCGTTATCTTCTTCCGACGATTTTATTGAACATTATATTACTCAACAAGGAATGTTTTCCACTGAAACGAGGGATCTAATGACCCAAGAAATTGCTGAAAGCTCCACGCCATCCCAAGGAGGTAGCATTGTGAGAAGAAGAGACTTGCGTTATGGACGTGACTATGCTAGCGGTCATAATCAATTGATCAAGGATTATTTTTCGGCGAACCCGTGTACGGGGACGTGGATTTTAGACGAAGATTCTATATGTCGAATAATATCTTTAATAGGGTTCTTAATCGAAACAAATATATTTTTTCACCCATAGAAGAAATGGAATCAACAAACTTGGAATTTCTCTACTACAAAAGGTTACGGCTGCACTTCACGTGATATTATATGGACTTCTGGTGATTGCAAGATGATAAAGTGCGGAGTAAAGACTCAATGGCAATATTATATATGAAATAATTTTGCAAACCGTTGTTTGTATGTTTGGTGAAGAATATCTTTGCTCCCCAACACCCCAAGACATTGACAGATTGGTAGCAATGGGATCACAGCGTGGATTTCCAGGTATGTTAGGTAGCTTAGATTGTATGCATTGAAGGTGGAAAAACTGTCCAGTTGCATTGCAGGACCAATACACATGACATTGCAAAAAGGCAACTCTGGTCTTGGAAGCTGTTGCATCGTTCGATTTGTATATATGGCATGCTTTTTTTGGAGCACCAGGTTCACTGAATGATATTAACATTCTACGACGGTCATATTTATTAATGACATATCACCTCCATGCAAATACAAAATTAGAGACAAAGATCATTCCATAGGTTATTATCTGGTTGATGGAATCTACCCAAAATGGAAAACAGTTGTGCAAGCTTACAAAAGACCAAATGACGTAAAAGAAGCTAGGTTCACCAAACAAGAAGAGAGCTTGAGGAAAGATATGGAATGAGCATTTGAAGTGCTTCAAGGTAGGTTTCATATATTAAGAAAAGAGGTATACTACCACGATCCGAGGGTATTATCTAATATCATATACTGCTGTATAATTTTATATAATATGATTGTCGAAGAAGAACGCGGTGGATACGAGCTTCAATTGAGAAACTATCCAGACATTGGTGTAGCATTTCAAAAAAAAGCTTATAAGGATCCAAATACTTTTTCCGAATACTTGCAAAGAATACAAGACATTCAAGATCCACAAGCTCGTCTTGATCTAAGAGAAGAACTGGTGGAGCACTACTGGAAACATATAGGAAACCATTAGTAGAAGTGATGTTAGATGATGCTTATCAATTGTAATAAGTGGTTGTTGACGTTTTGTACTAATGTTTGTGTTTGAATTTGTAATATCTACTATACTAAGTTGTTGTTGATGTATTAAAAGTAATAACAACAGCGAGCATGCCAGGTCATGATGAGCTTTGTAACGACTCGACTTTTCGACGCTCGAAAGTCGACATTAATACGTCCACTGTATCAAATGCCGCGCAAACGAATGCCAGAAAACCGAACCATTAGAGTTAAAAAGAAGAGGTAGAAGTAGACAGAAGAAAAGAACGAACAGAAAAACAGAAACAGAAACAATATCAGAATCTCACGTTCGCAGCGGAATAATATATAATAGATGAATCAATAATCTTTAAAACAAAAGACTATATCAGTTTATACATACATCAATCAGAGTCAATATACAACTCAATACAACAATGGACAGTTATATAAATTTGTCCTCATACAGAATATACAGTGGAATAAATAAACAAGTACGGTAGTACGCTTCGCCATCCAGCTCATCTCCAAAGCTCCAGAATATCCTGATAACATAACTCTAGGCTGCCCGTGTGGAAAATTATGGGCACCCAGAGTTTAGAAAGGGAGCAATAAACTCCGAGTCAGTCATGGTGACTGGTGTGAGATCGTAAAACAGTTATTTTCACAAAGAAAATAAAACAATTTCGCAATACTTTTGGAAAATGAAACTACCATAAGGCCTCCCGCCACACACACAAAGCAAACACAGAATTGGAGGAGATTTCCCCTTATGATAGTCAAAAATGCTTACTACGCAAAATCAGTTGATATTATTATTAATGTCTAGTGTGGAAAACATTTCGAAAGTATAATATCAATCTTAGCCAACATACAACCATTGTTGTATGTCTACTATAGCTACTATGTTCAGTAGCAGGTTACCGCCACATTCCATAGCAGGTAATACAATTAAAAACCGTACAGGGTTCATATTGTTTCTTTGGATTTCCAATAAATGGTCAGGCAAAGGAACTTCCTTACCGAAATAGAAACGCCTCTGGAATGACGCCCCGAGAACCTAACCGGATCTTTGCAAACACAAGGCCGACGCTACCTCACGCTCTAACCGAGCTGTAACTAGGTAACTAACACACGAGCTATGCCATCCCCTGGTCGTTACCGACCTTTATCCGAGGATCCTCAATCACAAAGCAACAACCACAAAGTATAATAACTGTGCAGCATCAACATAGGTAAAATATCTGGGCTCCATACCATGATATCACCTTTTATCCAGAAGGAAATGGCATACCCTAGAGGCGCTACCCCTACAAACCTTTGTCGCAACATTCCTGTTTCGACCATTACCGGATTGTGAGGCTCGACGAAGTCTCGTCCACAAAGCCACGCTTTTTCACAAAGCCACGCTTTGATCAACAAATGATCAACAGCACTTCGTATGCCACATTACCAAATTGGGAATGTATCACTAGTAACCATCAACTACATAACCTCTGAGCTCGTACGTCTCAGAGAAGGGTGTTAAGCTAAGAGAATAAATTCTCCACCACAAACAGAAATGTATTTGATAGAAACCAGCTTTACATCTCGAAGTGTAATGTCAGACACACATCCATACAAGTCCGTTCCGGGATCGAATGGAACCGAAGGCACTTCCAAAGAAGCCCTTGCAATCCGGATATTCACTAATCACGTCCGGACTTCCCATCACAAAAGGAGTGATATAAATCTCTATACCGGAGCAACTCAGTGCAGAGACATTCGACGGGTTGTCCTTTCATTTTCACAAATATCCGGTCTTCACACCGGTCTTCAAATGCAATCCATTCACGACGTATCACTATTCGGAATGGGTTATATGACACAAAGGTCCTCTCCCGGCTTAACCGAATAAAGAGCGTTTGTTTTAAAAACAAATCAAGTGTCATTTCAAAGGCAAATATTGATAGTCGGTTATTTAACTATCAACATCATTCACAACAATCAACCAATTTAAATATTTTTTTCCAAATTATTAAATTTCAAATCTCATATTTTTTCTCAAATTATTAAATTTCAAATCTCTTCGCGAGATACGGTTTAACACTTCAACCATTTGAAAACAATTTCAAATCACTTTCATTTAACCCAATTAAATAAATCCTTATCGATTTATTCCAAATTTACACCCCAATCAGTAAATTTATTTCCACACTTCATCACTTTGAAAACCAATTTCAAATCATATTTTCCACACTTTAAAAATAAACCAACGTTTATTTTAAAACAAATTTCCTTTTCCTTTATAAATTCTATTCGGAATTTACATTCTCAAATATTCACTTTTTATACGATTTCAAATCGATTTTTCAAATATTGACTTTCAATCCCAAATCAGCTTTCAAATTGATTTCTCAATTTTATTTCAAACCCCAAATTGATTTCTAAATATTTACTTCAACACCGAATCAAATTTCAAATTGATTCTAATTTTAATACCAAATCCCAACTCATTTTACAAATCGGTTTCCAAATTTATTCTCAACACAAAAATCAATTTTTCATTCAACACCAAATAAATTTTCATATCGATTCCCCGAAGATTTATTTTTCAAATACCAAATCAATTTCAAATTGGATTTCTAGAAATTTATCACTTTTAAAAATAAATTCCTTAATCTTTTCCAAACCCTTTAAAATTCCATTTTTCAATAAATTTTCCAATTTTCGAATAATACTATTCCAAATCCATTTATAAAAAATCTTTTCCCATATTTTTGAATTTATTCAATAAGATTTCAAATCAACTTTTTACTGTTAAATTCCTTCTTTTAAATTCACTCAATTCTTTCGAAAGAATTTACTAAAAATTTCCAACTTTAATTTCAGAAATCCAATTTCATTTATTTCTGGTATCCAACGATACCAAAAGTACATACGGCTAAATTATAGCCTTCAACAAATTCAATCACAGATATAATGATACACAGATTATAAATAATCAATCACCCAACATATGAAACCAATTCAGATGTTTTGAGGAATCCTGTTGGATCCCTCCAACCTGTTTCCCTGCATCCACAGATGTTAGCACAATACCAATTCCACTTCGAGGTGGAATATCACGGTATATGGGATTTTATAAAATATCATCCGCTATTATGCGGCGCAATAGGGTCTCATCCGCTATATAATGCGGGAAATCACAACTGCAATATATACATATGCCAATATATATATATATATTGCTATATATATATAGATATATCCTACTATATCTAATATCACATCTAAACAGACAATCAAATCAATAACTGAAAATTCCACTTTTCATTTGAGTGAGAAGATCTCACCTTAGCTTTATATTTTGTAATCCATTTTCATTCTCGGCTTGATTCCTTTGAATTTTAACCTTGTACAAACAATTTATACAATTTATTAATAACTTTTTCCCAATCAAATATTTAAATTTGTATTTGATAGTTCAAACTAATTAATGATTTGTTTTTAATAAATTTCCCTTTTTAAAATAAATTTCTTTCTTTTAAATGTTTATCTATATATATATATATACCACTTTGAATATAACAGTAATTTATTTCATTGTAAAATAATATATATATATATATATATCGAAAAATCTATTTTCATATAACTTCAACCCTTTAAAATTTCCTGTTATTATCATTAACATTTAAAATACATAACTGCATATATAAATATATACTTCACTGTTTATAATATTTTCCTTCTTCTGACCTATATAAACTTTACTGTAATTTTTAAATAAACTATAGATTTCAAATACATATACGCGTTTATTGGATCGAATCTAATTTTGAGAAATAAGTTCGAATACCTCACTGCATTCACTGTCTCGAGCTCGAACGCGCACGCAGCCACGCCAGTCACGCATCGCCGACCTTCCATGCATTCGCGAGCTCGAGTTTCTCCATCGCCTGCCGATCGCTTGCTCGACTTTGAGCCTATGCCCACACGCCTTCGAGCATGCAAAACCCTAGAAGATCACGACCAGAAAACTCGCGATACTCCCTCCTACGCTTGAATTCGTGACATCGCCTATTCGCCATCGCCGACCCCAATTTGAAGTCGAAGTCGTCCCCTGCCGAGATCGAGACCACCAGACTTCGCCACTTCGAACGCCTCACGCTGCCTCACTCGAGCCCATGGCCAAAACCCACATATCGATCTTGCCTTGCGATTCAATTCGAAATCGAGTTCGATTTATTTAAAATAGAAGAAGCGGCCATGATTCTCGTGTTGACTAGGGAAATCGTGATTTTTAAAATGGTCGCCGTTTATTTTATTTTCAAATGAAGATAGTTTTTTCGTTCTTTTCTTTCTTTTCTCATGTATTTTAATAGAGAAGGAAGGGGACAAAAGAACGTGATTTAACAAAGAAGAGTCATGCTTGCCTTACCTCTACAGCATTTCGATGGGGAAGGCAAAGTACTGGTGTTGACTAATTCCAAATTTAAATTTAAATTGAATTCGATACCGCCTCGATAAATGCAACTCAAAATCTCAACCTCCTATCAAGACGTGCCGCTGGGCGTTCATAATGTTATACGCCTATTCCGAACCCAATAAAAAAGGTTTCGACTCCAAATTCGATCGTATGGAGAAGATAGCTTTTTGGACCAGTTATAATATTAAATCTTCGATTAAATTTCAGCGCGTTTGCTTATCGTACGGCCACACGATCACTCCAAACATTACGAAAATTGAAATCCGATAATAATACAATATTACGGATCCAATGGAACTGGTTTCGTCGAATTCCGAGACTGTGCCCCGGAACTCTATTTTTAAATTCAATTTAAACAACTAAATTTCAAAACTGAACAAAACAGTTCCAAATTCGATTCTAAAGCTTTTATTATCTTCAGTATAATCAATATGAATTTTCTAAGCCTTCAGATAAATTTTTATCAGCTTAAGACTGAAGATTCAAATTTTTACCTAGTTTCAATAATTAAATTCAATAATTTAATCGCCAAATTCATTCTGATATTTGAATTTCAAATTAAATTACCATTCGAATATTTAAACTCAATTAAATATTCACTTTTAAAATGTCAAAAATTCAGGGTCGTTACAATCTTCCCCCCTTAAAAGAATTTCGTCCCGAAATTACAAGTTAGGAAGAATGCCCCAATATCCGTTAACTATTTTACCAAACCAAACAGTTTTATCAAATTTTCAAAACAAATATTTTTACTAAAGATTCGTTATCACTTTAACTAACTTTCCACAATCAACCATAAGTTCCAAATAATATAGTTTTCTTAACAATTCAAATTTAAATTCAAATTCAAATTTTTGAATTCAAAATTTTATCAAAAATTTTCTAACTCTCGAAATTTTAAAAAAAATTTGCCAACGTCTCCTTTGCGCGGCTAACTCGGTACGACTACAAAACGTCCCTACGGACTCTTAAATCCCAATAGAAAACAAAATGCCAAGTGGCAAAATCAGAATCTCATCAAATTTCATACTGAAATTTAAATACATACCTTTTGGTCGAGCAATTTAAATTATCTTCAAAATCGAAAATCCAATTCCATTTTCCTTAGCCTTTACAATCCCTGTATATTTTACTGAACAATAATGTCCAAATTCACTTATTGGATTTCCCAATACAAATTTACTTAAGAATTTCATTCATTCATTTCTTAAGTGCAATCTAAGTATTACATACTTCTTATATTTGTTTTTACTTCATTAACAAAGTTATATATTCATTTCCATTCAACTTTACGTTTTCAATTCCATTTGAATTTAATTTGATAATTTCAATTCTATTTGGAATTTATTTTATCTTCAAAAATTTACTTAGTGAAAATTCAATATTCACTTTTTCCAAAACTTTCAACTTCGACCAAAACAATGGTTTTCAGTTCTACGTTTCCATTACAATTTGAAAAACAAATTTTTCGTTAACAAAATTTTCCAAATTTTTTTCTTCTAACTCCCAGTGAAAACACTTAAAAAAATCCTTTTTAAAAAATGGATATGGAAAGCACGTTCCCCCATGGATCACAGTTACTCGGCGGTTTCGCTACTATCCCAGTAGAATCACTTGTAACTGTAGATTTCACATCTCTTGAATTTCGCCATGGTTGTTGCCATAGATCGTAGTTCACACGGCGGTTACACCACTATCCCAGTGGAATCGTTTGTAACCGTAGGCATCTCGCCCCTCGAATTTCGCTATGGCATCTAGATCGCAGTTTACATGGCGGTTGCTCCACTATCCCAGTGGAATCGCTTGTAACTGTAGGCATCACACCTCTCGAATTACGCTAGCATACATCATGATCAATCAACATGATCCCATCCCGATCATATGGACACTCATACCGAGTTCCAACACCTTCACAATTTTTTCAATGGAAGGTACTTTTTCATATCCTTAGTTTAGAAAACCTAATATGTCATATATGTATAGTATTTCATTTCCAATTGATTCCATTCAATTTTTAATTGGCATTCCATTAATCAAACAAATCTCATTGAAAACCATTCAAATCTATTCCATCTACTAATTTAATTAGTATATTCACTCATCCATTTTAAATTTCAAATTTCCATATTCAATTCGTCTCGAATTTATTTTATCAATAACAAGGAAATTTCAATTTATTTTTCTTTCTTACTTACTTGAATTTATATACAAATTCAAACCATTTCATTCAACTCACAATTCAATTTTGATTTACTAACTCAACTTCCAATTCACTATTTCATGAATTAATAATTTATCAAGTTAGTTTACTTGAATTCAATCCATTTTATTTTATTCCTCCAAGTTTGGATTTTTTATTCAACTTGATTCAAATCAATCTCATTTCAGTTTCCAATTCCAATTCATTTATTTACAAATGTAGCTTCATTTGTTCATTCATAAATTCATTCATTTTCAATTTGAATCTCATTCCAATCAGATTTCAAATATTTTATAAGTTATCAAATTATTTACATTCCATTGATGAATTTTATTTCAAATACCTCCTTGGAATTCTATTCCAAATTATAAATCACATTTAAAATTTACACTTACAAATTTCATTCGTATATGAATTTTATTTCCTTATCTTTTTCAATTCATATTTATAAATTTCATTTGTCAAATGAATTTATCTTCAAAATTTTGGTTATACCATTATTTCTCATTCAATTCCATATAATAATGATAATATTTCAATATTATCTCTTCCTAACAACCAAGCATCCATATACTATGATAATTCATAGAAAATCAATTCTTTTCTATACAAAAATAGTTTTGGGCAAAATTATTTCATTTACCCTATTTTAAAATAATACTGTGTCAGTTTATTTTGTTTAAGAGTTTAGAAATCCCTATCTGTTATAGTTGGCCACCCTGCACCGACCAGAATCTATAAACAATCAACTGATAAGTCAACACAATACAAAACAAATTTTTGTATTCGCTAACAAATACGCGCTCATATCTATTATTACACTCACACTCATTCTAGAGTACAACTGACTCTATCTCTAATGAGTAACACCCAACAGAGCCAGGGTTGTCGCATAACCGGCTGCTCTGATACCACTTGTAACGACTCGACTTTTCGATGCTCGAAAGTCGACATTAATACGTCCACTATATCAAATGTCGCGCAATCGAATGCCGAAAAACCGAACCATTAGGGTTACAAAAAAGAGGTAGAAGTAGACAGAAGAAAAGAAAGAACAGAAAACCAGAAATAGAAACAATATCAGAGTCTCACATTCGCAGCGGAACAATATATAAAAGATGAATCAATAATCTTTAAAACAAAAGACTATATCAGTTTATACATACATCAATCAGAGTCAATATACAACTCAATACAACAATGGACAGTTATATAAACTTGTCCTCATACAGAATACACAGCGGAATAAATAAACAAGTACGGTAGTACGCTTCGCCATCCAGCTCATCTCCAAAGCTCCAGAATATCCAGAATATCCTGATAACATAACTCTAGGCTGCCCGTGTGGAAAATTATGGGCACCCAGAGTTTAGAAAGGGAACAATAAACTCCGAGTCAGTCATAGTGACTGGTGTGAGATCGTAAAACAGTTATTTTCACAAAGAAAATAAAACAATTTCGCAATGCTTTTGGAAAATGAAACTACCATAAGGCCTCCCGCCACACACACAATGCAAACGCAGAATTGGAGGAGATTTCCCCTTATGATAGTCAAAAATGCTTACTATGCAGAATCAGTTGATATTATTATTAATGTCTAGTGTGGAAAACATTTCGAAAGTATAATATCAATCTTAGCCAACATACAACCATTGTTGTATGTCTACTATAGCTACTATGTTCAGTAGCAGGTTACCGCCACATTCCATAGCAGGTAATACAATTAAAAACCGTACAGGGTTCATATTGTTTCTTTGGATTTCCAACAAATGGTAGGCAAAGGAACTTCCTTACCGAAATAGAAACGCCGTTGGAAAGACGCCCTGAGAACCTAATCGGATCTCTACAAACACAAGGCCGACGCTACCTCACGCTCTAACCGAGCTGTAACTAGGTAACTAACACACGAGCTATGCCATCCCCCGGTCGTTACCAACCTTTATCCGAGGATCCTCAATCACAAAGCAACAACCACAAAGTATAATAACTGTGCAGCATCAACATAGGTAAAATATCTGGTCTCCATACCATGATATCACTTTTTATCCAGAAGGAAATGGCATACCCTAGGGGCGCTACCCCTAAAAACCTTTGCCGCAAGATTCCTGTTTCGACCATTACCGGGTTGTGAGGCTCGACGAAGTCTCGTCCACAAAGCCACGCTTTGATCAACAAATGATCAACAGCACTTCGTATGCCACATTACCAAATTGGGAATGTATCACTAGTAACCATCAACTACATAACCTCTGAGCTCGTATGTCTCAGAGAAGGGTGTTAAGCTAAGAGAATAAATTCTCCGCCACCAACAGAAATGTATTTGATAGAAACCAGCTTTACATCTCAAAGTGTAATGTTAGACACACATCCATACAAGTCTGTTCCGGGATCGAACGGAACCGAAGGCACTTCCAAAGAAGCCCTTGCAATCGGATATTCACTAATCACGTCCGGACTTCCCATCATAAAAGGAGTGATATAAATCTCTATACCGGAGCAACTCGGTGCAGATACATTCGACAGGTTGTCTTTTCATTTTCACAAATATCCGGTCTTCACACCGGTCTTCAAATGCAATCCATTCACGACGTATCACTATTCGGAATGGGTTATATGACGCAAAGGTCCTCTCCCGGCTTAACCGAATAATGAGCGTTTGTTTTAAAAACAAATCAAGTGTCATTTCAAAGGTAAATATTGATAGTCGGTTATTTAACTATCAACAACATTCACAACAATCAACCAATTTAAATATTTTTTTCCAAATTATTAAATTTCAAATCTCATAATTTTTCCCAAATTATTAAATTTCAAATCTCTTCGCGAGATACGGTTTAACACTTCAACCATTTGAAAACAATTTCAAATCACTTTCATTTAACCCAATTAAATAAATCCTTATCGATTTATTCCAAATTTACATCCCAATCATTAAATTTATTTCCACACTTCATCACTTTGAAAACCAATTTCAAATCATATTTTCCACACTTTAAAAATAAACCAACGTTTATTTTAAAACAAATTTCCCTTTCCTTTATAAATTCTATTCGGAATTTACATTCTCAAATATTCACTTTTTATACGATTTCAAATCAATTTTTCAAATATTTACTTTCGATCCCAAATCAGCTTTCAAATTGATTTCTCAATTTTATTTCAAACCCCAAATCAAATTCCAAATTGATTTCTAAATAACACTGAATCAAATTTCAAATTTATTCTAATTTTAATCCCAAATCATTTTACAAATCGGTTTCCAAATTTATTCTCAACACAAAAATCAATTTTTCATTCAACACCAAATAAATTTTCATATCGATTCCCCGAAGATTTATTTTTCAAATACCATATCAATTTCAAATTGGATTTCTAGAAATTTATCACTTTTAAAAATAAATTCCTTAATCTTTTCCAAACCCTTTAAAATTCCATTTTTCAATAAATTTTCCAATTTTCGAATAATACTATTCCAAATCCATTTATAAAAAATCTTTTCCCATATTTTGGAATTTATTCAATAAGATTTCAAATCAACTTTTTACTGTTAAATTCCTTCTTTTAAATTCACTCAATTCTTTCGAAAGAATTTACTAAAAATTTCCAACTTTAATTTCAGAAATCCAATTTCATTTATTTCTGGTATCCAACGATACCAAAAATACATACGGCTAAATTATAGCCTTCAACAAATTCAATCACAACTGCAATATATACATATGCTATATAATGCGGGAAATCACAACTGCAATATATACATATGCTAATATATATATATATATATTGCTATATATATAGATATATCCTACTATATCTAATATCACATCCAAACAGACAATCAAATCAATAACTGAAAATTCCACTTTTCATTTGAGTGAGAAGATCTCACCTTAGCTTTATATTTTGCAATCCATTTTCATTCTCGGCTTGATTCCTTTACAATTTTAACCTTGTACAAACAATTTATACAATTTATTAATATTTTTTTCCCAATCGAATAATTAAATTTGTATTTGATAGTTCAAACTAATTAATGATTTGTTTTTAATAAATTTCCCTTTTTAAAATATATTTCTTTCTTTTAAATGTTTATCCATATATATATACCACTTTGAAAATAACAGTAATTTATTTCATTGTAAAATAATATATATATATATATAGATCGAAAAATCTATTTTCATATAACTTCAACCCTTTAAAATTTCCTGTTATTATCATTAACATTTAAAATACATAACTGCATATATAAATATATACTTCACTGTTTATAATATTTTCCTTCTTCTGACCTATATAAACTTTACTGTAATTTTTAAATAAACTATACATTTCAAATACATATACGCGTTTATTGGATCGAAATTAATTTTGAGAAATAAGTTCGAATACCGCACTGCATTCACTGTCTCGAGCTCGAACGCGCACGCAGCCATGCTAGTCACGCATCGCCGACCTTCCACGCATTCGCGAGCTCGAGTTTCTCCATCGCCTGCCGATCGCTTGCTCGACTTCGAGCATGCAAAACCCTAGAAGATCACGACCAGAAAACTCGCGATACTCCCTCCTGCGCTTGAATTCGTGACATCGCCTATTCGCCATCGCCGACCCCAATTTGAAGTCGAAGTCGTCCCCTGCCAAGATCGAGACCACCAGACTTCGCCACTTCGAACGCCTCGCGCTGCCTCACTCGAGCCCGTGGCCAAAACCCACATATCGATCTTGCCTTGCGATTCAATTCGAAATCGAATTCGATTTATTTAAAATAAAAGAAGCGGCCATGATTCTCGTGTTGACTGAGGAAATCGTGATTTTTAAATGGTCGCCGTTTATTTTATTTTCAAACGAAGATAGTTTTTTCGTTCTTTTCTTTCTTTTCTCGTGTATTTTAACAGAGAAGGAAAGGGAGACAAAAGAACGTGATTTAACAGAGAAGAGTCGTGCTTGCCTTACCTCTACAGCGTTTTGATGGGGAAGGCAAAGTACTGGTGTTGACAAATTCCAAATTTAAATTTAAATTGAATTCGATACCGCCTCGATAAATGCAACTCAAAATCTCAACCTCCTATCAAGATGTGCCGCTGGGTGTTCATAATGTTATACGCCTATTCCGAACCCAATAAAAAAGGTTTCGACTCCAAATTCGATCGTATGGAGAAGATAGCTTTTTGGACCAGTTATAATATTAAATCTTCGATTAAATTTCAGCGCGTTTGCTTATCGTACGGCCACACGATCACTCCAAACATTACGAAAATTGAAATCCGATAATAATACAATATTACAGATCCAATGGAACTGGTTTCGTCGAATTCCGAGACTGTGCCCCGGAACGCTATTTTTAAATTCAATTTAAACAACTAAATTTCAAAACTGAACAAAACAGTTCCAAATTCGATTCTAAAGCTTTTATTATCTTCAGTATAATCAATATGAATTTTCTAAGCCTTCAGATAAATTTTAATCAGCTTAAAACTGAAGATTCAAATTTTTATCCAGTTTCAATAATTAAATTCAATAATTTAATCGCCAAATTCATTCTGATATTTGAATTTCAAATTAAATTACCATTCGAATATTTAAACTCAATTAAATATTCACTTTTAAAATGTCAAAAATTCAAGGTCGTTACAAGCTTGAAACTATAACATTAGCAATAACAACAAAATTGACCACAATAGCATAACCTTTAACTCCAAGTAATACAGCGACGATCACATTAACAACAACACTAACAATGACATTACAACCAATACTTACGTCATCAAATGATCGATGCAAAACTAAGATCTATTATAGGAAACTAGTTTCCTTCAACCTCTTTGATGTCTATGGTACTCTTCAAGTTTCTTCTCCATATACATCCTTTGAACTGGATTGAGTTTGTTTAAGTTGCAAGTTAAAAGAGCCATATCATCGGCTCTTTGTTGTCGAGCTAATTCTTATATTCTTAACTCTAGCTCATCATTTCTTAACTTTTTTTTTCATCATGCTACCATTGTTTTTCCATTGCCCTTTCAATTCTCTTTATTTCTTTTGTTTCCAGGTGTAATTTGTTTGCATCTTCAACGGTCATCATACGCTCTCCAATATGTTCATAATGTGCAATATGATCGGAGGTGGTTTTTTCCTGCCCTTGAACCTTCCTGGCGACCTACCACCCGTACTAGTTGTGAAGGGGATGTCTTTATGTGGATCAAAACTATCGAGGTTGGATTCATCGCTCATCTTTCGAGAAAGAAAGCGCATTACTGAATGTTCTTCTCGTGCCCGACTTCATTTTTCCTCTTTTACAAGTATGTCATAGCAATGGTGCAAGTTGAATGGTTGATTATTATGTTCAGACATATACACTTCATTTGCTTGATTGAGCTATAGATGATGAAGTATTATAAGAATAATAAAACATAAAACTTGATAATTTGAAGCCCAAATGTTATGTCATTTTCCCCTCTTTGATGTCTTGAATGTAGACCGGCCATTATTTCTTTCCAACGTTGACAAGCGGCGTTTTTCTTTTCCAAGGCTGCTTCAATGAATCAACCATTCTTGGAAGACTGTTTGAACTTCGAAGGTTGAACAAATTGAGTACAGAATTCCAAAAGGAAGTTTCACTTTGGCTCATACCTTTCTTATTATCTCTAGAATATTCAACCCAGCAGAATGCTAATTTAGCTTGCTCATCCGGCAATCATTTAACCATTTTTTTGGCTTTTGTTTCCGCATTGGCAGATTCGGTAATGTTGATTCTCGTTGGTTGATTTCGCCTAGTTTGACTAGAAGACAAATTAGAATTCCTATAAACGTCTCATTCTTCGGCTATTTCATTGACATCGAATTCGGTTTCTTGATTTTCAAATATGTTGTCTCCAAATTGATTATTGAGATTTCTCCATAAATTTTGTGAATGATAAGGCATGCAATTCTGACCGTTGTTGGCTATTGGGAGATACATAGTTTTGATCGTAGTTAAAGTTTTGTTGAAACAAACTATTCTGCGAATAATTCACATTTTGAGAATTTTGGTACTAGTTCGAATCTTATTGAGAATAATAGATATTTTAATTTTGATGTGGCTGATACGAATTTGGTGCTTGCTGAGAATGAAATTGATTCTGACCGTATTGAAAATTATACATATGCTGATTGAATTGAGCCGGAGTCTGATTATCTGACCGCAGTTGAGATAGAAATCTAGGTGATGAAGATTTCTAAGATTTTTCTTTTAAATATTTCGACATTGCTGATATTGCAGAAAGTGTATTGAGGAGAGTAAAGTTTATAATTGAAATGGTGCAAATAAAATTTTGAAATTTGAAAGTTATATAGAGGGACAGACAATGGTGGTGAAAGATAATTTTGGTGCAGCCGTTGGGTCTTAGCCGGTTAAATAGCGGGCTAAGTGCCAACGGCTTGTATGTGGCTGTTGGCACTTAGCCGGCTAAGTGCCAACGACTATATAATAGTCGTAGGCTTAGCTGGCGAAAATAAAGTCGGTTAGCCGGCTTTATTTTGGCCCACCAAGAAGCAACCTAGGGGGTGGCTTTGGCAACCTTCTGGGTTGCCAAAGCAACCCCATAACGCTCAACCGATTCCTTGTTGGGGTCGGTTGCTTCCCAACCATGATACGGTTGGGAATGCTCTGAAGGTATGCATCATGTTCTAATGAAAATAGACCCAAAACTATTTGATATTTAAATGGAATGTCAAATAAAGATCGGTACCTCTTTTTTTTCATTTTTTCTTTTGTTGTTAACGACTTTCGGGTGCAATGTTGAAGTGTTTAGTGAAATTATTAAAACAATTATTTCGACGAGCATTACGGTATGCGCTTTGCGCGTAAATTATTTTCTACAAATTGTATATGTTTCAACGCATTCAAAAAAACACAAATATTTAATCATATTTTGCATTGAAATCATATGTGGTTTGTTTGAGATTTTATTTCTATGTTCCAATTTTTTTTTTGCAGTTTCATTTTTTATTTCTATTATTAATTAATAAATAAATAATTTATAAATAAAGTTATCTGTTAGATCATATTTTAAAGTGATTAAGATTTCATAATATTTGTAAAGGGTGTTTTTGGAAATTGTTAAAAAATTATTTAATAGATCATATTCTTTAAGTGATATTAAGGTGTTTTTCTAATATTTTGGAGGGACATTTTTATTAGTTTAGATTTTTTATTTATTAGTATTAAACAATAAAAAATGAAATTTTAAAGAATGTTAATTTGTTAAATCCTATTTTAAGTGATATTAAGGTTTGGTAATATTTGGATGAGACATTTTGAATTTATAAAAAGAAAAAAAAGTTTAACTGGGAGATCATACTTTTATGTGGTATTAAGATTTGGCAAATTATGTAGAGGGCGTTTTGAATTTGTAAAAAAAAATTAATTGTTAGATACTATTTTCATGTAATTTAAGATTTGTAATATGTATTTTTGGTAATTCATGCTGGCACCAAAAAAATATGACACCAAACAATTACAACTATTATTAAAGATATATTATTAAATAATAAAAAATGAATTTGTAAAGAATGTTTATCTATTAAATTCTATTTTTAAATGACACTAAGGTTTGCTGATAAAAAATATAGAAAAATATAAGCACGGAAGAAGTTGCAAGAAAAATTAGTCTTGGGACAACAAGTTTGTTTTTTAGTCTGAAGGACACCCTTTAGTGTGAATAGAAAAATAGTTGCAACTATCATTCTGTGATTTACACTAAAAAGTGTTTTTAAGCTTAAAAAGCAAACTTCCTGTCTCTTGAACTAAATTTTTCTCATCTTTTTCCCCAGGCTAAAAGTCCCTTGCTAATATTTGTATGGAGCATTTTGAATTTGTAAAAAAATTTACTTGATACATCCTACTTTTATGTAATATTAAGATTTAGAAAATTTTGCATAGAGGCGTTTTGAATTAGTAAAAATATAATAATTATCAGATCTTATTTTACAAACGGGTCCTACAAATTAAATGTAGTCTTCAAGGTAGGCAAATTAGACTTGAAAAGTCAGTCAACTGATAAACCTGATTCCATGTTCGATGCGACCTTTTTGGATTGTTGTAGATTTATGATGTACACAGTCATTAACGCGATAGATGCTGAATGTGTTTTTTCTCTTTATCTTTTTTCCATCATTGATTGCATAGGCACATGGTTTGAAATATGAGGACAAAATTTTATACGTTTACAATATACGGACTAGGGGTACTACATGAAGGACAACCATGCCGGTATTTGAATTATTCTTTTTCTATATTGAATTATAGTAGCGACCTCTTCCCATTAAAGCGTGATCTGTCTGAATATGACATGCAAAGAGAACATTCATTTTGACGGCTATTTGTCGTTGACGGCGATCGTTAGCCGTTGAGCAACTGCTCGTCGATCAATTTTTCGACGGCTCCGTCGACGATTTTTCGACGGTCTTCATCGGACTGTTCGACAGCTTTCATCGCCTCATCGAGTACACGTGACAATCATGTAAGGTCTCACGTTTGGGTCAAATGATTGTCGCTAGCCGTCGAAAACTAAAACACATAAGACGTCACCAGCCGTCGAAATCCTTAAGTTTTTTTTATTCCCGTGTTATCCATGCCTCAAACAACTCAGATACAACCAGTATTTTAAAGATCCAACTTAAAGCGCTACGGCTCTGAAAATGAAATAACTTGCGTGTGCGTGAACCTACGGATTAACCTCAAAATCCTGAAATAACCTTTAGACCGATCTCTTTTAACCTAACGGTTCTTTAAATTTGCGGAATAAATATTGTTTCATACTTCATTTTTTTACATAATTAATTTAACAAATAATTTTATAATATTAGCCACTAAATTATTGGAATATTTTAACGCTTTTGGACAACATAATATATTATTACTATACATTTTACGAATTATCATTGAACCGATCTTTTTCATCTTAAAAATAAGGAAACTTACAATTTTATGTTAAAAATGTGTTAAAAAATTATTCCAATTAATATTTGTTACGAAGTGCTTAAAAATATTTGTTTTAAATTTCAGTATATTAATTAAAATTGGTTAAATTTTAAAATTAATTAAAATAATTTACATTTAAATAATAAAAATAAAAATTAATGATCAACTCGGTTCTCACGATCTAACCGATTGAACCACTAAAATATTTAACCTTGCACCAATACGGTTTGACTAACGATTCGATCTTCAAAACTATGGATACAACAATATATGTCGCAGCCCAATTTTACATATATAGATCATTTGTATTAAAGCTCAAATCACACATATCACATCTATCACATCAATAATAAAAATATATCGATAAATACGATAAACCAACCTCAACCATTCAACCACAAAACTCAAACATTCTCAAAATTTATCATACATCAAATCAAACCAGACTTAATCATCTCAAAGTGTATATAACTCTCATATCACCTTACCTTACAGTATCAAAGTGCATACATATAGAATATTTCAACTTAAATAAAAAAATCATAGGTACTCATCATCACTTCGAGGTCCCTATGACGAAGGAAATCTACAACGTTGTTGCATATATGCAAAAAAAAATGTGACATCAAACGTTTTACAACTATTATTAAAGATTCACATGGAACGGTGAAATGGTACAAACGAATATTTTATCATCTTTTTGACCTGTAATCATAATCCAACCATTATTATCAAAATTAAGCACCCATATATCTCGATCAACGGGTTCACCTATCATCCATTTCTTCCCGGTAACTAGCCTGGTAACTAGCCTCGGAATTCTTCTTCCTCAAAAGTTATAATCAGTAAGCTAACCATTTTATATTGCTACCTGTATATATCCTGTTCGATACCCATACGGCTTGATTATGCAAGAGTCAATAGTAATTGCTAATTACAAACGGGTCCTACAAATTAAAAGTGGACTTCACGGTAGGCAAATTAGACTTGAAAAGTCAGTCAACTGATAAAACAGATTGATACATAATTCCACATATGGTTTGAACTTTGAAATATGAGTACAAATTTTATACGTTTACAGGATAAGGACTAGGGGTGCTGCATGAAGGACAAACCATGCTAGCATTTGAATTATTCTTTTTCTACATTGATCTCTAAGTAGCCACCTCTTCCCATTAAAACTTGGTCCATCTGACTATGAGAATTTCGAACTTTTCATTTCTGTTTACATGTATAATCTTTTATTCGACATGTGTATTAGTAACTTCTTGAGATAAAATAAATAGGTTTTATGTATCGATGTTCTAATCATTTAAACACAAAAATTGGATGCACAAGAGTGCTTGCAGTAATTAAGTATTGATCATTTTAATTTGCATGTCAATCCTAAACTATGTTTTTTCATACTTGGAAATCTTTTGTTTGTTGTTTTATAGATACTAAGTTTTAGTCCGCTTTGAAGTAACTCAAAGGCGACTTGCTAATAAGTAGTGAAGGAAATGAATTCATCTGTTAAAACAAATATTAATATTCAGATTAATCGCTGGGTTGGTTCACATAGAATTATTGTTGCTCACTAACTTAACTTGGACCTTCGTAGGCTATGGAAATATGTATATTTTTTGCCAAAAAAGATCACATTACGATATATTTTTTACAAACTAGAAAAAACATGTAATCGATTAGACACACTCAAAATATGTATATCACAAAAGTTGATATGAATATTCACGTAACTATTAGACTAGACTTATCCATGGTACCGGTACCATTTAGAATTCATAAAGAACGTAGCATGTTATTGAAGTGTGAAATGTCTTGCCTTGAGCCGCCCAAAAGTGTGAAATGCCTTACCCTTTAAAATTGCAATCTTTGATTAAGGTAAACTGACGCAGCGGATATTTCAAAAACAATGTAGATCGTATAATGTAGCAATAGGTGGATTGATGAATGCTGAAATGCCTGAATTCGTTGATCCGAAGATACCGAACTCTAGCTATCTCGAACTCGTTGATCGCGCACGATACCGGGTTCAAAGATCTTCAATTCTTCAAGCGTTGATCAAGCGCACTTGATTCCGCGAATCGGCTTCTACAATCGTTGAATCGAGCGCACTCGATTATCCGAAAGAGGAGATAGGAGGTTACACTCAACTACCAATTTGAATGAAAGCACAAAGCAATCAAAAGAGAATTTTATTCAATATTCAACAACCTTTACAAGTGAGACTCACGACCTATTTATAGACGAACAATTTTACAACAGAAATTTCTCCAACTCCTAAGTCGTTTCCGACTCATAGCTACGCTCTACGACTCATCATAAGTCGTATACGACTTATCAACTTACAATACAAATGTCACAACCAGGTACACGACTTAACGACTTAACAAATCCACACTCCTTATTTACAAAGCATACGACTCACGACTTATTACAAGAAAGCTTAGCGACTTAGCAAACAGAAAATACAACATAGAAAAATACATCTTTTAAGTCGTTGCCGACTTATCAACTCCATTCGACTCATCATATTTACAAACAGACGCCATAAGACTTATACTCCAGTAGCGACTTAGAAAACAACGGTTCAGATTAACTCGTCAGGAGAATCTACGGCATGGATTAAAACGGCATCAGAATATACAGCTCCAGGCCTCTACGACTTAACCCAGTTTCGATAAGTCGTGGACGACTTATACCAGCCTCGCCCTTGAGTCGTGGATGACTCATC
The DNA here is from genome assembly GCA_030737815.1 of Allium fistulosum. Taxonomy (NCBI): domain Eukaryota; kingdom Viridiplantae; phylum Streptophyta; class Magnoliopsida; order Asparagales; family Amaryllidaceae; genus Allium; species Allium fistulosum. The sequence goes on from CM060903.1 coordinate 55,543,007, forward strand.
ACCGCCTCCTTAAGTCGTAGTCGACTTATGCCTTCCCCTTTGGTTTTTCAGATGAGTCGTGGACGACTCATCACCGCCTCCTTAAGTCGTAGTCGACTTATGCCTTCCCCTTTGGTTTTCCAGATGAGTCGTGGACGACTCATCACCGCCTCCTTAAGTCGTAGTCGACTTATGCCTTCCCCTTTGGTTTTCCAGATGAGTCGTGGACGACTCATCACCGCCTCCTTAAGTCGTAGACGTCTCATACGATTCATGCCTGTCTCTATGAGTCGTGGACGACTCATAGCATTGCCCTTAAGTCGTAGACGACTTAAATCTGCCGTGTTAGTTTTATCTCGTGGACGACTCAGGACTTCATCTCTGGGTTTAGCTGCATCATCCTCCCCAGGTTGAGAGAAATTCGTCCTCGAATTTGCACACTCTTCATCCCCAACAAACTCATCCCCATGATATGGTACGAGATGCTTAACATTGAATACGTCAGATGTATACACATCATCTGGCAGCTTCAGTTTATAAGCATTTTCATTGATTCGTTTCACAACTTCCACCGGACCAATTTTCCTGGCTTTCAACTTGTTGTATGCGCCCACTGGAAAACGATCTTTTGTTTATACCGCATAAACCATATCACCTTCATGAAATTCAACATTCCTTCGTTTCAAATCTGCAGATTGTTTATACTTCTCATTTGCTTTCTTTAGTCGTTCTTGAACGATTTTATGACATTCCGTCAACCCTTCAACAAAATCAGCAGCTTTCTTAACTATCCCTTTTGAGTGTGGTATCGCTGTTAAATCCAATGGTCCCTTCGGTAAGCTCGAATAGACAATCTGGAATGGACTGAACCTAGTACTTCGATTCACAGCATGATTATGGGCAAACTCTGCCTGGCATAACTTCACATCCCAACTCTTCAGATTATCTTGAACAAGACACCTCAACAAGTTTCCCAATGATCTGTTAACCACCTCAGTCTGTCCATCCGTTTGTGGGTGATAAGCACTACTAAACTTCAGCTTCGTTCCCACCATTTTCCACAAACTCAACCAAAAGTGACTCAGAAATCGAGTATCTCTATCCGACACAATAGATTCTGGCAATCCATGAAGTCGATAGACCTCCTTGAAAAACAACTAAGCAACATGAACAGCATCCGCCGTCTTCTTACAAGCAATAAAATGTGCCATCTTCGAAAATCTGTCCACCACCACATATATGGAATCGTTACCACGCTGTGTCCTTGGTAATCCCAACACGAAGTCCATACTCACATCAACCCATGGTTTAGTTGGTATCGGTAACGGCATATATAAACCCGCATTAGTCGCAGTTCCTTTCGAAACTTGACAGATATGACATCTCTCAACAAACCTCTCCACTTCTTTCCTCATCGATGGCCAAAAGTAGGATTGTGAAATTAACTGTAAGGTACGGTCTCTTCCAACATGCCCTTCTTCATGTAATTCCTTGATAATTTTCATTCTCAAACTACCCTCCGGTATGCACAGTCGATTCCCTTTGAACAGAAAACCATTTACCATCACGAAATCATCCGTCTTTCCCTCCTTGACTTTATCAACAAATTTTGCAAAGTAAGGATCATTAGTAAATAAGTCTGGCAACATTTCAAACCCCGTCACTTCAACCTTCAGTGTAGTCAACAAATGACTCCTCCTACTCAAAGCATCAGCCACACGATTTGTCACCCCTGACTTGTGTTTAACAACAAAAGTAAACTGTTGCAGATATGCAATCCACGATGCATGTCTCGCTGAAATCTTGTCTTGCCCTTGCAAATGCTTCAATGCTTCATGATCAGTGTAAAGAACGAACTCCTTCTGAAATAGATAGTGTCTCCAGTGTTTAATAGATTGTACAACAGCATAAAACTCCACATCATATGTACTGTATCGCATCTTCGCTCCTGACAACTTCTCACTGAAATATGCAATAGGACGCCCCTTCTGACTCAAACCCCTCCAATCCCAACCTTGGATGCATCAGTATGTAGTTCAAACACCAACTGAAAATCAGGTAGCACTAGAATTGGTGCAGAGGTCAAAAGATTTTTGATTCGTTCAAAAGCAACCCCGGCTTCCTCCGTCCATGCAAACTGTTTACCTTTCATGCAATCTGTAACAGGCGCCATCACACTACTAAAGTGTGGAATAAACCTTCGATAAAATGAAGCCAACCCATGAAAACTACGAACTTCCGTTATCGTCTTGGGCTGCGGCCAATTTCTGATCGCCTCAACTTTACTTTGGTCAACCTGTATTCCTTTCTCTGAAACAACATACCCCAGAAATAAAACACTATGCGTCATGAACACGCATTTCTTCGTTGCAGCATAGAATTGTTCTTGTCGCAATACCATCAGCACTTCTCTAAGATGATTCAAATGTTCCTCTGGACTCCCACTGTAAATAAGAATATCATCGAAATACACCACCACGAATTTCCCAATGAACGGTCGAAAAATCTGATTCATCACCCTCATGAAAGTACTTGGTGCATTAGATAAACCAAATGGCATGACCAACCATTCGTATAGACCCTCCCTGGTTTTAAAAGCAGTCTTCCACTCATCTCCTAGTCTGATACGAATTTGATGATATCCGCTCTTCAAATCTATCTTCGAAAATATATTAGCTTCGCTTATTTGATCTAACAAGTCATCCAACCTCGGCATTGGAAATCTATATCTCACGGTAATCTTATTCAATGCTCGACTGTCAGTGCACATCCTCCACGTTCCATCCTTTTTGGGTACCAATAAAGCTGGTACAGCACAAGGACTCAGACTCTCCTGCACACGTCCCTGCTCAAGCAATTCCTCTACCTGCCTCCGCAATTCTTCATGTTCCTTCGGACTCATTCGATAATGTGGTCTGTGTGGCAATACAGCACTTGGAACAAGATCTATCTGATGTTGTATATCCCTCAACGGTGGCAACTCCGTTGGTAATTCCTCTGGAAATACATCGTCAAATTCTTTCAAAACTGGTTTAACTTCTTCTGGGATTTCAACTTCTTCACTGCTCTCACGCCCAATCAACAAGAATACTTCCGGCTCTTCTTCAACTTCTTTAACAAACTCCTTTAAAGTCAATAAAGTTTTCAGCTCTTCAATTTCTTCTGACTTACTTTCTTCTTGTGATCTCTTCTTCGGAACTAAGATAATCTTCGTGCCTTTAAACATAAAACTGTAGCTATTGGTCCGACCGTCATGTAGTACTGCTCGATCATATTGCCATGGTCTTCCCAATAATAAGTGGCAAACATCCATCTCTACTACATCACACCATATTTCATCTTTGTATTTCTTCCCAATAGAGAATGGAACACGAACTCGTCTATCCACTTTCACTTCTCCTCCTTTTCTCAACCATGCTAACTTGTATGGACTCGGATGTTTCTCTGTTTTCAATTTCAACTTTGTCACAGCCTCGGTTGAGATAATATTATCACAGCTTCCTGTGTCAATCACAAACTTACACACCTTTCCCAGAATAGTACAGGTTGACTGAAAGATATTACTCCTCAACCAACTAGCTTCCTCCTGCTTCGGTGTTAAACACGATCTCCTCAGCATTAGGTTACAACCTTCATCCCCTGACGCAATATCCTGCTTATCCTCCTCAACTGGACTAGAACAATCCTCATCAACATCCTCATCTTCAACCTCTACAATCATGGTTCTCTTCTTTGGTTTTGGACACTCACTGCTTTTATGACCCAATTCCTGACAATTGTAACATTTGAAACCATTGTTAACCCTTGTCTTCTCAACCTCCTTCACCACTAGTCTACTGATAGGTTTAGAAACATTAGAACTTCCTCCAACACCCTTCGCTTGATTGTTAGAATTAGTAAACACACCACTTCCTCGTCTCCCTTGTTTTTCCCAAGCCAACGCTTTCTGATGTGCTTCTGCCACAGATCTTGGATCGAACATATTAACCATATCCTGAATCTGCATTCTCAATCCCCCAATGAACCTGGATGTCAGCTGCTCTTCTGTTTCCATAATATCATTCCTTGCAATGAGTTGATAGAATTCATCAGCATAGTCATTCACAGTTTTCGTCCCTTGTCTCAAGTTTTGCAAACGTTGATACATCAAAGATTGATAATTGTAAGGTAAGAACGTTGCTTTCATCAATTTCTTCATCTTCTCCCAAGATTCAACTTTTGACTTTCCCATTCGTTCACGTGTAAGCTTGGTTTGCTGCCACCATGCCAAAGCTCTACCCCTCAGCCTCGTAGCAACCAACTTCACTCTACGATGTTCTGGAACTTCTTTGAAGTCAAAAATTTCTTCAACATTAGCTACCCAATCTAGAAACTCCTCTGCTTGCATACCACCTTTGAATTCAGGAATTTCAGTCTTCATCCCCGATTCCCACTTGTGATCATACTCAGAATAGTTTCTTCCTTGACCACTTCCTTGAATACTACCACCATCATACTCCTCTTCAAAATCAGATGCATAACGATGTCGATTCTGACCACCAACATCTCTACTCCCATTACGCCTTCCACCTTCCTCCCTTCTATTGACATTCCTCCGTTCACGATCATTCACGTTCCTCCCACGCCCTTGATCATTTTCAACACTTCTGTCTCGATTGGAATGTGGCGAGACTCTACTACCCCCATGGATAGATTCTGGTGAATCCCTTCTCCGATTTTGATTCATCTCCGTCATAAGCCTCTCTAACCGGCCAAATCCTTCGTTAAGCTTTTCACTAAAATTCTCATTGATTCTTTGTTCCATCTCATCAGCTTCTTCTCTTCGATATAAAGCTTCTACGTTTTGGTGGCGATTAGCTCTTCTTGGCGGCATACTGGAAAATCTTCCAACACTTCAAAATTCAAACACAATTCGGACTTTGATCCAAAATGAAACGGATCGAAAACTTCCACTTTGTAGAAAATCGCAATGAACACGATGGACAAAGTTTCGGCCTCCAATACAAATCCGATCAATCAACTTCGAACAATGATGAACAACTTTACTTGCTCACGGCTCAACTTCACACTTCTCGGCCAAACAACTTCAACTTCTAATTGAATAGGTTCCAAGACTCGATCCAGCTATGATTGGCTAGAACAAGCTCTGATACCAAAACTGACGCAGCGGATATTTCAAAAACAATGTAGATCGTATAATGTAGCAATAGGTGGATTGATGAATGCTGAAATGCCCGAATTCGTTGATCTGAAGATACCGAACTCTAGCTATCTCGAACTCGTTGATCGTGCACGATACCGGGTTCAAAGATCTTCAATTCTTCAAGCGTTGATCAAGCGCACTTGATTCCACGAATCGGCTTCTACAATCGTTGAATCGAGCGCACTCGATTATCCGAAAGAGGAGATAGGAGGTTACACTGAACTACCAATTTGAATGAAAGCACAAAGCAATCAAAAGAGAATTTTATTCAATATTCAACAACCTTTACAAGTGAGACTCACGACCTATTTATAGGCGAACAATTTTACAACAGAAATTTCTCCAACTCCTAAGTCGTTTCCGACTCATAGCTACGCTCTACGACTCATCATAAGTCGTATACGACTTATCAACTTACAATACAAATGTCACAACCAGGTACACGACTTAACGACTTAACAAATCCACACTCCTTATTTACAAAGCATACGACTCACGACTTATTACAAGAAAGCTTAGCGACTTAGAAAACAGAAAATACAACATAGAAAAATACATCTTTTAAGTCGTTGCCGACTTATCAACTCCATTCGACTCATCATATTTACAAACAGACGCCATAAGACTTATACTCCAGTAGCAACTTAGAAAACAACGGTTCAGATTAACTCGTCAGGAGAATCTACGGCATGGATTAAAACGGCATCAGAATATACAGCTCCAGGCCTCTACGACTTAACCCAGTTTCGATAAGTCGTGGACGACTTATACCAGCCTCGCCCTTGAGTCGTGGACGACTCATCACCGCCTCCTTAAGTCGTAGTCGACTTATGCCTTCCCCTTTGGTTTTCCAGATGAGTCGTGGACGACTCATCACCGCCTCCTTAAGTCGTAGTCGACTTATGCCTTCCCCTTTGGTTTTCCAGATGAGTCGTGGACGACTCATCACCGCCTCCTTAAGTCGTAGTCGACTTATGCCTTCCCCTTTGGTTTTCCAGATGAGTCGTGGACGACTCATCACCACCTCCTTAAGTCGTAGACGTCTCATACGATTCATGCCTGTCTCTATGAGTCGTGGACGACTCATAGCATTGCCCTTAAGTCGTAGACGACTTATATCTGTCGTGTTAGTTTTATCTCGTGGACGACTCAGGACTTCATCTCTGGGTTTAGCTGCATCATAAACCTTGTGCTAATCAGCATAAGTACTATCCAAAATGGAGGTAAAGGTTTTGCTAATCAGCACAAACACTCTGCAACTTCTCTCCCAAGTAGCGTGGTACAGTTGAGGGAAAATATAAGACTAGAGCAAATGTTGACTTATCAAGTGCATGAGTAGGGATGATGGTGGGTGATATTGAGTTTCTTGTGAATATAATAACTACGTATGCAACATACAAGGCAACACACACATTAACTTAAACATATATGTAAGAGTAATACAGAAAGGTAACCATCGAACATAGGTATGATAGAGGGAAACAAAAAGAAGTAGAATTATATTGCATACGTTGATTAATTGCTACACGGTAAATAAAGAAATTTAAATTTGTGGAAAATAGACAGAAAAACAAACTTTGAAAAAAAAAATTAATCTGAAAGACACCGAATTTCATTTTGGGACTGAAGGACAAACTTTGAAAAAATTTAGACTATAGAAAAATGCTAATTATAATTAATATTTTGTACAGGGTAAAACTAGCATTCTCCTCCAACCTAATTTTTTTTTAAATTTGTCTTTTAGCCTAAAAGTGAAACTTGGTTTCTTTCAAACTAATTTTTTTTCAAAGTTTGTTCTTCTCTCCAATTTCCTTTATTGAATATAATAATAAATTTTGGTTATTATTACATCGTAGTAACTCATACTTACAAATAGATTCTGGAGAATATTTGGAGAGACATTGTAAATAAACACGCAAAATACTTCGAACTACTAAGGTGATAAACATATCCAAAATAAAATTCAATAATTATCGGACAAACTTTCAAAAGTAAAATACAATAATGGGAGTCCAAGCAGGTATTTCGAAGGAGGATATCTTAATAGATTCATCCATCTCACATATATGGAAGGAGGTTAAATGATTTTAGTAAGAAATGTAGCATTTAAAAATGATTAATGCAGATTGTGTTTTTTTTTGAAACAAAGAACTTTTGAGTTATTTGTTTTTTACATACAAGATTGCTAGATTTATGTTGGTACTCTTTGTGGAAGAATGAGATTTCATAGGAGACTAATCATTTGTTTAGAACAAGCAATCACTTAGTTGACCACTTATTCATGAATAAGCACTTAGAAGATGTTTGTTTCATTAAGCGTTAAGAAGTAAAACACTTATTTGGTGAATAAGTGATGAGCCCGTTTATTTTGTTTTTTCTAGCGCTGAATGCATAATAATAAAAAAATTCATTTATACCATTAATTACATCTATTGAATTATTTTAAGTTTAAGTATCAAATATTCAAAACTTTTTAAAAAACACAACTGGTTGAAGTTCGATGTATCCTGATCTTTTCAAAAATTCAAAATTTGATAACCAATCTTTTTATTTTATATTTTAGCTTAATTGTTAAAAGTTTATTTTATTTTATTTATTAAAGCTAAAATTTTGGAATATAAGAATTTAAAATTTAAATCATTCAAAACTAAACATTTCAAATTTATTTAATCTACTAATCATTTTTTCTTTTCAAAACTTAAATATTATGAAATTCAAAATTTTTAAAATTATTGCTTTTTTATAATAATAATTTATCATAGTTTGAATTCCTCGTTCTAAATATATCATGTGAAAAAACTAAATTAGTGGGCAATATTTTCTTAGTAATCATATACTTTGATTCTAATCAAAAGTTTTTAATATATAAACAAACAACTATTCATAATTCAATGTTAAGAAATCAACAATCAGAATTCGTTATTTAGCAATAAGTATTCAAAATTCAGTTTTAAGCATTTTAAACAAACCTTAAAGTATTAAAACCTGTGTAGTTAAACCCTTAGTAGTTCTATAGTGATAGAGGTGCAAAAAGTTAGAGCAGGGTTAAAACAGGGATATAACGGAATATCACGGATGCACAAAATGATTCATTAGATATAAATCCAAATATTTAATGTGAATTTATTTTCATTCTCACATTATTGGTGTAGGAAAAAATATTTTTTAATCTTATTTAAAAAATTGAAGAACAACTTGATTTGTGTAGACTATATTTTATAAGTACAATAGATTTGTAACAAATATTGAGCACTATGCCTTAAAATTTGGTATTTAGCATAACTTTGTTGATTTGGTATAAAAGAGAATCGATCAAGTCAGCATTTATATATTAATGTTGCTACAGGCGGTTCTAAAACAAACCTTGATTTAGCTAGTGCAGTGAAAAATAGCGGTGCTTAAATGAATCTACTGTTTAATGGTGTTAAATTAAAATAGTGTAGCAGATGAAAAACATAATGCGCTTTAGTAGAGATTTTGTATGGCTTTAGTAGCACTTTAATTAACTACACATATTCAAGCAGAGTAAAACATGAAAATCGATAAATATTTAATAGAGATTAAACTTTTTATCACGCTAATTCAATCTAAAACCTATAGAAAATTTAGTGCCAATAATAATGACAACCCTGAATTAAAAAACATAATGAAATAGGCAAAAAATCATTCTATATATTTATTAAATTTACTCGAACATTTATATTATTTAGAATGTAAAACTAAAATCAAAAATAGAACTAAAGAAATGGAAGGTGATTAGCAAAAAGAATAGTGCTAAATAGTAAATTTTAATTCAATTTGTAGTAAAATAACTTGAAGTAGAGAAATTGAGATAAGTTACCACAAAACTGTAAAATCATCTAAAATTTAGTCCTTCAATTCTCTAACTCATCGATTCCATTAATTAAATCTAAAACATACAGCAAATTGGGTAGAAGTAAAAATGCCAATCCCTAATAGAAGAAATAAACAAAAAGAAGTGAGACATGTTGTGTAATTATCATTTTAGAGTAGAAAAGTCAGTATATTTAAATCATTTAGAATGTTATACAAATCAGAAATAAAACTAAATATATGGAAGGAGGTTAAGTAATTTTAGTAAGAAACGAAAATATAAGGAAATGTTTCATGTAGGTTTATTTTTTAAAATATGTGTAAAGAGGCTAATGGGATTTTTATGTTACAAGTAAGTGATGCGTATAACATTAATTGTAAGATTAGTGTTTGTATTCTTGGCGGAAGCAATTGATAATTTATAAAGATTGAACATTTTGTGTAATAAAATAGATTATTTTATTACCTAGATTGAACAAATTTTATGTGACTTCTCTTCTTCGATTTGTATTAATGGCGGAAGGGGGAATCTTTTCCAGCCTTCTAGGGGGCTAAAGCAAGGGGATTTGCTATATCCTTTCCTTTTCAATCTTGTAATAAATTCTTTCGTTTGCATGAAAGATCTTGCATATTCCTCCTGGTTGCTTCAATGTCCCAGGGATGATATAATCCCCTCGGGGTTAAACTCTTTCCAGTTTGCGGATGACAAATCTTACTATCTATTCCCTCCTCTCAATCCATGGCAACTCTTAAGCTCATGTTGTACTGTCTAGAGCTTATGTCAGGCCTTCAAATCAACTTTGCCAAGAGCTCGGTTACTCTAACAGATCCTGATCCTAAAATTACTTCCTCTGTTGCTCATACTCTGAACTGCTTTATTGGTCATTTTCCTCTCTCCTATCTGGGGCTCTCAATTCGACTGGGCAAGCTGAAGCGCGTTGACTAGGGCATATTGCTGGGTACGTTTAGTCGTGGGCTTGAGGGATGGAATGGCTCTTCTTTGTTAAGGGCTGGAAGGCATACCTTAGTTAACTCGGTCCTTTCCTCTCTACCTACATTCTGGTTCTCCTTTTACAAGGTGCCAAGTTGGGTGATTAAGAGAATTGACTCGCTTTTTTTGGAAAGGGTTTGATCGAATCACACCTATTAACTATCCGGTTGCTTGGGTGAAGGTCTGTAGGCTGAAGCATGAAGGAGGTCTTGGGATAATAAATTTGTACCAGTTCAAAAAATTTCTTCTGGGGAAATGGGGTTGGGCATTTTGGGGCGGGATTCCAACTGGAGACCACTCTAATCGAAACCCCACAAGCACAGCGGAAGATGGGATCGTGATAAGAAGTGTAAAAACAACCAATCAATAACTCAATTCTAGTCTCAATCAATCCAAAAACAATCACAATCCCCAAACAAGCAATTCAGAAATCAAAGCAATAATGAGAACCAAATCACACAGAGATTTATAGTGGTTCTACTACATTGTGTTTGTGTACACCCACTTTAAGAGAGAGCTTTTATTAATATTGATGAGAAGAGTACAAGAGATTGATTACAATGATCAAAATTCTAATTAGAAATTGATTTTTGGAGAAGAGAATTGAAGAAAATTAGGTTTTGATAAACCCTAATTTGTGGAGGCTATTCAGTTGTAGTCGCTTCCACGCACATTTTGATCTGGAACCTGAAGCTAGCTTATATAGGAGAATAGAAACTCTAGGCAATGTTCTGAAATTGCCCCTACAGATATCACAAATCTTCACGCCAAGTCCGCACGTAAAAACAGGCGGTAGTCGCCTCAGACGTCTGACCAAAATGGTCAGATGTCTGACCTAAGCTTCTGGAAAAAAGTTTGCTTCAGCTCAGATCAGACGTCTGACCATTTGGTCAGACGTATGACTGAAAACCCTGGAAGCATTTCTGCCCAGACTCGAACGTCTGACCCGTTTGGTCAGATGTCTGAGCTGAGTCAACTAGGCCCACTTCGCCTTTTCCCTTATAACTTCCACAACCAAACTCCGATTTGCGAACCGTGTTCTCCATTACGAAGCTACTTCCGACCACTACAATTCTCCATATAGTGTCGCTAGAATTTAACACTCCACCTCGACACTATATCCATCTCCAACTCCAATGGTACCATACCATCAACGACAACCGATAGCACCAACTATCACTTCTACCTTCAACCAAACATGAATGCTTTCCCAATGATCTCCGGCAAAGCCAACGCCCATTGCACTCCACCAATGAGCTCAGGCAAAGCCCCCGCCCGCTAATGAAATGTTGAAAACATCCAAATCCTAAGCTATCTCACCAAAGACTAGCACTTACTATGAAGATAGAACCTCAATCTCTCACTGATACTCTTCCTCATCTACCACCAAGCTCCTCCCTTAACCGTGCCACCCCGTGGCACCTAGCACTTCTCCAAGCCAATCAAGTTCGAGCAATGCTCGAACTTCCCAACCGGCAATTCCTTAGTGAACATGTCCACCGCGTTATCCTTTGTGTGCACTTTCCGAAGATATACTTGCTTATCCTCATCCATGGCTACTAGAAATGACTCATCACCTCAATATGCTTAGTCCATGAGCTAAACGCCTAATTCTCTGCCAAGTGAATAGCACTATGGCTATCACATCGAACATCAATACTATCATGCCCGAATCCCAAGTCACACAACAATCACTTCAAATAGAGTGCCTCCTTTGACGCCTCCACCGCGGCTATCAACTCCGCCTCCGTAGTGGATTAAGAAACTACGGTCTGCAATCTAGATCTCCAACTAATGGTTGTACCCCCAAGTGTGAAGACATATCCGGAAGTTGATTTTCTTCGATCCCTATCACCGACGTAGTCCGAATCACAATAAACAACCAACTTGCAATCCATCTCCTTACTACCGCCAAAAACAAGACCATGAGATGATGTGCCTCTAAGGCATCTCAATATAAGCTTCACAGCTTCCCAATGCGATTTTCCCGGATTATCCATGTATCGACTAACCATCCAGACGGCATTTGCAATATCATGCCTTGTACACACCATAGCATACATTAGACTTTCAACCACACTAGCATATGGCACATTTGCCATGTAAGCCTTATCTTCCTCCAAGATAGGTGATCATTTACTCGAAAGCTTCATATGTAAAGGTAAAGGTGTATTTGATGCCTTTGCATTCTCCATGCTAAACCGGCAAAGCACTTTCTCAATATACTCCTTTTGAGTTAGTTTCAACTCAAAATGCTTTCTATCCCTTACAATTTCCAAGCCCAATATCCTTCTTTATACTCCTAGATCCTTCATTCCGAACTCCGATTTCAAACTCAGTTTGAGCTTGTTGATTTCATCCTTATCCTTAGAAGCAATGAGCATGTCATTCACATACAAGAGTAAACACACCCAACAATCATTTCTTAACTTCTTGAAATAAACACAAGCATCTTTGATGCTTCTAACGAAACCATTTTCAAGCATAAAATGATCGAATCTCTTGCACCATTGTCTAGGTGATTGCTTTAATCCATATAGTGATTTCTTCAACTTCCAAACAAAATTTGACTTACAATCCATAACAAAACCTTCCGGTTTCTCCATATAGATGTCTTCATCCAAGTCACCATGCAAGAAGGCGGTTTTCACATCAAGTTGCTCCAACTCCAAGTCATGAATAGCAACTATAGCAAGTAATATCCGAATAGTAGTATGGCGCACAACCGGTGCGAATATCTCATCATACTCCTTTCCATTCCTTTGTGCAAACTCCTTAGCCACTAGCCTAGCTTTGTATCTTCCATCGTCCTTCACCTTGTATATCCATTTGCACTCAATAGCACGGTTTCCTTTAGGAAGTGGAACCAAATCCCAAGTTTGATTCTTCAACAATGATTGCATCTCTTCCTCCATGGCACAAATCCATTTCGAGCTATCACTCGACTCCATGACATCATCAAGATCCATCGGCTCATCTTGGACTACATGAAGAGAATAGTCCAAATTATCACAAAAGCTAAGATAGTTCCAATCACCATATCTTTCGGGTGGTCTTATAGTACGACAACGAACCCGAGTAGCAATACCATCACCCAAACTTCTTTCGGCTCCACCTTGAACCGAATCTTCTCTAGAATCATGCACATCACCAACACTACTAGAGGAACCCTGTGGACTATGCGATGTAACATCAACCGCTACTTCCTTGCAAGCATCTCCAACTACTCTACTTTCTTTACTCCTTGGACAAAATATGGAAATAATTTCCTTCTCCTTTGATTCATCATGAACTAAATCCGAAACATCCGATGAGCTCACATTCTCTTTGAACATCGCTGACTCATCAAAATTAACCTGATGAGAATTCACTACCTTCTTCGTTTTCGGATCCAAATCCGATAGTCTTTTACTCCATCCGTGTAGCCAAGCAAAACCCCATTGATAGCTCTAGGTTCAAGCTTATCATTTCTCGGATCATGCATATAAATAGGACTACCAAACACACGAAGATAACTCAAATCAATGCTCTTTCCCTTCCACACTTCCTCCGGAATTTTGTTACTAATAGCTGAGCACGGAATTCGATTAATAATATGCACTGCGATGACAAAGCTTCAGCCCAAAATCTCTTCGCCAAACCCGATGTCAATCTCAAGCATCGAGCTTTCTCAAGTAGAGTACGATTCATCCTCTCTGCAACACGATTCGACTACGGATTTCCAGGTGTAGTAAAATGCCTCTGAATACCATGATGCTTGCAGAACTCCAAAAATTCTCTGGAAACATACTCTCCGCCATTGTCGGACCTTAGAACCTTCAAAGACTTGCCACTCTCATTCTCAACAAGAGCCTTCCATGCTTTGAACTTTACAAATGCCTCCAACTTGGCGTTCATTACATACACCCAAACTTTCCGAGAAAAGTCATCTATGAAAGAAATATAATAGCAATCTCCACCTAAAGAAGCTACAGGTGCCGGTCCCCAAACATCCGTGTGAACATACTCAAGAACCCTTCTCGAATCATGGTTTCCTTCACCGAATGAAACTTTAGTTTGCTTTCCCATGACGCATTCTTTGCAAAACTCTAACTTGTTGAAACTTTCTCCATCGATCATCTCCCTCTTCCGAAGAACGTACAAACTCCTCTCCGAGACATGACCTAATCTCAAATGCCACAACCTAGTCGCATCCAAACCACGAGAACTATCAACTCTTATACAATTTTCGCCTTCTACAGTCACTCCTTGAAGCAAATAAATACCATGAGTCCTAGCACCCTTCATCACCACAAGCGCCCCCTTTGAAACCCGCAAGCTATCACTCTCAATAGTGATCTTACAACCTAAAGAATCCAACTTCCCTAAAGAGATAAGAGACTTCCTAAGTCCCGGAACATAGCGAACATTAGTGAAAGTACAAACCACTCCGTCAAACATCCGAATTTGCACGGAACCAATGCCTTTCGACTTACAAACAGCACCATTTCCCATAACAATTGAATTTCCTTCTTTGTCGATGTAAGAAGAAAAACAATTTCTATTTGCCGTCATGTGATAAGACGCCCCTGAATCGAGCACCCAATTGCTACCCGAAACATCCAATGCTACCACTGACAAAACATCTATACCTCCCTCACCAACTCCACTCTCCACCGCTACTAATGAAGATGCAACTTCCTTCTTTGCCTTCTCCTTTTCCGGACACTCATTCTTCCAATGACCGGGCTTCTTGCAAATATAGCACTTGCTTTTTCTTTCCTTTGACTTTCCTCTCCAACCGGGGTTCCTTGATTTAGAACGCCCTCGGTTCTCCTTCTTCACATACCTCTCATTCTCCACAAAAAAACCACGACCATTACTAGCACCACTACTTCCATCACCTAACTCCTTCATTTGATCCCGCAACTTCTCGCTAAGAAGACCTATCCCAGCTATAGATCAAACTATTTGAGAAACCTGTATAGCGATCTAGCAACGAACACAGCAATATCATCGCCTTTTGCTCTTCCTTAATTTTCAAATCTACCGCCTTCATCTTCATTAGCAAACCATCAAAAGTATTCAAGTGCGCCTTTAGCGAAGTACCTTCCTTCATCTTATAGGTGAAGAACGTTCGCAATAAGATCAAACGGTTTGTCAGTGACTTCTTGATATACAACTCCTCCAACTTGTCCCAAATACCCTTAGCGGTTGTCTCACCACTAATTTCAGAGATAACATTCTCTCCCATAGCAAGTTGAAGTGTAGTGAATGCCCACTCTTCCATCTCCTCTCTTTCAACATCCTAGATGTCCGCTGGCAACAAATGTGTGTCAAACACTACCCGATGGAACCGATTCCTCCTTATAACCGCTTTCATCTTCCATTTCCATTTTTCAAAATCATTATCGCCATTCCACTTGTCTATTACCAATTGTGACCCTGAAGCTACGTACGAACCACATACATAAGGAGCTACACCACTTGGATTACCCATTGAGGAACTACTTGAGTTACTGCTTGATCCAGACATTTCTACAACCACCTATCAACACCAAAGCTCTGATACCAAATGTTAGGGTGGGATTCCAACTGGAGACCACTCTAATCAAAACCCCAAAGCACAGCGGAAGACGGGATCGTGATAAGAAATGTAAAAACAACTAATCAATAACTCAATTCCAATCTCAATCAATCCAAAAACAATCACAATCCCCAAACAAGTAATTCAGAAATCAAAGCAATAATGAGAAATAAATCACACAGAGATTTATAGTGGTTCCACTAATCTT
Organism: Allium fistulosum; assembly: GCA_030737815.1. Classification (NCBI taxonomy): domain Eukaryota; kingdom Viridiplantae; phylum Streptophyta; class Magnoliopsida; order Asparagales; family Amaryllidaceae; genus Allium; species Allium fistulosum. The sequence continues at coordinate 55,558,788 of CM060903.1, forward strand.
CTGTTAGTGTACATCCACTTTAAGAGAGAGCTTTTATTAATAGGATTCACTCCTATTCACATATATATGAGTTGCAATCGTTATACTTATTAATCACATATTTGGTTTCTTATTCATTAATATTTGTTGCACAATCTTCTCTCGTTCTCGTTGGCACTCACCTTGTCGTGTTGCAGTCATCATCTCATCTCCAACAATGTGATTTCCATCATCATAGTTTGCACTTCGTCTGTCTCTTTATTTCTACCTATGCAACATATCGTTTGGATGAAATAGTGGCGTTGTACCAGTTCATCATGATTTAGATAGCAACCCTGAATCTGTCCTTAAGATGGGTACTAGCCTCTAGTAACTTACCTCCTACAAATCAGATTATTAATACAGTTAGTGACATCGGCCTCATTAATGACATTACTTCTCAAATGTCGTTATAACCTATTGTCTTTATGGAGTTTTTTACTTATCTCACATAGCATATCACATGTGCATCATCATCAAATCATTTAGCACATAAATAGACATAATGTGATAATCAATAATTATAACTCAACATCAAATCATAGCATGCACGACAAAGTGAGACAACAAAATCATATATAAGAACAATAATTTTATAGCATGCATCATAAGTATTAACACATTCAAATAACAACATGCATATATCACCTTATCATATGGAGGTAGGTTAATTATATTTCATTTATGAATTTATAAACAATTGGCCTCCCTAACACCATTTAATCCCAAAATAGTGTCATATCCCATATTTATAATATATAAATGTCATGTGTGCATCACATCATCTCATAGCATCAACTCGTGCAAACATAGGTATATAATACAACATATTTAATATCTTCACCATACCATAATGTGGGATATATATAACTTAGCAATACCATTCAAACAAAACAACAATTAAATCGACCAAGTCATATGATTGTTTCAATCATAATAGTAATATGCCTTTTGCATTAACATATATCATAGGCAAGGCAATCGACATGAGTATATTTGTAACATAACAAAGCAAGCATTTAAATAACTCAATATACACTAGTGCACAATATGCCAATTGCATCGCCTTATTTGCTTAAGTTGCATTCGCAACCAGAGTAAATAGTATCATTTGCTTTGGTTCCCTCTTAACAACCAAAACAATTGGTACATGAAAAGAAATAGAAAAATTCAAAAAATGCAATTTGCTTCGGTTGCCATTAAAAACCGAAGCAAATGCACCGAAGCAAATAATATTATTTGCTTCGGTTCAGTTGTCCTTACAACCGAAGCAAGTAATGTTATTTGCTTCGGTTGTCCTTACAAGCAAAGCAAATAGTGTTATTTGCATCGGTTCCTTATGAACTGAAGCAAATAAAAATTATTTTATTTGGAGAAAATTCCCAAATTATTTCGCCAAATTAATCGAACCAAATCCTTTCAGCCACGCTTCTTTTGTGCTTATCCCCAAATTATTCCATTCCTAAATTATCGAACCAAATCCAAACTATTCCATTCCAAAAACCAAATCAAAATTATTCCATTCCCAAATTAGACACAGCAAATCCATTCCCAAATTAATCGAAGCCAATCGGTTTCATTTCTTGCTTTCACCTATTTCGATTTCGTCCAAAGGTATTGAATCTCCTTTTTTTCTTAGTTTACAAATTGATTATCGATTTCGATTTCTATTTTGATTTCTTGCTATTGTCGATTTTGGTTTCGATTTATTCCTTTTGCTTACTCCAAAAATTGGTTTGATTTCCCTATTTCAATTTCTTTCTATAGCCGATTTCGATTTCAATCGATTCCTTTTTTTTCTTACTTTAGAAATTGGTTTCGATTTTGACTTTGATTTCGATTTTGTTTTGCTTTTTTTCTCAGAAAAAATTACAGTTGTTTTTTTCTTACTCTAAAAATTGCAGTTGTTTTTGGGAAAATTGCAGTTGTTATAGGTTAGAAGTAAAGACATGTTGCTATCACTAATGCGATGTAGGGTAACCTGAAACATAATTCTTGATTTAATTATTGACAGTTTTCCTTTATCTTGTTCCTATGAATTGAAAGATAATGTATGTTTTGTTAATAGATTTCGAATTAATATGATTGAATTGAAAGAATGGAAGTTGAATGATGGTGGTTGGTGATATGTCAACTAGTTGATAATGCAAGCTTTGAATTATATGCACTGATAGGTATTGTATTAGTCAATTCTTGAATCATCGATTAAGACATGTCATATGTTTATTGATATGTGATTGTAATTTGTATGTTTTTGGAAAAGATTATTTGTTAGTTTTCTAGATTAGTGTGGAAGAGAACTCTTGTCTATCTCATAGATAAATAGGATACACATTTTACATAACATTATCTATTTTCATTGGTAATCAAAATAATTGTTACAAATAAGTGAATACTATTATTCTTCTTTTTCATAGACAAACCAAAATGAAAACTGCTTTATTTATAGAAAAAATAAGTGGAGAAATAGTTAAAACGGTATACAACTAAAAAGTATAAGAAAAGCAAGATATCAATAACTTCTACCATATGATTTGTGAAAAACAACATGTAAGCATAAAAACAATAAAGAAAGGTATTAAAAAGTAAGTTGCATAATGTAAGGTTAGGTTAATAATGTCTGTATCAAATTGTGCTGGATAAATCTGGGTCTGTATTTACTAGATCTAACTAAATTGGAAATGTCTTTTTGTTCCTTCTTATCCTACTTTATCTACTCTTTTTGAAAATTTATTTTTCGATGTATGAAATTTATTTTCATAGCATGATAATTTATATTCCATAACATAACACTACTTTCCTATTAGATTTTCAGTGTATGTTTTATTATCCAAAAAAATAATGTTAGTACCATGTCATTAAGTCATACCCAAATAAATTGAGTATATGATTTTGTTGAGCTTTTTTTGTGCCATTAAGAAATTGATAACTGTTTCTTAATGGCAATTCATACCAAGTAATGTTAGTATTGTGTCATTAAGTCATACCCATATAAATTGTAGACAGTAAAGTTGATATTGGTTGTACTCGATATTCAATGATGTTTTTGCTTATGTAGTGCGTCTGTAGCATTTGCATATGGATCGTAGTTGGATGTACAACGTAAAACATGGCTATAATGAGTCCCTCAACAAAACTAAAGAGTTCATCAATTGTGCACTGAATGATAAATTAAGAAGAAGGAAGAAACTATTTTTTGTCCTTGTAGACACTGCCAAAATAAGAGGAGATTCCGTAACATAGATCAGATTAAGGATCACATAATTCGTAATGCATTTAGGAAAAATTATACACGATGGATATGGCATGGTGAAAGTTTACTCAGTAGAACTAGTTCTAATTATCATGAGAATGATGAGAATGACTAGGAAGATAACAAGAATAATGAGGTTAATGATGAGAATGATTGTGTTCATGAGATGTTTCGTGATCTTGAAGATCATTTGATGGAAGACCCAAAGTTGTATGAAAGAATATTAATTGATGCTGAGAAGCCTTTGTGTCTTGGTTGTGCTAAGTTCACAATATTATCTATTGTGATCAATCTTTTCAATTTAGCAAAGCATGGATGGAGTGATAAATTTTTTACATCATTGCTAGAACTTTTGAAAAACATGCTTCCGAAAGGTAATGAGCCTCCTACTTCTAACTATGAGGCGATGAAAATTATGTGCTCAATTAGTATAGGGTACAAAAAGGTACATGCATGTCCAAATGATTGTATATTGTATCGAAATGAATATGAGAACTCGCATGAGTATCTCAAGTGTGGATTATCCCTTTACAAGTCATGATGGAATGTTCATAACAACCCAGATAAGAAATGGCCTTCGGCAAAGGTCTTTTAGTATTTTCCCATTATACCAAGGTTTAAACGCTATTTGTAAATAAAGAAAACGTAAAAAACTTAAGATGGCATGCATATGTTAGGAAGGATGATGGATTACTAAACGTCCAGCCGATTCTCCATAGTGGAGAAACATTGATACAATGTATCCTAGTTTCGGTGAAGAAATTATGAATCTTAGACTTGGTCTTTGCATAGATGGCATAAACTCATTTAGCAACCTCATTAGTCAACATAGTACTTGGCCGGTTCTTTTGTTGATTTACAATCTTCCACCTCACTTGAGTATAAAGCGCAAGTATACGATGTTGTCTCTTCTAATCTCGATACCACGACAACCAGGAAATGACATCGATGTTTACCTAGCTCCTCTTATTCATGACCTAAAACTTTTGTGGGATAAAGGTGTGCGCGTGTTTGATGCGTATAGTAAAAGTGATTTTACATTGCACGCCATGATTTTTTATACCACAAATGATTTTTCGTTGTAGGATAACTTTTCTAGCTAAAGTACAAAAGGTGCCAAAGCATATCCAATTTGTCAAGACTATATGGTTGTTGGGCGCTTGCATTTTTGCAAGAAAAATATGTATATGCCTCACTGTAGATTTCTCCCTCCCAATCACGCTTATCGTAAGAAGAAGAAGCCTTTCAATAGGGAGATAGAGATTGGAGTTGCTCGTTTGCCATTAACAGGAAATGACACTTATGAACTGGTCAAAAATATTGAAAATGTATTTGGCAAAGTCATTCCTCTTCTAGAAGGATCATGGAAGAAGAAATCTATATTTTGAAAACTTCCATATTTGAGACATTTATAGGTTAGGCACGGTCTAGTTGTAATGCATATAAAAAAATGTTTGTGATAGTAACATTGGGACATTCTTGAATATACCTGGTAAGACAAAGGAAGGTGAGAAAGCTAGGAAAGATATGATGAAACTAGGTATTTAGAAGGAGTTAGCATCAGTGGAGAAAGGTAAATGTACCTATTTACCTCCTACATGTTATACATTTCTCAAAAAGGAGAAAACTAGTTTATGTGACTGTCTTCATCGTGTTAAGGTTCCGGCAAGTTATTCTTTGAACATTAGCTGTCGTGTATCAATGAAGGATTTGAAATCGACCAGCATGAATTCTCATGACTTTCTTGTGTTAATGCAACATTTGTTACCTATTGCAATTCGAGGTATATTGTCTAAACATGTTAGACATATTATTACAAAACTTTCTATCCTTTTTAATGTAATTTTTAGCAAGGTCATTGATCCTTATATATTGGATGCTCAACAAGCTGATGTTATTATTACCTTATGCCAATTTGAGATGTACTTTCCCCTTTATTTTTTGACGTTATGGTGCATTTGGTTGTTCATCTGGTAAGAGAAATCAATTTTTATGGTGTTGTGTTTATGAGATATATATATTCATTCGAAATGCACATGGGAACTTTAAAAGGAAAAACTAAGAATAGATATAGACCTGAAATTAGTATCGTTGAAGGTACTGTAGCTGAGGAGGTTATAGAATTTGTCACTCAATACCTAACTAGTGTTGAACCTATTAGACTTCACAAGTATCGACATGAAGGACGACTTGACGGTTAGGGAACAATTGGGTTTAAATTGATTTCAATTGGTGATGAAATCTTTCACAAAGCCCACCTACTTGTTTTACAACACCATACTGAGGTACATCTTTACATGGAGGAGCACATGGCAATTCTAAAGTTTTAAAATCCTTCAAAGAATGAAAGGTGGTTAACAAATGAGCATAATCGCTCCTTCTTTATATGGTTTAAATATAGGGTAATGTCTCAATTGTCTTAAACAAATCATGATATTTTTGATACAATAAAATGGTTGGCATATGGGACTCGATTTCAAGTCAACTCTTATAAAGGATATGATATTAGTGGGCATGTATTTTATACGAAATGCTAGGCTGAGAAGAGCAAAATGCAAAATAGCGGAGTTAGTGTCATGGCATCTTCAAGAGAATTTGTTAGTGCTAAAGATAAGTGGCCAATAAATGCGACAATGCCATATTACGGGATAAATGAGAATATTTGGGAGCTTGAGTATAAGGACTTCAAGATCCCTCTATTTCAATGTAAATGGGTGATAGCCATCATGCTATACGAGTGGATGAACATGGATTTACACTTGTTGACTTTGGTCGAGTGAGTCGTGATAATGATCCACTCATCTTAGCATCTCAAGCAAAATAAGTTATTTACATGACCACGCAGCTGATCATAAGTGGTATGTTGTTTTTCTAACAAAAGACGCATTGTTCAGATTTGTGATGTGTTAGATAAAAGAAGAGTAAAATCAAGTTGAGAACCCACCTTTCTCAGTCGGCCTGAGTTTACCAGAAGAAGAAGTTGATTTAAATGCAAATTATGCGCGTTCTAATCATGATGAAGGGTTTGGATAGTGGGTAAAAAAAATTCCATGCTCATCATGCTTTACTTGCCATTTGAATATTAGATGATTATTAATCTCCATGTCATGTTTAGTTTACTTATCTTACACCATGGATTTATGTACTTATCTTACCAATTGTGCCACTGCTATCCATTATTGCTTTAGTAAATGTTGTCTCTTTCATGGATGGTCTCTCAACCTGACAGTTAGTTCTTGGTCACTAACAACCATCAAATCAATGCAAATTTGTCAATGAGTCAATAGTGACACATATATCACATTGTATTTTGAGAAAGAAATAAAATAAATCCAAGTATGTTTTAATCATGTTGTTTTTTTTTCTACCTTTTACACTTATTATTATAGAGCTCATTATGTTAATTTTTATTCATGAAAAATCAACCTGATGTTTTTTAAATTGTTGGGTAAAATTTTGTTTATAAATTAATATTTTTCGATAAAATGAATAGTCAAACGATAGCCCTATAATTTTTTGAATGTGTTTAAAGGTAACATATATCTTTTCTTCCTTTTTTTTCTTTTTCTTTTTTGCAAGTAAGATCTGTGTTCAAATAAGTGGCAGTTAGGTACAACCTATTTCCATGTGACCCATATTTTACATACTTCCCATTTCACATATCTTAGCCCATGAAATAACTATTATGTTACTTTTTATTAGGATACTTGTTTGATCGCAAGTTTAAGAAAGCTACTGCTGCTGCTACTGAATCATTTTACAAGTGTGTTCTTTTACTTCAGTTTACTCTCTGTATCCCAATTTTAGCATTCAGTTTTTAATTGTCAATAATAATTTATCCATGGAGTTATTATATCAAGTGCTGTATAACTAAAATAACTTGAGGTCTAGAGTCTAACATCTATATATGATGTTTATTAGAAATAAAGAGATAATCATCGTCGTAAAGCATGGGTATATTATCATGCAGAGTTTTGTAGGTTAGCATTTGGTTGTATATGACCTTGAGGCAATCTCATATGTATGTGTTGTTAATCCAAAATTTTCGAATATACATATTTTCCAAACTCACTTTATTATCAAACATTTACATGGGAATCATGGTAGGTAAAGTTGTATTATATTACAAATGTCTTTTATCAAATGCATGTTAGTGTATAAGTTTGCAGTGATGAATTGCTATATAATTTAGCGGTTTCCAAATAGAATTTCCATACACATATATATTCATGGATGTGTAGAAACAAAGCAATTATGCTAACTTAGAATTGTAACTTGATTTTTGTTACCGGATCTCAAAATATGCAATACAATTAGTTGGCTTCTTATATATGATGCATATTGATGAGAGTAGTATCTGTTGGACAGTAATGTTATAAAGGTGTTACGATTATGGTGCAAAATTGCAACAACAACAAAACTGTCATAACTATGTCGCAAAATTGTTACGAATAGTATTGTGCATAAACAAAATATACAGTAGATATAATACCGATTAGATTGTCCGAGTCCAGTGTAAAACTGTTTCCATAAAACAATATTGCTCCATCTATGGCGCTTTAAGGATATCAAGCAATTGTTTTCCAGGATGAAACGGGCCCGACTCTATGATATTGCGCAACAAGCATAGACCAATGACGAACTAAAGAGAATGTAATTTAAGAATAGAGTTTGTTGTGGAAGAGGAAGAAGTGCTTAACTTAATTATCTTTTCTGTTTTCCTTCTGCCTATATATAGGCCCAGGGAGGTGCGCCTATTCGGTAACAGGTGCTTGTTTGAACAGTTGCGACTGTTGGAAAGGTTGCGACCCTTTACCAAGCGGTTCGACCGTTTGAGTGCGAATTGACAAAAAAACTGTTCGATCTGAACAGCCAAACCAAGCCAACTGCAAAGTGCCTCTAATACACCTCAAACGCCCATTTGCCCGCATCATGGATGCGGGTGCAGGTACGGGCTCGGGCATAGGCGCGGGCGCACGTGCGTGGGGTGGTGCGTTGCACCACCCATCATGGTTGTGTCTCTCTTTGTCTTATAGGAATTATAATAGTATCAGCATCTTAGTATATAAACACAAATTGTTTATTTTATTCTAAGATGTTGGACTATTCATTACCCAAGGCATTAATGCCTTCACATTTCCCAATGCTCATTCATTTCTAACAATCCCCCGCATGAATGAGCAATTTCTCAATTTGTTCTTAAACTTTGCGAAACATTTATCATCTAGATTAAAGTAGCACATTGGTCTTGAACTTTCCTACTGTTTATACTTTTGACTTTCTGGCGAATCGTGGACTAAGGTTGTCTTTGAATTGTAAGCCTTTTGTGTAAATCTAAAATAGACAACACGCAATAAGTGTTTCTAATCTTCCTTGGTTGTCTGTTTGCGTTCGTTTTTGCCATGAACACCAGCTTGGTCTCAAGATTGCTTTGGAGAATTCGGCCTTACAATTCTCCTTGAAGCAGTGCCTTCGCACTCACGTAGGTGGTTCTATAACGACTATTTTCACAATACTCTACTTGGTTATTAATATTACCAAGTATAAACATCATTAAAAGTATCAAAATTTATCCTATTCTCCGACGAGTTGTGCACTGACTCATCATAGGAATGGTTTTAATATTTACAGTGCTATTAGGTTTATCTAAACTTAGTTGTCCCTTTGGACCTAAATCTTGGGATCTCCAGTCAACAAGGTGGGATTTCTATTACTTTTTAGTTTATGGGTCTTAACCCAAATCCCATCGATAAGATACTAACCTTCCCTCTAGGTAAACCTTTTGTTAGTGGATCCGCAATGTTATAATTTGATCATACATTGTCAATTGTGATAACCTCATTAGAGAGAAGTTGTCTAACGGTTTTATGTCTACGATGAATATGTCTAGACTTGCCATTGTATGCTTATCAAAGGTACAGGTTTTTCCCAATTCGAAATACTTCTAAAAAACCTCGAAGACAATCCGCTTCTTCTTCGGCTTTGTCTAAGGCAATAAATTCTGATTCTATGGTTGATCTTGCAATACAAGTTTGTTTATACGATCTCCAAGATATTGCCCCACCAGCTAAGGTAAACACATATCTACTAGTGGATTTTGAATCTGATGAACCAGTTATCCAGTTTGCATCACAGAACCCTTCTATTACAAATGGGTACTGTTTGCGCCAAAATTGGTCACAAACCCCAAATATCATGAAAGCACCAGTGTATGAACACAAATCAGCAGTATATAATCACAGATCACAGATCTAAGTAATGTAGAGGATAAAAAAGTGAAGAATAATGAACTTGAAACGGAAAGAAATAGACAGAGACACAAGATTTATAGTGGTTCGGCTATCTCCAGCCTACGTCCACTCCAAAAGTTAATCCTTTATTGATGTTCCTTGCTGGTTACAACTAATTACCGCAGATTATATGATAAAATTCGAGTATAACAGCAGCTATGAAGTGTGAAGTTGAATCGGGCAGAGTTTGGACGTTGACCAGCCAAAGATCCCTTTTCTATTGGCTCTGACGTGCTATTTATAGGCGTTCCATGCAAATATCTCACTCAAACTTCGGGAGACTCCTTCTGGCATGTGAGTGGGCCCACGCGATCGATCCCATGAAGTTTTGACTCGATCCATGATCGATACGAACGTAATTCGTATCGATCAAGATTTTGTCCAATGGAGTCGAAACTTGATGTGAACATTCTTTAGCTTGTACGTAAGCTCGTGTGAAAATTCGTGGCATTTGGACTTGTGGTTTATGAGATATGATCGATACGAATTGGGATTTTCAGTTGGCTGCTTCGTTCGACTCGATCAATTTCGCATCGATACCATGCACGCGCTTGGCGATGACGTGGCCCTATCTTCAAGGTTCGATCCACTTTCCATGCCGTGTCGAACGTTTCTTCCTTCGAATCGTGCACATTCTTCGTTCGTGTTAGTCATATTCATGTCCATCAATCTGCTAATGCCCTTGGTCTTCTTCGAACTGATGCACAAGTGTGTCCTTCGTATCGATCGATACGAAATGCTTATCCAAATCTCCGCAACCAATGCTCCATCCTTCATATTGATTCCAGCCCCGATCGATACAAAATGCACCGTCATGCCTCATCATCTTATCGATGCGAACAGCATCGATACGAAAACCGTAGCCTGAATCCATCCGATCGATGCGAACGTGTCGACCCAAAACAAGTGAATGAATCCATCTTCATCGATACGAACTGTATCGATACGAAATATATCGAGGTCAAACCTTCGAGTCGACCGAACCATCTTGCGCCCCTCTACTCAAACCGGGTTCACTGCTATCGATTCGAAACCCATCTAACCTTCTTACCTGATCGATGCGAACGCACTGTTCGTATCCATGTTGATCGATACGAACGCCTTGTTCGTATCCATCAATTATCTTGAGCAAATGAACTCTGTTTGGCCTGAAATTTGAAATGTAGTCTTTCCTAGCCTTGATCATCATTCCCAATCGATCTCGCCTCGATTGTAGCTCGGTGAAATTTTAACGACATCGATCATAGCCTTGTTTCCAATCGATTTCCAATCCTGATACCCACCCTTTTTTGCCAATTTGTTGATATTCCAGCCTTGACCAAAGGGTGGGATAACATTTGCCCCCCAAAACATGCCTTGTGATAAGAAGTGGTGTTTTGAATAGTTTAGAACCCGATACCTAAAGTCCGTAGCCATATCATCCAAGTGCATCGTTCTTGACTGCTCCAAGCCGATGTCTAATTCCAAATCCAGTAACCAAAGCCTTATTTAGTTCCATATCCATCCGAACCCGATAACCGAGTTCTAACCCATCTTTATTCGATAAACAATAATCGAGTCCAGGACCTCTCCGGGTCGATATCCAAATCCGTAACCTCTTCGGGTTCTTGCCAAGCGCAATCCACACTTGGCGACCGTGGTCCAGTGTCCTTGGACGCTGAGTAATGCCATGGCTTAAGTCCTAAGCCGAATCCTGGTCGCTTCAGACCCTTGTCGAGCATAGTCCATACTCGACGACCTGAAATAGCAACCGATAATATAGGGCCTAAGTCCTAGGCCGAATCCTGGTCGCTCCGGACCCTTACCGAACATAGTCCATACTCGACGACCTGAATAAGCCAATTCGCCATGCTCGGACGAAGAAACTTACCCCTTGCCAGGCATATTCCATACCCGATGACCATTTACCAAAAACCATATGAAAACCCAATCAAAATCCAATCCAAAATCCAAATCAAATCAGAAAACCAAAAATCCACATCCGAAATCAAAACCAGAAAATAAACAAAACCAAGAGTCCAAACCAAACTCCAAAACCGAACCAGAAAAAGCAAATGTCCAAACAAAAAGAAGAAATGGATTTCAAAAACCATAGCCACAACACAAGAATTGTCATTTCCCAACGGTTATAAGCGTTACAAATCAAATTTATAACAGTTATAACCGTTAGTATTAGGTACGTGACAAAATCTGTAATATATTTCCCAACGGTTATAACCGTTGGAAAACTCCATAGCACTGATAGTTAAAGCCCATATTCCCAACGGTTATAACTGTTGGAAATTTTGATATAATTAATTTTAAATGTCTAAATTAAACTTCACAACAATGAATATATAATTAATTTCATGATAAACAATATCAAATACACATTTCATATCAAAAATCAACAAAATTACAAAAATCACTACTTTTCTACCATAAACCATTAAAAATGAAAATACATTTCTATTAAGATTCTACCAACAGGAAACATTTATACAACTTTGAATTTTGTACAGTTTTTGAAAGTATCGAATAATTCTAAACAGTTAACAGAGCCTTCAGTAATAACCAATGCAATTAAAAGGATACAATATAACTCCAAAAGAACTTAACTTAGTAAGCCCCACTAATACCAATAAAAGAAACATCAGTTCTTTAACTGAGCCAAATCAGCGAGTAGCATGTTTCTCCACGGTGATTCAACCATCTTCAAAACTTGAGTAAACTAAAGCTGAGCTTGCTGCCAGAAAAATTGAAGTCAATTAATGCTTTTGCCGTCAACCTGAATGCATAAGAGAAACAAAATTATACACATCATTAATATAGTATAGTGTTTGAATTACTGAAAAAACTATATACAGAGATTGCAAATTAAAATACAAGTTTCAAATACTTTACCTCACGTGAGTGTTCTTTGAATACAATGTAAAATATGTGGACATTCGTCTATTGTCTCTTCCTATATTTCTTTAGATTAATGATGTATTATTTGTCAATGCCCAGCTCTCCCTTTAGAAGATTTATTGATGTTGACATGTGGCCTTATTAGATTGTTGAAGTTACACAGTATCACAAATTTTTTGTCAAATAGATAAATCTCTCTTTCCTAAGTTGATTTTCCTTTGTTATTTGATTATTTACGTGTGATCTATTAACATCCAATTATATTACTTTTAGACCTCAGCAATTGAGTTCATGCACTGGGTTTATTATTATTAGATCAACGAAATAGTAGTATAACAGTTCTTCGGTGCTCGAACCCTTTGGCTAATGATCACTTTAGTATATTTATTATGTGATGTCAAATGTTTTATATAAAAGAAGCTTAGCATTTTATTCCCATTAGAATTTCTTCTATAAGAATATATATACTTCTTTTAGCGCGCTTGTTGTAAAGTTTGGATGATGCTTTACGCTTTGAAGCTGAAAGGGTAAATATATTGAAAAGATAAGAAATACCCTATGTAAAGTATAAAATAACAATACTTACAGTAGATTATTTACTATGTTATACTGTTTTCATATTACCTTTGATATGGTTTGCAAGTAGTGGCATATAGGGGTGGGCATTTAACCGACTTAACCGATGTCGACTGAACCGCGTTAACCGATATAAACGATTAACCAAACTTTAGGTTAACCGACCGACCTTAACCGATCAACTTCGGTTCGATTAACGGTTAACGCGCTTGTTAACCGCGGTTAACCGAATAGGTTTTGTAGTTGAACCCGTACTCTCGTGAATTTCATATTCGTTCGTATAATCACTTCGTATTATAATATTATTCGTCTTACTCTATAACGGCTGTAGCCTATTCCATCTTTATCCCCAAAAACCTAATCTACATTAATGCCGCCGCTGCTTCCCTCCCTCTTCCCTCATTCGATTTAAAGAAAAACCCTAGATCCACTTACAAATTGTCGATTCGTCAACGTGTTGCAACTAGCAAGCCTGCGATTCCAACTACGACTGGATCGATTTGAAGCTTTGAGTGACTGAGTCGAGATATGGTGAATACTAGCCAAAGAAGGAAGAATGTGGGTTTGTTTTAACTTTTAGTTTTACCTGTTTTATTTAATTATCTGTTTAATTAGTTGATTAAATAATTATGTGAGATGCGGAAATTTGGTTAAGTATGAACTTTGGTTTACTGATTTGAAAATCTATGATTAAATTTCGTTAGTATGAACTTTGGTTTACTGAATCGAACAGTAATATTATTTTCAGATGGTTGATTAAATTTGGTTTACTGATTCAAAAATGAAAAATCTATTATAACATTTATAGTTTACTAATGCGATTCATGTAAAAATCTGTAGATAGTTGTCCAGGTTCAGAAATAAAACTAATGGTTTGTCCATCACACATGCTTGATTGAATCACTATAAACATTATTGCTGCAGTTAGCTTGATCAAATCACTGTAAACATGCTTTCTTGAAAAAATTACTGTAATATTATGTGTTACTATTATGTATACTTCTTTTTTTAACCTTAATATTTTGAAGAATACATAAGATAAGATGCACATAGTTTCAGTATATATATACATGTGAGTGTTAGATTTATACTTACCTAGTTTTCGAAATGTAAAATGAGTTGAGAAAATAAAAATATCAAACATATAGGTTTCAAAAAATAAAGGTTTTTTAGCATATTGGTTTTGAGTATATGCATGTGCAGTTTCAAGTGTATAGTACTGTTCAATTTTACAGTGTGTATTCTATACAGACTCAGTGTATTTACAAATGGATGAAAATACAAATGCATATATCATGAAGTCGTTTATTTAAACATGTATCATGAAGTCGTTTATTTTATAGTAACTTTAATACATCCATGAAAATACCAATATCATTGCTGTAATACATACATACATACATACATATATATATATATATATATCAATACTATAATATTACATGTAAATAAATGTTACATGATACATGTTTGAAATAAATTGTAAATGTATTGACAAATATCATAACATATATATCATGATACATGTTTAAATATCATGATACATGTAAATATTTACTTGATACATAATATATTGGTAAATATATATCCACTTCATGATACATGTTTAAAATAAATGACTTTATGTTTTAAGTTGCAATATGTAAAATAAATACACAGTTGCAATGATATAACAATCTATAAGGACACTAGAATACATGAACATAAGTTGCAATATGTAAATAAGTTGCAATAATATAAAAGTCTGTGTAGAAGCAACTTATTTACTAATGGTTGCAATGATATAATAGTCTATAACCAATGATTAAAATTTCAAAATGTAAACAATATAGTGTAGAATACTATAACCAATGATTATAATGACCAAATGCATATAACTGTAAATTACTAATAGTAAATGATATAACAGTCTATAATCATTATAAGTTGCTTCTACACTATAATGTACCAATGTATATATATAATTTTTGATATAACAGTCGGTATATATATAAAGTCTATGATATAATAGTTCCAGTTTCAATATAATTTTTGATATAACAGTTTATGATATAACAATATATATATAACAGTTTATCATATATATAAGTTGCTTCTACACTATAACAGTCTATGATATAACAGTCAGTATATATATAATTTTTGATCATATGCTTGCTTTTAGTACAAAGGTTTGTGAAGTTTTTAATGTATATACATAATTTCAAAGGCATTAAATAGTTCCAGTTGATATTTTTCAAATATGTATGTGGTATTAAACAGTTCCAGTTTTCTAATATGTATATGGTATTGTATATATATGACATTTGAAAGAATACAGATCTCAAATATGTATGTGCTATTAAACAGTTCTAGTTGACAATTATTGCATGGATGATCTTCACTTTGGGTCAATGCTATCGCACTGTGATGACTGTTAGACTGCTGCAGTCTAGACCCTAGTTGTGACCAACAGTTCAGCTCAGGGCCTCAGGCTGAATTTTCATTACATTTTGCAGTTGAAATTGTATGTACTATGTAGTATTGTAGTTTGTATAATTCCAAACTATGAATTATGGACTGTTGTGGATTGTAAAATGTGAACTTAGCTGTGAACTTGTGATCTTTGTTTATGATTGTGGACTATTTGTGATTGTGGACTGTTTATGTAATTGTTTATGTTTATGATGCTATGGTGAACTTATGAATTAACTTATGGCTAATATCATGTCCTGTATGTGAAGTTATGAAGTATGAATTGCCATGAATTAACTTTGCAATATATATGTATGGTTAACCATCGGTTAACCAGATAACGGTTAACCGTTTGGATTAAATGGTTAATCGTGCAATAGTTAACCGCTTGATTAACCGATTAACCGAACCGTTAAATTTAACCGGTTAACCACGGTTAAATTTAACCGGTTCGGTCGGTATGCATGGCCATTTTAACCGATGAAATGGTTAACCGAACCGTTACTTTTCACTGGTTAACCGTTCAAATTAACCGATCGGTTCGGTTAACCGACCGTGCCCACCCCTAGTGGCATAGACAGGAATTTGGTTTGGCAAGGTCACATTCTCAAATAATAGAGGAACGACAGCCTTTTTTTTATCAATATTGTACATGTACTCATGACAATTATTGAACAAAATAATAATAATTTTTAAACTAGTTTATTATTAAAAATCAATAGACAATACAGATTTTATTAACATATTTCGTTTACAGATTGCACATACTATGTCCTTTCTATTTTATTGTCTAACAGAGGTAAAATTAACTTCAGATGTCCATATTTTGGTGACTCGATTCGCTAAAAAATAAAATGAGAAATGATTATTCTCTAGTCGCTTAGGTCAATTAGTTAACTTATTTTGTATAACTCAAATATTAAGAAATCATGTAAATTAATCTGCACCAAATCAACTTGTTAAATCTTTTTATCAAAAGCTGTCGTTTATCGAAAGTTAGAAAGTAAAGAATCTGTTAACTAGGGAATGTATTAAGCAGCAAACAAAAATTAGAGAAATGATCTAAAATCACTTTCAACTATCAAAAAACTATTTTCAATATCATTAACTATTTCAGATACAAAATTTCGATTTCCAGTTTTGGCAAGACAGTTTGCAAATATTCTAGACAACTCTTTAAGATCTTCACGTTTTTTCGAAGATACCATAGAATCTGGTCATTGCAACTGGTAAGCAATAACAAAGGTTCTCCTTTTTGTAGTCGACGACTAACATAGAGTGATAGGATGAAAAGAAAATAAGTTGAATACAAATAAGAAAGAAAGAAGACTAGAGAACTAACCAGAAATTCCAATAACTTCCATGTTAGGAAATTCAGTCTGAAGAAAATCCAAGACGTTCTGCACTCCTTTGGAGACCATGTTCATCTCCATAGCAACTCCAGTTCTGCATGTGAATCTTATGTGCAAATTCCTCCCTGCAAGCGTGCATTGTATTCCTTGAAGTCTTGCAAATCTACTTGACCTGAAAAAGCATGGTAAATAGATACTGCTAAATCATCCTACTATAATAAGTAACCAATACATGCTATCAGTCAATAGCAGTAGCAACATATGTAAATTGGTTGAACATATGATTTAATGTTATTTATCTGCACGCCTCCACATCAAAATATATGGAAACAAACAAAACATAATGACAAAAAGAACTAGAAATATACCATTATGTAGCACTAAATCAAATTATAAGGGAAAATTATAAATCTTTGTACTTATTGAAAACAACGGCAAGAGTATCGAAATTAGCAGCCTCCTCCAAAAACAACAGCAAGAGTATCCAATATAAGTAAATTAATGAAACTGAAGAATATTATGAAAATGAATTTGTAATTAATCATTATAAATGAGCAGGATTAATATTCTCAATAATGCAAGACACAAGCATAAAAAAATTAGAAGCATGCATTAACACAATTTTCATAAGCTTTCGGGTAAAAAGAAATGCCTATTCACTAAAATGATTGAAAAGTAATTTTTGTCCCAAAACCATATTCTGGAATTGCTCTAGGAAAGATATAAAAAATCCTATAAGCTACAACCAACAATGTTCTCACGATATAGTTGAACATGAGTTTTATTGCAAGATATATGCATGTAGTGTATCACTGATAAACAAATATAGTATATTTTAACTTTCACACGGTATCCTATTTTGATCATAAAAATACCCAGTTGTATACTTGAATCTCAAAATACCAATATAAGATTTTAAGAAGATATATATGATCATATATTAATGCACGGCAAGCTTAGAGATGAAAATAAACTCAATATTGACTTACATGAATCTTTAATGTCAATTTTCCATTTGCACCCATGGTAGTAAAAAAAAGGTATAAATACCTTTGAACTCAATTTTCATGTTGATGCCTTTCCCTTCAGCCGATTGCATCGTCATGTAAACTTTATCAAGCTTTTGTGCCACTTTACATGAGTATGGTGATTAACTGCAAATAACATGGAGCACACAAATTTAATGGTTATATTATAATATACCATGAACGGTAAATTTGATAGGGAATTAAATCATAAAACATAAGCATAGTACAATAATATATTTCCTTAAATTAAGAATAATGGACGATTTTGCTGAGAATAAATGAGGTACGGAAATTTTTGGTGAGAGATTGATTTTTTACAATAGAGTTAAATTGATCGATGTTAGATTTGTTTATTTAAAATCCCATGAGATTTGAAAATTGAAAAGTCTAATTTATAAATCATTGCCATACATAAATATATCCAAATATTTTGTTCATCTCATTCATTTCTTTCTTTCTAAGCATGTCTCAATCTTTCTTAAGCATGTCATTTGTAAGATAATAATGTCCAAAATTTCAACTGCAGTTTTTACTTAGTAAAACATGCAAACATGACAAGAATTTGATATCTCAAGATAAGTTAAATAAAAAAATATTTGCAATGATAGTTTTATTTGATCCTAACAAATATTTAAAAAATTTAATTTCTAACAATACTAATAATAAAACAATACCAAGTTGTTTGTACTCTATGTGTCTCATCAAACAATGCATTAAATGACTTAAACCTCTCCCTCAAAGCAGATTTAGAAACCCCAGATGAAAAACTACAACTAACATGAATTCCTTCTTCTTTCAAATAATTAAGAACTCTTACTCATGTCGCTCTTTGATAGCTAGTTGCACTTTGTCTGAATTTCCCCATTATTTTCCTTAAATAATCATCGCCGATAAATTCTCTTAGCTCTAGCGATCCTTTAACTTTATTAACTATGTAGTGAACGTTGTTCATTAAAAACAGACGAGCTAGTGAGCTGTCCTTATATAGGTTGGCCTTATTTTCAAGATTGAACTGAAGAATAGCGATTATCCAAATCAAATGTGATGACAACAGAGACTGATTCTCCGATTCAGAAAACTCAATCTCCACCACTGGAATCATCGACACTCAACCTTGCAGGTCCAGAAGGTTTAGTCACAATCAAGTTAACTAAAGTTTGTTTGTAATCTGATATCAAACTAATATAATTCATCACATAACGTGTCAAAGGATGAACTGTACCTCCTGGAACTGGAATCTTGGAAGGTTCTTTGAGAACTGCATTCTCAAATTTAGACAATATCCCTCGAACGCTTCTATCAAAGGATGAACATGCTTTTCCGAGTGAGGCTTATTCTCGAAGTCGACGAAGAATCGCCTCCAGTTTCAATTAACGATGACTCCTCGTCTTCTCATCGATCGCCGTCGCAAGAGCGTCTGTCCATAGATAATGAAGTGGTTAAATCGATTAAGGTATTGAGTAAGAGATCGTTCGATTTGGTTAGGAGGATGTTACGGAACTCGTCTTCGAGTTTCGCCAGGGCGATTTGAGCTGAAGAGGAAGAGGACGAGATAGAGAGGCGGCGCGGGCTGCTCACTGCTTGTTGATGTTCAGGTTGGAGAAGACGAATAGCTACTTGAGTACAACACGATGAAACCCTAGAAAATGATAGCTACTTTGAATCAGAAAGCATCGATGTTGAAGGGTAAGACGACGAAGAAGAGTAAGATTAGACTAGGCAATTCATTTAAATTTGAGAAAGAAAGATTACCTCTAATTTTGATTTTCAGAAGAGAAGGGGTTCGGGGAGAAGCCCTAGATCTGGAAGAAAAGGGAAAGCTATGAAATGTGTTAGAAAGCGTCCAGGAAGGAGCAAGGAAGAATAGAAACAAAAATTACAAATTTATCCCCCTTACTTCACCTTATTTACATCATAAGTGAATATCCTTACGTTTATAACCGTTACAAAGGTTAAGTAACGAAAATAACTGTTAGCATTTCGTAACAATTATAACCGTTGGAAATTCTATAATTTAAGTGATGCAAATCGGCTGATTTGGTGTAGTGAGCGTCACGGTTTATCGTCAGTCAGAGCATGCCTAAGGGCCATCTCCGTCCCCGTACATGAGTAAATGACTTGGTCGTTTGCCAATGGTTCGCTACTTATTTCATATCATCCCTGTCAATTGATAACCAATCGACCATCATTCATGGGCCTCGCGCCATCGTTGTTTGAGGTAGACGGTGGTTGCTCCTGCTCCACCACCGCATTCCGGGCCCCGACATATTGTCGCAACTGTCCATTCCTTACATGCTCCTCGGTTATGTCCTTTAGATGCCTGCAACTGTTGGTATCATGTCCGTCTAAATCGTGAAAAAGACAGTGCCTCCCTGACGCCCTTTCACGTTCTGAGGGTTCTCTCCTAGCTGGCCTTCGGTAGGGAAGGTGATTCCGAGTCTCCATAAATATCCGTTCCAATGTCTCGTTTAATCCTGTGTAAGTGGAAAACTTTGGTTCCCTCCACCGCTTCCTAACTTTTCCTGATTCGTCATCCAGCTTCCTTTTTGCTTTATCTTTATCTTTATCCGAGCCACCACTGGATGGCCCACCATCCCCAGTTGCGTTCACCTCCTTTAACTTCATATCCAAACATGCATCTTCCTGTCAAAGGAACCTCTCAGCTTCGTGAAAGAATTCCTCGAGATCCATTGGTGGATCCCGTATTAGAGATACTTTGAAATCTGAATTCTCCCTGACTCCTGATACTGCTGCCATTAAAACCATCGATGGATCTGGCCAATCCACCGAAGCAGCCGCCGCATTGAATCGAGTTAAGAAAGCTCTGAGTGATTCATCTGTCCTTTGCTATACTGATGTTAGCGTCATCACATTCTTCGGTCTCTTAATATGAACCCGAAACTGCTTCAAAAACTTGTCCACCAATTCTGTCCATGTCCTAATAGATCCTTCTTCCAGCTGTCTGAACCACATAGCAGCTATATCCGTCAAGTACAGAGGGAAACATCGGGCTATAACTTCCTGTGATGCCCCCAACACTTCCATATGTCTTGTGTACCTCATCAAGTGGTCAGTCGGATCAGCCTTGCCATTGTACACCTCTAGTGTAGGTAGCTTGAACTCTGGTGGGTTCCGAGCCATTCTAATTTCGCGAGTAAACGGACTCCTATTTACTCCTTTTAGATCCCTATTTGTCAATCCTCCGTGCACAGTTTGCTTGATAATCTCAGCTAATCCAGCATTGTCCGTCAATGGTTGCCCCCCGTATCCCTGAGGGAATTCCGGTACGTATTCCTCATCACGTGCTCTTGCATTCTTGCCGGCATCTCGTTGTGTAGCGTCAACTGGGATTCCTCCATGAACTGGTCTATCGTTGTCGGGCAGTGTGCCCCCTAATCTGGATCCGTCCAGGTTAGCAGTTGTGTGCTGATCAGGGGTTGTGCCTTGCTGAGCTGCTCCGTTAGATTGCTTGTTTGGTCCTTCTACCCCAGCTCCGTGGATCTGAACTCCTGAAGCTCCAGCGGTTCATGCTTGCCCAAACTGCCTGAGGAGGTTCTGCATCATCTCCTCCTGCCTTTTTAGAAACTCTTCATGCATAGCTCCCATCATCGTCTCCATCTCGTCTCTGGTGATGAAAGCTGAAGTTTGATTAGCCCTTGAGGATGCCTCCTGGCTCCCTTCGCGCGGACTTCTCTCGGCTCTTTGTCTTCTACTTGATTGCCTTGTCATAGCTCTTTAGACCTGAACCCTTAAGCCTTCAAATCCGAATTCCAAATCTGTTATAGCGGGTGCTAGTCGTTCTCAGTGAAAGCACCAAAGTGTTTGTGCCAAAATTGGTCACAAACCCCAAATATTGTGAAAGCAGCAGTGTATGAACACAAATCAGCAGTATAGAATCACATATCACAGATCTAAGTAATGTAGATGATAAAAAAGTAAAGAATAATGAACTTGAAATGGAAAGAAATAGACAGAGACACAAGATTTATAGTGGTTCGGCTATCTTCGGCCTACGTCCACTCCAAAAGTTAATCCTTTATTGATGTTCCTTGCTGGTTACAACTGATTACCGCAGATTATATGATACAATTCGAGTATAACAGCAGCTATGAAGTGCGAAGTTGAATCAGGCAGAGTTTGGACGTTGACCAGCCAAAGATCCCTTTTCTGTTGGCTATGGCGTGCTATTTATAGGCGTTCCATGCAAATATCTCGCTCAAACTTCGGGAGACTCCTTCTGGAACGTGAGTGGGCCCACACGATCGATCCCATGAAGTTTCGACTCGATCCGTGATCGATACGAACATAATTCATATCGATCAAGATTTTGTCCAATGGAGTCGAAACTTGATGTGAACATTCTTTAGCTTGTACGTAAGCTCCTGTGAAAATTTCATGGCATTTGGACTTGTGGTTTATGAGATATGATCGATACGAATTGGGATTTTCAGTTGGCTGCTTGGTTCGACTCGATCAATTTCGCATCGATACTTGATCGCATCGATACCATGCACGCGCTTGGCGATGACGTGGCCCTATCTTCAAGGTTCGATCCACTTTCCATGCCGTGTTGAACGTTTCTTCCTTCGAATCGTGCACATTCTTCGTTTGTGTTAGTCATATTCGTGTCCATCAATCTGCTAATGCCCTTGGTCTTCTTCGAACCGATGCACGAGTGTGTCCTTCGTATCGATCGAAATCAATCGATACGAAATGCTTATCCAAATCTCTGCAACCAATGCTCCATCCTTCATATTGATTCTAGCCCCGATCGATACGAATTGCACCGTCATGCCTCATCATCTCATCGATGCGAACAGCATCGATACGGAAACCGTAGCCTGAATCCATCCGATCGATGCGAACGTGTCGACCCAAAACAAGTGACTGAATCCATCTTCATTGATACGAAATATATCGAGGTGAAACCTTCGAGTCGACCGAACCATCTTGCGCCCCTCTACTCAACCCGGGTTCACTGCTATCGATTTGAAACCCATCTAACCTTCTTACCTGATCGATGCGAACGCGCTGTTCGTATCCATGTTGATCGATACGAATGCCTTGTTCGTATCCATCAATTATCTTGAGCAAATGAACTCCGTTTGACCTGAAATTTGAAACGTAGTCTTTCCTAGCCTTGATCATCATTCCCAATCGATCCCGCCTCGATCGGAGCTCGGCAAAATTTTAACGACATCGATCATAGCCTTGTTTCCAATCGATTTCCAATCCTGATACCCACCCTTTCTTGCCAATTTGTTGATATTTCAGCCTTGACCAAAGGGTGGGATAACATGTACCTATCATAATGTAGTCCATGACTTTGTGTATACCTTAGGTATCCTAGTACTCGAATTATTGCTTTCAGTATTCTTTCCTAGGTTGCTAGTATATCTGCTGAGTTTACTTGCCGCATATGCTATATCAGTCCTAGTGCAGTTTAGTACGTACATAATGTTGCTTAGTATACGAGAGTGATAAATTTGGTAAATACTGTCACCGCTATTTTTAACCCAGTTTTGGTTCAAATCTACGGGTGATTTTGCTGATATTATATTGTGTTGTTTAAACTATCAAGTATTTTTCCAATGTAGTGTGTTGGGACAACACATATCCTTGGTTAGTTTTATGTATATTTACACCGAGTATCACATCAGCGATTCCTTGATCTTTCATGTCAAATCTGGCGGAGAGCGTATCTTTTGTAGATTTTATTATCTCCTTGTTGCTTCCAAATATTAGTAGACCATCTACATATAGACATACAATGACATATCTCATATTTGTATGTTTAGAATAGATACATTTGTCACATTCATTTATATGAAATCCATTTAGTATCATATTTTCATCAAAATTTTCATGCCATTGTTTAAGTGCTTGTTTAATCCCATACAGTGATTTTCTTAATCTACAAATCTTACTTTCATATCTAGTTTTTAGGAAACCTTCAGGTTGTTTCATGTATTTCTAAATCAAGTGTGGATGTGATTGCTATCAGCATTCTTATTGATGTTATTCTAGTTACTGGAGAGTATGTATCAAAATAGTCCAGATCTTCTTTTTGTCTGAAATCTTGAACCACAAGTTGAGCTTTATAATTGTCTATTGAACCATCAGGTTTCAATTGCTTTTTATATATTCATTTATTACCCAAGGTCTTGCATCCTTGAGGTATATGAACTAGCTCCCATGTATGGTTTGCCATAATGGATTTGATTTCATGGTTAATGGCCTCTTTCCAATAAGGGGCATCAGTAGAGGACATAGCTTGTTTGTATGTTAATGAATCGTCTTCTAACATAAAGGTGTAGAAGTCTGGTCCAAAGGTTTTTGATGTCCTTGATCTTTTGCTTCTCCTTGGTTCCTCCACTGGTTGACCTGCACTGTTTTGCTGATCATTATCAATAATTTGTTCATTATCCTTAAAAGAATTGGAGATTTCAGTTTCCCTTGGTAACTTTTGAGTATAATTTTCAGTACCTTGTTTTAAAGGTATACATATTCGAAAAATCTAGCATTTCTCGATTCAATGATGGTATTTACATGAATATCATCAATTTCGAATTTGTATACCAAAAACCGATAAGCGACACTGTTTTGTGCATATCCAATGAATAAACAATCAATTGTTTTGGGTCCAATTTTGACTCTCTTTGGTTAGATACCTCCACTTTCGCAAGACACCCCCACACTTTTAACTATTTGTAGGATGGTGGTCTATTTTTTCAAATTTCGTTGGGAGATTTAGATGTTTTCTTTCATGGTATCTTATTCAAAATATGATTTGCAGAAAGATAAGCATCCCCCCAGAAGTTATTTGGCAAGCAAAAACTAATTAGTAAGGCATTCATCATTTCTTCAAGAGTTCTATTTTTCCATTTGGCTATACCGTTGGATTGAGGTGAATACGGAGCTGAAGTTTGGTCTATAATACCATGCTCGACGCAGAATTCCTCAAAGGGAAATTCATATTTTACTTCTCTATCATTTCTTAAAGCATTTATTTTCTTGTTGAGTTGATTCTCAACTCACTACACCCGAAAAGTCATTTCATAGCATTGTAAAAACAAAACCAAAACTTTTAGTAGTGTTTCGGTAAACGCTGCGACACGACATGCAATTAAAAGTCTAAAAGTTTTAGTGCGTTGTAGTAAACGCTACCAAAATCAAACATATTGTAGCGTATTTGAAACCCTACAAAAGTTTTTTTTGCAGCGTTTTATTTGTCCTACTGTATACTTTTTGTTTTTTCTCTATTACAATATGTTTTTTGTGTAATTTACATTTATTCTTGTAACACTTTTAAAAGACTACTAAAACTTATTGATGTTGTGTATTTTAAACGCTGCTATTTACTATTAATGACTTGTATCATTTCCGACAATCACTTATATATAATAGTCATATTAAAACCAACAATTAATCACATAATTATCATATTCAAAGCAACAATCAATCACATAATTATCATTTTCAAACCAATATCGATAAATCATATAATCATCATACTTAAATAATTGAAAAAACACGTTAATAGCATAATCAAGTATAATCTTCATAACCATTTCGATAATAGTATTTCGACAAAATGAGAGAACTCACATACCACAACCGTTCACAAACAAGTTCACAACTAGTACGAAAAAAATATTTTAATATATATAACAATTCATTGCTTAATTACCGACAATTATTTTTTACAACTGTTCTTCACTTCGGAAACTTCTCTTTGAAAGTCCAATGCCTGCACAAGTGAAAACACAACATATAGTCAAACAATTATGTTAATTTGTAGGACTTCAAATCTAATAGTCAAACAATTATATTATTTTTAACAAAACTTAGTTAATTTTTATTAACTTGGTTAACTTAGTTAACTTGTTATCATCATCATCATCATTATTATTAAACTCAGATAACTTAATTACATTATTATTATTAACTTAGTTAATTTTTATAAACTTAGTTAAATTTTATAAACTTGGTTAATTCATCATCATCATCATTATTTATAAAACTTTGTTAAATTAGTTATATTATTATTATTTATAAAAATTAGTTAACTTAAACTTAGTTAATTTTATAAAACTTGTTTAATTTTAACAAAACTTAGTTAATTTTTTTAAACTCAGTTAATTTAGTTAATTTATTATTTTTATTATTAAAACTTGGTTAACTTATTATTATTATAAATTTAGTTAATTTTTATAAACTTAGTTAATTCTTCATCATCATCATTATTTATCAAATTTTGTTAAATTAGTTATATTATTATCATTTATAAAATTTAGTTAACCTAAACTTAGTTAATTTTATAAAACTTGTTTAGTTTTAACAAAACTTAGTTAATTTTATTAACTTGGTTAACTTAGTTAATTTATTATTAGTATTATTATTAAAGCTCAACTAACTTAATTATATTATTATTAGTGGAAAATAGGCATAAGGACAAACTTTGAAAAAAAAACAAGGCTGAAGGACATTAAGTTTCATCTTTGGACTGAAGGACAAATTTTGAAAAAAATTAGGCTGAAGGACAATGCTAGTTAGAACTAGCATTTTGTATAGTGTAAAAACTGAATATAATGCTAGTCTATCTAGCATTTTATATAGTGTAAAAACTGAATATAATGCTAGTTAGAACTAGCATTGTCCTTCAACCTAATTTTTTTCAAAGTTTGTCCTTCAACCAAAAAATAAACCTTGGTGTCCTTTAGACTAATTTTTTGTCAAAGTTTGTCCTTTTCCCTAATTCCCTCTTATTATTATTATAAACTTAGTTAATTCATCATCATTATTTATAAAAACTTTGTTAAATTAGTTATATTATTATCATTTATAAAATTTAGTTAACTTAAACTTAGTTAATTTTATAAAACTTATTTAATTTTAAGAAAACTTACTTAATTTTTTTTAACTTGGTTAACTTAGTTAATTTATTATCATTATTATTAAAACTTGGTTAACTTATTATTATTATTATAAATTTAGTTAATTTTTATAAACTTAGTTAATTCATCATCATCATCATCATTTATCGAACTTTGTTAAATTAGTTATATTGTTATTATTTATAAAATTTAGTTAACTTAAACTTAGTTAATTTTATAAAACTTGTTTAATTTTAACAAAACTTAGTTAATTTTATTAACTTGGTTAACTTAGTTAATTTATTATTAGTATTATTATTAAAGCTCGGTTAACTTAATTATATTATTATTATTATAAACTTAGTTAATTCATCATCAACATCATCATTATTATTTATAAAACTTTGTTAAATTAGTTATATTATTATCATTTATAAAATTTAGTTAACTTAAACTTAGTTAATTTTATAAAACTTGTTTAATTTTAACAAAATGTACTTGATTTTTATTAACTTAGTTAACTTAGTTAATCAATAATAATAATATTATTATTAAATCTCGGTTAACTTAATTATATTATTATTATTATAAACTTAGTTAATTTTTATAAATTTAGTTAATTCTTCATCATCATCATTATTAATATCTATAAAACTTTGTTAAAAAGTGTGTAAGCTAAACATTAGTCATTATATGGAACTTTAGTTTAAATTCAGCTATGTTAAACGAAATTCAGCTATGTTAAACGAAATATATTAACTTAAGTGTGTATGAGCAGAAGCTACTAACCAGGGTATCATATCTTAAGGGCAACTAAGATATGAAATTTTGTGGATTTGAAGCCTTAGCAGCAGCCTCTCTTCCATTATGGCATTTCTTTACCGAACATTATATTCTCCTTTATCGATGCTACAAATAAGACTGGCTCTTGACTGATTGACCCCATTTGTGACCTCAACCAGTTCAACTGCAGCTTCGTAATGTCAACACCATCAAGTAATATCTCACATGAACTAGGATCATAAGTTCTTTCAAGCAAACCAATCAAAATTAGTTGCTCTTGATAGTACATATAGGCAGCCCGTGGAATCATGAATCAACCAACTATGAATTACAGAGACGATTAAAAAAGACTTGAGCTAGAGAGAAACTTAATGGAAAGCTAGACAATAATATGTGTAATAATGCCTAGATATCTAGAAGTTAAATTAAATTAAACATCACGAAATCAAAACTATAGATTGTGTATTGGGAAAGATACTAGCAAATCAACTCACTTCAAAGAAAAACATTATTTAAAAAAAAGGAAGAGTAAGAAGAAGACCTATATCAATGTTAACCGATTTGTTTGTCAAGGATATATAGGAAATAACAGATTACCAAAATACTGTTTTTTGTAATAATATAATGTTCCAAAATAAAATAAACTAGCATTTAAATCTAGGTGATATATATGAAGAAAATTAAACATTGAACCTATCTATCAAATTGTGCATTCAAATCACATAATAACCATTTAAATCTAGTTTTCACTACAACAGTGAATGCTCCTTTCTACATAAAAGAAAAGGATGGAACATTTCTCATAATAATTATGGTAAGAAGAATCTAGGAGTGAGTATAAAGAGCAACCTATTACAAACAACTAGGACCAAATATTAAAGCAAGCTACCATGTTTTCAAAGATAACAATAAATATCACTTGACCTTGCAAAACCAGTTTAGTGATGAGTAAATGGTGATAACCTAATCAATTTCTCAAGACATACTATTGATAAGCTACTGCAATTACTACTCCTATGAATGGTCCTACCTAACATGTCCACTACATTTTTCCCAATATAAAATATCACTATGGAAAAAACATATGACATACACTGTATAGATTTTAACATTTTGATGTTGTAGTAGTATATACCTAATCATCCCAGGCTTTATCCTTGTTATAAATAACAGCAAATTTGAAGCTTCTAGCCAGGTTGATCCCAGTGGAAATGATCGGAATAGTAGCTAAGTGTACCATAAACATAGCGAAACCAATTGGAAGTGGTGCCAAAACCTGCATATTCATTTTTCAGTTTCAATTTATCATCTCTCATAAGTTTACAAATAGTGCCTGGTTTATCTAAGTATTTAAAAAGATAGACTGATTTATCAGAACATGAGACTCAAGAGCATTTCTTTTAAGGTCAGTGGCAGCAAAAACAGTGTACGCTAACACGAAAGTGCTGAAGATTTCAACAGCTTGTGTGAAGCAACTGCTGTTGCTGTTTGAACATAACAGAACTTAAGAAGCATGGATTGGTAGCAATAGCAGCAAATACTGAAGCTATAAGATATTATGGAGCATTTACCTTTTGGACCGCACAAATATCCATCTGCCTTTACCTTGCTACCTAGCATGAGTGCATATTTTCTTATTTACAATAGTCTACACATTGCAAACGATATACTACTGGCTACACATACATATATCCAATAAAAATTGCTGCTTAGTCTCACTACCGTCTCAGTTTAGATCTTGTTGTGCATCACTACAAAGTGCAAACATACCTCTAAAGGATATATCCCTAAGAAGTTAAATAACAATAAAATAATGCAAAAGTTTAACCTCCATGACAGTATTAAGTCTCTGCATTAACAATTCATACCTTTGGAACTTCAGGGTACACTCTTTTAAAAAATGCAACACAAGGGAAAAAGATAGCGAAATTACTAGCTAATACTTGAAAACTCGCTTTATATGTTAGATCATAGCAGATATAAGTATTACTGTGAAAATTTGTCAAAAAAGGCAACTAAAAGTTATCCAAATAGTTGAGTTAAACTAAGCATAACATGTATGTTCGTTATGAAAAACATAATTAATCAAAACAATGTACACGGACCTGGTGACATTTTAGTACCGTATTTAAATTCTCTACTTCGAGGAATGAGACATTTGTAAAACAAATAAGTTCTACTGTACCCCTAAAGCATTGAAATTTATTCCTTAATTTTACACGTCATTCTATGTATGTGTATGTGTATTAAGGACAGTGTATGTATGCATGTTGTTTAGTATGTTACACATATACACAAATTAACAACTTCCATATGGCTGGTAACTTTAGCTATATTGAAAGGCTAGCAGTAAAAAATATGGGAGCTGCAGCCATGTATATGATTTCCAAGAAACTAAAGAAGCAATACAATATTACTGGTGAACGTATTGCTTTATATGAGGCTGCAGAAACATGGATTAAAGCACTTAAATAGGAGAGATTTTCTAGGTATGTTGTGTTGAAGTTATAAAAAGAAAATTATGTTCAAACTGCATTTTATTCACCAAAACACTCTATGTAAAATATTTGAAAGTGGAGCGCATAAATGAAAATGAGAGTGATAGTGGCAATTCAGTCAAAATCCTATGCTTCATGTATTATACTTGCTTATACGGTAATATATTACATTTCAGGCAGATCAAAGTCAAATTTAAGATCTTGCAATGTTTGATTTTCTTAGATCCACTGCAGTTGTAAGTATATCTCATTGGTTTTGGTATAGAGTGGTGATGGGAAAATTTTACTTAAGATAACAGGGACATAGCTATTTACAGTTGTAAGTGTGTGTGCGCGCACGCGCGCTCATTTGATAGAGTGCTTTGCTTATATGTTATTATCCTTTATGATAGCTGCATAGTTTAATTATACTTTTTTTTATCGTGGGTACTTTTTTATAGCTTGTGTGTGTTATATGTACTTTACGTTCAACTACTTTTTCTTGTGAATTTATTTTATGTCAGTAACTCTACAGACAGTTGATCACAACCACCTACCGTTCACCTCCTCTCCACCAACGTCACCTGAAGCAACCAACCTCACCTCACTGCAAATTCAAAACTCCAATCCACAACTCTACATCTTAACCACCACTTCACTTCACCTGAAACATCACTTCATTGCACTTTACCATGAAGATCAAAACAGCCTATACCTCCTTAAAACTGCCACTGCAAACAACCACTTCCTCCCAATCTACAACCTTCTTCATCGCTACCCAACCTGCAATCACAGAACCACCGCACCACTACCCAAACACCTTCAACAATCCAACATCATAGCCTCACCGAAACACAAAACTGCAACCTACACTACTTCACCAAAACAACATTCACCTATCAATCAATTCAACCACCTGAACTACTTCAATCCATCTGCAACCAACTTACTGCCTTCATTTTGGTTCATTATCGCTTGAACAACCCCTCCTCTGCAATAACAAATAGCAAGCTAAAACCATCACCACTCCCTGCCACCTTCAACAAATCGCAATCAAAACTGCTCGACCACCAACAACCAACACTAGAAAACACCCATCAACAACTCCTAAACCACCAACTGCCACCACGAGCTCAGCCCACACACTCACCTACACCAACCTACGTTAAAAAACCACATCCTTCGCCTCACTTCATACATAATACTTCAAACAGTAGTTACGATTTAACACCAGATAAAATACATAATACTTCAAGCGGGTATGGTATACTGACCTGGTGGATTTGTGATGTGAATGGGTAAGAATCTATATGATGTACATCCATCAGATAAATGGTTGGATTTGCAACCAATAAAAATTAGCAGATCCAAATCTAGAAAAAACATGTTTGATAGTACCCAACTCAATAAATGAACAGGCCTAAATTCATCAAATAGTGAACATTGGAGGGACCCATATTCCAACCATGAAGCTATATCATTAGTATTTGATACAAACTAAAAACAAAGCAACCATGTTGATAATAAGTCACTATAGTTATCTGACCCAAAATGGAACACTAATTAATTACTAAAGCTATGTGTCACTGATGATTTGAAGTGCTTCCATAGTTGGTTTCCAACAATAAAGCACACATGATACATAATTATTATTATTATTTGTGGACCAATAATTTTGTAGAGCTTTTAAAGAAAGACATGTTATTGACATGTGCCAAAAAAATTACTCAACCAAGTTTCCTGGTTATTTCATCGAAAATCAGCGCTCAACCTAGACATAGTAAAAGCATAAGATAGTAGTAATGGAATTTAGTTTAGAGTGAGTTAGTAGTTATATTATAACCAAAAGGACAATTTCTAGAGCATACAGTGGTCAGACTTATGTAAATGTATAATTATATAGTAAATTCCAAAAATTCACGGTAGCCAACTGACAACCCAGGTGGTATACAGTACCATACCTGGTTGAGAACCATCAGCAATTGCAAATGAAAGAGTTCATATGTGATCTGCTACCACCCGGTAAGCTATATCAACTTGGTCAACATCATCTTTCCCAACTCTTCTTGAATATGGTGGAGCACCAGTTGCCTGCAAAGTTTATGTATTGAAATAAAATCAGACTATTCCTCCTCCTTTTGGTCATCGCCTCCCCCAATTTTCCGCTCGTGGGCTTTAGTGCCTGCCGTCCCTACCATGCCTTCCTCGTCTCACGGTCATCACCAACCACCGCCCCCTGTTGAACCTACTCCAATGATTCCTGAAAACCCTCCAGGCTTCACACCACTCAGCACCCACCAGTGCCTTAAATCACAGCCCGATCCTCTGAAGAACAATGACGAGTTCATCCCTGTTAGATCGAAGAAATGGAAGCGCCAGTCTAAATCAGTGCAAAAGCCGTTCACCCCAAAACCTAGCCCCTCCAATTTACAAAACTCGAATAATCGCTCATATGCGAATGTAAATGTGGTTCCAAACGTTGCTCAGAAATCCAATTTCTCTGTCTAGTCTGCTCATCATGAAAACAAATCGGTATCAAATAAATGGCACTTTTCAACCTCGACTAGCAGAGGTTGGAACCAAGTAGTCAGAGAAACAATATTCCAGTATCTATTCCTTTAAATTTCTATCAACCCCGAGAAGTTAATTCAATGAAATATGCAAAAATGTCTAATGAAGTTGTTCAAGAAGAAAAAAATACAGTGGGTTAATATCATTGTGATATACGTAGTCGATCCAAAACCATATTATTCGTACTTTAAAGACTACATTATTAGAGTATGGAAACCAGAAGAGGAATTCGCTATTTTCTCTAAAGAGAACGTATTTTATGTTATTAAATTTAATAGCAAAAAAGATTGTGATGGAATTTAAAGAGAACCTATTACTATAATAAGAAATTGACGATGATGAAGAGATGGTCTCTTGGAATGCAACTTAACAAGGAACTCTTAAATTCTATTCCGCTCTGGGTTCGTTTTTCTAATTTATCGCTTGATTACTGAACGGAAAAAGGAATACGTCGCATTGCTTCGGTTCTTCGCATACCCATCAAGTTGGATAAATTCACTGAAGGTATTATAAAAATAGCATATGCTAGAGTTCTTATCAAAATTGATAACTCCTTTGAATTTCCAAACAAAATCTCTATTATCTCGGAAAAAGGTGAAATGGTTTGACAAGAAATTACTTATGAATGGAAACCTATCACTTTCTCTAATTGTACTAGTTTTGGTCACCCCGAAAACACAGTCAGTTCACCAAAGTATGGAGACCGAAAGTCACCCAACAACATCGATCATGCGACAATAATGATATCCTTGTAGATGAAAATGATAAACACAAGGATCAGATAAATGAATCGTCATTCAATCTAGTGAATCCAACCACTCAAACTCAAGTACCTTATCAAGATCAATTATTTCCAAACAACTACAGACAGAACGTTAGCAAGAGTAGCAGCATGGAAAATATTACACAAGAGAAAAATCAGAATGTCCAGTGGGCATTAAAAACAACGACTATCAATACAGTTACTAATAGTACAACGTTGAATATATTATCGGACATGGATTCTCAAATTGCTGACAACTCAAACCCAGATATGAACACTGTGTTGAGGAGCGGTCTAAACTACAGAAGGAAACAGTGACTAGGAGTGAAGTTGGAGACCAATGAGCTGACTCTCTTCATACCCCCAGACTGAGAACCATCAGAAAAGTAAGAACTGAGGAAGAACCATTCGAATTCAAAGCCACAAATGCTAACGATGTTGTTGACAACCTTGCATGGAATATTCTAGTTAATCAACTAAAAGGAAAAAACAAAAAGATGAAAAAACACAAGACAGCGGGGGTTACTACTCCCCCGGTAAACAGTAGTAGTTCTGATATCAATTTATAGATGGAGTTCCTTTTTTGGAACATCCGGGGTATGAATGCCCCTTACATCATATTCAAAGTAATAAAAATCTATCGTTCTGCGGTTTTCTTGAAAATAAATTATCGACTGATAATAGTGAGAAATTCATGAACAAAATTAATAATAAGTGGAAGCATGCTCATAATAGTTCCAATGGAAATAAGAGTAGAATTCTCATTTTATGGGACTCATCTCAATGGTTTAATATTATTCTACATTCTAGCGACCAATACATTTCATGTATTCTGCACAATGCTAACGGTTTAAGTATTCTATGCACGACTGTCCATGCATCCAATGAAGGGATGAAGCGCATCGATTTATGGAATTATATTGTTGAGCAATCAAAAAGTTTTAACCTCTCATGGATAGTGGCAGGTGATTTCAATTCCATTTTATCGACTTATGATAGAATAAATAATGGTACATATAACTCTATGGGTGATCAAGGCTTTATGTACTGTATATCTTCTCCTAATCTCACGGAATCAGATTTTATTGGGAATTTTTTCACATGGCGAGGAGGTCTAAAATTTTCTATTCATAGTAAGATAGATAGAGTGTTTGTTAATACTTTATGGATGAACAATTTTTTGCATTTTTGTGTTCATTTTGGAAATCACTCCATAGGTGACCATTCTACAATTAATGTCAAATTGATTTTGCAAAATCAAATGAAAAGTAGAGTACCATTTAGATACAGCAACTCCTGGCATATGCAATCTGGATACCATAACTCTGTACAAGAAGCCCTAACCAGAATTTTCCATGGAAATGCCCTTCATGTCCTATTATACAGGATGAAATCAGCAAAAGCCGCAATGAAGACCTAGAGGAAAAACAAAAGTAACATCCATAAAGTGATTTCTCAATATAAAGAAGAGGCAAATCAAATATATAACCAGTTAATACTGATTCATTAAATGAAGATTTGATAACACAATACTCTTACAAAAATGACCGGATTCAATCTCTTATGAGAAAAATTGCAGATGAGAATGATCAGCAGATGAAATTCAATTGGTTGACTAAAGGTGATAGGCCTACTAACTATTTCTATAATTGGGTCTGTGTTTCTAAGCCTACTCGAAAAAACAATTTTATTCTTCAATCTGATGGATCTTGGAGCTCAACATCAGAATATTTGGCTACAAATGCGGTTAATTATTTCTCAGATCTGTTCTTTTCATCACAGACCACATATCAATTCCCAAGCATCACTTGTAAGAAAATCCTCTCCGATAATGCTAGAAATAATTTATGCAAGCATTTCCAGTTAGAGGAAATTAAAGTGGCCATACTCCAAATTAATGATAACAGTACCCCGGACCCTGATGGAATTAATTCTAAGTTCTTTAAAATTTATTGGGAAGACATGAAGAATGATCTTTTGAATGCTATGAATGGCATTCTTTTTTCAGGTAAAATTATTAAAGAAATCAATCACATTTTTATTTGCCTTATCCCAAAAAAGCCCAAGGCCACTGACTTGCCTGGTTTTAGGCCTATATCTCTCTGTAATGTCATTTATAAGATTTTAGCCAATCTTCTCTATAATCGACTAAAACCCTATATGAATGTTCTTATTTATTATAATCAGAATGCTTTCATTCCAGGGAGAATCATTACAGAAAATTCATTACTTGCTCATGAAATGGTCAGAGGATTTAATAGGAAAAAATCTAACAGTTTCTACCTGAAAATTGACCTGCATAAGGCCTATGATAAAATTAGTAGAGAATTTATTCATCATATGTTGATTTCCATAGGGTTCCCTATATCTTTTGCTAATCTCATTTATGAATGCATATCTACTCCTACCTTTTCGGTATTAATTGATAGATCGCCAATTGGCTTTATCAAGAATTCAAAGGGATTAAGACAAGGAGACCCTCTCTCGCCGTACTTATTCTCAATTTCAATAAAGTTTCTTACTCTCAATTTTGACATGGAGTTCTTGAGAGGTAATTTCACCCCTATCTATAACATTGAGCCTATGATAACTCACTTGTTATATGCGGATGATATTTTAATTATGGCCAAAGCTACGAGTAATAATGCTTTAACCATAAGATACATATTTCAGACCTTGAATTCATTGGTTGGCCTTGGTTTAAATGAAAACAAGTCTACTTTGTTTTTTTAGCAAAGGTGCTATTAACAAACAACTTATTGCGGATATTTTAAATATCCAAATAGGAAATCTCCCGGCGATTTATTTGGGTATTCCTCTTTCTAATAATATTCTAAAATCAAGAGATTTTGGGTACCTTATTGACAAAATAAGCACAAAATTCAACCACTAGAAAAAAAATTATTGAACATAAGTGGGAGAATAGAATTAATGAAAGCATTTATTTATCCGATGATTCAATTTTGGGCCCAATTCACTCAGTTCCCTATGGCTGGGATTAATAGAATTAATTCAACATGTGCCAACTTCATTTGGAAATCCAAATCACATAAACTGTGTTGGGAAGATGTATGTAAAACTAAAAGTGAGGGGGTCTTGAAATCAAAAAAATTGAAGAAATTGTTAAAGCCATGGTAGTTAAATTGGTTTGGAACTTCATCCAAGGTGAATCTTTGTGGTATAAATGGATGCGCAATAAATACTGTAAAGACAACAATTTCTAGACTGCAAACAAAAATAATAACGTCTCATGTACATGGAAAATGCTGCTCACAGTAAGGCAATGGTGCAAAGGTGCTATTGACAGAAAGATTGCTAATGGTAAAAATACCAATGTATGGCAAGACCCATGGATTAATGGGTACTCTTTGGTTAACAAATTTGGATGGAACTCAATGTATATCAATGGTGGTATGAACAAATCAGTCTTTGATCTTATATCAAACAATAACTGGAAGAATCATCATGCATGTGTACCTACTCAAATTCTCACTACTGTGCATTCTATAAAAATTCACAATCATATGCATAAGGATTCATGGTTCTAGATCCCAAACAACTCTGGTCATTTCATTTTTTGTTCGGCTTGGAACCTTATTAGAAATAAATATACAGAATATAATCGGACCAGTGCTATTTGGGACCCCAGTTGTGCTCCTAAAATGTCAACATGCTCACTTCTGGCCAAACTTAACAAATTGAGCACAAAAGATAGAGTTAGTAGATGGAACAGTAATATAGACCTTTCATGTGTGTTGTGCTCTAATCAAATCGAAGACAGAGACCACTTATTCTTTAATTGCTCCTACTTTAAGCAAGTGCTCAAAATTATCACACAGAAGCTTAAAATCAGACATAACAATGCTACGGACTTTAACCAAATTCTTGATATATTTTGTCAAAATCAGATAG
Organism: Allium fistulosum; assembly: GCA_030737815.1. Lineage (NCBI taxonomy): Eukaryota > Viridiplantae > Streptophyta > Magnoliopsida > Asparagales > Amaryllidaceae > Allium > Allium fistulosum. The sequence continues at coordinate 55,596,030 of CM060903.1, forward strand.
ATAACTCGATATTTAAACACCTGAAGAACATTGCTTTTAACGCACTTGTATGGCATATATGGTATGAGAGAAATTCAAGGGTATTCAAAGGCATTGAAATGCCAACTAAAGTCAGAATTGCACTCATTAATCAAGATTGCAGGAGCTTAATTAATAGAAAACTAAATGCAAAGAAGTTAAGTTTAGATCTTAAACTTATCTGAGAAAACTTCGGAATTGTGATGGATTCAAGCTTCGAATTCCATCCACCGTGAGTTTTCTTCTGATTTCTGAGTTGTAGCTGAGAAATTTGTGCCTTTTTCCATGAAGCTCGAGTCTCTTGTCCGCCATTTTCTCTATTTCGTGAGAAATTTTCCAGATCTGGTTTTTGGTAAAGCTTCGAAGGAAGTTTTCTTTCTCCTAGAAGTCTATAGAGAGATTTGTTTTCTTTGATTCATTTTAGTCATTAGTTTTCCCACTATAGACCATGTGTCACAACTGGTATCAACTTTCTTTTGATTTTATTTTGGTCCTTTTGTATTGTTTATTTATAGTTTATAGCCCCAAGTTATCGTACGGATGGTTTTGAGTGCGTCGTCATTTGTTCTGCTCCTCCATCTATTTGATAACTTGGACTTTGGCTATATTCTGTTGTATTGTTAATATATGGACATAATATGTACTCTTTTTCCTTGCAAGGTACCCATTTATGATAGAGAGGTTGCAAGGTTTTAACGAGATATATTATGAAAGTATATGAGATTTATGTTTTGTTAATAAAGTACCTTCTTCCAAAAAAATCAGACTATTCAATCGACAAATGCAAAAAGTTGTGCAAAAACTAACTGGAAATTCAAACCAAAATACATTAAATACTAAAGATATAGAAAAGTAGTTATAAAATAAACACAACTAAAATCAAGAGATGTAAAGAAGCTGAGTCATAGTTCATAGCAAAGATGCATAGAGGATCCATTTAAATGCAGTAATAATAATTTGAGCACTTCAGACATCCTTTATGTCAAACCAATTTTTTACAAAAAAGTATAATACTAAGTAATCGAATATCAACTGGGAGGAACTATATAAGGAAGCTACTAAGGTATTGGTCAATCATGCAACTGTATGAGAACATAACCGTCAACGTCACACTTCCTATCAAAATACTCAGTTAGAATTGAAAATCAACATAGTAGACCTTTTGTCAAATGAAGATGCATTCTGACAGTAGAGTAAATTTAGATTGAATGCACAAATAAAAATAACATGCATCTCTATTTTGGAAGAGGTAGCATAGCTTGTAATCTCTTTTTGCTGTTTTTGTCCCATTGTTACCAGATATCAATTACCCATCCTTACTATAAAATTTCATGTTGAATTCACATGTTAAGCAAATATTTTTATGAAAATGGAACAACAAATACAAAGTTTTGGTACAAATAATCAAATAACAAATGCATTAAATCAGTATATGGACAAATACAAATTAGCATATGGACCAACATCCATAACCGAGCAAGTGTAACTATAATAGTGTGGTCCAATATATTCTGTACACCAAGTTGGATAGCAGTATAACATTCTGATTCATTGTTGTTGAAGAGAAAATACAGTAGTAAATACGTTAAAATGAGATAGCCCATTTAAAAGTAAAAGTATAAAAAAGAAGAGTGTAAGCAGACTAAATAACAAGCATATAATCTATAAAGCAAAAGTGTTTATTTTTATTATTCGATGTAGGAGAAGTTGGCACGTATGGCAGGTTTAGTTTGATTAAATAGCAGAAGAAAAGTGGCATAACTGGCGTCAGTTGCACAGTACGGTCATTTGATCCACCATTTCCATCAGTTATATGTTTTGCCCACTACCCATTCTGAACTACACTATCAACCAACTGTTGGTACCTTTGTGATCTAGCTACTAAAAGCATATCAGGATAGTTATATATAAATTAAAGTGGAAATTAGCCACAAAGGCCTCTTTAGCAAGTGGAATTAGTTTCTAGGACACACAACTGAAATAATTACTTTCAAGGACAAAACAAACGGTAGTAGACTGAAGGAGGGTCGATCTACTATGGGGAGATGAGTGGATTGATGGAGAGGAGTAGCCTAACGATAACGATGGAGGAAACGTTGAGCTTGGTTTAATATTGACGGGGAGGAGCAGTTAGAATTTTTATGAAGCGAAGGGGGAAAAATGTAGAGAAGGAAATGTGAAAAATGAAAAAACGTAAAAGTGTTTTACTAATGGCGGGAAGGGCGGAAAATTTTGGCAGTATCGGTGAAGATTGAATATACCAAAAAATAAAGTGGAAATTAATAATAGTTGCACTTACCTTTGAAACACTAATAATAAGTGCAACTAAAGCCAGATTTTCTTGCAGTAACTTTTGCTTTATACTGTTTAAACATGTCGAATGCCTCGTCCTTTCTTCTAAGGAGATACACATAACAGTACCTTGTATAATCATCAATGAAGGTAATGAAATATATTTTTCCACCTCTAGTTTGACACATTTTTTAAGTCACATACGTCTGTGTGTATTAGGTCTAGAGATTCGGTTTCTCGTTCAACATGGTAAAACGAGGTTCTTGTCAATTTTACTTCTGCACAAACTTGACATTTATAGTTATAATCTATTTTTCATTTTGGTATAAAGTCTAGATGAATTAATTTTCACAAGGTATCAAAATTTGCATGGCCTAATGCCTTATATTAGAAGAGTCAACAATATAAGAAGAAGATTCAATCTGTGCAGTTAAAGCGCTCGGCGGATTCAAAGCGGTGGAGGTGCAAAAAGTCATAGCGGGGATACAGCGAGGATATAGCGGGATATAGTGGATGGCTCTAAAATAGCATATAAAACTCGTACTTAATGTTTTTTCAAATATATAAATGGTATTTAAATGAAAAAATATCATTCAATTGAATTATAATTAATACATAAATAATTTTAAGTAAAAACATGTGCGAATATACTTTAAATAAACATAAAACTGTTATATAACATAATTGAATTTAGTAGAATATTAGAGTATTTTCATTTCTAAAAATATATTAAAAATTAAATCAATTAAACTAGTTTCATAATTTTTATAATGTATAAATGCAATTTTTCAATTCATTTTATTATAGAAGATATAGCGGAAATAGCAGAATATAGCGGGAATAACGGGATATAGCGGAAATAGCGGGGCTTAAAGCGGAAAGGCTATATTTTAGGGCTATATGGAAAAATCGTAGCGGTAGAAACCCGCTATGATATATAGCGGGGTTATAGCGAGGTAATAGCGGGGCATTAACTGCACAGGATTCAATTTTATTCATATCTTTGTTTGGTACAATAGTGGTTATATTTTCTTTAAATAAACCATCACACACATATCCTCTTCCTACATACACTCCATTCTTTGACAACACAAACTTATCTGATACAAAGTTGAGTTTGAAGCCATGCTTGCTAAACACCGATCCAGAAATTAGGTTCTTGCGGATCTATGGAACATGAAGAACATCTGCCAAAGTCCGTTCTTTTCTAGAACTCATTTTCAGTACAATCTTTCCCTTGCCTTTAACTTTCGATGCGGATGAATTACCTATAAAAAGTTGTTCATCCTCAATAGCATTTTGGTAGGTTGTACACATCCACTTATTTGCACATATGTGTCATGTGACTCCTGTGTCTACAAACCATTCCTTCGAGTTACCAACAAGGTTGCATTCGAACACTATTGCACATAAGTCCATATCAGAAACACCTTTTGAGATTTCAGCTATGTTTGCTTCTGATTTCTTTTCCTTGGGTGCACGACATTCGACTGCTTTGTGTCCTTTCTTTCCACAATTATGGCATGAACCCTGAAATTTCTTTGATTTCTTAGGAGCATGCTCACGTTTCCTTTTGTTGGGTTTCTCTGACTCGAATACATTTGCCTTGGCAATCATGGTATGCAAAGTTGTCTTCTCAAATTTCCCGTTTTCTTCCTCAATCCTCAATCGGGCTACAAGTTCCTCCATTGTCATCTCCTTGCGCTTGTGCTCAAGGTATTTTTTGAAATCTTTCCATGATAAAGGAAGCTTTTTAATTGCAGCAACTGTTATATGTCTAGTATACCAAAACAGAGAATAATCAATTATAAACTCGTCTCACAAGTTTATCAATCAGATTTCCACTACTCTGGAAGTCTATATTAGCTAATTTAAGCAATAGCTATGTCGTAATTAAATTACAACAACAAATTAACAACTATAGCAATAACTATAGCGATAGATCAAACGTAATACTATTTACAGAAATAGCACAACGTAGAAAACAAAAATGATAGATATATATAAATTAATTATAAACCTAACCAAATGAAGAAGGAAATTCCATCTGAGGCTTGTCGTAACAATTTCCTTAAGACTTTATTTAAAGTCTCCCAAGATACAATAGACGTAATCTGCACGAGATTGTAATGAGTATGTCAACTCTGTAATATATTGTATAGAGCAGTAGAGAAGAAGAAGCAGAAGAAATTAGAACTGGAATAGAATGAGAATGTGATCAGTATTCTCTTCTATTTATAATTTCGTCTTCACCCCTTCGAACAGTCGTGTCTGCCTGAAAGGTTGCACCCGTTGCCTTTCATTGCTGTTGTTCATTAACGGGCCGCACCCATTCGCTATTGGTTCTGCATTTGCACCTGCTGCTTCCATAAGTCGCACCCGCTCGCGTCTAACGGGCCGCACCTGCTTCCGGCTGCTAACGCTAAAAAACTCGCGCCTGCTTCAGAAGTCGCACCCCCTCAGTCAATCCGCTTCTGAACAGATTCGCTCCTGTTCGTATAGCCTGCAACTGTCAGAAAGCCCGGCCTAGTTTTGCAGTAAAAATAGGATCATATTAGACCCAAACCCGAGCCCGGTTCGGTTCGGTTCGGTCGGACGGACGGCGGCAACGGCGCGCGCGCGTGTGTGGTGGTGATGCATGATCTCCCTCCTCACAATGAACCAAACATTTGGGTGCCCCAGGTCCCCAACCCCTTCATTGCAAAGCTATTAATATACTAGAATAGGTTTGCAATTTTGACGATGTGGGACTTATGTATATTATCATTCACATTAGTATTTTAGGAATTCCAACAATCCCCCACATGAATGATAATATACATATCCCCCACACAAAGCGAAATATCACAGAGTACATATGGAATAATGCTTTATCGTGGATAAGTAGATATTTCACTTTCAACTTTCCCTAGTTAAAACTTATCGGATCTACTTGGCTAATCGGTGAATTATTTCATCTTGAATCGTCGGCCTTTATTGTATATTCAAACAATAAGCTTTACGAAGCATGGATTCCCTTCTCATCCAATCTCTTGGTTGTGTTCATTTTGGTCCTGAACAAATTTTTTTGGTTCTGCGAGTGTTTATAGAAAATATAAGCCTTTAATATTCTCATAGAGCCGACCCAGCTCACACTAACATAGGTGATCGCAACCATTAAGAGTATCCTACATATACTCCACTTGTTAAATTCAAGATATGGTCATCATTAAAAAACATAGTTTTAACCTTTAAATACTTCTGTAGGCATGCATTTATATTGTGCACCATAGGAATGGAGTTGGACTATGTCCAAGCAAATGCATTACATCTTGAGTTACTCGGAACTGGTTTGCCTATTGATCCTAGTCCTTGGGATCTCCAGTCGCCGGGATAGGTTTCCGTATAAGGTAACTCTTGTTGGTTTAGGCTTTTAAACCCATTCCCCTCGATGCACAGTCAATTTTCTCTCTTGATAAACCTTTAGTAAATGGATCCGCTAGGTTATCATTTGTTCTCACATAATCAATGGAAATAGTTCCATTAGAGAGTAACTGCCTAACTGTGTTATGGCATTGACGAATGTGTCGTGACTTTCCATTATACACAAAGTTGTGCGCTCTGCTTAGCGTAGCTTGGTTATCACAGTGTATGCATATGTCCGGTACAGGTTTAGGCCAAAATGGAATATCTTCTAAAAAATGACGAAGCCATTCTGCTTCTTCGCCTGCTTTATCTAAAGCGATGAACTCCGATTCCATAGTGGATCGAGCTATGCATGTTTGTTTAGTAGATTTCCATGACACTGCTGCCCCTGCTAAGGTAAATACATAACCACTCGTTGATTTTGATTCCTCTGAATCAGCAATCCAGTTTGCATCACTGTATCCTTCTAAGACGGCAGAATATTTTTCATAATGTAAGGAATAATTTGTGGTATTTTTTAAATATCCAAGCACTCTCATTAGTGCTTTCCAGTGTTCCTTTCCTGGATTGTTTGTATACCTGCTCAGTCTTACTGCATAAGCTATATCTAGTCTTGTGCAATTCATGAGATACATGAGACATCCTATTACACGAGAGTATTCCAGTTGCATTACACTCTCATTAGTGTTTTTATGCAGTACTTATGATGGATTAAAAGGTGTTCTTACTCCTTTAATTCCAAAATTTTGAAATTTTTCAATCACTTTGTCTACATAGTGTGACTGAGATAATTCAATTCCATTAGGCGTTCTTATTATTTTGATTCCCAAAATAACGTCTGCAACTCCTAAGTCTTTCATATCAAAATTGCTAATTAAAATCTTCTTTACGGTCTCTATTATCTGAGTATTTGGACCAAATATTAACTTATCGTCTACATATAAACAAATCATCACATATGATTGTCCAATTTGTTTATAATAAACACATTTGTCACATTCATTTATACGAAAACCATTTCTCATCATGACACTATCAAATTTTGCGTGCCATTGTTTTGGAGCTTGTTTTAGTCCGTATAATGATTTTACTAATCTACAGACTTTGTTTTCATTTCCTTTGGAAACAAAACCTTCAGGTTGCTCCATGTAGATCTCCTCATCGAGATCTCCATTTAAGAACGATGCCTTTACATCCATTTGATGAATTTCTAGATTATAGATCGATGCAATTGCTATTAGCATTCTTATAGAGGTTATTCGTGTTACTGGCGAATATGTATCAAAGAAGTCTACTCCTTTTTGACGATATCCTTTGGCTACTAATCTGGCTTTATACTTGTCGATAGAGCCATCTGCTTTCATTTTCTTTTTGAAAATCCATTTGCAGCCAATAGGTTTTATTCTAGGTGGAATATCAACAATTTCCCAAGTTTTATTACTTAGAATTGAATCAATTTCACTTTGGATTGCTTCTTTCCAACATGAAGATTCAGAAGATGACATTGCTTCCTTGTACGTTTGAGGTTCGTGTTCTAACACATATGTGAAAAAATCCGAACCAAATGTCTTGGAAGTTCTAGCCCTTACGCTTCTTCTTGGTTCAACTTCCTCAATCTCATGATGAGTTTCATCTTCATGTGAATTGCTTGATTCTTCTCTTGTCCTTTTAGGGACATTATTCCCTTCATTCCTTTTGTGCAGAAACACGTCTTCAAAGAATGAGGCATCTCTAGATTCCATGATTGTATTTATATGAATATCAGCTATATCAGACTTGAATACCAAAAATCTGTAGGCACTACTATTTTGGGTTGGCCCTAGATAGTAACAATCTACTGTTTTTGGTCCAAGTTTGACTTTCTTGGGAGGCGGAACTGAAACTTTTGCCAAGCACCCCCACACTTTGAGGTATTTAAAACTTGGTTTGTGTCCTTTCCATAACTCATATGGAATTGTTCCTGTTTTATTGTGAGGGACTTTGTTTAATATGTGATTAGACATATTTAAGGCTTCCCCCTACAAGTTCATCGGTAGACCAGAGGTTAAAAGCATGGCATTAACCATGTCTTTTAACGTTCTGTTCTTCCTCTCGGCTACACCATTTTGTTGTGGTGAATATGGAGCTGTTGTTTGATGAATTAACCATTTTCGGTACAGAACTGTTCAAATGGTGATTCATATTCTCCACCTCGATCAGATCTCAATATCTTGATCTTTTTATTTAACTGATTTTCTACCTCAGCCTTGTACTTTATAAATGATGTAATTGCTTCATCTTTACTATTCAAAAGATAGACATAGTAATATCGCGTATAATCGTCAATAAACGTGATAAAGTACTTTTTCCCACCTCTTGTAGGTAACGATTTAAAATCACATAAGTCTGTATGAACCAAACCTAGTGGTTCGGTGCTTCTATCAACAGATTGAAATGGTTTTTTAACTATTTTTGCTTCTACACAAGTCTCACATTTGTAGTTTTTAACTACTTGGAATTTCGGAATTAATCCCAAGTTTGATAATGTTTTCATTTTTTGGAAGTTTATGTGTCCCAATCTATCATGCCATAGTAAAATTTCATGCTCAAGCAAGTAAGAAACTTCAATTTTATTAATAGCACAATCAGAATACATAGTTTTATTGCCGATAACGGCTACATTTGCCTTAAATAGGCCATCACATAAATATCCCCTTCCGATATACATTCCAGCTTTGGACAGAACCATCTTGTCTGACTCGAACACCATTTTGAATCCTTTCTTTGATAGTACTTAACCAGAGATCAAATTCTTGCGTATGTCTGGAACGTAGAGCACGTCATTCAACTTGACAGTTTTTCCAGAAGTAAACTTGAGGATTACTGTGTCAGTGCCTTCGATCATGGAAATAGCAGAATTACCCATGTAGAGTTTTTCTTTCTGATTGAACGTTTGATATGTAGAAAACATGGATTTATCAGAGCAGACATGACGAGTGGCTCCTGTGTCCACCCACCATTGGTTAGGATTCTGAACCAAATTGTATTCAGATATAACTGCTGAAAAATTGGACTCGTCCACTTCCATGTTGTCAACTATATTTGCCTCTGATTGCGTTCCTTCTTGCGTCTGCAATCTCTAGCGGCGTGTCCCATTTTGCCACAAACCCAACATTCGCCATTAAACTTCTTGGTTTTATTATCTTTGGGTTTGTTTTCAGGAGCTTTCCTCTTCTTTGAGAAGTTCTTCTTTTTGTTGAAGTGGCCTTTATTCTTGTTCTTCGACCCTTCTGTTACCAACGCCTCCTCGCTTTGTTTGGTAATTCCGCGGTTATCTGCCTCAATTTTAATCATACGATCAGGTCCTGCAAAGAAATCTCTTTCTTTTTATGCTTTAGATAGTTGCGGTAGTCTCTCCATGACGGCAGCAGTTTTCCCATGATGGCTTCAACCAAAAACGATTCTCCAACCTTATGACCTTCCGCTTCGAGTTCATGAATAATGATTTGCAGTTCATGCAATTGAGCAGTCACCGGTTTGGAGTCAACCATCTTGTAGTCCATGAATATTGTCTACAATGAATTTCTTAAGACTGATATTTTACGTCTTGTACTTCGTGGCAAGTGCATTCCAAAGTGCTTTTGCTGTCTTTAGAGGTTGATATACTTTGTATAGCACCTTGTCGAGACAATTCAGAATATAGTTTCTGCATAGAAAATCGGAATGCTTCCACGTATCAACATTTGATACCTTGCCTGGTGCAGGAATCGGTTCCTCCTCCTCGAGATATCGTTGCAGACCGAGTGTGGTAAGATAAAATAACATCTGATTCTGCCATGTTAAAAAGTCGTCACCATCTCCTTTAAAAGGATCGGGTCTGTTGTGTGTAGTAGCCTTTGTTGATAGTTCAACTGTTGCCATCTCTGTTTTAGTTAAAACAGGAAAGTCTTAAGATGTTATATGTCTAGTATACCAAAACAGAGAATAATCAATTATAAACTCGTCTCATAAGTTTATCAATCAGATTTCCACTACTTTGGAAGTCTGTATTAGCTAATTTAAGCAATAGCTATGTCGTAATTAAATTACAACAACAAATTAACAACTATAGCAATAACTATAGCGATAGATCAAACGTAATACTATTTATGGAAATAGCACAACGTAGAAAACAAAAAAGATAGATATATATAAATTAATTATAAACCTAACCGAATGAAGAAGGAAATTCCGTCTGAGGCTTGTCGTAACAATTTTCTTAAGACTTTTATTTAAAGTCTCCCAAGATACAATAGACGTAATCTGCACGAGATTGTAATGAGTATGTAAACTCTGTAATATATTGTATAGAGCAGTAGAGAAGAAGAAGCAGAAGAAATTAGAACTGGAATAGAATGAGAATGTGATCAGTATTCTCTTCTATTTATAATTTCGTCTGCACCCCTTCGAACAGTCGCGTTTGCTTGAAAGGTTGCACCCGTTGCCTTTTATTGCTGTTGTTCGTTAACGGGCCGCACCCGTTCGCTACTGGTTCTGCGTTTGCACCTGCTGCTGCCATAAGTCGCACCCGCTCACGTATAGCGGGTCGCACCCACTTCCGACTGCTAACGCCAAAAAACTTGCGCCTGCTTCAGAAGTCGCACCCCCTCAGTCAATCCGCTTCTGAACAGATTCGCTCCTGTTCGTATAGCCTGCAACTATCACACGGACGGTCGGACGGATGGCAGCGGCGGCGCACGCACGTGTGTGGTGGTGATGCATGATCTCCCTCCTCACAATGAAGCAAACATTTGGGTGCCCCAAGGCCCCAACCCTTTCATTGCGAAGCTATTAATATACTAGAATAGCTTTGCAATTTTGACGATGTGGGACTTATGTATATTATCATTCACATTAGTATTTTAGGAATTCCAACAACGGCAACCTAAAAGGATTTGCTTAGAGTCATTCTTTCATCGTGCAATTGGTGAATGGTGACTTATAACCCTTGAATCTGGTTGATAGCGGTCTTCGCATCAATCATTTTGAAGTCGAGGAATTTCCCTGCTATGAATTTCTTCATGCCTACATCTTCAGTTTTGTACTTTTTCTCTAATGCAGTCCAAAGTTCTTTGGAAGTTCGAGCAGTACAGTATATATTGTATAGGCTGCTGTCGAGTCCACTTAATATGTAGTTCTTCCATATGAAGTCAGAACTCTTCCAAACATTCAAAGCTTCAACTTTTGTTGCATCGAGTTCCAATTCTTCGACTACGGGATCATTTTCTGTAAGAAGCTTTGCAAGGCCAAAATCGTCAAATAGAACAGCATCTTTTGCTGTTAGCATTTGAATTCCATCCCTGTGAACTTTTCCGACCATTCTCCATGAGACAACGCCATCGTTGGAACCATAGTCACAGGATGAGTAGTAATCACAGTCTATGTTGGTGCAGAAATGTTGCTTTCATGAAATATCGTCGTCTATAAAAAAACCAACAATAAATCAATATTGTTTCGAGATTGTTAGGCAGTAACGTTACAAAGGTGTTACGAAACTGTTACGATTATATTATAAAATTGCAACAACAACAAAACTGTCACTACTATGTCGCAAAACTGTTACGAATAGTATTGTGCTATAAAAAGATTATGTAGTAGATATAATACCGATTAGATTGTTCGAGTCCAGTGTAAAACTGTTTCCTTGAAACAATATTTCTCCCTCTCGGCGCTTTAAGGATACCGAGGAATTGTTTTTCAAGATGAAACGGATCTGACTCTGTGATGCTGCGCAACAAGCACAGAGCAACGATGAACTCAAGAGAATGTAATTTAAGAACGGATTTTGTTGTGGGAGAGGAAGAAGTGCAGAAAACTTAATTATCTTTTCTGTTTTCCATTTGCCTAAATGTAGGCGCGAGGAGGTGTACCTATTCGGTAATAGGTGCCCGTTCGAACAGTTGCGACTGTTGGAAAGGTTGCGACTCATTATCAGGCGGTGCAACCGTTTGAATGCGAATGGCCAAAAACAAAATATTATTCGGTCTAAACAGTCAAGCCAACTACAAATGCCTCTAATACGCCTCAAATGCCCATTCGTTCTCGCCATGGTACGGGTTCGGGTACGGACGTGGGCACACACGTGTGGGGTGATGCACCATCCGTCATGTCTGCATCTCTCTTTGTCTCATAGAAATCATAATAGTATCCACATCTTAGTATGTAAAAACAGATTGTTTATTTTATTCTAAGATGTGGGACTATTCATGTATCAAGGCATTAATGTTTTCAGATTTCCCAATGCTCTTTCATTTTTAGCAATATCTTACATATGGACATTGCCCAGTGAGTATATATCTCTACTGTAGCTGCAGTCTGCGGAATGACTCGTTATATACTTCTTACCAAGTTTTTGGTGAAATGTATATATTTTACCAATAGTTCATCTGTTAACACCTCTTTTCCAAGACTTAGCGACTTACGACTTACGACCTAACGAGTTAGCGACCCAACGACCTAACGAGTTAGCGACCTAGCGATCTAACGAGTTAGCGACCTAACGAGTTAACGACCTAGCGACCTAACGAGTTAGCGACCTAGCGACCTAACGAGTTAGCGACCTAGCGACTCCGGGGAAAGGGAATGACTTAGCATGTTCCGGGGTAAAGCCACACGACCTATCTCCTCTGTTAGGTCGCTCACGACCTAAATCATGCCGAGATAACTTCTAAGTTCACTGCATTAGGTTGCTCACACCTAGTATCTCACCCAGAATGGCTCCACTAAGTCGCCAACAACTTAAGCAAACTCGGGACGACCTACGACCTACCTCCAAATTTTCCCTATAAATACCCCGCCTACTCCATATTCAAAGGGGACTTTTTTCCAGACTTTGAAGCATCGAAACTCTACTGCATTCACGACTTCTACAACACCTCTACTACCAAAAACATTCTAAACTATCCAAATAGAAGATCAACTACATTCAAGAGGAATTCGAGAATCTCTTTCGCATCGTAGTGCTAATTACTTGTATTGATTGTTGTGTAATCGAAGGAATTCTTGTAAAGCTTGTAATCGAACTTGTGATAAAGAAGATAAAGTGGACGTAGGCTTGATTTTGAGCCGAACCACTATAAAACTGCTGTCTCTTTACTTTTCTGCTATTATCTGCTTGTTTTAATTCCCGTACCAACGGGTGGTGCTTTCACTTTACTAACAATCACACCGGGGTGTTAGCGTTTGATTTTTACGTTAACATTTTTGGTGCTTTCACTGAGAACCCAACTCAGGATTGCTTTCATCATTGCTTCTCAAAGATTTGTAGAAGGATTCTCCTTAAAAACCAGAAGTATATCTGAAATCATGGCTCTTGGAAGAAAGAGTAGATCCACTAGATCTGGAGATGCTTATGACAGGGCTGGTTCTTCTCCAGTGCCAAATCAGGCGACTCCTACTGTTGGAGTCACAAGGGCCGAACTTGACGATGTTGTGTCTGGGTTATACCAACAAATGGAAACTCAAAATGCCTTGATGATGGAAAGGTTAAACGCTCTGCTTGGGGTTCACCAACAACCAGAAAATAATGAACCAACCTTTGCCGAAGATACTCATGATTCCCAAGAGAAAGATATTCCTTAAAGGGCAACTGGCACCACCGAAAGGGCACCTCCCCAAGCTGGAGGATCAAGGCCGTAGCCGCCTCTTCGCGAACGTTTGTTCAGGCAAACTTCCGAAAAAGTGGCTGACGTCTGCCCGGCAACGCCTCTGAACGATGAGGAATACTTATCAGGAATGGTTCGTCAGATTATGAAAGAAAGTATGCAAAGGAATGAAGATGAAAATGACTAGGGGTTTGCTCCAAGCAAGACTCTGTTTACCGAAAGAATTATAAAAGCTGAGTTTCCAAAGAAATTTGTTCCCCCTACTATCCCAGCCTATCGGGGGACAAGTGACCCAAATCAATTCTTATATAAGTATGACTGGCATATGACTGGTGCCAAGGCAACGGATGAGACTAAATGCAGATATTTTCCTGTCTATTTGGAGGGGGTGGCTCTACTTTGGTTTACAAAGCTACCGGTCCGATCTATGGATCAATTCTCTGACTTGACTCGTAAATTCAAGGATCAATTCAGATTGTATGCTTCAAAAGCTAAGGACATAATGTCATTGTCCAGCCTTGAACAAGCTCCTGGGGAATCTATCAAATTTTTCTTGAACCGCTTCAACATAGCCTTGGCCGAAGTGGATAATGCTGAGCCTCGGATGATTCTAACTTACTTGATGCGAGCCATCGATAAAACAAGTGAGTTCGGAAAATGGTTGAAGATGAAGGAACCGAATTCACTGGAAAAGTTTTATAAGAAGGCTGACGAATTTATGCGTCTAGAGAATCTTCCTGCACCAGTAAAGGTGGTTGTGGCTAAAATTCAAAACAACAATGTGGCTAAAGCTTCTAATAAGAAAGAATCTGGTGGTCAGAAGAGGGAAAATAACAGTAAGAAAGGACAGAAAGATGTGAAGAAACCTCGTTACTTTAAGCCTTCAGACTTTACTCCTCTAACTGATACTCCAGAAAACATCTTCTTCGCAACCAAGGATGCCGTCGAGTTACCTGAGCCACCTAAGATTAAGCTCGGAAAAAAATTTGTGCCTAATGGAAGGTTCTGTAGATTCCACAACCAACCTGGCCATGACACCAACGAATGTCACCATCTAAAGAACTTGATTGAAGAGCTGTTGAGAGAGAATAAACTGCAACAGTATGTCAAGAGAAACAGAGGTGATCCGGCCTCATATACTCAAGGGCAGCAACTTCCTGCTCGTCAATCTGGCTCAGGAGAAAAGGCTGTGGTACAAGAATCTGAAAGGCCTGTTATTAATGTAATCACAGGGGGTCCTCACCCAGCAGGCAGAAGTTGGGGAGAAATGGAGAGGTGTGCTCATGCTCTGAGACATGCCCCGAAAGAAGAAACTGTTCTTGTTTTGGAAGATGTTGTGCCTTCAAAACAGCAAAGAACTTGTCACGATGACATCGTATTCAGAGCTAGAGATTCTATGGGAGTTGAGGCTCCCACCATGGATCCGTTGGTAATAACCGCCGGTATCGGACCAGCTATCGTGAGAAGAGTGCTTGTCGATTGCTGCGCTTCTTGTAATATCCTCTTCAAAAAGACCTTTGATCAAATGAAAATTCCGATGGCTGATGTTCAAGCTTCTTCGCAAAAGATTGTTGGGTTCACTGGGGAATCGAAACAACCCATCGGAACCGTCGACTTATTTGTAGAACTTGGTGAAGGGGAAAGAAAAGTGGTCCGTAAGCAAACTTTTATTATTGTTGATGAATTTTCTACTTATAACGCCTTCTTGGGACGACCAACTCTTGCTACATTCAAAGCTATTCTCGCCCCATGGTGCCTAACTATGAAATTCCCCACTGATAACGGCGTTGGTGTTTTGAAGGGGGACCAGGATGCTGGGCGGGAATGTTACCTCACAGAGTTGCGGGAGACGAAGAAAAGAGAAATGGGAAAGGGTGCGGCAGCTCCGCTCCGCATCAAAGAACCCACCTTGTAGAAATTACGGGGTGGACCCTGCACTGGTGAGCATAGTGGTGCGCGAAAAGAGATTGATCCCAGGAAGACTAGTGCAGGGGAGAATAGAGTAGTGCCGGTAGAAGTAACGGTGCCAATACATGTTGATCAGAAAGATCCAAACAAGGTGCTAAATGTGGGTTCACAACTCGGTGTGACAGTTCAGAATATACTAATATCATTCTTGAAATCAAACCTGGATGTATTCGCTTGGAGTCATGCTGACATGTGCGAAATATCTCCAGAAATCGCAGTACATGCCCTAAATATTGATCCGAAATTCACACCCGTAAAGCAGAAAAGAAGAACCCAAGGTCCTGAAAGGTCAACAACATTGAAGGAAGAAGTAGATCGGCTCATGGAAAATGACTTTATCAAAGAATCCACTTATCCAAATTGGGTTTCTAATCTGGTGTTGGTTAAAAAGGCAAATGGGAAGTGGAGAGTATGCATCGACTTTTCAGACTTGAACAAAGCATGTCCCAAAGACTGTTTCCCGTTGCCCAGAATTGATCAGTTGGTAGATGGAATAGCCGGGCATGAATTATTGTCTTTTATGGTTGCTTACTCAGGGTACAATCAAATCATGATGCATGAGCCAGATCAAGAAGACACAAGCTTCATCACTAATGTTGGTCTTTACTGCTATAAAGTTATGCCCTTCGGATTAAAGAACGCAGGAGCAACTTATCAGAGACTCGTTAATGCCATGTTCAAGCCTCAAATTGGTAAGACTATGGAAGTATACATTGATGATATGCTAGTGAAATCAAAGAAGGCAGTAGACCACATGGACCATCTGGTGGAAATGTTCGTGATCCTCCGAAAGTATGGAATGAAATTGAATCCTCTGAAATGTTCATTCGGAAGTCCAGAAAATTCTTAGGTTTCATTGTGAGTGCTAGGCATTGAAGCTAATCCTGCTCAGATCACTGCCTTAAGAGAAGTCAAACCCCCTAGAACAAAGAAGGAATTGCAAAGCCTCAACGGGAAAGTCGCTGCTTTAAGTCGGTTTATTTCCAAGGCCACAGATAAATGCATTCCCTTCTTTGATGCTCTGAAGAAAGGAAGGAAGAATTTCGAATGGACTCCTGAGTGTCAAAAAGCTTTTGATGAGCTGATTCATCATATGGAAACGCCTCCAGTACTTTCTAAGCCCAACAATGGTGAAGATCTATTCATATACTTAGTTGTTTCATCTCATGCTCTCAGTGCAGCGTTGATACGAGAAGACGCAAAAGTTCAGCGTCCGGTTTATTACATCAGCAAAAGATTCACTGGGGTAGAGACGAATTATTCAAAGTTAGAAAAGCTCGCCAATTGTCTATTGATCGCATCCAGAAAGCTGAGGGTGTACTTCCAGGCTCATCCTATTAAAGTCCTCACTGATCAACCACTAAAGCAAGTCCTATTTCGCCCTGAAACTTCGGGTCGTCTTCTGAAGTGGAATATCGAACTTAGTCAATACGATATCACCTACCATCCCCGAAGAGCAATCAATGGACAAGCTTTAGCAGATTTCATTGCAGAGTGCACTGACAAAGGTGACGGTGAGGAAAAGGTGACTGATGATATCCCGATCCGATGGAAATTATATGTTGATGGTGCAAGAAATGACTATTGTTCCAGAGCTGGGGTTGTGCTTGAAACCCCCGAAGGGCGGTCATTGTGTTATGCATTGAGATTGGAATATCCTTCAACAAATAATGAAGCCGAATATGAAGCTCTTATTGTCGGTCTAAGGATTGCTAAAGAACTGAGCATCAAAAACTACAGATCTTCAGTGATTCCCAGCTTATTGTATGCCAAGTCAAGAAAGAGTTTCAAACTAAGGGAGGAAATCTGCTAGCTTACTTATCAAAAGCCTGTAAACTTCTCGATAGGTTTGATCATTATACAATCAGCCATATACCCCGGGAATAGAATATGAAGGCAGATTCTCTCGCAAAATACTCAAGCTCTGGCGAAGCTCAATTATTGGGATTGGTCCCTGTAGAAGTCTTGACATCTCCGAGTATTGATGAGATGGATATCGACTGGATCATGGCTGTATCTCAAGAACAAGAGTCGTGGATTACCCCTATCAAGGAATATCTACTCAACGGCTCCTTGCCAGAAAACTCAAAAGAATGCCAGAAGCTGTTAAGAAAAGCCCCGAGATATGTAATTCAAGGCGACCATTTGTAAAGACGAGGATTCTCGATGCCATTACTCCGATGTGTAACCAAAGAAGAGGCTAAGACAATTTTAGCTGAAGTGCACGGAGGAGAATGTGGAGATCATTCAGGTGGCCAAACTCTTGCAAAGAAAATTCTTCGCTATGGTTATTTTTGGCCGGATATTAATCGAGATGATGCTAGCTACTCCCGAAAGTGTGACAGATGCCAGAGATTTGCAAAAATCTCAAGAGCGCCTTCCACCGTGCTAACACAAATGGTCAGTCCATGGCCATTCGCCATTTGGGGAATAGATCTTATTGGGCCTATGCCGATTGCCAGATCCGGGATCAAATATGCCATTGTTGCTGTTGATTATTTCACTAAATGGGCTGAAGCTGGACCATTGGCTACTATTACCTCTAAAAAAATGATAAATTTTGTGACTAAAAATATCATTTGCAGGTATGGTATGCCTCAAAAGATAATAACAGACAATGGTACTCAATTCGAAAGCGAAGAATTCCAGGAATTTTGCAGGCGATTCAAAATCCGAAAAAGCTTCTCAGCAGTGGCTCATCCGCAGGCAAACGGGCAAGTAGAAGCAGTGAAAAAAATCATCAAATCAACCATCAAAAAGCAACTTGAAAAAGAAAAAGGTGGTTGGGTTGATAAACTGCCATTAGCACTATGGGCATATAGGACTACCCACAAAACTGCGATTGGGCACACTCCATTCTCGTTAGCATACGGATCAGAAGCAATGATCTAGTGGAAGTAGAAGTCCCCTCACACAGGAGAGTTCATTCCAACCAAGCTGAAAATGAAAAGCTGCAGCTTCAAGCACTTGACTTGCTTGATGAAAGAAGGAAAGAAGCTGAACTTAGAGTTGCAGCTCAACAACAAAGGATAGCCAGGCACTTCAATTCTAAAGTTTGTCAACGCAGCTTTGAAATTGGGGATCTAGTCTTGAAAAGGATCATGACAGCAACAGGAGTGTTTGGGCCAAACTGGGAAGGGCCATATGTCATAGGCAAAAAACTTCTTGATGGCACTTTCAAACTCACAACTGTCGAAGGAGATCCAATCCCAAGAGCCTGGAACAGCAACCACTTGCGTCCATATTTTACTTAAAAGCTATGCTTAAATTTGTAAAATTATTCTGGATGTATCATTATTGTATTGTAAGCCATTGTAAAAGCAGTGTGACTCGGCAATAAGAACTATAAAGTGGACGTAGGCCCAATTCTTGGTTGAACCACTATAAATCTTGTGTCTTATATTACTATATAATGCCTGTCTCATTTCGATGTGCAAATATTTTAAATATATTGCTAAAATATTGATTTAATATTGCAGGCAATCAAAGCAAAGCTTACCTATTCAACACGTCACAAACCCAAGCGATTCCCATAAATCACTCAACAAACAAATGTCAACCCTCAAAAATTACAGACTCAATTCCTACACAAGAAGGACTTCACACAAATGGTTGGTGATTCCACCAAAGGGGCACCTTCCCAAAGGAAGGCTCCAGGCCCTTGCTAACTGACTATGATCGTTTGTGCAAACAGACATCCGGTTAAGTGGCTTGCGTCTGCCCGTGGATTTACTCAACCATGAAGTACACTTCCCTGGAAAAATCAAACGGCTTACCAAAGAAAGGAACATTTATTCAAAAGTGATAACAAGGGATCGCTGAGGAACAAATGATGGAAGACATTGGCAGGCAGACAAAAAACAGCCAAAATGGAATCTTGTCTCTCAACCAATAAGGTTGGTGGAACCACCGAAGGGGCACCTTCCCAAAGTGAAGGCACCGGGCCCTTGTTGCTTAATTGTGATCATTTGTGCAAACAAACATCCAGTTAGGTGGCTTGCGTCCGCCCCGTGGAACCACTTAATTGTGAGACGCAACCTTCTTGGCAAACAACTCTTCGGAGGAGCCCACTTCGGAGGCAAAAGACCTCTAACAAGGCACAAGCCCTCTTCGGAGGCACAACTCTTCGGAGGAGCCCTCTCCAGAGGCACAAAATAAAGCCCTCCAACGAGGCACGCTGTAAAATGAAACGTTTTTCTCAACCAATAAGGTTTATGGTACCACCGAAGGGGCACCTTCCCAAAGGAAGACACCGGGCCCTTGCTAATTAATTGCGATCGTTTGTGCACGAACATCCAATTAAGAGGCTTGCGTCCGCCCCATGGTCCATTTGACTGTGAGAAATAACTTTCAGGCAAACAAATAAAGCCCTCTTCGGAGGCACTCTTCTACTCTCATGGGAACGATCTTCCCCAAAAAAGTTGAAGTGCAAAATAAAGCCCTCCAACGAGGCACGCTATAAAATGCAATGTTCTTCTCAACCAATAAGGTTAATGGAACCACCGGAGGGGCACCTTCCCAAAGTGAAGGCACCGGGCCCTTGCTGCTTAATTATGATTGTCTGTGCAAAGAAACATCCAATTAAGCGGCTTGCGTCCACCCCAAGGATCCATTTAACTGTGAGAAATAACTTTCAGGCAAAACCAAAAGCCCTCTCCCGAGGCACAACAGAAAAGCCCTCTTCGGAGGCACAATCCCTCTTTGGAGGCACAACTCTTCGGAGGAGTCCTCTTCGGAGGCAAAAGACCTCTAACGAGGCAAAAGTCCTCTTCGGAGGCACAACTCTTCGGAGGAGCCCTCTCTCGAGGCACAATAGAAAAGCCCTCTTTGGAGGCACATTCCTACCTTCAACGGTGAAGTGCTAAACAAAGCCCTCTAAAGAGGCACGTCCAAAAAATAAAAGTTTTCTCCAGAAACCCGCTTCACTACAAAGAGTAATCCACTTCACAGAAAATAGAAGTGGCCATCTCCGAAGATTGAAGTGTATTAACTCTTTCTAAAAAAAGAAAAGAAAAAAGAAGAAAACTTCCCCAATACAAAGCACACTCTATTAAAGCAGAATAATATTTCCTCAAAACATAAGAATTATTCTCTAGAATAAGAGTACAAGTCTTTTCAGAATATTGCAATGAGCCATGGTATGCGGGCATATAGTTAAGTTATAATTAATAAAAACAACGCTCAAACAGCATACCACGAGCTCACTGCAGTATCGTACAAAGTAAATAAAGAAACTTGTGCAAAAACAAGGAATAAATGCATTCACAAATACTGACAAGAGATTGTACAAGTAAAAAGTGTCATTTTTATTCCATACTATCAAATATTTTGTACATGTACAGGTTTCAAAAAGCGGGGGCCGGTACCCGCACAATCTCCGGTCGATACAACCAAAAGACAAATATCAAAACAAGAAAGATAGAACCAAAATCATTTCTTCTTCCTCCCGTCGCCTTTAGAGCCTTCACCCGGCTTAATGACTAACTTCGCAGGCCGGGTTGGACGAATTGCGGGAGAAGGAGAAAGAGATGCAATTGGTTCATCTTCTGTCTTCTGATCACCAGCGGAAGTGTCCGTCTTCTCTTCATCAACAGAAGCACCTTTCTTTTTCTTTGAAACCCGCGCTTTCCCCTCTTCTTTGAAGAAGATTCACTGCCCAGAGAAATAAGATCAGAAAGTTTCATATCATCGGCAGTGAATCTCTCCGGGGTCTTCTCGCCTTCTTCAAGTTCTTCGGCCTTTTGCTCTTGAGAAGTCGCCGGGTTGTCTAAACCTTGGAGAGCTTCTATTTGTTCCTCTTGTGACCCCGGTTGAGAAGCAGAACGAGGAGTAACTTGAAGAAGTGGAGGAGCAGCAGCGGGGGGAGGTGAAGCTTGTGCGGCACTTGGTGTTTTTGCTACAGAAGAAGAAAAGTTAAAAACATCGGTATTTCCCGCAAAGAGAGGAGATTGTGGCACGTCAAAGCTTAAGTAATAGGCAAAAAGTTCATCAAGCTCATGTGAAGCGAATGAGCAGTCCACTTGAGCCAGATCGGAATTGAAGTTACCTGGTGAACTTGGGTTGATCACTTCGATTTCGTAGTCCTAGGCCTCGGTGCTCTCTTGGGCCTCTTCGTCAGTGTGAACGGTTGGGGGCTCAGAAGTTGTGATTTCAGTTTCGGCTTTTGCGACTTTTGCAGGAGACAAGGAATGAGAGCTAGAGCCGATGACATCAGGGCCGACCGAAGCCGAAGGATGAGTGGGGTCAGCCAAAGGTGCCTTCCCCAGATGTTCTCCTTCTACCGCTTTGGCTCGCTCCCTGGCAAGCTGTTCTTTTCCTCTAGCAAAAGCAGCATGACCGTCGTCGTCCAAGTAACAAGCTTTCAGATCCTTCTCTGCGTAACCAGCATCTTTAAACATTTCATTTATTGCCTCCCACACTTCGACCAGAGTAATTTCGTATTTTGGGCCCAAGAACGAGAGACTTCCTTTCTCTAAGACGCTGAGAACGTAAAACTCAAAAAGTGTGGAGCTGATGGTGGCCTTGGTTGTTTCGTGCGATTCTTCGGCAGCCGCTTTTCCGGCAATGGCCTCATCGCGCTCCTTCTCTGCTTTTGAAAGTTGAGCTTTTAACATAGTGATCTCTAAGTCTTGGGAGCTGACTTTTTCTCGCAGCTGGACGGTGCGTTGCGGTATTTTTCAACAACATGTTGTTCCACCTCAAGTTTGATCTCAGCATCTCTCTGAGCAGCATGCGCATCTCTCACTTGCTTTTGAAAAATCTCTTCCTTTTGAGAATGCGAAGCAGAAGAAGTAGCAAGGTCCTCCTTAAGTTTCTTAACTTCAGACTCAAGTCTCTCATTATCATCGACGATGCTCTTCATTTCCGCGTCATGCTGATCAAGAGTTTTCTGCCACTCAGATTTATCATTTTCCATAGTCAACATGGCCTTAAGATTTGCACGATTGACTCTTTGAAGCTCATCGACAAGTTTCTGCCAGCCAGACATCCTCTCGATATCGAGTTTGACAGCATCAAGATTTCTTAACATGGCTTGCTTGTCAATCGGTACCAAGTCTAAGTCAAAACGCACTCCTTTTAAGCACCAGTTCGGGAATCGACTGTGAAGTGTTGGCGGAGGCTTCTCGACTTGATAGGGAGGCATGTTGATGATTGTTTGGATATCAGTTCTTTTGAGGGCAGGAGAGCCAGGAGGAATGTCTAAAGAAATGGAAGTAGCGGGCACTTTAGGGACTTCAGAAGAAAACTTGTCATCAAGTTTGGCCCGCTTGCTTGGCTCCTCGATTATGTGTCCCTTTCCCATGTCATCGTGGGATTTTCTTTTATGGGAATCGTCATCTTTTTGAGAAGTGTCGTGGCGATCGTCAGTTCTCCCATATCGCTCCTCGTAAGCTTGCCTCTCTCGAGCTTTTCTAACCGCTCATTCCTTATCAGTTTCCCGGGGGGCAGGGAGATAGCGTCGGGGATCGTAAAAATCACGCCTTCCATAGCTTTGAAAATCATCATAGTACGAACCACTTTGTCCCATTGGAGAATCTGAAAATGAAAAAGAGATAGAATTTAGAAATCTCCAGAAAAAGGAAGTTAAGTGCGAAGAAACTGCTAAAAATCCTAAGTGTGTGTGGTGTGCAAACTACGCGCGTCAAGCTACAAACCACTCTTCCGCCTGGGAGTGATGTCAGCTTTTACGATAGGGGTCAACTCTTGGGTTGACGAAAGTGGTCGTAAGACAGATGTTGCTTCTACCGATGGAGAGACAAGCTTAGGAGCAGTAATATCGTCTTTGAAAAGCTCTTGAGAAGTCACCAGAAAATCGCTTAACCCCCCGAAAATGTCATCACCGTTGTGCCCAGCTGAGTGAGTCACACCAGCAGTTACTTCTTTAGCATGTTCAGCACTTTCCGTGGCAGAACTTTCTTTCTCGGTCCCCTCATCAACTTTTGTGGCGATCTTCCCGGGACATTGTTGAAGTTCCTCTTCTTCGATAACCGGAAGAAGTTTAGACTTGCCAGAAAATTCAGCGCCCTCAGCAGAACTGGAGCATTTTATTAATGAAGCTTCTGCAACTAGTTCTTTCGACGCAAGTTCTTTTGCAGGAGCTGGGGCATCAGATATTTCCGATTGAGAAGCAGGGGCATCACGAAGCTGAAGGGATCGGGAAGGGTGTAAAAGGCCAAATTGATGAAGAAATTCATCTTTCAAAAGATATTTGATACTCCTCTCTTCGGTGGTAACAGCGCTTAGCCTTTCAAAAGTTGGCTTGTGGCTGGAGTCTTTAGAAAGAGGAGGAAGTGCTGTAAAAGTAAAGGATGAAGTTAATACTTAACAACTCAGATTTTGAAAAACTCAAGAACGGAAAGTACGGAGATAGGCAAGCTTACTTCCTACTCTCCAAATGGCGTAGAATCCCGGAGGACAGCGAACAAAGAAAAATTGATTCAAAAACCCATGGGCACTTTCAGGAAGATCAGCAATTAGTTTACAGTTCCTGGCGCTCCTCACAAGTACAATAGAGGGATGGTCTTTATTCTTCACAAATGTGCACAAATAGAAAATCTCTTCAAAGCTCGGAAGACGGTCAAGTGTCCTCCTAAACAGTACACACAGTCCCATCAAGATGGCGTAGCCATTGGGATGCAACTGGAAAGGAGAGATAGTTAATCGGAGAAAGAGCTGTCGAAGAAAATCATTAAAGGAAGGAATAGCTCCACTTGAGCACATCTGACGATTAACTGCGATAAAACCAAGAGGCATCCTGTCAGCAGTATCGTTTACCCCCGGAAGCAAAGCGTCCGCTTCAGCAATACCGAACTGAGCACATAATTGACTGAACACCCGTTGATTCATAGTGGTTGAAATTCTTTCCGGGGGATCATCCAAGGGATTAGCTATTGGGAAGACTTCTCCAGCTTGCCCTACTATCTCTTCTTGTTGAGAAGTCATTCTACACAAGGAACTGGACATTCAAATATAAAGGTGCACGTTTCCTAAAAGCGTGTGAAGTGTTGTGCGAAGCTAATAAAATAACAAGTAAATAAAAATAACAATACTGGTTGGCATACGTCAATTCAGGAAAAATTCAAGACTTGTTATCAAATTAAAAAAACTGAGAGTAGTGTCAATGTAGATAACATTCAATAGTAAGCAGTTCTAACTGTGAGAATTTTTTGCGTTGACACTTCATTCAAGTTAGTTGATTCGCGGCATTTCACACTCAATTGAATTCAGTTTATTTTACTTAAGTAGAATACTATCTCTCGATTTAATCCATCATTCGATGTGGGCAGTCAATGATGAGTATATTCGTCCCAGTTTTCTACAAATGTTGTGTTTAACAGGTTATTAGCAATCAAGTCAATACAATCTGTGAAAAAGTACAAACAAGTTCAAGCATTTCATTCGGGCAGTTCAAGTTGAAAGTTCAGTCGAGTTCTGTAAAATTTTTGCAAGTGCTCAAGTCCTTAAGTCGCTGGAACGACTTAAGACTATCTCGGGACTGCTTAGGTCGTCCAATCATGTTCAACAACCTATCATAAGTCGGCCTCTAATAAGTCGCTCTGCCTGAGTTATAAAGTTCATCAGTCATACGAGATAAAATTATGCCGCGGGATAAGTTAAGTCGCACAGATTCTTTAAGTCGTTTGCTTAGTTAAGTCGCGCAGATTCTTTAAGTCGTGTGCTTAGTTAAGTCGCGTAGATTCTCTAAGTCGTGTGCTTAGTTAAGTCACACAGATTCTTTAAGTCGTGTGCTTAGTTAAGTCGCGCAGATTCTTTAAGTCGTTTGCATGGTTAAGTCGTTTGCTTCCTTAAACTGTTGCTGAGTTATGTCGTGTGATTAATGTTTAAGCCATAAGTCGCTCCTCATCAAATCCTTAACTTGCCTAATGCCTTATCCCGTTTACTACTTCCCAATACATCGATTCGCCAACTCCTTAACTCTCTCAATCTTCCTCGGGTTGCCTAACTCACAAACCCAATAACCCGATAACCCGCTAATCCATTGGCGCCTTCACAACAAAAACCCTCATCTCTCCAAACCGCCGAATCGCCCAGAAAACCAATTCGAATCGCCCTAGATTCGCCACAACTCCGATGTACTGTCGTTTTATCATGAATTACAACAACAATATGATCAATGGTAATCACAGATTGATCGAAACAATATTCGTGATGAAACGCGGCACCAAAAGTTGAATTGAAGACAGAAAATGGGGAGTTAGCAATTCGATGATGGATGTAGTTGAACGACGACTAGATTACTTACGTAGTTGGACAGAGGAATGATCAGCGACGAGAAGGTTGGATTTTGTCTTCGAAAGCTTGGAGAAATTGTCAATGGCGGTTTCAGATAATAGAGCAAGTGAGGAGAAGGAAGGAGAAGCTGAGCAACTTATAGGCGGGAAAGGTGGAATTCGAATCGGCCTAAAACGACCTAACAACTCGAACGACTTACGACCTAACAGCTCGAGCGACTCACAACTTAGCAATTCAGATGGCACGAGTTAAAAGATGTTGAAGCACACGACCTAGTCCCTAGGCGTATACTTCGAGGGGCAAGTGTTAACACCTCTTTTCCACGACTTAGCGACTTACGACTTACGACCTAACGAGTTAACGACCCAGCAACCTAACGAGTTAGCGACCCAACGATCTAACGAGTTAGCGACCTAGCGACCTAACGAGTTAGCGACCTAGCGACTCCAGGGAATGGGAACGACTTAGCATGTTCCGGGGTAAAGCCACACGACCTATCTCCTCTGTTAGGTCGCTCACGACCTAAATCCTGCCGAGATAACTTCTAAGTTCACTGCATTAGGTCGCTCACACCTAATATCTCACCTAGAATGGCTCCACTAAGTCGCCAACAACTTAAGCAAACTCGGGACGACCTACGACCTACGACCTACCTCCAAATTTTCCCTATAAATACCCCGCCTACTCCATATTCAAAGGGGAATTTTTTTCAGACTTTGAAGCGTCGAAACTCTGCTGCATTCACGACTTCTACAACACCTCTACTACCAAAAACATTCCAAACTATCCAAATAGAAGATCAACTACATTCAAGAGGAATTCGAGAATCTCTTTCGCATCGTAGTGCTAATTACTTGTATCGATTGTTGTGTAATCGAAGGAATTCTTGTAAAGCTTGTAATCGAACTTGTGATAAAGAAGATAAAGTGGACGTAGACTTGATTTTGAGCCGAACCACTATAAAACTGTTGTCTCTTTACTTTTCTGCTATTATCTGTTTGTTTTAGTTCCCGTACCAACGGGTGGTGCTTTCACTTTACTAACAATCACACCGGGGTGTTAGCGTTTGATTTTTACGTTAACATCATCTATTGCTAATTTTCTATTGTTTTCTGAAAACATACTCCAATTATTGATAATCACCAAACAATGTACAATAATTTATTTCAGAAGTGTTGTCCGCTTGGCCACCATGATAAGTTCCCCTCACCCTTCTAATATGAATCATTAGGTCAACCACAACAATGGTTGCTACCTCTCGACCTCCACATAGTTATTTTTACCACAAACATAACTTATATAGGAACATTTAATAGAAACGACGATCTTTGAATTCCTATTTTCTTGGGTTTGAATTTTATATATGCACAATTTACATATTAAAGAAACTAAAAAAAGAATATTTAATGACAAAAACGGATGTGTAGAGTTGAACACAAATAGGTGGCCAGATCAAATTTATGCATTAATTAATTAAGTTTAATATAAAGATACCAAAGGAAAACACAATTAGGGATGAAAAATAATAAGCGATGAACAAGTTGGTTAGTCCTTGCATTATGTAGAGTTTGTCCTCTTGCATGTAACATAGTGTAGTTGGTATATCTATACATATCACTATAATTTGTTGACTATGTTAATTCAGATTTATTTAATAAAATCAGAATTAACATAGTCAACATCCCCCCTTAATTCTGATTTGCTAAAGTCTTCATTCCAAGTAGATTTCTCAACTTAACAAAAGCTTCGATCTTCAACGGCTTAGTAAATATATCTGCAATTTGTTCTCCACTACTGCAGTATTCCAACTTGATCACATTCTTGCTAACTTGATCCCTTAAGAAATGGTATCGTATGTCTATGTGTTTGCTCCTTCCATGAAAAACAAGATTTTTTGCTAAGTTAATGGCTGAAATATTATCAACATAAATTTTTACTGGGCCTTGCTGTTGAAGATTGATTTGGCTCATTATATTGCTAAGCCAAATTGCCTGACATGCACTTGATGCTGCTGCAACGTACTCAGCTTCACATGTTGATAAAGCAACAATAGATTGTTTCTTAGATGACCATGAACAAACTGTTTTCCCAAGCATGAAACAGTAGCCACTTGTACTCTTTCTCTCATCTAACTCTCCACCCCAATCACTATCCGAGTAACCAATAAAAGAATTCTCCTTGAATGATGAATAAAACAAACCCAAATCATGAGTACCTTTGATGTAGCGCATAATTCTTTTCACAGCCTGTAGATGCGACTGCCTTGGAGACTCCATGTAACGGCTAACCAGTCCAACAGTGTAGTAAATGTCAGGCCTAGTGCATGTGAGATATCTCAAGCTTCCAACAATTTGCTTGAAGTAAGTTGGATCAACTGTTTGATCATCTCCATCTTTGGTTAGTTTCAGTCCAGTCTCAACAGGGGTTCTAACTGGATTTGAATCATGCATACCAAACTTCTTCAGCAACTCAAAAGCATTCCTTTTCTGATTAATAAATATTCCTCCTTTAGTTTGAACAACCTCAATACTCAAGAAATAGGACATAAGACCGAGATCAGACATCTCAAACTCCGTCGTCATGCTTCTCTTAAAGTCTTCTATCATTTGATCATTATTTCCTGTAAAAATTATATCATCAACGTAAAGACATAAAATCAGTAAGTCATTAGATTTACCAGCCTTTACATATAAGCCATGATCAGAAGGGCATTTTTTAAAACCAAAGTCATGAAGAAATGAGTCAATTCGCTTGTTCCATGCACGTGGTGCTTGTTTAAGCCCATACAATGCCTTCTTGAGCCTATACACCTTCTCCTCCTTTCCATGTTGCAGAAAACCAGGTGGCTGTTTCACGTAAACTTCTTCATCGAGTGGACCATTAAGGAAAGCCGACTTCACATCCATTTGGTGTATTTTCCACTGATTTTGAGCAGTCAATGCAATCAACAATCTTACTGTTTCCATTCGTGCTACCGGGGAAAAAATCTCCTCATAGTCATATCCTTGCCTTTGTTCGAAACCCTTTGCTACGAGTCTCGCTTTATATCTTTCAACTTCGCCATTGGATTTAATCTTGACTTTGTAGACCCATTTGACGTCAATAGCCTTGTGACCTTGTGGAAGATTAGTAAGATACCATGTTTCATTCTTCTCAATAGCCTTTATCTCTTCATTCATGGCATTCATCCATTTTGGATCACGAATAGCATCATCAAACAGCACAGTTCAGAATCTGCTAAGAAAGCAAAATGTACCAGCTCTCCATTATCATCAATTTCATTATAAAGATTTACCTCATAATCCAGTAAATGTGTTGGTCTTTGCCTCTGCCGCCTTAGTCTTGATGATTCTGGTTCATCGGTTGTAATTGAATCCGTCACTGGGTCTACTAAAGGTATTTCAGCTGTGACTGTAGTTGTAACTTGGGGTATTGCAGTTGCAGCTGAGGTTTCTTGTTCATCTTCTAATGCACAAATTGTACGTTGTTGTGGATTTTGCGGAACATCCACATTCCAATTCCATGCTTCATCTTCAGCAAATGTTACATCACGACTAACAATCACCTTTTTTGTTATTGGATTGTACAACTTATACCCTCCTTGCTTGTAACCGATGAACACACACTTTTCAGCTCTATCATCAAGCTTAGTTCTTGTTGCTGCAGGTACATGGGCATATGCAATCGATCCAAATACCTTCAGATGTTTCACGTTTGGCTTGAATCCACTCCAAGCTTCAATAGGAGTTGCATTTTCAACACTTCCAGTAGGTGACCTATTCAGCAAATATACAGCAGCAGTCACTACCTCAGCCCAAAATAAATTTGGCATACCTTTCGCCTTTAGCATACTTCTTGCCATGTCCAATATTGTCCGATTCTTTCTCTCAGCCACTCCATTATGTTGCGGAGTGTAAGGAAATGTTGTAGTATGCTGCACCCCATGTTCTTCACAATAATCTTTGAATTCATTAGAGGTGTATTCACCACCTCCATCACTGCGCACCATCTTAAGTACATACCCACTTTCTTTTTCAACAACAAGTTTAAACTTTTTGAAGTATTTAAAAACTTCAGATTTGTTTCTCAATATATAAATCCATGTTTTCCTTGTAAAATCATCAATAAATGTGAGAAAATACTTGTTGCCACCTAATGACAAAATATTCATAGGTCCGCACACATCAGTATGAACAAGCTCCATTGTGTACACCACGGATCTCCCAAAAATGGTAAACGGTGATTTTTCCCAAGTACACACGCTTCACACAGCTGGTCTGGATGTTTAATGTAGGGTAATCCCTTCACCATATTCTGTTTGGCAAGTTTTCTAAGACTTTGAAAATTTAAATGGCCAAAACGTAAATGCCACAGCCATGAGTCATTACTCACCATAGCACTCAAACATATATATTCACCTTTAGCAATATCAACTGGAAACATGCGGTTCTTAGATAAAAAAGCTTTGATGATTAAAGTACCTTGATTATCAAAAACAGAAAATTCATTTCCAGATATATTCATCACATACCCTTTCTCTGCCAGTTGTCCCATGCTAAGTAGGTTGCTTTTCATATCAGGCACATAGAAGACATTAGTGATGTACCTGTGATCGCCGTTCTTCAATATGATGAGAATTTTCCCTTTTCCACTCACCGGGATAGTTCTGCCATCTCCAAATTTCACACTTGACTGAAATGACTCATCTAGTTCTGCAAATAACTCTTTTCTCCCACACATATGATTCGTGCAGGCTGTATCCAAGAACCAAATGTGATGATTTGGCTTCTCAGTTAATGCTGAAACCATCAAAATAGCATGATCACTTTCAGTTGGTATCAGAGCCTGTACGATCTCTGCAACCTGCTACGATGAACAATATCGCTCAACTATCAGTTCCTATTCTTGATGGGAAAAATTACAATCGCTGGTGTGCTCAAATGAAAGTTTTATTTGACTACCATGAGTTGTTGGAAATTGTTGAAGAAGGGTTGCCAGCACTGGCAGATAATGCAACCGAGGCACAAAAGACTGCATACCGTGAGCAGAAGAAGAAGGATAAGAAGGCCTTGTACTACATCCATCACTGTTTTTCTTCTTCCTGGTTTATATCTGCAGTAAGTTGGGTTTATATATATTTAATTTCTACATAATTAGCTATGTACAAACTGCTTATTATATAGCTTAGCTTACATAATAAGTTATGTATAAACTGGCATAACTCTCACGACTGCCGGCTGCCTGCTAAGTGATTGAAGATTTGTGGGTAACTTGTTAAAATGTTGATTTGTTTAGTATCTTTTAAGTCCTGGTATATCAATATTTCTATTTTAATATTAAAATAGCAGCGTTAAGAAAGCAGCATGTGCTATTTTGCTTTTGTCGTGTTCGTAAGGTCATTTGATATAAAAATTCAGTTTAAACCCAATGTTTGAGCGGTATCCTGTTCAACTGTAGTCGAAAGTTTAATAGTTTTCTCCAAAATTGATATGTTTGGTTTGACTGGAGTTTGTACAGTTGTGATTGAA
The DNA here is from genome assembly GCA_030737815.1 of Allium fistulosum. Lineage (NCBI taxonomy): Eukaryota > Viridiplantae > Streptophyta > Magnoliopsida > Asparagales > Amaryllidaceae > Allium > Allium fistulosum. Next base: position 55,627,117 of record CM060903.1, read on the forward strand.
ACGCTCATTTTTCATATTTAATATTTCTTTTTAACTTATCACAGAATCTGTTTATTATTTACTGCAAGTAGAGTATTACCTATTTGCATAAATTGGAGCCTAGAGCTTAGTGTTTGGTTGTATTTACCTGGAATTAATTTGTATAATGCATAACCTCAATTGCATAGTTCTTGTATATCTAATTTCAATACTGTACGCTACCAGAAACTCACCCACTGCGTCAGTTAGATATAACTAAAATTTGACCTTGCACGTTACATAATATACATTGCTCTATCCATCATCTGACCTGTATTCCTGACCTGCAGTGCTTAGTTTAATTAGTTCATGACATTCAGTTCATCACATGACTTACATTATACTCTGTTGATTTACCATGCCATGCTAAGTTATATTTCATGTGTGCTCCTTTGAGTCTTAACATAATCTAAACTATACTATTATTTACCGTTTTAGTCTACATCAACTTTGAGTTTATTGAAAAAAATGTTAATTGTATCGTATATTAGTCTTATTGGAAAACTGAAATAAAATAAATCAATTTTAGTCGTATGCTAGCTCTTTACTATGCACTACTAGAAAAACAGTATATTCCAACGCCTCATTTCCAACGGCCGCCAACGGTTATTCCAACGGCTTCCAACGGTCCGTTAATTTTTTACGTAGCCGTTGGAAGCCGTTGGAATCCATTGAAAATATGCCGTTTGCGGCCGTTGGTAGCCGTTGGAAGTTTTCCTGAGTTAACAACCCGATACCAGACCTGCAGTTCATTCTCTCTTCCCCAACTTACATTTTCCCCAAATTCTCCAACTCCACCACCTCCTACCGAACTGCTGCCGCCCCAAGCACCAACCCAACAGCCTCCGACGTCATCTAGAAGCTGCTCCGGCCAATCTCCACCCTTCTAGCTCTCCAAATCGGTAATTTTCCTAAAGCTAATATTTAGGTTTTTTTTAGATTTAGGGTTTAATTCGAATGTTGATTGATTCCTAATTGTTAGTGTATGCATATTACATTATGTTATCCCCTAATTGCAACTATTATAACATAATGAACAAGTTATTATAATTGATTGAAAATTTTGTAATTTAAGATATTACATTAGTTTATGTTTATTTGGTTATAAGTATATTAAACGTATGTGTGTGATAGAGTTTATTGCATTTGGAAGCCGTTAGGACGGATATTGCATTTGTGCATATGCGATTTTCCTGCATATGCAATGCTTTCGGGTTGGAGTACGACCGGTCGTTTTGCTTGTCCTTATTGCATGAAAGAAACACGAGCATTTTCTTTGCCAAATGGAAAGAAAATTTCATGGTTTGATTGTCATCGATGTTTTCTTCATATTAATCACCCTTTTAGAAGAGACAAAAAAAACTTTATAGCTAATAGACATGAGACTCTACGACCACCAGCGGTATGGTCAAGCGAGGATATATCATGTTTGTGTTTGCAGTATTTATGAATCACAAAATCCAGGCGGCGATTTAAGCAAAGATTTCAGTACTTGGTTTTCGAAATACGTTTCTGATCCCACAAATAATGTGCTCGATAAAGGACTGAAACATTTGGCGTTTGGACCGAAAAGAAAAGTTAATACGTATCCAATATTTTTGGTTAATGGATATAAATTCAACACCAAAGAATACGGTGCTGAAAAATTAACAAACAATACTGGTGTATTTGTTAAAGGCAGTGATGACCCTAATAATCATATAAATGATTTTTATGGCGTGTTAACTCAGATATTGCAGTTGACATATTTTACAAGACCCGTAGAGGATGTTTATTTGTTTAGATGCAACTGGTTCAGCAATGTTCCAGGTTCTGGTATTAACGTGCATCCACAATATAATCTTATAGAAATTAAACATACCTCGCGTTATCAAAAGTACGACCCATTTATACTAGCCAAACAAGCCCTACAAGCTTATTATGCCCCTTATCCATCTCTAAAAAGGGATAAAGCAGATTGGTCTGCGGTTTTTAAAACCAAAGCAAGATTTACGTTCGATGGACAAAATATTCCAAACGAACAAGCCTATCAAGCAGATCTGGAGGAAAATGCTGAAATAACAATTACAGACGATCAAACTGATTTTGGACCTTTAAATGATGAGACAAATGTATTAGTCGAAGCATTTGAGAGTGTAGAGGAAAACGACATAGAGCACGAAACCGAGTCTGAATCAGAAAACGATGAGGACGATTGAGTAATATCCGGTAATTTTTAAAAGTATTCACATTACATTGATCTCTGATTAATAATGCATTTATCCAATTTACACCATTTTAATGACAATAAGTGTATTACATTTTTTAATGGTTCATCATATCATGATTATTATGAATTGTATATGTATGTATATATGGCAGGTATATATATTATGTCCGGTTCTGGGTCTCGGCGACGTGGCTCTTCACGTCATGTTGGAGAGGGTAGTGGTGAGCAACCAGCTCAGCCACTTGTTTACTTGCAGCCTAAGGCTGATGAGACGTAAGTATCATAATTAGCAAGCATAGCATTTTAATTTTTTAATTGTACATGATATATCTATAATTGTCTAAAGTTCAATTTTATATTTAACGCAGTGGATTTGAGTTGGAGCCATCCAAAGTGGTTCTGAACATTTCGAAGCAGGCGTACATGGTTAGGATGACCGATTGCTGGCCCAAGTGGGGCAAGATCCCCGACGACGTGAGAGAGACGATTTGGCAAGATTTTCTGGTAAGTGTATACCGCTTTACAAGATGATTAATTAAATACAAATAAATAATTAGTAATATTTTCTCATTGTACAGGGCGCCATAGATTTGCAAGAGCCTGACGTCAATTTAGTTCAGCGACACTGGAACTCCAGGATCACGAAGAACTATAGGGAGACTATGTCGGAGACTAAAAAAGTAGGAAAGAAGCCCAAGTGGATGAGCGCGACTGTATGGGAGAAGTGGGTTGAGTGGTGGAACTCTGAGGAGTTCAAGGTAACTCTACAATAAATCTCAGCAATTTTTTACCGTTTAATAAATAATTAATCATTGTAAATTTGCAGGAGGAGTCAGCTAGGAACTCGGCAAACAGGAGTAGGAATCCTGTATCACACCGTGGAGGCTCCAAATCTTTCCAGCATCACCGCGAAGATTTGATAAATTTATCTATTATCACATTTGTATATTGATCAGTTCAGTAATTAGTTAATTATGTACAGTTAAATTATCCAAATTATCAATTGCAGGAACGTGCTCGTGGAGGCTCTGTTGGCTTAGTGGACGTGTTTGCTCACACCCACGCGTCTAGGCAAGTAGATGAGGCTGGCAATATCATATATCAGTGGGGTGATCAAGATAGGGCGACCGAGGCATATGTATGCATTTTTAAATTTCTAATACTTACACCGATAAGTTTATTAATTTCTAGCTATGCGAAATAATTACATGCTACTATTTTTCAACTGAAATTGTTTTTTTTTCATTTTAGTCGAGATTGCAGGAGGCACAGGCTAATGCGCTTCAGCAGTCAGGTCGTGATGCGCTAACACAGGAGCAGCAGGATAACATTTTTACTGCTGTTATGGATCCGGCACAACGGAGTAGACGTTTTGGCTTCGGGAACCTAACGGTAATTAATCCTTTTACGTATTTACAAAAAATCAGCGTTTAAATATATAATGTTATAGTATTTTATATGCTGAGACAACCCTTTTGCTATTATTTCTATTTGCAGGCTCGACAGGCTCGACAAGCTCAAAAAGACCAAGACAAAGATGAAATCAAGGAGCTTAGAGCTATGGTTGAGCAGCTACGGGAGGAGAATCGTCTACGAGCCATCCAGGTGGAGCAGCTGGATCAAAAGCTTGCGCAGTATTTGCAGAATCATGGTACCCTTCCTTCGTCGTCTGGTGCTTCGGGAGGCGACGATGATCCTTGAGGAGGTATGTTTTTGAGTATTTGTGCTTGAACAATGTATATATTGACTTGGAGATGTTTTGATGTTGATGGTGATGTTGTATATATTGGTACGGAGTGGGTGAGAAATATTTTGATGGCATGTACATGGTACATTGACATTTGTTGATGGTATGTACGTTGATGGTATATTTTGTGATCTTTAATCGGTTTGGTTTGTTTATATTGGTATTTTATTGATTTATGTGTGTTGTTTGTATTGATATTGATATATATGTGTGGAATTGATTGGAAATGGAATGGAAATTGAATGGATTGGAAATGGTATGGGTGGAAGGTTAATAGGCCTGCTGTTATACAGCAAAATATACCCAGTATTTCCAATGGCTTCCAACGGTTTCCAACGGTTTATTGGCCATTTTGTTGTAACGGTTTCTAACGGTTTCCAACGGCAGAAAGCCGTTAGCGGCCGTTGGAAATTCTGTTGGAAATGGCCCGTTGGATCCGTTGGAAAGCATTGCAAGGCGTGGGATTTATTCCAACGGCTATTCCAACGGTTTCCAACGGCCGCCAACGGCTAGGAACCGTTGGAATAGCCGTTTTATCTTGTAGTGATGACAGAACAACTAGCTAAATATTAAAATCACTTATGATAGAGTAATAATGGTAATAGAACAATATGGACACAATGAAAAGCAGAACTCTTCAACTTCACAGTCATCGTGTAAGAAGACGCAAAGAGGTCCAACAACGAGAAAGAAATATAGACACATGAGCCAAAATACATTGAGTGATGTGATGATGACAAAACTATTGGAAAGTTGGCGAAGTCTTATAAGGCATATCTAGGCGATACAGTTAAATTCAAAATTGATATCAATATTAAGAATTGGGATGGCGTTAGTCAAGGGCTTAAGGATACTATCTAGGAAGATGTTAAGGTGAATTATACTTATCAAATTGTCAATTGGATCCTCTATGTTTAGGGTCATGAACCATTTGCATTTTTTATCAAATCATTATTCGTATTTTTACTATTTGACATTGTTTATGTTTTATTTTTAATTATTTCAGTCCGAGTATCACGTTGATGACAAAATGAAAGACGTCGTGTTGAGAAATGTTTGTGAACGATGGAAGGATTTCAAAAAAAAATTGTTAGTGGTTGGATTACAAAGACAAGAAAACTTTCAGAGAACCATAAAGAGCCGTACGAATTTTTTGATGGTATTACACAAGCACAATGAGAAATATTTAAGAAGAATTGTGAAACTGAGGAATTTAAGGTATATTTACAATGCATGCTCAATATGTGTTTATCTAATCATAGCCAATTATATACTTTAAGTTAACTAATTTAAGGTATACCCAGTTTCATTAGAAAAAAGCTTCTATTTTATCCTATCACATTTGTTCCTAAACAATAAAAAAAAGTATCATATAAATCAATTAAACTCCAAACTCCTCCAAACAAAAACAAAACTGATCAATTCATGGACATCTTGTAGATTTTGTGCTAGTTAACTAAACAGACAACGAAACGAGAGTTTAGTACGATTTATGTTTAAAATGGTCAAAATGATTAGCAATGATAACTTTAAACGGTATGAAACAGGACAAATTTTGACAGAATTGGATCGCATCATACTAAGGGCATCTCCAGTGGGTTCAGCTCTTGATATTCAGGCCATTGAATATTAAGGGTTGAATAGGGTTGAATCCCTAATGGTTGGTCGTCTATTTTATGGGTGCCATATTTCCTCCCCATATCCCCCCTCTTGCCATTTTTGTCGCATTTTTTACTCGAGCTTTCATTTTATTTTATTTTATTTTAAAATCTGAATTGAAGTGAAATGCCGCCGCGTCCAACTAAAATAGCTAGAAGAACCATTCGTAGACATCTGTAGGAAGAAATTGGACCGGTACACATTCCACCAGCCCCCGCACTGTCATCGACGATCTACGTATACTACATGAGCTTCAAAACGGTTATCGGCACAGGTCCGAAACCACATTGATCATGGTGAAGGTATATAATTTCAGTAGAATAATTTGTAAATATTTACCCCGTATTCATATTAAATAACCACTAGTATATTTAAAAAATTTCATCCTTAAATTATGTATAGAATCAGTATATTCATTGTCGTAGTAGTTGGGCCAAGCGTATTATACAGTTTTACGGCACTCTCCCCCCTCCTTTTATAGAGAGGCTACAGTTTAGCCATTTTAGCATGTTTTTGACGATTAGGCATTTCCAGTCATTTGATCGACCTCTCATCCAAATATTAGTTGAGAGGTGGTGGCCCATGACGCATACATTCCACTTTTTGAACTTTGAGTTCGGTATTAACATTGTCGAATTCTCATGCTTACCGATATTGAAATTGGAGGACATGCGCTTAGGTCATTCACATTTGCCGAGTTATATGAGTCCCCTAATTTGTTTAACGGGTTTCTACCTCTCATAGATGCTAGCAACATTAATAGCGGTTTTGTGAAGTTGATATACCTTCAGCACTTCATCACCACTTACCGAGATATAGTGGATACGATGGATGCAATCACTCAGGCATTTCTTTTGTACTTGCTTGGTTCGACCTTTTCTCGAACCAATTAGGTTATGTAGCATCGCTTACATGGTTAGACCAGCTTCCTACTATTGATTGGGGGCACATCCATTCTAGGTACCCTATATACCACATTGGATTCATTTGCGTTTGTCAATTTCAAGCAGATGTCAGTGTTTTAATATTGGTGTTATTGTACTACGAGTCAAAGTCAAAGTCCTATATTCTTCAAGTCAAAGTCCTTATTGTTGGTCGATGAGCTATTGACACTAAAAGCAACATATATGATAAGTTTGTACCTGATATGACTGAAGACTTTTCCAAGGGATGTAAAATTGAATAATTATATTTATTTCCAGTATTTCAAGCTAATAACTAAGTTGTTCTCGAATGCCTATGCTGATCTTCAGCACAATCTAATAGTATAACAAGAATGGTGTATCCTACCCGAACGCATTGAGTGATTTACTTGCTAAATTGTGTTAATTCAATATTTTGTCCAACATTGGATTATTCTTAATATGGCATGACAATCTATCCGAAGAATAAATTAAATAAGAATTTTCATATTGTTATACATTTGTAAATTATTATTCCATCGACTTTGAATTGAACCACATATCTGGGTTGAAAATAGATAAAGAAGTTCTTTCATTGATTTGGCTAACTAGACCTATTTGGATGAATCTATGAATAAACCTCTACTTTGGCTTTTTTAGCAAGGTTAGCTGGTTTTATAGTGCGCTGTGTCACTTGATTAAAATTGAAAACAGATGTTCTACACATGCATAGAACAACTATGAAAGACTAAGCTGGCTATTACACACAAGGTAGGCAACATACGCCCTAAGCCGTTATACTCACTAAGGCACATACGCCTACAGAGAGTAACACAAACAGTTTCCCAAGGCAATCTCACTAACAAACATACCACCCATCTACCAACAAAGACTTAATTACAATAGATAAACTAATATAGGGATTTGACATACAAGAGACTCTAACCCAAAATTTATGACAATGAGCTCTAGATATGGAGACAAGTAATCCAAACAAACAACCGAAACATTACAATCAGCACGAGCCACATACACCAGAGAAGATACATACTACATTTCCGTAATCTAAAATCAGGCCGCCAAAACGGAGAAGAAGATCTGATAATGTTTAGCCGAAAAAGCCCAATGAAGCTCCATAATCTAAATCATATAGCCATCCCCGTAGCAGAGCTATCGCCGAGGTGACGGGATGATAAGACAAAAAAGTTGGAAGGAGAAAACAAACATCAGAACCCAAGACCAAGATCTAAATGCAGGTGATCGAATAATAGCATAGGATAAGATGTAGAAAAAAATAGCACCAAATTGATACACAACCATAGAAGCAGCAATTATCTCCACCAACAAACGCCAACAAAACATCGTCGAGAGCTACCAAAACCTAGCTGCCACCTCCCAGAGACGTTCATAAGCCACCACAACCAAAAAAGACACCTTGTCAACTCAAAAGATTCCCCAGGTTCATAAACTGCATCAAGGCAGTGAAAGACGAACGCTAATTTCATGGACGTCGTTCGAGAAAGCTAAGAGCAACTCAAAAGGTCCAGATCTCTTGGACTTAAGGCATGGAGTCGAAAGGCGGACAAAGGTGAAAATAGGCTAAAGAAGACAAAACGTCGAGGGAAGTTAGTATTTGACACGGAATGTCGATTGAGGCGGAAAGAGTTACATGACGATAGATGACCAAAAGAAGAGCGAAGACAAACTAAAGCAGGAAGCGCAAGGAGGAACAGAGGGGAAAGATCAAAATATGGGGAAGTGAGAGGAGTAGAGAGATGAAAAGTTGGAAGGATTGGAGAAATGAAGAGAAGAAGAAACGATGAATGGCGGTGGCCCCTAAACCCGATCCACCATTTTTCTACAACTTGATAAAATTTCGATTTATATACTAATGACCTCACTTTGGCTTTCAGTGAAACTCATCCATATACCAATGATATTCTCATCTTAAATTGAACATGAGCCTATGGAAACTGCCATTTTGTGATGATATATGTCAGCCCACGGGGCTTGGGTTAATATAACATAGATAGGTGACATTGGTAGATAAATTCTTTGAATAATAAAAAGGTCATGTTACTATTTTAATGGAAAAATAGTTTACAAGCAGATGAGTCCTTATCAGGCCATCTTGTTGCCGTTTATGCATTTCGAATCTGGTTTGTGGTACATGTCTCAAAACCAAGGGTACCCCCACCCCAACCTCCCGTTTTTGTGATACATAGACTTATTTTGATTATTTTATACAATTTAGATGTTCGCAATACACGCTAATGCTCCCATCTGTTACTACTAATTCTTATTCATAGAACATCAAATTAGTGAGAAAGCTAGGAAGAGTTAGACATACAATGAGCAGCCCTACTATTTGGGGCAAGTTGGATATGCAAGGAAGAAGACTAAATGGATAACAAATGTGGTGAATAATTGTAGGGAAGGATTTATCACCAATAATGAGCAAAAGCGATTTAAGCATACTCTATATTGCCTATTTGAATATCAACGCAAATTCAAAATCAAATATGATATCGCACAAAATCAAACTATAGAAAGAAAGGAGGCACGGAAAATTTATCGTGGTTCGAATTTGTATTCTACGTCCACGGAGACCCAACAATCCTTTTTATTTCTATCACCAATTTGAAGAGATTACAAGCCTAATTAATGATTAGAGAGTTACAAGATGTGGAAACTCTCTCTAATCAATTACTCAATTAAAGAATTACAATTTAGACCACTCAAAAATAGAAAACCTCCAAATTGATTTAGCTAGAGTTTCTATTAATCTCAATTATTGGAAATCTAATCTCATATATAAGCATAGATTAGGAAGATGATTAGGAGGCTAATTTATATATGCTCTAATTACTCTAGACCATCCGACACATAAAAAGAATCTGCACCATCAATAGAAAAGATGAAAGTGTGTACGCTTGTGCACACTAATTGTGGATCGTGTAATATGGACTAACAATATATGCAGAATGTTATTTACAATTGCTATACAAGTAAATATTCAATAAACTAACTATATAGCAATTCACAGATATAGAATAATAAATGCAGTAAACTGTAAAAATCACACCAGGGATTTTTATACTGATTCGGACCTCTCGTCCAGTCCCAGACTTCTATCTGGATTTTCACAACCAACTACCTCGCTTCACCCGGAGGAACAGGTTTACAACACCCGAACAGCCGAACGGGATTTCGTGCCTCTTACAACACCGAGGACTTCAACAAAAACAAATACAATTGCAGTTGACAACTTGTGCTCTTGATAACACTGATTTGTCACTTGTAGTACACCCTTCCTATAATCTTATCCTCAAAGTATGTGAATGATGTTTGTGAAGATTGAAGGAAGTATATTACTTAATTGAATCAAAAGATATGAAGTAATTTCAATGATTCAATAAGCAATTTGAAGTAGAGAGCTTTTAGAATGCAAGAGTATTTAGAAAGTAAGATCAGAAATTAAAGCAAAGAATTGTTGTTTTTCAATCAATGATTTAGACATGTTTATATAGAGAATAAATGGTTGTAACTCTTTGTGAAGAGTAGCCATTGATAGATATGATCATTGATGAAAGGTAAGAGATGCAACCATTGGAGAAAGAAGTGTCTTTTGGGAAAAGTTGCTCTCTGTTTAAAAACGGTCGACAGGTCAAAGATGGCCGGTAGACAGGATTTCGAAAATATAGACGTTATGTGCATGTGTGCACGTTCATTGTGCATTTTACACAGAGACGGTCGACCGCCTGGTTTAATACCGGTCGACCGGTCCCTGTCAAATTGCACAATGAATGTGCAATGCAATTCAAACGTATATATATTGATTATATTGAGGTGCATGATTATTTGAGGATAGATTTTAACAAGTTTAACACTATTACAACATCAAATAATCAACCTATAATCTAGAGTACCATATGTAGCTCTTTTGTTCCTCTTTATAGCCATGATGTCTTCGTTTTGTCGATCGTCTTTATTTCTTTGTCAGAAATCAAAACTTCATAGAATCTGTGACTCAACAAAAGAACCATGCATCGAAATGACGAAACTGCCCTCAAAAATTCGAATCAACAAAAAACCCGGTTAAACAATGCTACAGCACCTCAAACGTCTGAGTAAAGATCGGACGTCTTTGTAAAACAACCTGAAACTCTCGGGTTTGACAAAAGCAGCAACTCAGGTGTATGACTAGAGAGGTCAAACATCTGATTTCCTAAAGCTTTTCTGATTTAAAACTTTACATGCATTCAAACGTCTGGTTTGAGCATTCAGACATCTGAGTGCCTGTTAATTGCAAAAGACAGCATCCCATCTTCGTATCTTTTGATCCCTTCCTTCAATCGACTTCCCGTCTCTTCCAATACGAGGCTCTAAACATCTTCAATCTGAAGCATTCATAGGCACATATTTGAATCACATAATAACAACACTCCACTTCGACTCGAAATATGTAGGTCTCATCGACAATCAACAAAATAATCATAGGGGTTGTTTAGTCTTGCGCCCTACGGCACTCAAGCAACTGAAACTGATCAAGTTTGCTCAAAATTGTCCTTAGGAAGTGACTTAGTCATCATATCTGAAGGATTATCTATAGTACTCACCTTCATCAACTTGATCTTGCTTCATTCTTCCTCGAGCATAAGGAAGAATCCTCTAAAATCAATGTGCATACGAGAACTATAAGCTTGATTCTCTACAAGATGAATCACTCTCTGACTGTTTGAAAATTGCTCTACTATCCACTGCACCATAGAAAGATAGTCCAATAATTAAAGTAAATGCAATCCCTCCTTAGTTGCTTGCTGATGCAGCTCAGGCCAGGGATGAAGGCATAAGTCGTACGCGACTTAAGGAAGTGACTATAAGTCGTCCACGACTTATAGGGGTAGATCGTGTACGATCTAAGGCTACAGGAGGAGCGTCACGAAATGCACAAGTCTTAAGTCGGCTACGACTTAAGGGAAATGTTTTAAGTCGTCCACGACTGAAGGAAAAGGAGCTACGACTTAAAAGCCTAAGTCGTCCATGGCTTAGTAAAGCGGAACCAGAAGATATAAGTCGTCCACGACTTAACAAGAATGATAAAGGTGGAGCGAGTTATATTGAAGAAGAAAATCAACGACTTAAGATAAGTCGTCTATGACCCACGACTTAGTTAAGTCGTCTAGATTCCTTAAGTCGGATACTGGGTTAAGTCGTTGAAGTTTTATCTCATAAGTCGTCCAAGCTTAAGCCGCGTGAAGATGCTGCTGTGATATGTGTCTGTCGTTACCGACTTAAGTTGAGTCGTGTACTTTGTAAATAAGGAGTATTGTATTTTTTAGGTCGTACCAGGTTAGGTCGGCCATGTGTGTGAGTCGTTGTATGTTGTAACTGTTGAGGCGGAGCTGTTGATAAGTCGTCACCGACTTATGTTAAGTCGTATCTTTTAGGTCGTGTGCTTTGTTGAGTCATGGTCTTTGTTAAGTCGGAGACGACCTAAGAGTCGTACAGATTTTTTTTGTTTTGATTTGTAACTTCTATAAATAGGCCGGTGGTGCCATTTGTAATAGTTTAGTTGATTTGAAATAAAACTCTTGTTTGTTAGCTTTGTGCTTTCATCCAATTGGTAGTTGAGTGTAATCTCCTATCTCCTCTTTCGGTTAATCGAGTGCGCTCGATTCAATGACTGCAGAAGCCGATTCACGGAATCTAGTGCGCTAGATCAACGTTTGAAGAATCGCAGATCTTTGAACCCGGTATCGTGCGCGATCAACGTGTTCGGGATAGCTAGAATTCGGTATATTCGGATCAACGAATTTGGGCATTTCAGTATTTCTCAATCCATCAATTGCTACGTTCATCAATCTACATTGTTTTGATTAATCCGCTGCGTCAGTTTGGTATCAGAGCTTGTTTTAGCCAATCATAGCTAAATCGAGTCTTGGAGCCGAGAATTTGAAGTTTGAAGTTGTTGTTCATCGTGTTCATCGCAAATTGCAACAAAGGGGAAGTTTTCGATCCATTTCATTTTGGATCTAAGATCGAAAGGAGCTTGAAATTTTGAAGTGAGCAAGTTAGGATTTCGGCCGAGCTAAGGAAGTGAAGGCCGTGTACATCATTTGAAAGTCAAAGCCGAGAATTAAAGAGTTTGTAAAGTCTCAAATCATGCCGCCGAGAAGAGCTAATCGTCACCAAAACGTGGAAGCTTTGTATAGAAGAGAAGAAGCTGCTGAGATGGAGCAAAGAATCAATGAAAACTTTAGTGAAAAGCTTAACGAAGGAATTGGACGATTAGAGAAGATGATGTTAGAAATGAATCAAAATCAGAGAAGGGTTTCACCAGAATCTAATCATGGAAGAAGTAGAGTTTCACCACAATCCAACCGAGAGAGAAGTGTCGATAACGATCATAGAAGTGCAAGTCGAGACAGTTATAGAAATGCTGATGATCGAGATCGTAATCGAAGGAATGCTGGTAGAAGGAATGAAGGTAGTAGAGATGTTGGTGGTCAGGACCGACGTCGATATACATCTGATTTTGAAGAGGAGTTTGATGGAGGTAGTACTCATGGGCGAGGCCAAGGAAGAAATCAATCGGAGTATGATCATAAGTGGGAGTCTGGGATGAAGACTGAAATTCCGGAGTTTAAAGGTGGAATGGTAGCGGAAGAATTTCTTGATTGGTTATCTAATGTTGAAGAGATTTTTGACTACAAAGAAGTTCTAGAACATCGTAGAGTGAAGTTGGTTGCTACAAGGTTGAGGGGTAGAGCTTTGGCATGGTGGCAGCAAACCAAACTTACACATGAACGAATGGGGAAGTCGAAGGTTGAATCTTGGGAGAAGATGAAGAAATTGATGAAAGCAACGTTCTTACCTTACAATTATCAATCTTTGATGTATCAACGTTTGCAGAATTTGAGGTAGGGCACAAAGACTGTTAATGATTACGCGGATGAGTTTTATCAGCTTATTGCTAGAAATGATATTATGGAAACGGAAGAGCAGCTGACATCTAGATTCATTGGGGGATTGAGAATGCAGATTCAGGATATGGTTAATATGTTCGATCCAAGATCTGTGGCAGAAGCACATCAGGAAGCGTTGGCTTAGGAGAAACAGGGACGCCGAGGAGGTGGTGTGTTTACTAATTCCAACAATCAAGTGAAGGGTGTTAGTGGGATTTCTAATGTTTCTAAACCTATCAATAAACCAGTGGTGAAGGAGGCTGAGAAGGCAAAGGTTAACAACGGTTTCAAATGTTACAATTGCCAGGAATTGGGTCATAAAAGCAATGAGTGTCCAAAGCCAAAGAAGAGAACCATGATTGCAGAAGCTGAGGATGAGGATGTTGATGGATATTGTTCTTGTCCAGTTGAGGAGGATGAGCAGGATATTGCGTCAGGAGATGAAGGTTGTAATCTAATGCTGAGGAGATCATGTTTGACACCGAAGCAGGAGGAAGCTAGTTGGTTGAGGAGTAATATCTTTCAGTCGACATGCACTATACTGGGGAAGGTGTGTAAGTTTGTGATTGACGCAGGAAGCTGTGACAATATCATTTCAACCGAGGCTGTAACAAAGTTGAAATTGAAGACAGAGAAGCATCCGAATCCATACAAGTTAGCATGGTTGAGAAAAGGGGGAGAAGTGAAAATGGATAGACGAGTTCGTGTTCCATTCTCTATTGGGAAGAAATACAAAGACGAAATCTGGTGTGATGTAGTAGAGATGGATGTTTGTCACTTACTTTTGGGAAGACCATGGCAGTATGATCGAGCAGTACAGCATGACGGTCGGACCAATAGCTACATTTTTATGTTTGAAGGTACGAAGATTATCTTAGTTCCGAAGAAGAGACAACAAGGAGAAAGTAAGTTGGAAGAGATTGAAGAGCTGAAAACTTTATTATCTTTGAAGGAGTTTGTTAAGGAGGTTGAGGAAGAGCCTGAAGTGTACTTGTTGATTGGGCGAGAGAGTCAAGAAGAGGTTGAAATTCCAGAAGAAGTGAAACCAGTTTTGAAAGAATTTGAGGATGTATTTCTAGATGAGTTACCGAAGGAATTACCGCCACTGAGAGACATTCAACATCAAATTGATCTGGTTCCGGGAGCAATATTGCCACATAGAACACATTATCGAATGAGTCCGAAGGAACATGAAGAGTTGCGGAGGCAGGTAGAGGAATTGCTTGAACAGGGGCGTGTGCAGGAGAGTTTAAGTCCTTGTGCTGTACCAGCTTTATTGGTACCCAAAAAGGATGGAACGTGGAGGATGTGCACAGATAGTAGAGCATTGAATAAGATCACAGTCAGATACAGATTTCCAATGCCAAGGCTTGATAATTTATTGGATCAGATCAGTGGGTCCGTAATCTTTACTAAGATTGACTTGAAGAGCGGTTATCATCAGATTCGAATTAGACCAGGAGATGAGTGGAAGACAGCATTCAAGATGAGGGAAGGATTGTATGAATGGTTGGTAATGCCGTTTGGTCTATCGAATGCACCGAGCACGTTCATGAGGGTGATGAATCAAATTTTCAGGCCGTACATTGGGAAATTTGTGGTGGTTTATTTGATGATATTCTGATCTATAGTGCTAGTACCGAGGAACATGTTCAACATTTGAAGAAAGTGTTAATTATTCTTCGTGAAGAACAATTCTATGCTGCTACAAAGAAGTGTGTTTTTATGGCGACGAGTGTTTTATTTCTGGGGTATGTTGTGTCAGAAGAAGGAATACAGGTTGACCAAAGTAAAGTCGAAGCAATTAGAGATTGGCCGCAACCCAAGACGATAACGGAAGTTCGGAGTTTTCATGGGTTGGCTTCATTTTATCGGAGGTTTATTCCACACTTTAGTTGTGTGATGGCGCCTGTGACTGATTGTATGAAGGGTAAACAGTTTTCATGGACAGAGGAAGCAGGGGATGCTTTTGGGAAGATCAAGGAGTTGCTGACGTCTGCACCAATTCTAGTATTACCAGATTTTCAGTTGTTGTTTGAGCTACACACTGATGCGTCGAAGGTTGGGATATGAGGAGTGTTAAGTCAACAGGGACGTCCTATTGCATATTTCAGTGAGAAGCTATCGGAAGCGAAGATGAGATACAGTACATATGATGTGGAATTTTATGCTATTGTGCAAGCTATTAAACACTGGAGACACTATCTATTCCAGAAAGAGTTTGTTCTTTACACAGATCATGAGGCATTGAAGCATTTACAAGGGCAAGACAAAATTTCAGCAAGACATGCATCATGGATTGCATATCTGCAACAGTTTACTTTTGTTGTTAAACACAAGTCAGGAGTGACGAATCGTGTGGCTGATGCTTTGAGCCGAAGGAATCACTTGTTAACTACGATGAAAGTTGAAGTAACAGGATTTGACGTGCTACCGGAATTAGTTGTTGAAGATCCTTACTTTATGAAGTTTGTAGATAAAGTCAAGAATAGGGAGACGGATGAGTTCGTAATGGTGGATGGTTTTCTGTTCAAAGGAAATCGATTGTGCATACCTAATTGTAGTTTGAGAATGAAGATTGTGAAAGAATTGCATGAGGAAGGTCACGTGGGTAGAGACCGTACATTACAGTTGATTTCTCAATCTTATTTTTGGCCATCAATGAGAAAAGAGGTTGAGAAATTTGTGGAACGATGTCATATCTGTCAAGTGTCAAAGGGAACCGCGACCAATGCTGGATTATATATGCCGTTACATGTACCAACTAAACCTTGGGTTGATGTGAGTATGGACTTTGTGTTGGGGTTGCCAAGAACACAACGTGGTAATGATTCCATTTATGTGGTGGTGGATCGGTTTTCGAAAATGGCACATTTTATTGCTTGTAAGAAGACGGTGGATGCTGTTCATGTTGCTCAATTATTTTTCATGGAGATATATCGACTTCATGGATTACCAGAATCTATTGTGTCAGATAGGGATACTCGTTTTCTAAGTCATTTTTGGCTAAGTTTGTGGAAGATGGTGGGAACGAAATTGAAATTTAGTAGTGCTTATCATCCGTAGACGGATGGACAGACCGAGGTTGTGAACAGATCATTGGGAAATTTGTTGAGATGTCTTGTGAAAGATAATCTGAAGAGTTGGGATATGAAGTTATGTCAGGCAGAGTTTGCTCATAATCATGCAGTGAATCGTAGTACGGGATTCAGCCCATTTCAGATTGTATATTCTATTGTGCCGAAGGGACCGTTGGATTTAACGATAATACCACACTCGAAGGGGACAGTTAAGAAAGCTGCTGATTTTGTTGAAGGGCTGACAGAATGTCATCAAATTGTTCAGGAATAATTGAAGAAAGCAAATGAGAAGTACAAACAATCTGCAGATTTGAAGCGAAGAAGCATTGAATTTAATGAAGGAGATTTAGTTTATGCAGTGTTGACAAAAGATCGTTTTCCAGTGCGCACTTATAACAAATTGAAAGCCAGAAAAATTGGTCCTGTAGAAGTCGTGAAACGAATTAATGAAAATGCTTATAAGTTGAAGCTGCCGGAGGATGTGTATACTTTTGATGTGTTCAATGTTAAACATCTCGTACCATATCATGGGGATGAACGAGCTGATGTGGAAGAATTTACAAATTCGAGGTCGAATTTTTCTCAACCTGGGGAGGATGATGCAGCTCAGGCCAGGGATGAAGGCATAAGTCGTACGCGACTTAAGGAAGTGACTATAAGTCGTCCACGACTTATAGGGGTAGATCGTGTACGATCTAAGGCTATAGGAGGAGCGTCACGAAATGCACAAGTCTTAAGTCGACTACGACTTAAGGGAAATGTTTTAAGTCGTCCACGACTGAAGGAAAAGGAGCTACGACTTAAAAGCCTAAGTCGTCCACGGCTTAGTAAAGCGGAAATAGAAGATATAAGTCGTCCACGACTTAACAAGAATGATAAAGGCGGAGCGAGTTATACTGAAGAAGAAAATCAACGACTTAAGATAAGTCTTCTACGACCCACGACTTAGTTAAGTCGTCTAGATTCCTTAAGTCGGATACTGGGTTAAGTCGTTGAAGTTTTATCTCATAAGTCGTCCAAGCTTAAGCCGCGTGAAGATGCTGTTGTGATATGTGTCTAAGTCGTTACCGACTTAAGTTGAGTCGTGTACTTTGTAAATAAGGAGTATTGTATTTTTTAGGTCGTACCAGGTTAGGTCGGCCACGTGTGTGAGTCGTTGTATGTTGTAACTGTTGAGGCAGAGCTGTTGATAAGTCGTCACCGACTTATGTTAAGTCGTATCTTTTAGGTCGTGTTCTTTGTTGAGTCGTGGTCTTTGTTAAGTCGGAGACAACCTAAGAGTCGTACATATTTTTTTTGTTTTGATTTGTAACTTCTATAAATAGGCCGGTGGTGCCATTTGTAATAGTTTAATTGATTTGAAATAAAACTCTTGTTTGTTAGCTTTGTGCTTTCACCTAATTGGTAGTTGAGTGTAATCTCCTATCTCCTCTTTCGGTTAATCGAGTGCGCTCGATTCAACGACTGCAGAAGCCGATTCACGGAATCTAGTGCGCTAGATCAACATGTGAAGAATCGCAGATCTTTGAACTCGGTATCGTGCGCGATCAACGAGTTCGGGATAGCTAGAATTCGGTATCTTCGGATCAACGAATTTGGGCATTTTAGTATTTCTCAATCCATCAATTGCTACGTTCATCAATCTACATTGTTTTGATTAATCCATTGCGTCACTTGCACAATCGATATCAACTTGACCTCGATAGTCAACAAAGCTACTATAGACTGCAGCTTTAATCTCCACAAAATCAAGCCTATGCCAAGTGTAAAAACATATCTCGACTTCCGATATCCCTAGCATAATCTACACACAATAACCTCTAAGAGACATGTCTTAATCTACTCCACCATACAACATGCCAACTGAAGAAGTGCCATGAAGGTATCTGAGTATCCACTTCACTGCTTGCCAATGCTCTTTGCCCGGGTTAGACATATATCGACCGATAACACCTAGTGCATGGGCCAAATCTGGCCTCCTACACACCATCGCATGCATAAGACTACCAATAACACTAGAATAAGGTATATCAGTGTCTTCATCCGATGAAGGAGATAAGTCTTTCGACAACTTAAAGTGATAGCCTAATGGAGTACCAATCGGTTTAGCTTTCTCTATACCAAATCGAGCGAGGACCTTCTCGATATACTGTGCCTAAGTGAGTCTTAGCTTTCTCCGTTTCCTATCTTTGAACATCTCCTTACCAAAATTCTTTGTGCTTTTCTCAAATCCTTCATATCAAACTCCTTGTTGAGCTCCTCTTTTGAATCTTTAATTCTAATCATATTTCAAGATGCAATAAATATATCATCAACATATAACAAAAGATATGTAATATCTCCATCACACCTCCAAAAATAAACACACTGGTCATTGAAATTTCTAGAGTAACCCTGTAAAAGCATAAACTTATTAAATATCTTATACCATAGTCTCGGAGACTCTTTCAGTCCATATAGAGATTTGTTAAGTTTACAAACATAATCTGGCCTGCTACTATCAATGAACCCCTCCGGTTGTTTCAAATAAATTTCCTCATCTAGATCACCACGCAAGAATTCAGTTTCGATATCTAATTACTCAAGTTCCATATCATAATGAGCTACTAATGCCAAAAGAATACACATGGATGTATGCCTTACAACTGGAGGAAAGATATCATGATACTCTACTCCTTTGTGTTGAGCATACCCCTTTGCCACTAACCTTGCTTTGTATATGAAACCACCATTGTCGTCGTTTTTCACTCTATAAATCCACTTACATCCAATTGCCCTCTTGTCGGTGGGAAGAGTCACCAAATCCTAAGTATGATTTTTCTACAAATATTCAATCTCCTCCTCCATACCAACTAACTAACCGGAACTGTCTACTGATGTAATAGTGACTCTATAATCTTTGGGCTCATCATGGACAACTTTCAATGTATATTTTTCTATGTCATCGAAGTCAATGTCTTCGACGCTCAATCCAACAAATTCATCAAGTCACCTAGGCTTACTTCTCTATCTAACAGGCCTAGTCTCTAAATGAACTCCACCTTGAGTCTGATCCTCTGTATTAAAATCTGTACTATCATCATCAACCATGGTTCCATCGGAAACACCATCTGAATCTCTATGGAAAGAATCTAAAAATGACTTATTTTGTGTTTGGTATTCTGAATCTGTCCTCGCATTGTCATCGGATGAGGAAGGCTCCACCTTCAACATAGCCTTCTCATCCAAAGTCACATGCTTGCTGATAATAATCTTCTTACTGACAGGACACCACATCCTATATCCCTTCACTCTTCTTCTACAACCTAGAATGATACACTTGCGAGCTCTAGGTTCCAGCTTTACTCTACTCTCATATACATAAGTTGTGCATCCAAAAACTCTAAGAAATGAATAGCTAGTAGGCTCTCCTTTCCATACTTCTTCAGGGATCTTCGTATATATGGCACTAGAAGGTGTGCGGTTAGTGAGGAAAACCATCATAGATAAAGCTTCTACCCAAAATCCAGCTTTTGCCCAAAATCCCTTCTTCAACATAGTAGTCATTCTAAGGCAAAGAGTTCTCTCCAATAATGTCCAATTCATTCTTTCAGTAACTCCATTAGACTAAGAGTTGCCAAGTGTGGTGTAATGCCTCTTAACACCTTCAGACTCAAAAAAATTAATGATTTCCTATGATACAAATTCGTCGTCAATATCCGAACGGAGAAATTTCAATTTTGTCCCCGGCTACTTCTCGACCGTAGATTTCCACTTTTGAAACCTCGCAAAGGTTTCGCTATACCCAAACTTTATGAGAGAAATCATCTATAAATGAAATGAAGTACCCGGATGGGTAAGGGGAGGGTCCCCCACATCCATATAAACATACTCTATGACAGCCTTCGCTTTATGTTCTCCAATAGCAAAAGAAATCTTTGTCTTCTTACCAAGAACACATTCTTCACAAAGGCCAAGCTTTGAATGTTGTACACCATCAACCAAACCTCACTTTCTTAACTCATCCAAACTTCATTCTCCAGCATGTCCCATCCGTAAGTGCCACAATCTGGAAGAATCTGAATTAGCAGAAGTAATAGAAGCTAATTAACTTACTACGGTAGTGCCCTTAACCAAATAAATATTTCTTGCCCTCACGCCTTTCATAAATTTCATGGAACCCTTCGATATCTTTATTTTCTCTTTAAAATACAATATTCAACCAAGGCCTGCTCAAAGCCTCAATATAAATCAAGCTCCTTTTCATATCAGTTACATGTCAAACATCAGTAATAGACGAATAACACCATCAAACATTCTGACCTTCACACTACCAACACCAACCTTACGGCAAGAAGCATCATTGCCCATTAGAACTTCTTCTCCATTAATCTCATGGTATGTAGAGAAACTATTCATATCAAGTGTCAGATGATAGGATGCGCCAGAATCAATAAGCCATAAGTAGCTCTTTCCAAAAGAACCAGAAGCTGTAAACACATCGATATCACTCTTTATATCTGATTTCACTACTATAGATGCTGAAGCTTTCTTTGGGTCTTTTCTTTGTCCTTCAAGCTTGAAAATTTGAGCTATTTAAAGTGTCCCGATTTCTTATAATAATGGAAAGTCAAATCATTAGGCCCCCTAGAATGAGACCTTGACTTATTTCTACCACCACCATTCTTTGACTTACCTTGGCTTCTACCTCTTTGAACGGATAAGCCCTCTGTATCACCATCTAAGCTAGTGCTTGCCAATCTTCCTCTCAATACTTCATTATAAAGACCAGCCTTTACGTCAGATAGGCTAATCTTACCGCGACCATATATCATGGAGTTAACAAAAGCAGTATACTCCTTAAGCATGGAACATAAGAGGATCAATGCTTGAGCCTCATCAATAATATCAACATCCACTGCCTTTAGGTTCATAATCAAAGTGTTCAAAGCATCTACATGCTACATAAGATCGGCTCTAGGCTTCATCTTAAATGAATAGAGTTGTTGCTAGAGAATAATCCAATTTGTGAGAGATTTTTCTTGATATGAGATAATGCATCCCATAATTTCTTTGTCGTCTTCTTTTGAGAGAATTCTCTAAGAACTTCTCTGAAATTCTCAACTCGATAGTTGTAAGAGCTTCATCTTCCATCTCTTCCAAAACATCCTCTGTAACGTTCTTCGGTTTCTTAAGCACAAAAATAATCTTAAAAGTCTTCTCCTTCTTCAACACTACCTTCACCTTCATCTTCCAAGTTCCAAAATCTCCCTTTTTGTCAAAATGTGCAATAGCATAATTGATACCAGATATACTAGTAGACTTTCCAAAAATAGCCATTAGTACCCAAACAAAAGAATAACCTCGCTCTAATACTAAACTATGGTGAAAATGTAAGGAATGATCTATCACTAATAATAATGAGTGGAAGCGATTTAACCAAAATCTAGCATTTCCTATTTGAATACCAATGCAAATTCATAATCAACTATGATATCACACAAAATCAAACAATAGAAAGAAAGGAAACACGGAAGACTTAACGTGGTTCGGATTTGTATCCTACATCCACGGAGACCTAATAACCTTTTTATTTCTATCACCTATTTGGAGAGTTTACAAGTCTAATCAATGATTAGAGAGTTAGAAGATGTGGAGACTCTCTCTAATCAATTGCTCAATTGAAGAACTATAATTTAAAGCACTCAGAAATAGAAAACCCCCAATTTGATTTAGCAAGGGTTTATACTAATCTCAATTATTGGAAATCTCATATGTAATCCTTGATTAGGAAGATGATTAGGAGGCTAATTTATAAATACTCTGATTACCCTATACCATCCGATCACATTAAAAGAATATGCACCATTAATAGAGAAGAACCACGCACTGAAACGACGAAACTTCCCTCCAAAATTCAAATCAGTAAAATACCTTGAGAAAACAACACTACAGTGCCTCAGACGCCTGAGTGAAGAGGTCAGATGTCTGAGTGAAGATTAGACGTCTCTGTAAAACAACCTGAAACTCTCGGGTCTGACAAAAGCACCAACTCAAATGTATGACTAGAGAGGTCAAACTTCTAATCTCCTAAAGCTTTTCTGATTTTAAACTTTACAAGCATTCGAATGTCTAGTTTGAGTAGAGCGCTTTTTAATTGCAAAAGACAACATCCCTTGATCTCTTCCTCCAATCGACTTTCCGTCTCTTTCAATACGTAGCACTACACAACATCTTCAATCTGAAGCACTCAAAGGCACATATTTGAATCGCATAATAACACAACTGAAGGCCATAATTCCTCGAACACATTACCAAGTGGATCTTTTTTGGATCGAAGTATTAGTACGATTTTGAAAAGATCGAAAAAGGGAGCCAATGGAAATTATGTAATCCCTAACGAGAAATTAAGGTAGTTGCAAATAAAGCGATATCACTATTTTCCATGCATTTTATCTCTTTTGGTTAATCTCTTGCAAAATATAACAATAATAAATTATTGAGAAAACTATTCTTTTGTTGATAGAATGATTGGAGAGAAAAAGCCATCGAATGAACATGGTTTCCAAATAGGCACGATGATGTGTTAAATCATGCTCTTGAAAAAAAAGAGCATCCGGGTCGTGTTACAGGAATTGGTGGGACGTTCAGTATTAAAGATGTATTTGGAGAGGTAGAGAAAACTAAAGGTCCAAGTGGTGTAATATCAACAGATGAGTGACATCTTATTACCCATGAAATAAAGGCTAAAGCGAGCCAAAGGTTCGAGTCTATGGTAGATACAATGGCTGAGAAGAAGGTTGCAAACATTTTGAACAGGATGTGTATGTGGATGCCCAATGATATGGAGGCCAATAACACATCATCAGCTGGCCACCGCAATAGTTGCCAATTAGTACAGTCGGGTAAATTACAATCTAAAAACGAAACTCAAGAGATGGATCCTTATGAAGATTTGTAAGAAAACAATTCAAAAGTTTAGTTTTGTAAACGTATATGATTTTATGCATTTGAAACGTGTAGGTGAAAATTTTCGATTTTGTACTTGCCATTCTTGGACCCAACTAAATGTCGTTTAGCTATGGATATCGATGCCAAAATTATCGTAGTGGGTCATGGCATGGTACAATCTACTTCAAGGCTCGGAGATCAATATCATAATCAACAAATCTCGGTCGATCATGTAAAGGGATTAATAGAGTGGAGTCTGTTCATTATGGAACCCAACTTCTGATTCCAACTAAATATCACATCAGGATAGGAGAAGCGCTTGGTAGTTTTGTTCAATGGCCTAAAAGTATTATGCTTTTGGGAGATAATAATACGATAAATAAGACACTTCTAGTATTTTTTGAGCGTTTTTCATGAACTATTTGTTAAAATTGGTTTAGTTTGTTATTAACCACGGTGGCACAGCCCATTAACATGTTTTGGGGAATATAAAAGATTATGCATACATTTATGTTTTGTATGAAAGGGACGCGGAAGATGATCTTAAGGCTATTTAACACTAGAGGGGGGGGGGGTGAATAGTGTTTTAAGAATTTCTTTAAAACTTCTTTGATTTAAATTGAATTAACTAACTTAATGCAAATACACAATCACAGATCAAATCACAGAATCACAAACAAATGCAAATATAAATAAAAAGAAAGTAAAGGAAAGAACACACCAGGAATTTTATACTGGTTCGGTGTTACCCTACATCCAGTCCCGCACAACCCGTACGGCTTTCTATTCAACAATAATCTAGATTACAATCCCTCGATTCCAAGGTAACGAGGTACACCCTCCAGATTCTCAGGTCTCTGGGTAGAACCACTTGATTCACAGGACACAAGTTCACCCGATCGATTTCCAAGGACACGATCACACCTTTATAACCCCACACAAGTTTCTTTGAGTACAAATGTATCTATAACTCTGATAAGCACTGAGATTCTTTGGAGAGAGTGGCAGAGAATCAAACTAGAGATATTCTAGTTTGATTCACTTAAGATTTCGGCAAAATATGGATAGGATGATTAGAAAATAAGATAAGAGAGTAAAGAGGAGAGAAAATAAAGAAAGTAGTTACTGGAAAACGTCCATAACAGTCTCTATTTATAGAGAATGAATGGATGTGTCCATTCGAAGAGGTTTAAACGAATAGACACTTCTTTTGAAAACAACCTTTGCTGTAACGGGAAGCATGTCGACATGACAGGTAAATAGGATGTCGACATGGTCTAGTAAAAAGTGATGATTTGCTTTACTTTGAAAATGATGATTTAAAACATATGCAACTTTATTCAAATGGACTCTATGTATTTGTAGAAGGTATTTAGAAGTAGAAATACTTATGAATGTATATATGTATATATACTAAAATATATTTAAAATCAAAGTAAATATAATATTAAAATAGATTTTGAGGCTAAAATATCAAGGACAATTTTGAAATCAAAATATAACAAAATGATAAATATGATTTTGAGGCTAAAACATTTTTGGAAATGTGAATGAAGGTTTTTCTTTTGAAAAGGAATATTTGAAAATCATTTTATAAAACAAGAGATAATTTTGAAAATCATTTTGAATCAAAATTAGTGAATAACAAAATAGGGCTACTATCCGTTCCACTAGATATTTCGTGAGTTCCATCTCACTAGGGTTCCATCCCTTTAACAAGAACGAAGTGGATTCCATTCCACGAGTAAATTGGATAAAAAAGAATGATAGTGCTTTCAAGGAGTTTTAACAAATATCTAACCTAACTATATTATTTGTCTTGAACTCTTGAATATCTTGAATCTCATGAGTCTTCAATCTTGAACTCTTGATCTTTGTCTTCATCAATTTTGTTTTCTTTACCGTACAGTCTTCTTTTGTTGATACATGCATATAGATTTCCTGCACATATATATTTTATAACACTTCTATAGTTGTTGTCATCAAAACCACTATCCTATGGACTAACATTCTCCCCCCTTTTGATGATGACAACCTTTGTTTATAAAATATTTATATTCTCCTTATAACTCCCCCTAAATCTAATAACTCCCCCTTAATCTATGCCTAACTAACCTATTTTATACTTCTCCCCCTTTGTCATCAACAAAAAAATGACACTAACTCCCCCTAAATCTATGATATTAATGATAGTGTTATCATTAATAATACTGAAACTAGATATAACAATGCACTAAACATCGTATACTTAGAATGTTATATATGAGCAATATAAGAATAAGAATAATAAGTGTAACCACAGATTATTTTATTCATTTCAATATTACTATATGCATGACTATTTAAACTTATAAACACATAAATAACTAAAACAAGAAAATAAACAACTCAACGGTTGTTTTTTATGATGGGAGACTTGTGGACAGGACAATTTGGGTAATGGAAACAGAAATTTCCATGTTGTTCCACAATGTTCCCATAAGCATCAAAACAAACTTCCCCTACACATACTGCTTCATCATCAGTTTCTTCCTCCATTGGTTCTTCCTCTTCTTCTTCGTCCTCGTCTTCTTCTCCTTCTTCATTTGCTTCTATGTCAGAAGAATATTCAATTACAATTGGATTGGCATGATTATCCATGAGGAATTTTTGAAGATTCCTCAGAATTTTCCCTTGTTTCTCTTGCTCTCTTGCCATTCTCAATTGTTGAACTTGCATTTCAGTTAACATCTGCAGCGAATCATTAACTTTCTCCTCTATTTTGATGACACGAGCGAGTATGGAGTTTTGGAAAGGGCCATGTGAAGGAGAAGGGAAAGAAACCGGTGATATTTGATTAGGATTGGATGTGGAAGCCATGGATTTGATGTTTCTAGAAAGTAGAATGAAGAAATAATGATTGGAGGGAAGAGAAACTCGGAATGGGTGAGTTAAATAACCACCCATTCAAAAATTAGAGGGAAAAAACGAACTATCATTTTTACCGTTGCATGTCGACATGACGCATGAATACCATGTCGACATGGTGTTGCAAAATGCTATGGTTAAGAAAACATTCATATATACCCTATGTATACTACTATACTATATACTATATTTCAGAAAGAGAACATATACCTAATTCTCTTCTTAACTTGGTGAAGACAGGTTCTCCTAAAGGTTTGGTTAAAATATCAGCTATTTGATTTTCAGAATTAACGAAATCAAGAGAAATTTTCTCTTTATTTACGTTATCTCTTAGAAAATGGTGTCTAATGTCAATATGTTCAGTTCGGGCATGGAGAGTTGGGTTTTTGGACAAACTAATGGCACTAGTGTTATCATAGAAAATTGGAGATTTCGTGATAGATATACCAAAATCATTCAAGGTTTGTTGCATATACAAAACTTGAGAACAAGCTAAAGAAGCAGAAACATACTCTGCTTCAGTTGTTGATAGGGAAACTAATTCAAATGAATCATTCTTAGGGTAGAACAATTCATAATCAAAGGTGTGTTTAACATATCGAATGATACGTTTCACAGCTTTTAGATGAGTTTCCTTGGGTTGAGATTGATATCTTGCACAGAGACAGACACTGTTCATGATATCTGGTCTACTAGCAGTTATATAGAGAAGTGATCCAATCATTCCTCTATACAAGGTTTGATCTACGTCTTTGGATAGATCATCCTTACTTAACGCTATATTGGTTGCCATGGGAGTTGGTTTTCCACTCACATTGGTTAAGCCAAACTTACTAACTAACTCTCTCGCATACTTCTCTTGACTGATAAAGATACCATTATCTAATTGTTTGATTTGTAATCCTAGGAAAAATTTAAGTTCACCCATATGACTCATCTCAAACTCTTTTGTCATAATGTCAGAAAATTCTTTGTTCATGTCAGAATTGGTTGATCCAAAAATAATATCATCTACGTACACTTGTACAAGTTGAATATCATTTTTGTTTCTTTTAATAAAAAGTGTGTTATCTACTTTACCTATTTCAAAATTAGATTGCAAAAGATAAGACCTAAGTCTATCATACCAAGCTCTAGGAGCTTGTTTTAGACCATACAGGGCTTTCTTTAATTTAAAAACATGATTTGGAAATTTTGTATCTTCAAAGAGTGGAGGTTGTTCAACATAAACTTCCTCTTTTACAAAACCATTTAGAAAGGCACTCTTGACATCCATTTGAAAAAGTTTGAAATTATTGAAATTAGCGAAAGCAAGCAGAATTCTAATAGCTTCTAATCTTGCTACGGGTGCAAAGGTTTCGTCATAATCTATACCTTCTTCTTGACAATAACCTTGTGCAACGAGTCGAGCCTTATTTCTAACGACCTCACCTAATTCATTTAATTTATTTTTATATACCCATTTAGTGCCTATAATGGATTTATCCTCAGGTCTAGGAACAAGTTCCCAAACATCATTTCTGGTGAATTGATTCAATTCTTCTTGCATAGCAAGAATCCATGAATCATCAGTTGATGCTTCCTTTGGATTTTTAGGTTCTATTGAGGATATAAAAGAAACATGACTCATACTGTTTAATTGATTCCTAGTTTTAACAACAGATTGCATATCTCCTAGAATATTTTCTACAGGGTGATCTTTTAAAAGCCTAATCTTTTTATTTGGATGAAAAGTTTCATTTGTAGCATCTACAGATTCATGATTAGAAATAACTAAGTCATCCTCATCATTAGTCTGATCAACTTCTTTGAAATTTTCATCAAAGGAAACATGTAAAGTTTCTTCAATAGTGTTTGTTCTTAGATTAAAAACTCTATAAGCTTTACTCCTGTTAGAATATCCGATAAAGATTCCTTTGTCGGATTTAGGATCAAACTTATCTAAATTATCTTTTGTATTTAAGATAAAATATTTACTTCCAAAAATTCTGAAATAAGATACCTTAGGTTTCTTATTGAAAAGAAGTTCATAAGGTGTTTTATTGGTTAGAGGTCTAATTAAAATCCTATTCAAAATATAACAGGCTGTTGCAACTGCTTCAGCCCAAAAATGTTTTGGTAATTTACTATCAGAAAGTAGAGTTCTAGCACACTCTTGAATCGTCCTATTCTTACGCTCAACTACTCCGTTTTGTTGTGGAGTTCTTGGAAACGAAAAATTGTGAGTAATTCCCTTCTGATTACAGAATTCCTCAAACTTCTCATTTTCAAATTCACCACCGTGATCACTACGAATAGTGATGATCTTGGAAGAAAGTTGGTTTTGAACTCTTTTTGAAAAACTTTTAAAATAATCAAAAGTATCACTTTTATGTTTCAAAAAGATTGTCCATGTATATCTGGAATAATCATCCACAATTACAAAGACATATTTACTATGGTTGATTGATTGAATCTGAGATGGATCAAATAAATCTAGGTGAAATAACTCAAGAGGTTTTGAAGTAGAGATCATATCTTTAAGTTTAAAGGAACTTTTTCTAAGTTTTCCTAATTGACATGCATCACATATACTATCTACTTTAAATTGCATCTTAGGGAGGCCTCTTACTAGATCAAGTTTGGATAGTCTAGATAAGAGTTTAAAATTCAAATGTCCAAATCTCTTATGCCAAGTCCAAGGGTCACTTGTATTGGCCAAAAGACATAGATTATCATTTGAAATTTTCATACTAAGAATATAGATATTCTTTTTCCTAACTCCCTCAAAGATAATATTAGATTCATTATCTTCGATGTGACACTTGTATTTTTCAAATTTAATCCTATATCCTTTATCACATAACTGACTAATACTAAGTAGATTATGTTGTAGATTTTTAACTAACAAAACATTTGAAATAATAGGGGTTTCAGAATTACCTACATTGCCGATGCCAACCACATAACCTTTTGAATTATCCCCAAAATTAACCAATCCTCCATCCTTGTAAATAATGTCATTGAGTATCTCTGGATTTCCTGTCATATGTCTTGAACATCCACTATCAAGTATCCACTTGTTTTTCCTTATTTGCACAGCTTGTCCATTGTGAATAGATTCATTTGTCGCCATGAAGCAAGATTCCTGCACAGTGAGCAACTTTTGTAGACTACCTGATTCTATATAACTATCATGCATCAATTTATGAGACCACAATGATTTGATCATTAAAGAAATATTTTTAGAAAACATTTCAAACTTAGCCATGAACTTTTCAAAAATCAGATTATGAATACTTTGAAAAACTTGCTCTGATACCAAATGAAAGGGACGCGGAAGATGATCTTAAGGCTATTTAACACTAGAGGGGGGGGGTGAATAGTGTTTTAAGAATTTCTTTAAAACTTCTTTGATTTAAATTGAATTAACTAACTTAATGCAAATACACAATCACAGATCAAATCACAGAATCACAAACAAATGCAAATATAAATAAAAAGCAAGTAAAGGAAAGAACACACCAGGAATTTTATACTGGTTCGGTGTTACCCTACATCCAGTCCCGCACAACCCGTACGGCTTTCTATTCAACAATAATCTAGATTACAATCCCTCGATTCCAAGGCAACGAGGTACACCCTCCAGATTCTCAGGTCTCTGGGTAGAACCACTTGATTCACAGGACACAAGTTCACCCGATCGATTTCCAAGGACACGATCACACCTTTATAACCCTACACAAGTTTCTTTGAGTACAAATGTATCTATAACTCTGATAAGCATTGAGATTCTTTGGAGAGAGTGGCAGAGAATCAAACTAGAGATATTCTGGTTTGATTCACTTAAGATTTCGGCAAAATATGGATAGGATGATTAGAAAATAAGATAAGAGAGTAAAGAGGAGAGAAAATAAAGAAAGTAGTTACTGGAAAACGTCCATAACAGTCTCTATTTATAGAGAATGAATGGATTTGTCCATTCGAAGAGGTTTAAACGAATAGACACTTCTTTTGAAAACAACCTTTGCTGTAACGGGAAGCATGTCGACATGACAGGTAAATAGGATGTCGACATGGTCTAGTAAAAAGTGATGATTTGCTTTACTTTGAAAATGATGATTTAAAACATATGCAACTTTATTCAAATGGACTCTATGTATTTGTAGAAGGTATTTAGAAGTAGAAATACTTATGAATGTATATATGTATATATACTAAAATATATTTAAAATCAAAGTAAATAAACTAAAGTAAATATAATATTAAAATAGATTTTGAGGCTAAAATATCAATGACAATTTTGAAATCAAAATATAACAAAATGATAAATATGATTTTGAGGCTAAAACATTTTTGGAAATGTGAACGAAGGTTTTTCTTTTGAAAAGGAATATTTGAAAATCATTTTATAAAACAAGAGATAATTTTGAAAATCATTTTGAATCAAAATTAATGAATAACAAAATAGGGCTACTATCCGTTCCACTAGATATTTCGTGAGTTCCATCTCACTAGGGTTCCATCCCTTTAACAAGAACGAAGTGGATTCCATTCCACGAGTAAATTGGATAAAAAAGAATGATAGTGCTTTCAAGGAGTTTTAACAAATATCTAACCTAACTATATTATTTGTCTTGAACTCTTGAATATCTTGAATCTCATGAGTCTTCAATCTTGAACTCTTGATCTTTGTCTTCATCAATTTTGTTTTCTTTACTGTACAGTCTTCTTTTGTTGATACCTGCATATAGATTTCCTGCACATATATATTTTATAACACTTCTATAGTTGTTGTCATCAAAACCACTATCCTATGGACTAACATTGTAGTATACATTTTGATGTTTTATAGTTAAATAAAAATATTAACATTATGATCCAGTTTAAAATAATTTTTAAATAATGTCACATAAAGTTAAATACTCGAAAATAGCTGGCCAATTGAATATACCAAACAAAATAATTCCAACACAGTCGACTGTACAGATAATAGGGTTATTCCAGAGAGAGAGTAAAAGTAACAGTTATATTCCAACACAGTCTAGAAAAATTAATAACTAAAAGACAATTGGACATAATTTTAAGGTATTACTAAAAGCAAAAGTAATTCCAACACAGTCGACACAAGGTTTGATTTTCATTACCATTTATTCGTATAGCACATGCCTAAACAATAAATTAAGAGGACATTATATTGAAGGAGAAAAAATAAAAGATAATGTAAGTTTGTCTAATGCAAATCTTTGTGGCTGCACATGTCTATAACTCGGACCTTAGCACCATATGTATATTGTTCTCCAATCTATATAAGAAAAAAAACTGAAAATAAAGCAACAAACCATAGGTAAAAGGGAGTAGAAACAATGTGATCCTATTACTGAAAAATAAAATATGCAAATATATATATATATATATATATATATATATATATGATTCCCCGATGTCTTTGAGTTCATGTTGATGTTGAATCAAATTGGCATTCATTTCTTTCCTGTGTTGTTAATGATTACCTAATTAGCATTGAGCCAACTTTTATATAGTTCTTTTATACTACTGTATAAAACATCTTTTAATATCTCTATGATTTTGCTTACCATTTAAGGACTGCTTATAACCAATTCGACTATGTACGTTAGTGTGGCCAATTTAGTGTATCATATGTGCTTCTATATTATATATGTTAAATCAGTTAAACCTAGTGTAGAATTAGTTTCATTGTTTTGCAGCGGTTGAACCAATATAAGTGAATCTACCAACTGAATCAGTATCATATGTTAGCTTTGATGTTTTTGGCTTGTTATGTATAATAAGTGTCACAAGATCATGCATTAATCTACAATTTTTTCGTGTGCGGGCTGCACCTACTGTAAGCAAAGACAAAGTGAGTGTGTTGCTAAGGTCATGAATAATAATTAAAAGGTCATGAATACAATGAAAAATGAGTCTACAAAGGTTAATATAATCATGGATGAAGAGATCCTCGAAACTTTAACAAATGAGCGCATATATTTCTATGACCTAATAGTTCAAGTGTCAGATAATGTCAATAATGCAATTCATGTGAATAAGGATTTATCTATGTACGATGTGGATTTGAAATCCATATCACGATGGATGACATTATCCAACTCCTTAGTATAACATGGTTGAATGGATCATGGTTGTTGATTTACATGATGTGAGTATTTTTTCCATATATATATATATAAACACGTCTGTATGTGTATTGTGTTATCACAAGATTTACTATCACACCCTCTTTCTTCTGATAATAATGAACTCGTAAGACTAATAATGAACTTGCTGACATGCTCGGTAATATTGGTTATATGTTTAAATAATGTGTAGGTAGTTTAATCATATGTGTAATGACCTTGATGTGGAGACCATTAGGTTTGTGTGTCCCCATAAGCTTTCCCAAGTGCGGAAATATCTAGATGCGAAAAACACATATATCTCGAACACATGGCGTGCGACTTAATCTAAGAGCTTACTTATAGCCCCACACTTCGAAGGGTATGAACATTAAAAATTTTAGTAACTAGTTTACAAATTTTCTACTCATTTTAACTTCCTATAAATCTTGTAATGTAGGAAACATTGTCTACTGCTTGTTTTTGATGTAGAAAAGAACGAGGTTTATGCCTTTAATCCTCAGGCCGAACGCAAACGTAAACTGGAAATTAAGCTGCAAGCGAACATGTAAGTTGTATTTATTTGCTTTTTGATATCTTTTTCGCTTGATGCATAGTGATAATATCAATTATAGTTGTAGCAATGCTTGATGCATATAGTTAATATTACTTAATTATATAATATAATAGTTTTACTTTTTTAAAATTTGATGGTTAAACCATAAATGGTTAGACCATATGCGTATTAATAATTTGTTGCTTAATACAAATATTATAATTTATACAAATTTGTTGCTTAAGTTTAAGGATGTTAGCTATAAAGGTGTATGTTGTTTTGTTAGTTACAAATATGAAGTTAATATTAAGACCCATATGTGTGGTAGATTCTTCTTCATTCCACAAAGTAAGATATTTTGGTGTTTTGAATTAAATTTATGACCTTACATCCATACATCTCAAAGTATCAATGAGATTTGTTAATTATTTTTACCTTCTTCAAGATTCAAGTATCAAATTTATTATTTAACATTTTCTTGCATGCGTAGGGCCTTTAAAACATGTAAGGCATACGGCGGCAAGTCTCGAGTAGCTATCTTGAAATGGAAGACCGTTGAGGTAATTTGTTTTCTAAGAAACAAACAAAGAATATAAATGTCATTTAGGATAAAAATTCATTTTAAACTAACTATTAAGTTATCTTATATTATTTCTATAGTGTCCATAACAATCTGGATTAATGGATTGTGTATATTATGTAATAAGGTATATGTATGATATAGTAAAAAACCACCTTCAAAGCATCAATTTACATGAGGTACCACTTTAGTTTTTTTCCTTCATATTTTTTGTTAAGTAATTATACGATTAATGTTTTGAAACAATCTCTTAATTGTAGTACTTTGTATGTTAGTGCAAATTTTATTTTCTTCAACAATAATACCTCGAAGTCCCGAGGTATGTCTCCAAAAGCTAAATAGAATATTGGACCCGACAGAGAGGCTGCCGACACATGATGTAGTCAAGCCTGGGGTACGAGGTGTTGTACCATAGAGTAACAATAGTTCATGCAGAGGAAGTAAAGTACAAAAGGTAAATAACACCGAAACTTTTATAATGGTTCGGGCTGAAAGTCCCTACGTCCACTGTCCTTTCCTTCTCTAGTTACTCTTATATAGCCGAGAGGCTTATTACATTGAACTAGGGTTTCCGCCATTAATGAGTTTTTAATAGAGCTCTTATATAGGAAAGTACTATATAATTTTATGATAGCTCCTTATGCGGTCAAAAAGCCCTTTTTTCTATACCAGGTGGTCCTCTATTTATGGCAAATGTAAGGTCCTTCTATTGGTATAGGGGCCTTTATTCGGATTGATGACCTGGCTTGCTATAGGTGGATCTAATTTACACAATCATTTGGTTGAAAGTTCTTTGACGTGGATTGTTGACATGGCACTTTTATATATAACTTCTTGGACTCTTTTGTTTATTTTAACCATTGATCTCGGCTTGGGCTATCTGAACCATTGTTTGTTAAGACTTGTTGAGATGCATTTGGTATCGATAGTTGGTACTCTCAGCTAAGCTTCTTGCTCTATTTGGACAATGGTTTTGATCTTTGTTGTTACCTTATTTCACGTTCTCGGCCTATATGCTCTTGGGTACTGAGTTTAATTGCTTATGCTCTCATTGAAAGCCAAATAACGAGTCTTGGAATTACAAGCCGAGGGATTTTCTTTTCAAATGTTTGTAATTTACAGTTGGTATAAATTATTGTGTAAGACATGCCCCCTAATTTTCACCTCATACGATCAGTATGAGGTGGACTTTGGAAAGAATGGTGTCATATTATGTTAAGTACTCGGCTTGCTTGTTCCATTCCCATTATAAAGTCGATCCTGAGTTTTCAAGTGAAGGAATTATCCTACGAACTCTCTAACATATGACCTTGTGATGATGTGACTTTGTTTTGAAAACAATTTAAAAACTATCCTCATCTAGAGGGTTTCGAAAATAATTTGAAATCTAACCTCATCTAGAGAGTTTCAAAAATAACTTGAAATATAACCTCATCTAGAGGGTTTCCAAAATAACTTAATCTAATCTCATCTAGAGGATTTCGAAAATAACTTAAAACGAGTGCCTAGAGGCAAAATACTTCGATACTATGCTCCAGTCATCTAGACCTAGTCTCACATAAGTATCGGGTTTTTAGAAAACTATTAGTGGTGATATAACAACTATATTTTGCATGCAGCTGACGTGACTCACTATACAGCACCATGCATGATACTTTTGACTATGGCTCACTCTTTGCATGACACTATTCGGTCAGGGCTCATTCTTTGCACAATGTCATGGTGGTGACTCACTTGGTGCATTTGGCACAGTCGACTTCCCGTGATTCTCTCTTTACACGACACTATCGGTCGTGGCTCACTAGTTACATGACATTTTTTGGCCATGGCTCACTCTTTACACGACACTATTGGTCGTGACTCACTATCATTGGGAATCTAACCAATGCATGGTTCTGCATAACCATGATTTAAAATTATTAGGAATCTACCCAATATACTTACTTTCTTGGGAATCTAACCACTTTTCTAATCTTTTAGGAATCTACCCACTTTTCTAATCTTTTTTTGGGAATTTACCCACTTTTCTAATCTTTTGGAAATCCACCCACTTTTTAATCGTTTTAGGAATCTACCCATCTTTTTAATCTCTTGAGGAATCTACCCACTTTTCTAATCTTTTTGAGAATCTACTTGATGCACGGTACTACTTGACCATGGATCACTATATTGGAAATCAACCCAATCTTTCCAATCATTTTCGAAATCTACCTGTTTTTCTATTCTCTTTGGGAATCTACCTGATGCATGGTACTACTTGACCATGGTTCACTATATTAGGAATCTACCCAGTCTTTCTAATCATTTTAGGATTCTACCCGTCTTTCAAATCTCTTCAGGAATCTACTCGATGCATGGTACTACTTGACCATGGCTCACTATATTGCAAATCTACACAAATATTTAATCTTTTCGGGAATTTACCCGATGCATTGTATTTTGGTTCCGAGAGGCAAAATCTAATTTGAGACCGTGAAGTCAAATTTGTTTGAAAATCGTGCTTGATACTTGAAGCCGTCTCGACTAAGTGACAAGTGAAACTATTTTGATGCCGAGAGGCAAAATCTACTTTGAGACCGTGAGGTCAAAACTTTTGAAAATTATGCTTGACACTTGAATTCGTCTAGACTAAGTGATAAACGAAACTATTTTGATACGGTAATGTTAAAATTGGATTGTAAGGTGGATTCTTTTCTTCAATAGTTCATAAAAGGATGAAACTTCTTTATGATCAGGAAGCAAAACTGAATAATCGCTAAGTGGTGAAATTATTTACTTAGTGAAACTCTGTAATTGTTGGGCGGCAAAATTACTTATTTAACAAAATTAAATAGTTGTCGTAACACGAAATAATTTACTTATTGTGAGGCGAAACTAAGAAATTGTCGTGAGTCGAGATCATTTACGTGCCGTGAGGCAAAATTAAGTAATTGCCGTGTCTGTGAGGCAAAATTATTTACTTATCGTGAGGAGAAACTAAGCAACTGTCATGAGGCAAAATCATTTACTTGTCGTCGGGCGAAACTAAGTAATTGTCGCGAGGCGAAATCATTTACTTACCATCAGGCAAAACTAAGTAATCGCTGTGAGGCGAATCATTTACTTGCCATGAGGCGAAAGCATGGCTTTGAAATTCGCATGATAATACTTGATCGGGGCTATATAACAACTAAAACATTTGGATGTACTTCTGAAAGTTGTGTATCATTGTTTCATCAAGACAATAATCATGACTAAAATGTTTTTGATGCAATGTTTGAAAGTTGCATGATATTGCTTGATAAAATAAGAGATGTCGGAGATAAGCAAGTAAGAGAATATCAAAAGGCAGTAATATAAAGATGTCGTAAGTCATCAAGGGGATATGGATGCCAAATATCATCGGTGCTTACAAATACTATCGTATGTCACTCATATGGCAAGGATGTCACATATCATGAAAGCAAGACTAAAAGTCATGAATCATTGATCAAGCATAATGCCGCATATCAACAACATTATGGGGGTTATTGAAAAATAACAATTAGTAAAGGAATGTTGTATGAGAAATGTTGTGCATTACCAATCCTTAGTGGATATCGTAACTTACCAATATAGCAAAGGATGCCGTAAGGATATCAAACAAAGCATGGAACCAAACGACATCGAGATAGCCGATGATGCCGAAGGTCAAGCATTCTGAAAGACACGTGGCATCAATGTCGCCTATCTCCATCCCATTGATGAACAAGGGGATGCCACATGCCATCAACATGATGAGTGATTCCAAATGGCAGGCATTTCGAAGTGCCACATGGCAGCCATGTCGCACCGCTCCACCCCTATAAAAAAACCCTCCAGGGTCATTCAAAAAGGGGTGATTCATTCTTTCTCCCTCTTACGTTTTTAAAGTTTGTAACACTAAATCAATTTTGGGATTTTAGCACATATTGTAGTTGTGTGACCTTTTCGCAAATAAGGGTTTGTACAATTAACAATTGCAAAACATATTAGTAAAGAGATTTGAGACTTAACTTTTATCTTGTGTCGGACCCATATGCATATGAAATGGCCTTGATAGTTTCTTATGCCTATGATATGACTCTTATACATACGACAAGACTAATACTTATGACATGAACTCTCTCTCCTCAAAGGTCAAAGTAGAATATACACATACTTCTTGCCTACTTCTTTGAGGCCAACACGAGGTTGACAAAGCCTATCATTAACCAAGACTCAACTTACTTGCATACTTCGGGGTTAACAAAAAATATTGTTAATACTAAATATAAGATGAATTACTTTCCATAAACGCGTCAACATTTTAGCATGACTTATCATAAATGTTTAATGTTACTTAATGGCATCGACAAATAAATCCTTTGGATAAAACAAAGTCCATTTAAACCGATCTGAAAAACTAATTCCGTAAACTTATTACTAGTCTTCGATTTCAAACTAGTACATTTCATCGGTTAGGAATGTAACCGTTCAAGTTGGGGTATTATTACCCTTAAAACTTGACTCTATATTCACTTTTAACTTTTAAAATAGAAACAAGTTTCCATACCTCTAAGTCTAGAAAATAAAATAGGATATGAGAGTTCCAATATACTTGTTACTAAAACACTTTCCAAAATCACTTATTTAAACCAAAGTTTTATTTTAAAAGCTAACATCTTTCCTTTTTATAAGGTAAATTACTTATTTAATAATAACAAAGTGTTATAAGCCAAACTCCTTTCCAATTCCCCAAAACCGTTTAGTATAAAAAATATTATAGTCCATGATCTCTTTCCTTTTCTCAAAAACATTTATTACAACAATAGTGTTGTAACTCAAGCTCCCTTTCTTTTCTAAAAAAACTTTTAAAACGCTACTACAAAAAGACTTTTCAAAGCATTTTAGAAATGCTGCAAAATCTTTCATAGCGTTACGAAGAACGCTATCTAACAACAAGCTGTGGTAGACCCTCGATGTATAACAACCCTTCGAAGAACGCTACAGAAGATAGGTTTTTGACAACGTTTCTGTTCATGTTAAATATATGTTTTATAATGTTTCATATGACATTATGTAAAATTTATTACAGCATTCAACAAACCCAAATATAAATATGTTACAAAGCTTTATAAATAAGTTGCAGTGTTATATAAATAGGTCCACATCGTTTCTATAATATATCACAACATTTACCTTTTGTCTCTATAGGTAAACCTTTATTACCTTTTAAACAACCCCTCGACAACGCAGTTATACTTCTCGTCATCGCAGCGTTTTTTGTTATATCTACTTTTCACATCATCTTAAAAACGCTGCCTACCCTTCCAGAATATTTTACCCATACAGCTTTTATACTGACCATTAAAATTTATTTTCGATAACATTGCTTGAAAACACAAATAAATATAACCTTGGCATATTATATATTAAACATAATCAAAGTTACACTAACTTCATATAAAAAATAAACAGTAATCATACATAACATTTCGTACACAATGTTCTAAGCAAATATGATAGTAATGTCATTTTACAAAAAGAGCACAAGAAAAATATCAATTATGTAAAGTCCAAGCTCGTCCTCTTTAACTGTCCAATATCCTACAAGGAAAAAATGAAGTAAGAATAAGTATGTAAGCAACATCTATGTATTTCGGTTAACTTAATCATATATCATTACATATCAGAAACTTTGAATAAATCAAGTATAAACCCCATAAATTTATAACATTCGAAGTTATAAAAGAAATGTTATCAAAATGATAGTAAATTTGATATCTTAAAAACTGAAGAGTAAAATTTGAGATATTAAGAGCTTAAGAAGGTTTGATCTTTAAAAAAAAATATTAAGATTTGTCGTCAACCATTAGCTTCAAAGTCCATATGTACAATGGAAATAAAAATAATATACACTATTTCATCAAAATTATTGAAATCAGGACATTATGCCTAAGAATTTGAAATGAGAAAACCCATTTTTTAATTAATACATATGTCAACTTAATATGGGAGTTAATCTTTCCTTCTTTTTAAACTAACAAAAGAGTTACTAAATTGTCTGTCAAAAGGTGGATTTTTGATTAACATGGTCATAGTGATATACCTCTAATGATATTGAAACTTTATGTTGTTAAAACAAAAGAAAATTGTACAAAAATTAGTGTCGCAAACATTGAAAAATCAAAAATTCAAAAATTTAATTTAATTTCTTTGGTTTTCAAATATTTGTGGATGATAGTTTATAAGCATGTATGCAATTAACTTTGGACTGGAAGTCTTACTAAAACACATAAGTTAGCAAAGGATGTCTACATATTCGATAATATCAGCTATGGAGTGGTAGCCTCAAATGTTTCTACATTGTTAGAACTTATGTTGTTGTTCTCATTAGTAAGCTGTGTGACTCAATTATATCCATCATCCAATGCCCTGTTGACAAAAGTAAAATATTGTTAAGTTATAAGATGTAAACAAAGTATGTGAATTAAATTATTGAAAAATTAATTAGTTTCATAATCTATACTATAATATTAATACTAGGGCTGGTAATGGTAAATTTACCATTATCATACCATTACCAGTCAATCAGTTACCATTTTAAAGTAAAGTCGGTATACCAGCATAATCGGTACGATAACGGTAAATTATCATTTTTTACGGTAAAATCGGTATTGTTTTTTCAAAACCAACGGTAATGGCAATTTACCAGTCCATTCATAATACATTGATATTCATGTAAGACGTTGTATTACGGACATTTAGAAGCAAGAAAATAGTTCAATTTATTTCAGTAATTCAACTCAAATGATGATAAATACATTTCTTTTCTATGTCCTTTATTAAGTGACCCAATGAGATATATAATGAAGCATCATTCAGTGTAAAAATATATCAACTTATTATTTTTCTAGACAAACAGTAATTTACCATTACCAGTGTAACGGTTACCAATTTATCGGTATACCAGTCATCGGTAAACCAGTCAATCGGTAACGGTAACAGTAAACAATTTTAGTTTAAACGGTACGGTAACGGTATTTACAAAATGGTAACGGTAACCATTACCATAACAGCCCTAACTAATACTGAGTTAGGCTTCCCTAGCTCTGAAGCTACCTCCAATTTTCTCTTATTATACGTTGACTCATGTATTCCGAAGTTAAACCGTCACTTCTTTTCCCGTAACAATAGTTCTAGCTTTGTCTCATCCTTACTGTTCCAAGCGTCACTCTTTTTTTATGTACTAAATTTTTTGGTTCCCTACCATTCTCCCCATGCACCTTAACCCTAAATCAAAGGCAATTTGATTTCCCCCAAACCATCATCGCCCAATTATTTTGTTGTTGTTCTTCCTCATCCCATCGATGGCGGCTACCACTCTTCGCCAACCGTCCATCTAATTGTTTCGAGCCGTCGACAGGTCGTCAATTGTAGGTACTCTCTGTCATTTTCCTCTCTGTTAGTTTTAGTTTCTTCTTCTACAGTACATTTCTGAACCGTGGGATTTATGAAAGGTCCAGGATTGTCTGAAAGGTCCATGATTTGCCCTTGACTTTTAGTTGTAGGCTTGATGTTATTAAGTATTTACTTTCTATACTTTATGCTATACAGTATCCCTGTTTTGATTGTAATATTTGAACTGTACTTCCAATGCACTTAATTTTATAATGCATGCTTAATGTTCTTTATTTTCTATAATTAATGGTGGTGATATTTGGTGTCTCACTTTCATTTAGGTGGATTCTTCGGTATGATGCATATCCCAGTTTCTATACATACATTATGTTTGTTGCTTATCATTTCAGGAAAAATGTTCAATGACCAAGTAACATTGCTGGCCTACGACTTAAATTTAAGCTTTTCTCATTTTTATGGTATCTTCTTTCATTAGAATTTATTTCTATTTGAAACTAACAAAGTGATTAGTATAAATCTATATTTGAGCAACTTTAGAATCAAATTTTAAAACCACCCATAAATCAGAATTTTCAACATTACTTACCTAGCTCTTAACACCAATAAGAGCAGTGTAGTCACGGCGAAAAAGCCCCAAGCCCTCGTCTGGCGCTTTTTGGCGCCTAGGGCTTTTTTGGGCGCCTTGAGTGTCTGTTTTGCTATTTTACAGCAAAAAAACCGCACCTAAAAAAAGCTTAAAAACTCCAATTTTGACTTAAAATATTTATATATAAATGCAATATTGAGAATAAAATAACACACGATCATCATAAACCAAATCAAGAAGGCACAAGGTCATCCAATTCAAGTCTACAACCAACAAAAATACTTAAAATAAAGAAATTACAACATCATTACTTAAACTCTAAATAGATCTTTGAACTTTCATAAACTTTAATCACTCATATCATCGACATCAAAGCTCTCCTCCTCTTCATCCTCCTCCAAACTATGTTCATAATACTCATCCTCTTTTGAATTGTAATCCAAGTCATCTTCATATAAAACATCATCAAAATTAGCATCTTCTTCATTCCTAACATATGTAGAGCTTGAGGCCTTTTCTTTTCCTTTTGACTTGGTTACATTGTGATGCTATTGATGTTGTCTAGTTAAGTGCGCCCTTTCTCCAACTCCAGATGCACGTTGCACAACACTCCATGTTAATGTATCATTTTCAAAACTAAATCGTCTTCCGCATCAGAATTATTTTCCACAAGGCCTGTCATCCACTCATTTGAATCATCAATATCATCCAAAGAAATAGGATCAATCAAATCCTTCCGTTTGAAGCGGTCCTTCAACTTTTGATTGTATTTAACGAACATAAGTTTTTGCAACCTTTCATGCTCAAGTTTGTTCCGCTTCTTGCTATGAATCTTGTAAAAATTTAAAAAAATAACAAGTTACCATTTATTTCAATGTTTGAAATTTTGTATAGGTTTGTAACTTTATATCAAACATAAATAAATATAAAAGACAATTCTTACATGCTCAAAGACGCTCCAGTTTTTCTCGCAACCCGATGCACAAGTGAGGCTTAAAATTTTGATTGCAAACTTTTGCAATGTAGGGGCCGAATTGCCATATAAACTCCACCACTCAGCTATGAAAAAAAATCACAAATTCACAATTCAATTTTCAAATACCAATAAATGGTGACAGAACCTAATATGTAACATAAAATTAGACGTTTGAGAATAATTTTTAACTTCTTATTATTGAAACATACAAGTGGCTTACCGGGTGATTTTGTGTCCCTTGATTTAATCGCCAAGTTAATACCAAATTGTCCTTCCGCTTTCGTATACAATGACAATTCATCCATAGCCTTCACTTGATCATTTTCTGAAAGAAGTTTTTCGACATATTTATACAATCCACATGTAACTTCTTCATCATGCTCAATGGTGTGATATTTGTAAAAGAACCGTGGATTCAAAAAATGTCCAACTGCATGCAATGGTTGATGGAGTTGACATTCTGATGCAGCGGAATATACGAAAAATGGAAACAACGATGAAAGTAGCAATCGATGGAATGAAAAATACCGAATGGCCTAAATTCGTTGATCCGAAGATACCGAATTCTAGCTATCTTCGTCACGTTGATAGCGCACGATGCCGTGAAAGAAGATCTACAATTCTTCAAGCGTTGATCAAGCGCACTTGATACCGCGAATTGGCTTCAACGATCGTTGATTCGAGTGCACTTGAATAACCGAAAGTGGAGATAGGAGATCACACTCAACTACCAATTTAATGAAAGCACAAAGCTAACAAACAAAGTTTATTTCAAAATCAACCACCCCAAAGTTACAACTCACCCACTATTTATAGCATTCACACATTCAGAACACTAGGTCGTTACGCGATCTACGACCTAACTTAGGTCGGCACCGACCTAACAACAGTACAACCTAAGCAATACATCACACGATATCACCTATTTACAACACAACACATAGGTCAGCAGCGACCTATCAATACGAGCGACT
This sequence comes from Allium fistulosum, assembly GCA_030737815.1. Taxonomy (NCBI): domain Eukaryota; kingdom Viridiplantae; phylum Streptophyta; class Magnoliopsida; order Asparagales; family Amaryllidaceae; genus Allium; species Allium fistulosum. The sequence continues at coordinate 55,670,726 of CM060903.1, forward strand.
TAACAACACCTGCGACCTAAACAAACACGACTCAAAGCTGTAGCGACTTAGTACATAGCGACCTAAAATAATGTGACTCAAGAGACAGCGACTCAAGAAATCCAGACGGCATAAGCTTCAGCGACTTATAGCAATCAGCGACTTAAGCTTTGTACGCAATCTAAAGCTTCGCGACCTACTCTTGAGCGACCTAAGGTCTTGCGACCTAAGAACAGAGCTTCATGACAATCTTCCTGTGACCTATCACTTGAGCGACCTATCGACACGGCACGTGAGTTAGGTCGTTCGCGACCTAAAGGAGCGGCATGTGAGTTAGGTCGTTCGCGGCCTAAAGGAGCGGCATGTGAGTTAGGTCGTTTGCGCCCTTCTTCAGCGATCTTGGACTTAGGTCATACACGACCTAATTTTGCTTCATTTTGCACTGCATGTTTAGGTCGCTCGTGACCTATCACTTCACCATTCTGGGCTGCATCATCCTCCCCGGGTTGAAAGGAATTCGTCCTCGAATTTGCACCTTCCTCTTCCACAACACGCTCATTTCCATGATACGGAATTAAGTATTTGACGTTGAAAACATCAGAAGTATGAACATCATTTGGCAATTTCAATTGATACGCATTCTCATTGATTTTCTTCAAAATTTCTACTGGACCAATCTTTCGCGCCTTCAATTTATTATACGTTCCCACTGGAAATCGATTTTTTGTCAACACGGCATAAACCAAATCACCTTCTCTGAAGTTCACACTCCTTCGCTTCTTATCCGCTAGTTGTTTATACTTCTCATTCGATGCAAGCAATCGTTCATGTACAGTCTTGTGGCACTCCTGCAACTTAGTCACAAAATCACCAGCTCGTTTAACAACTCCCTTCTGATATGGCACTTTCGTCAAATCCAACGGTCCCTTTGGCAAGCTTGAATATACAACTTGAAATGGACTGAATCCAGTACTTCGATTGACTGCATGATTATGTGCAAACTCTGCCTGACATAGATTTATATCCCAGCTCTTCAAGTTATCTTTCACGAGACATCTCAACAAGTTCCCCAACGATCTATTAACCACCTCCGTTTGCCCATCAGATTGCGGATGGTAAGCGCTACTAAAGTTCAGCTTTGTTCTGACCATCTTCCACAAACTCAACCAAAAATGGCTTAGAAATCTAGTATCCCGATCTGAAACAATCGATTCAGGTAGCCCATGCAATCGATACACCTCTTTAAAGTATAATTGAGCAACTCAGACGGCATCCGCTGTCTTCTTACACGCTATGAAATGTGCCATTTTCAAAAACCTGTCCACCACAACAAATATAGAATCATTTCCCCTTTGAGTTCTAGGCAAACCCAAAACAAAATCCATGCTCACATCCACCCATGGTCTAGTAGGCACATGTAACAGCATATATAATCCTGCATTTGTAGTGGTTCCCTTCGACACTTGACAGACATGACATCTCTCCACAAATCTCTCCACTTCTTTTCTCATTGACGGCCAAAAGTAAGATTGAGAAATCAGCTGTAATGTACGATCTCTACCTACATGGCCTTCTTCATGTAACTCCTTCACAATTTTCATCCGTAAACTACAATCCGGTACACATAATCGATTTCCTTTAAACATAAAACCATCCACTAATACAAACTCATCCGTCTTTCCCTCCTTGACTTCATCTACAAATTTTGCAAAGTAAGGATCTTCAACACACAATTCTGGCAATACATCAAACCCTGTCACTTCAATTTTCATTGTAGTCAACAAATGATTCCTCCTGCTTAATGCATCTGCCACGCGATTCGTGATTCCCGACTTTTTTTTGACAACAAATGTAAATTGCTGCAGGTATGCAATCCATGATGCATGCCTAGCTGAAATTTTCTCCTGTCCTTGCAGATGTTTCAACGCCTCATGATCAGTATATAATACAAACTCCTTGTGAAACAAGTAATGTCTCCAGTGTTTTACAGCTTTCACAACAACATAAAATTCCACATCATATGTATTATATCTCATCTTCGCTCCCGAAAGCTTCTCGCTGAAATATGCAATTGGTCGGCCTCTCTGACTTAGTACTCCTCTAATTCCAACCTTTGATGCATCGGTATGTAACTCAAACAAAAACTGAAAATCCGGTAATACTAGAATTGGTGCCGACGTCAACAGTTCCTTGATTCGCTCAAAAGCAACCTCTGCTTCCTCTGACCATGTAAACTGTTTTCCCTTCATACAATCAGTAACAAGCGCCATCACACTACTAAAGTGTGGAATAAACCTTCGATAAAAGGAAGCCAACCCATGAAAACTTCGAACTTGCGTTATCGTCTTGGGCTGTGGCCAATCTCTGATCGCCTCAACTTTACTTTGGTCCACCTGTATTCCTTCTTCCGATACAACATACCTCAGAAATAAGACTCTCCGCGCCATAAACACACATTTCTTTGTAGCTGCATAGAATTGCTCTTCACGAAGAATTATCAACACCTTCCGCAAATGCTGAATATGTTCCTCTGTACTAGCACTATAGATCAAAATATCATCAAAGTAAACTACCACAAACTTCCCAATGTACGGCCTGAAATTTTGGTTCATCGCCCTCATAAATGTACTCGGTGCATTCAATAGACCAAACGGCATGACCAGCCATTCGTACAATCCTTCCCTCGTCTTAAATGCTGTCTTCCATTCATCTCCCGGTCTAATTCGAATTTGATGATAACCGCTCTTAAGATCAATCTTCGAAAAGATTACAGACCCACTGATTTGATCTAACAGATCATCAAGCCTCGGCATCGGAAATCTGTATCTGATAGTGATTTTGTTCAATGCCCTGCTATCTGTACACATCCTCCACGAACCATCCTTCTTCGGCACTAACAATGCTGGTACAGCACAAGGACTTAAGCTCTCTTGTATGCGTCCCTGTTCAAGCAATTCTTCTACCTGCCTTCTCAACTCCTCATGTTCCTTTGGACTCATCCTATAATGTGGTTTATGTGGCAACACAGCTCCTGGAACAAGATCTATTTGGTGTTGTATATCCCTCAACGGTGGTAACTCCGATGGTAGCTCTTCAGGAAATACATCGTCAAATTCTTCCAGCAGTGGTTTTACTTCTTCAGGAATTTCAACCACTTCATTACTCTCACGCCCAATCAACAAAAATACTTCAGGCTCCTCTTCGACTGCTTTAACAAACTCCTTCAAAGATAGTAAAGTTTTAAGTTCTTCAATCTCCTCCAACTTGCTTTCTTCTTGTTGTCGCTTCTTGGGAACTAAAGTGATCTTTGTGCCTTCAAACATGAAACTGTAACTGTTGGTACGACCATCATGTTGCACAGCTCTATCATACTGCCACAGTCTCCCCAACAAAAGACGGCATACATCCATGTCCACAACATCACACCAAATTTCATCCTTGTATTTCTTCCTAATCGAAAAATTAACACAAGCTCTTCGTTCAACCTTCACTTCTCTCCTTTCCTCAACCAAGCCAACTTGTAAGGTTTCAGATGCTTCTCAGTCTTCAAAGCCAACTTCTTCACAGCTTCCGAAGAAATTATATTATCACAGCTTCCCGCATCAATAACAAATTTGCAAACCTTCCCCAGAATAGTGCATGTTGACTGGAAAATATTACTCCTCAAACAACTTGAATCTTCCTCTTGCTTTGGTGTCAAACAAGACCTCCTCATCATCAAATTACAACCCTCATCTCCTGACAACTCTTCTTCCTCCTCATCAAGTGGTGAATTGGAACATTCAGTTTCTACACCCTCATCCTCCACCTCAGCTATCATAGCTCGTTTCTTCGGCTTTGGACATTCATTGCTTTTGTGACCAAATTCTTTACAATTAAAGCATTTGATACCACTATTAACCTTGGTCTTAGCAACCTCATTCACAACTGGTTTTGCCACAGCTTTAGAAACAGTGGAACTCCCACTAACACCCTTCACTTGATTGTTGGAATTTGTAAACACACCTCCACCCCTTCTTCCTTGCTTCTCCCAAGCCAACGCCTTCTGGTGTGCTTCCGCAACAGATCTAGGATCAAACATATTCACCATGTCTTGAATCTGTATTCGCAACCCTCCAACAAATCTAGCTGTCAATTATTCCTCCATCTCCATAATGTCATTCCTTGCAATCAGTTGATAAAATTCATCCGCATAATCATTCATAGACTTCGTTCCCTGCCTCAAGTTATGCAATCGTTGATACATAAGCGACTGATAATTATATGGCAAGAATGTAGCCTTCATTAACTTCTTCATTTTCTCCCATGACTCAATCTTTGACTTCCCCATCCGTTCACATGTAAGTTTGGTCTGCTGCCACCACGCCAAAGCTCTACCCCTCAACCTTGTAGCAACCAACTTCACTCTACGATGTTCTGGAACTTCCTTGAAGTCAAAAATTTCTTCAACATTAGACAACCAATCCAAAAAATCCTCAGCTTGCATACCACCCTTGAATTCTGGAATTTCAGTCTTCATCCCCGATTCCCATCGTCGATCATCTTCAACATCCCGATATGTATTTCGTACTTGATCTCGATCTCGATAATGAACACTACATCGATCACCATCTTCATCAAAAACAGATGTACTCCGATAACGATCTCGACCATACACATCTCTATGATCATGCATATCTCTTCTACTTTGTCTTTCAACATCACAATATGGCTCATGTTCATATTCCCATGGAGTTCTTCTCTCTTCACTTCTATGCTCAGGATGTTCTCTCCTCAATGAAACTGAAGACTCTCTTCTTTCTCGGTATGATTGCGGCGACACCCTCCTCGCTTCCGTAACCGATGGCGAAACTCTGTTTCCTCCATGGTTCAAGACTAGCGACCTTCTCCTTTGACTTTGATTCATATCAATCATCAGTTTCTCGAACTTCCCAATGCCTTCATCAAATTTCTCATTGATTCGTTGTTCCATTTGCCCGGCTTCTTTTCTTCTATACAACGCTTCAACGTTTTGATGACGATTAGCTCTCCTCGGTGGCATGATTGATCTTCACAAATATTTCAACAAATTCAAACTTCGAAACTTCAAAAATTCTTCAACTCAATTAGCTCGATTCAAAGTGAAATGACCTAAACTTATCTCGCACAACCATTCTCTAACTCGCACGGCTTCAATAGCTCGGAAACAATGGCTCGCAACCTAACTTGATTAGCTCGCTCACACACAATTCAAATTTTGGCGTGCAAAGCTTCCACGGACAATACTCAAACACTTCTCAAACTCTTCAATAAGAATTGGCTCCAAGACTCGGCTTAGCTATGATTGGCTAAGTCTAGCTCCGATACCTAACTGATGCAGCGGAATATACGAAAAATGGAAATAACGATGAAAGTAGCAATCGATGGAATGAAAAATACCAAATGGCCCAAATTCGCTGATCCGAAGATACCGAATTTTAGCTATCTTCGTCACGTTGATCGCGCACGATGCCGTGAAAGAAGATCTACAATTCTTCAAGCGTTGATCAAGCGCACTTGATACCACGAATTGGCTTCAACGATCGTTGATTCGAGCGCACTCGAATAACCGAAAGTGGAGATAGAAGATCACACTCAACTACCAATTTAATGAAAGCACAAAGCTAACAAACAAAGTTTATTTCAAAATCAACCACCCTAAAGTTACAACTCACCCACTATAAATATTCACACATTCAGAACACTAGGTCATTACGCGACCTACGACCTAACTTAAGTCGGCAGCGACCTAACATCAGTATAACATAAGCAATACATCACACGATATCACCTATTTACAACACAACACATAGGGCGGCAGCGACCTATCAATACGAGCGACTTAACAACACCTGCGACCTAAACAAACACGACTCAAAACTGTAGCGACTTAGTACATAGCGACCTAAAATAATGCAACTCAAGAGACAGCGACTCAAGAAATCCAGACGGCATAAGCTTCAGCGACTTATAGCAATCATCGACTTAAGCTTTGTACGCAACCTAAAGCTTCGCGACCTACTCTTGAGCGACCTAAGGTCTTGCGACCTAAGAACAGAGCTTCATGACAATCTTCCTGCGACCTATCACTTGAGCGACCTATCGACATGGTATGTGAGTTAGGTCGTTCGCGACCTAAAGGAGCAGCATGTGAGTTAGGTCGTTCGCGACCTAAAGGAGCGGCATGTGAGTTAGGTCGTTTGCGCCCTTCTTCAGCGATCTTGGACTTAGGTCGTACACGACCTAATTTTGTTTCATTTTGCACTGCATGTTTAGGTCGCTCGCGACCTATCACTTCACCATTCTGGGCTGCATCACATTCCCATATTTTGTCAATAATAGAAAAAATATCTTTGTACTTGTCTTCATTTCTATCGAATGATTTTTCAATAGCTTCTTTTGCTATATCCATTGCCTCATATATATAGCCCATAGCAGGTCTTTTTTCTCCATCAATAAGTCGAAGGGCTGAACCAATGGACCCATCACTTTAAGTGTGTAAGAAACATTGTGACGACCGCCCATGACCTCTGCACTAAACGTAGAGATAGTGCGCTGTAAAGTGTGCCAGGCAGCCATGGACGATTATCAGGGTAAATTAAAACAGCAGAATCTATCGTATAACTCATAGCGCATGGATAAAATACAATAGAGAACATATATAGTAAAGCTTCACAAATGAATCTCATCAATTAAGCTTCATAATAGTTGAATACAAACATCTGAAAAGTCAATACATCAAGCCTCACTACATATCACTCAGAGAATTATACAAGCAGCGGAACATCCAGTACGTATAGTAAGAAAATAATATGCAAGCCTCCAGCTCGTCTTCGTCATCAGCATCGTTGGAGAGTAAGAACAACACCTGTCACCTGCTACCTAGTCTGCCCATCCCAAAATGGATGAACATCCCAAGGCAATAAGAGTTAAAACATAAAGCCTTGAGTCAGACAACAGTCTTAGTGAGCGGTAAATTAACTAACAACATACCAAAAGAGCATAAAGGAAAAAGGAATAGGAATCCAACCCTCCCACTCCACCTCTTTCTACAGTGATAGCCCCCAGACACACTAAACAGAAGCAAACATAGCAAAGCAAGCAATTAAAGTAAAGCAATTATCACTCGAGTCAAGGGCGATGTTTTCCAAGTACAAACCCCCAAGGCCTAAACCAAGATCAGATAAGCACCCAGAAAACACTGCTCTTGAGACCGAATGACGATACAACCAAACATCCATGACTCTGGCTATCACTGTTATCATTGCTTCGATACCACTGTTAATTGAATGACCGGCACATTCTTTCAGCCGTCTGTCAAGGGCTAATGGAAACCCCGGTTCTAGACATAACTCCGCACGTCGTCGCAGCCCGTGCCTAGGACTATCGAATCTGCCTAGAGTACTCGACTACAATCATAGTCTTTAAGGACTATCGAATCTTCCCAACGTACTCTTGCTTTGAGTATGCTAGAACCTTCAACAACGATGAGACCTCAGCCTTCTAGTCATCCTCCTCGACGACTATTTTCATACTAGCTCAAGCGCCTCTCGAGCCAACCATTATCCTCAAACCCGAACCATTTCACCAAGTTGTCAACATGCTTGGAACGATCCCGTCTGGATTAGACCAAGGCTATCTCACATCATGCCTCGCTTCATCTCATCATAGCAAAGCCTCATCTCAACATCATCATCATCAGATATATCCATATGAGCTTCATCATCCGCCACATATGCCACGAGCAGCTTTTCCAATTCAAGAGCCTTTCCCTTAGCTTTTGAATCATCTTCGACCATCTTGTCCAAATCAAATCATCAATCAACTAATTTATAACAATCAATCAAGTCAATCATTAATCCAAGTAATCAAGCATTCAAACATGATCAAATAAACAATTATAACAATAATGGCAATCTTGTAAATAAAGAGTCTAAATCTAACAAGCATGAATTATGAACAATATCTCTACAATCTTGATGAATGAACTTACATAGGTTAACATGTAGTAAAATGGATGTCAAATCATCATGAACAATAGATCTATACTTAAGTTTAAGAAAATACATGGAAATCACTATTTTAACACCAAATCAAGCCAACAATCCGATATACTCCTTTGGATCCGTGTGAGAGATAACCACCACTCACCAAATCACCTAATCACCTTAAAAGCAACACACTTCAGATCTGGACAGCGAAGGATCTAACTCGATTCTCTAGAATTCCGCTTCAAACGATGAAATCTCTCTTCGATGGATGTAGATCTTCAATCTAAGCTCTTCGATCTTCGATTTGGATGGAAGGAACACAAGATTAGAGTGGAGAAAAGAAGTGAAGAAGTGTAGTTCTTGAGCTCTCAAAATAGCAGCACTTCGTCGCTTCAAAATCCGGATCCCAAAAAGTGAAGAAATGGACGTGTATTTATAGGCAGATTCTTAGGTCGTCCGCCCCCTTAGGTCGTCCACGACCTATCTCTTGCCGACCTACTCATCCACACGACCTACGACCTAACGCATATGCGCTTCCACGACCTACCGCATATGCGCATCCACGGTCTAAAAATGTCACGACCTAAGACTCAACACTACTGCGTGACCTACGACCTAACTATCCTCACGCGCGCGACCTAATAACCCAACGACCTAGGACTCATCACTAATGCGCAACCTACAACTTAACTCCTTAGGTCGTCTAACGACCTAACTACACGCAGGGTCTTCCGACCTAACTCCTAAGTCGTCTGGACGACCTAACTACTCATAACTGCTGAGCTTAGGTCGCTCACGGCCTAACTAAGCACAACACCCCATAAGTCGCTCACGACCTAACTACAACAACTTCTTAAGTCGTTAACCCGCTTATCTCCTAGGTCGTTAACTCGCTAATACTAACTTCCATAGGTCGCTGTCTTTCCTTAAGTCGCCCCAATACTTAAGTCATTAACTCTTAAGTCATTCACTCAACCTAAGCCACCACACGACCTAACTTCTACACGACTTATCCCATAATCCTTAGGTCGCCAACTTCCTTAGGTCGCCAACTCCCTTAAGTCGTCTACTCCGACCTTACCTATCCCACGACCTAAGCTACCTCACGACTCAACTTCCAAACGGCTTAAGCTACAACATGGCATAACTTCTAGACAACCTAAGCTCTAGTCGACCAAAACTCTGGACGACTTATCAATACTAACAGTCTAATAACAACTGTTTTATGATGTTTCGATCCGTAAAAATACGGGTCGTTACATTCTTTCCCCCTTAGGAATTTCGCCCCCGAAATTCCAAACAAACAAGAGCAATCAAAAACTATTCTACGTGCCTACCATCCATAGCAATCAACAAACCATGCGTCCAATTCTAGCCTAGCATGCAGAATTCTAAAACTAGAACAAGTTACAATATCGTGAGATGACACGACACCTTATGGCCATACCTTGAAGAGTTCAGGATGAGCTGCCTTCATCCTCTCTTCCACCTCCCATGTACAGTCGTTATCATCATCACTCCATTGTATCTTGAGAAACCTAACTGCCTTCCTCCTAAGCTGTTTCGTGTCAGTTTCCACAACACGAAGCGGCTTACGAGGTCTCTTATCGACTGGATCAATCTCAAAATCTTCACAGCTATCAGCAGAAACCACTGTATTCGAGTCGTGCACATACTTCCGTAGATACGATATATGAAAAACATCGTGCACACCCGTCATCTTTTCTGGTAACTCCAATCTATAGGCGAGCTTTCCAATTCGCTCGATGATCGGGAATGGTCCGACAAATCTCGGAGTCAATTTTACTTTCTTCTCGAATCGAATAACATTCTTCAGTGGAGAAATCTTCACAAAAACCATATCACCTACGTCGAACTCCAAATCCTTACGACGCTTATCAGCATAACTTTTCTGACGATCTTGGGCTGCCTTCATTCGTTGCCGAATGATCTCTATGCAATCCGAAGTCCGTCGAATCATTTCCGGCCCAAGTATCAACTTTTCCCATGTTTCTAACCAACATGTCGGAGAGTTACATGGTCTTCCATACAATGCTTCATACGGTGCCATACCAATGCTTGACTGGTAACTGTTATTATACGAAAATTCCACCAAATGAAGATGATCTTCCCATGATCCTCCGAAATCCAAAACACAAGCTTTAAGGAGATCTTCCAAAACTCGATTGACTCTCTCGGTCTGACCATCTGTTTGGGGGTGATAAGCTGTACTCAAACACAACTCGGTTCCCAAAACTTCCTGGAAGCTCTTCCAAAATCCACTGGTGAACAATGGATCTCGATCACTCACTATACTTTTCGGAATACCATGAAACCGAACTATCCACTTAACATACAGCTCAGCCAACTTTGATGCAGTCCTAGTCGATCGAACAGGAATGAATCTTGCACTCTTAGTCAAACGATCTACGATGACCCAAATCCCTTCATTTCCCGTTCTTGTTCTAGGTAGCCCATCAATAAAATCCATCGATATTTGCTCCCACTTCCATGTAGGAACTTCTAATGGCTGAAGCAATCCACTGGGCTTCTTCTGTTCTGCTTTTACCAACTGGCAGTTCATGCACTTGGAAATAAAATTTCCAACATCCTTCTTCATACCTTCCCAGTAATAGGTTCTCTTCATATCTCGATACATCTTATTTCCACCTGGATGAATTGTCAACTTCGAGTGATGACTTTCCTTCAGAACTTCATTTCTCAATTCATCTATATCGGGAACAACTAGTCGTCCTTGCTTCCGAAGCCAACCCTCTCGATCGACCTCGAATCCTTTATCCTTTTCTGGGTCCAATCCAGATTCCAAATCATGGATAATCTTGACAAGCTTATCGTCTCGCTTTTGGCTCTCGCCAATCCTTTCCACAAGAGTTGGTCTTATAGATAAGTTTGCCAACATCTCAGGTTCCAATTCACATCTGGGCCTGAAGTCAAATCCAGCTAAATACTCGAGACTCCTCCATTCTGAAAACATGGCTCCCAATCCTGCATGTCTTCGACTTAACGCATCTGCCACTGCGTTACCCTTTCCTGGAGTATAGGCTATATCAAAATCATATAATGCCAAAAAATCTAGCCATCGTTGCTGCCGAAGATTCAAATCCTTTTGGGAGAAAAGATACTTCAACGACTTATGATCTGTAAACAACTCGAATCGAACTCCCAATAGATAATGTCTCCACATCTTCAGAGCAAAAACAATCGCTGCTAACTCCAAATCATGAGTCGGGTAATTCCTTTCATGCGGCTTCAGTTGTCGACTTGCATACGCAATAACTTTACCCTTCTGCATCAGCACTGCTCCAAGTCCAGTACCACATGCGTCGGTGTAAACCACCATCTCATCATTTCCACTTGGAATAGTCAAAACAGGAGCACTTGTCAATCGCTCTTTCAGGATTCTGAAAGCTTGCTCACACTTAACATCCCATCTGAACACTTGGTTCTTTTTCGTCAATCCTGTTAACGATGCAGCTACCTTGGAAAAGTCCTTGATAAATCGATGATAGTATCATGCTAATCCAAGAAAACTTCTTACATCAGATGCATTCTTAGGTCTACCCCAATCCTGGATTGCTGCCACTTTAGCGGAATCAACCGCTATTCCATTCCCAGAAATAATATGGCCTAAGAACCTCACTTCACTCTTCCAGAAGTGACACTTCGAAAACTTAGCCTTCAGCTGATGTTTCCGTAAGATTTCCAAAACAATACGCAAGTGCGTCTCATGCTCTTCTTCAGTTCTGGAATAAATCAAAATATCATCCACGAACACTAGCACGAACTTGTTCAACTGATCTCTGAACACTCTATTCATAAGATCCACAAAATATGCTGGCGCATTAGTCAACCCAAACGGCATTACCAGCCACTCAAAGAAACCGGATGGTGTCCTAAAAGCAGTCTTCGGCACACTATCCTTAGCCACTCTTAACTGGTGAAATCCCGTTGCCAAATCCATCTGAGAAAACACCTTAGCTTCGTGAAGCTGATCAAACAAGTCATCTATTCTCGGCAGTGGATACTTGTTCTTCTTAGTCGCTTTATTCAGCTCACGATAATCTACACACAACCTCAGTGATCCATCTGCTTTGGTTGCGAACACAACTAGTGCACCCCATTCGGACACACTACGCCGAATGAATCCTTTCTGTAAAAGATCATCAACCTGCACCTTCAACTCCTGCTGTTCCCTAGGCGCCATCCGCCTAAGAGGCATCACAACAGGTCTGGCTCCTTCAACTAGATCGATACGAAACTCGATCTCTCTATGCGGCGGTAACCCTTTGACCTCATCAAAGACATCCTCAAATCCATTAGCGATTGGCACAGATGACAGTCCATCCCGTGGAACAACCAGCGAATACATGAAGCTCATGAAGACGCCTTCCTCATGCTTACATCGTATCACAACCTTTCGCGCCTCCACATTCTCGACTGTCATCTCCAACCTTTCAAAATCAACCTTTGCCGCATACTTCCTAAGCCAGTCCATACCCAAAATAATTCCGAACCCCGCAAAGTTCAGAACAAAACAATCACAAACAAAAGAGCAATCATGACTCGATACAATCAGACCACGGCATAGCATACACAAACAAGACGAACCCCCAACTGGATTAGTCACAACCAATGGCCTATCAACAATATCCGGTTCTAAACCCAACCGGCCTACAAGTTCATTACAAACAAAAGAATGCGACGCTCCAGTATCAAATAACACCCTAACTGGAACACCACAAATGGAAAGAGTGCCCTGAACCACTACACTTTTTCCTTTCTCTTCAACGGTAGGAGATTTTGAAGATGATAGAACAGCCCCTAAAGCATAAGCTTGCACAATCTGCTTGTCCTTCCGTGGTTCTAGACAATTCTTCCTAATATGCCCCAACTTGTCACAGTTATGGCACTTCACCGGCACCTTTGCATTCTTGCAATCCCTGGAGAAATGGCCCTTTTGCTGACAATTATAGCAGGTCACTTCGCCCTTCGGCTTCTTCTGGCCATCCTTACCCTTTTGCTGCTGCTGCTTCCTCTTCTTGTTTCCACCCTGCTGTGGTTTAAACTCTTCCTTGGTCACAGCAACAACAGATCCTTCTTTAGGAAACAGATTCTCATGCCTGAGAGCTTTCTCCACAAGCTTCTCAAATGAATCGTCCAAATGATCCACCAACTGCCTCCCAAGATAACTGTCCAAGCCTGTCACAAACTTCTCATTCTTCTGGTACGAAGATTCAATATACGATCGGGCATACTTGGACAAAGCTTCAAACTCAGAAACATACTCAAGAACTGGTCTTCCACCTTGCTTGAGCTCCACAAACTTCTTGAACAGAACAGACTTCTGAGCTGTAGAAATGAACTTAGCTTCAAATCTGGCTTGGAATTGCACCCAAGTAATTTCTTCCTCCGGAGTATCAATGGTGATAGAGTTCCACCAATCAGAAGCTCTCCCTTGAAGCTGTCTTGATGCAAGCTTCCTTTTAGTTGCATCCTCGATTCCCAAATCACCAAAGATCCTTCTACAAGCATCTATCCATCTCTGGACTTCAATGGTTGATTCTGTTTCCAAGAAAACCTTTCCTCCAAGAGCAGTATAGTCTTTACACAACTTAGAAAAATCCACCGGTTTTGGAGTTTGGACTTGAACTCCAACATCTACCGATGGCCCCGGAGCTGGCATCCTTCTCATGATCGAAGTCATCATAGCCTCGAACATAGCAGCATAATCAGCAGCCCCCTCAGCAGCACGGCCTTCCCTAGCAGCTGGTCTCCCTCTTCGACTCATCCTTAATATCTATAAAAGGAATGATTAGCACACCTTGAGAAACAACTGCATAAAGGACTCAAATCTTTCTAAGCTACTATATTATATATAGTAATCATCCATCAAAATACAATTACGTCTCTCATACGTAGTTACGTCATTGAGCGTTGGGTAAAATCGATTAACCAAAGCTTCGATACCAAATGTGACGACCGCCCATGACCCCTACACTAAACCTAGAGATAGTGCGCTGTAAAGTGTGCCAGGCAGCCATGGACGATTATCAGGGTAAATTAAAACAGTAGAATCTATCGTATTACTCACAGCGCATGGATAAAATACAATAGAGAACATATATAGTAAAGCTTCACAAATGAATCTCATCAATTAAGCTTCATAATAGTTGAATAAAAACATCTGAAAAGTCAATACATCAAGCCTCACTACATATCACTCAGAGAATTATACAAGCAACGGAACATCCAGTACGTATAGTAAGAATAATATGCAAGCCTCCAGCTCGTCTTCGTCATCAGCATCGTTGGAGAGTAAGAATAGCACCGGTCACCTGCTACCTAGTCTGCCCATCCCAAAATGGATGAACAGCCCAAGGCAATAAGAGTTAAAACATAAAGCCTTGAGTCAGACAACAGTCTTAGTGAGCGGTAAATTAACTAACAACATACCAAAAGAGCATAAAGGAAAAAGGAATAGGAATCCAACCCTCCCACTCCACCTCTTTCTACAGTGATAGCCCCCAGACACACTAAACAGAAGCAAACATAGCAAAGCAAGCAATTAAAGTAAAGCAATTATCACTCGAGTCAAGGGCGATGTTTTCCAAGTACAAACCCCCAAGGCCTAAACCAAGATCAGATAAGCACCCAGAAAACACTGCTCTTGAGACCGAATGACGATACAACCAAACATCCATGACTCTGGCTATCACTGTTATCATTGCTTCGATACCACTGTTAATTGAATGACCGGCACATTCTTTCAGCCGTCTGTCAAGGGCTAATGGAAACCCCGGTTCTAGACATAACTCCGCACGTCGTCGCAGCCCGTGCCTAGGACTATCGAATCTGCCTAGAGTACTCGACTACAATCATAGTCTTTAGGGACTATCGAATCTTCCCAACGTACTCTTGCTTTGAGTATGCTAGAACCTTCAACAACGATGAGACCTCAGCCTTCTAGTCATCCTCCTCGACGACTATTTTCATACTAGCTCAAGCGCCTCTCGAGCCAACCATTATCCTCAAACCCGAACCATTTCACCAAGTTGTCAACATGCTTGGAACGATCCCGTCTGGATTAGACCAAGGCTATCTCACATCATGCCTCGCTTCATCTCATCATAGCAAAGCCTCATCTCAACATCATCATCATCAGATATATCCATATGAGCTTCATCATCCGCCACATATGCCACGAGCAGCTTTTCCAATTCAAGAGCCTTTCCCTTAGCTTTTGAATCATCTTCGACCATCTTGTCCAAATCAAATCATCAATCAACTAATTTATAACAATTAATCAAGTCAATCATTAATCCAAGTAATCAAGCATTCAAACATGATCAAATAAACAATTATAACAATAATGGCAATCTTGTAAATAAAGAGTCTAAATCTAACAAGCATGAATTATGAACAATATCTCTACAATCTTGATGAATGAACTTACATAGGTTAACATGTAGTAAAATGGATGTCAAATCATCATGAACAATAGATCTATACTTAAGTTTAAGAAAATGCATGGAAATCACTATTTTAACACCAAATCAAGCAAACAATCCGATATACTCATTTGGATCCGTGTGAGAGATAACCATCACTCACCGAATCACCTAAACACCTTAAAAGCAACACACTTCAGATCTGGACAGCGAAGGATCTAACTCGATTCTCTAGAATTCCGCTTCAAACGATGAAATCTCTCTTCGATGGATGTAGATCTTCAATCTAAGCTCTTCGATCTTCGATTTGGATGGAAGGAACACAAGATTAGAGTGGAGAAAAGAAGTGAAGAAGTGTAGTTCTCGAGCTCTCAAAATAGCAGAACTTCGTCGCTTCAAAATCCGGATCCCAAAAAGTGAAGAAATGGACGTGTATTTATAGGCAGATTCTTAGGTCGTCCGCCCCCTTAGGTCGTCCACGACCTATCTCTTGCCGACCTACTCATCCACACGACCTACGACCTAACGCATATGCGCTTCCATGACCTACCGCATATGCGCATCCACGGTCTAAAAATGTCACGACCTAAGACTCAACACTACTGCGCGACCTACGACCTAACTATCCTCACGCGCGCGACCTAATAACCCAACGACCTAGGCTTCATCACTAATGTGCGACCTACGACTTAACTCCTTAGGTCGTCTAACGACCTAACTACACGCAGGGTCTTCCGACCTAACTCCTAAGTCGTCTGGACGACCTAACTACTCATAACTGCTGAGCTTAGGTCGCTCACGACCTAACTAAGCACAACACCCCATAGGCCGCTCATGACCTAACTACAACAACTTCTTAAGTCGTTAACCCGCTTATCTCCTAGGTCGTTAACTCGCTAATACTAACTTCCATAGGTTGCTGTCTTTCCTTAAGTCGCCCCAATACTTAAGTCGTTAACTCTAAAGTCATTCACTCAACCTAAGCCACCACACGACCTAACTTCTACACGACTTATCCCATAATCCTTAGGTCGCCAACTTCCTTAGGTCGCCAACTCCCTTAAGTCGTCTACTCTGACCTAACCTATCCCACGACCTAAGCTACCTCACGACTCAACTTCCAAACGGCTTAAGCTACAACATGGCTTAACTTCTAGACAACCTAAGCTCTAGTCGACCAAAACTCTGGACGACTTATCAATACTAACAGTCTAATAACAACTGTTTTACGATGTTTCGATCCGTAAAAATACGGGTCGTTACAAACATTATTCCAAAAAGATGACATCAAAACTGTATCACGAGCTTTTTTCCCTTTTGCTTCCCTTGCCCACCTACTTCCCGACCACTCCTCTGAAGCGAACATGGCTCGAAGATAATTTTTTACTTATACACACTTTGCAAGCATAGAAAGGTAGTTGCAAATCGAGTGATCCCAAATCGAACAAGCTCCTTATTTCCATTGAACTTTCTCATCATGCTCAAAACACCACTATGATTATATATAAATCCAGAAAGAGATACTCCTCTCTTTACTGTGTTTCCCAATTTTTTTATTTTTCCAATGTCTTTGAGTATAAGATCAATGCAATGAGCAGCACAAGGAGTCCAATATATAGATTTTCTTTTTGCCATAAGCAATTCTCCTATGTAAGAAAAATAATTAATGAATAAATAAGGATAAATATTTACACTTACTTGTGTAGCAATTAAATTATAAATGAAGAAATTAAAATTTATAAACTCACCTACCATCTTAAAATTGCTTCCATTGTACGTTATGACTTGAACAACATTGTCTACTCCAATTTTTTCCCAAAATTTATCAAGCAACTCAAAAAATTTCTCACCCATCTTCACATAAGAAGAAGCATCGACGAATTCTACGAACATCGTCCCCAAAGAGCAATTGACTAAAAAATTAATTAATGTTCTTCCCCTTCTATCTGTCCATCCATCCGACATAATAGAGCAACCATATCTCGCCCATTGCTCTTTGTGACCCTTCATTAAATCATGTGTATATTCCAACTCCTTGTTCAACAATGGAACTCTCAACTCATGGTAACTAGGTGGCTTCAAATTAGGTCCATATCTACCAATTGCATCCACCATATCTTTAAATGCATCCATACGAGCCACATTGAATGCAATACCGGCTTGGTAAAAAAACGAGCAATGTATTGGTTTGTTCTATCTCAAAGTTCTTTATCACAAGCTTCATTTATACTTGTTTGTCTCATTGTCGATCCTCCACTTCGATTGCTTGATCTCATGCTCATATTGCTCATGTATACATCCATGGGACCTTTGGGATTTTTTGATGTCTTTTTTCTCACATTCATTTCGCTCTCACCAAGGTTTACTCTCTTGCTAATTGGTTCAACTTCATTATCATCATCTCCCAAACTATAATTTCCTAAATCATTACTTGCATTAGCTTCAAAAGCATCCACCTTTCTACTTTGTTTTTTATTCATTGCCTCAATCAACTCGTCCCTAATATTGGGTGGAATTTTAGGACAAGCACTTGCATTTTTGAATCCCCCAATTTGATGTTCCTTTGCCTTATATATTCCTCCCGTTGTCACTTTCAAACAATACATACAAGTCACACTATTGGGGTTATTTGCATCCGCTAAGTAGTTATAATTCCAACCAGCATCCACTCTACGGTTTCTATTTGTAGCCATGGCGGAATCTCCAACATTTTCATTAGGTAGGTTTGCATCCATGACCTAAATAGTAAAAAAAAACTGCATTTTAGTAAAAACTGCACTTGAAAAAAACTGCATTAAAAAAACTTTTAACTACATTTTAAAATTAATTTTAAAAACTGCACTTTAAAAGCCTGCATTTAAAAAAAAACTTTTAACTTCATTTTAAAATTCATTTTAAAAACTACATTTAAAAAACTGCATTTTAAATCAACTGCATTTTAAAAACTGCATTTAAAAAAAAGTAAAAACTGCATTTTAAAAATCAATTTAAAGTTAAAATTTTCAACTTTTACCTTTAAAATTCTGAAATTAAAACTTAAAAGTTAAAACTTTAAATTCAATTTCAAATTTTAACTTAAACATTTAAATTAAGCTAAAAAACTTTTAACTGCATTTTAAAATTCATTTTAAAAACTACATTTTAATAAACTGCATTTTAGAAAAACTGCACTTAAAAAAACTGCATTTAAAAAAAACTTTTAACTTCATTTTAAAAGTCATTTTAAAAACTGCATTTTAAATAAACTACATTTAAAAAAAGTAAGAACTGCATTTAAAAAAAAAAGTAAAAACTGCATTTTAAAAATAAATTTAAAGTTAAAATTTTAAAGTTTAAAATATAAAACTTTCAACTTTTACCTTTAAAATTCTAAAATTAATACTTAAAAGTTAAAACTTTAAATTCAATTTCAAATTTTAACTTAAACATTTAAATTAAGCTAAAATGTGGATTTAATTTTAAATAGACTACATTTTAAAAAAGTAAAAACTGCATTTTAAAAATCAATTTAAAGTCAATTTAAATTAAATTTTAAAATTCAATGTAAAAAGGTAAAAACTGCATTTAAAAAAGAAGAAGTAAAAACTGCATTTTAAAGGTTAAAAGTAAAAACTGCATTTTTAAATTCAATCTAAATTTAGAAATAACTTAAAGTCTTAAACTGAATTTAAAATCAAAACTTTATAACTTAAACTCAATTTAAACAAAACTTTATAATTTAATTTAAAATTAATAACATTTAAAATCAGTTTTTAACTTTATAATTTAAACTAATTTAAACTTAAAATCAGTTTTTAAAATCAAAACAATTATCTAAAATAAAATCAAGTCATAAAAAAATTTAAAACTTCAATCAAATTTAAAAATATACCTCTGGTTCGAAGTCAGCTGCTTCGATTTTTAGGGTTTTTGATATCTTATTTGTATAATATATTTGTAATCTCATTATTTCTGTTCATCTCAAAAGAGAAGAACTTTGAAAGTTTTTAGTTGGTTAATTACCAATAGAGACCTGATTCCATGGTTATTATTTGAATCCCTAAACACTGGGCTTTTTGACATAGACGCTTGGTAGGTTAGATAGTTTTTAAATAGACTTTTCTACCAAGTGCACAATTACTAATGAAGACATCCTTTTTGCTTAATTCTTTGCATTGGTCAATAATTTCTCTACTTTTTGTAGGTAAGGTTCTTAGTTATGTCTACACACTGGTACTATTTTTAGGTAAACTTAATGTTCTCACTGGTAATTCACTAAAGCTACAGTACATCTTCAAAAGGCTAAAACTAAAGTTGTAACAAAGAAACAAAAGGGTGGAACATTGGATTTATTGATGAAGTTTCTTTTCCTTTATATGTATACTTTCTCACCACTTATTCATATTGATGTTTTTTTCCAGACATAAGCTCATTTTGCACACATGTGGTTTCACACTCTTTAGTTTAGGTAATTGAGTATTTGAGTAAAATAGGACAAATTATATATTTTTGCTTGGCCGAATTAAGATTTGGATTTTTCTTTCTGTATACCCTACTAGAAAAGGCAATTATTCCAACAGCATCAAGCGACGGCTTTCGACGGCCAATTTCCGACGGCTTCCGACAGGCCGTCGGTGGCCGTCGAAAGCCGTCGGAAAATCGCGAATTACAGGACTCAGCCGAGCCTCCTTCTTCCTCATTTCCATACGAAATTTTTTAACGCAAAATCCTCAAATCTCTTCCCTAAGCTTCCAATCATCAATTTCGAGCTTTCGGATCCTCCCCGGCTGCATAATCAACGTCTATTGCTCTCTAACTCGGGTATAATCTCTTATTTTCGCCAAAAATCTCATTTTAACCCTAAATCCAGATTTGCATAAGTTGTTAAATTAGGACTAATTGGTGATTGAAATTGTTTCCAATAGTGTTATAATAGTTTCTAGCATTCCATGGTATTCCCATTTCATCTTTTATCGTGAAATTGTGAAAAACATGTAAAATTTATGGTTGTTCGTGTATATGTAAATCGTTGTGTATGTCTTGATTCTACGATTGTATATGTGTGTAGCGCTGCTATCATTGCATTGTGTTAGTTGGAATAAGATAAAATGAATGCACAAGCTAGGAATATTATATTGTGCACGTATTGACTTATGCAACAACAAAAAATGCGTCGAACGAGCCTTAAGTTGATGTAATACGTCGAATAAATGTGTTAAATTAAAATATATTTTTGTAAATGTGAACAGTTAGTAAAACTGTATTTTTTCGTAAAATGCACACATCTAATTGACAAATGTCCCTTAGAGAGTTTTTGGTCCCGTTTGACGAGTGTTGTACATGATCGTTGTATAAATAGTCGTTTTTTTTTCAAAAAACGACCATTTATATTCATCTGGTATAATGTTTGTTGGATTTGTCCCTGTATTGGACAAGTTATGAACACAGTAAGCATTTATATTTTGTATACTACTTCGTCTTAAACGGTTCATAAAATTTAGGCCTAACTTTTCTTTTTTGTTTCCTGCGTACATGCATTGTGTATAATGCAGGGAACAAAAGGGAAATGCTGCCGAAATTTTGTTGAATTGTTAGAGACGAAGTAATATACGAAATGTAAATGCTTACTATGTTTGTAATGGGAAGTAGGATGTCTGACCATGGAAAAAAAATTGTACAATTTTTTTTATCGATACGTTAAATAATAAAATGTGCCCTATTTGAAAATATTTTTAAATTTGTGAAGTAGTTCTTTAAATTCAAATATTATACGACCATGAAAATAATCTTTTTCGAATTTGTATTCTTGAAAATAAATATTAAAATTTGAACTTCTCATTTTCTCAAATAGGAAAAATGATTGATTAAATTTTGAACTTCTCATTTTCTCACAGCGTCCAGTAGTTTCGTTAGTCCCTAGAGCAGAGGGATAAGAATTAAATTTTATTCAGCATCTTATTTTTTTATGATATACGTACGTACTTATCTGTATCGTATTTAAAAATAGGGGTTCGACCTACTTCCCTCGAAGGTTGTGCTGGATGTCTCTAGAGCTTCTTATCGCAGTAGGATGAGTGCTTGCTGGCCGAAGTGGGATAACATCCCTCCCCACATCATAGAGTGTATATGGCAGGATGTCCTAGTATGTATATTTTTCTGTTTTCCATTTTTAATTCATTTTTGTTCGTTTTTCTACTGTTTATCGTTTACAGTGTAATCTTTTTTTACTTTTTATCGTGAAACACAGGCTGAGATAGACATCCAAACAGACGATATGGTGCTGGCACGAGGATACTGGATGAAGAAGATGCGTAAGAACTATAGGGACTCGATATCTGAAATTAAGAAATCTGGTAAGAAACCACAGTGGATGGGGGAGAGCGTATGGCAAGCATGGTTGGGATACTAGAAAAATGACGAGGCAAGTATACTAAATTTTTTTGAATTATTAATTTGACGTGATCGAAAAATAAGCAAATCAATATGATTTCAGAAGCCTACTACAAATTCATACATGGGTGACAATACTCGGTAAATGAAAACATAGGGTTTATAGAAAATTCAAACGGTTTATAATTAGTAATTTTGAAAACAAAACTGAAACCTTTTTGTTTATATTTTTCCATAAATTATTAAAATACTTAAGTTTCTTATATTTTTCTAGATATCCAATACATTGTCAGCCTCATTCAGTCTACACTTACATAAACATGCATAAACTAAATTAAATAACATTATCACACAGCTAATCATTCACATACCTGCACATACACTTACAGAGATCACACAGCTAAATTAAATATTTATTGCAGGCCAAAAGTCAGAGACGGGGTCGGCAGACTAGAGCTCAGATCGATCTAAAAGAGATCAAAGATTTGCGGGCTAGAGTGGCCCAGCTGGAGGAGCAGAACCACTGACAGGCCATACAGACCACACAGTTGCTAGACCAGCGTATCGCCGAGTACATCCAGCAGTATGGTGGCCGCTTCCCTTCCTCTGCTGGCTCTGGATCTGGAGAAGAGTGATTGATTGCTTGCTTTTTCAGGTATGTTTTTTTAGTTTTGTATGATTTGGTAGACAGTGGAGGTAGTTGTTGAATTTTGTATGATTATGTTTGATACACTTGGTTATGTGGTTGTATGATGATGTGGATGTTGATGATTTTGTGTTATGTTGTGTATGTATGACATGGTAGAACACTTGTTGTTGGGGTTGTTGTGAATGTTAGAATGGTTATGTATATTATGTATTTTATTTTGATGTGATTTGATGTATTTGTGTGTTTGATGAATTTTGTGTAGTTTGTGTTTTGATATTTGGTTGGAATATTGTATACCGGATTCTGCAGTATTGGTGTAATAGTGTTTGGATGGGAAATGTGGATGGAAGGCTACATTGCAGCAGAAATAAAAAAAATACAGCAGATTTCCGATGGCTTCCGACAGCTTTCAGGTAATAATTTTCCTACGGCTTTCGACAGCCTATAGGCCATTTTTCCGACGGCTTACGACAAGTGTCGAAATCCGTCGGAAGAATGTTCGGCGCCCTGTGTCGGAAGCCGTCGGAAACACTGCGCCCCGACGTCTTATTTTCCGACCGCCGCCGACAGTTTTCAGCCGTCGGAAAATGCTTTTTTCCTTGTAGTGATACCATTATTAAATGGGGGAAGTTCAATGTTGTGCTTCAAAATTTGAGCTTCTTTGCTGTAACAATGATTTGGGATTAAAGACTTTATCATATGATTTTAGAAATGGTTATTGTCTCAATAGTTCATGTTTTTGGAATAATACACTAGTACAAAACAGATCAGTTGCTTCGCCTCATTTGTGTCGGTTGTCCATAAAACCGACACAAATAGTGTAATTTGTGTCGGTTGTTTATTAACAACCGAAACTATTGACTTATGGGGTAAGAAGAAAATGTTAAAAATGTAATTTGCATCTGTTGTTCTTAAGAAACCGACACAATTGAAGGGAAGCAATAGATTTACTCGTGTCGGTTCGTCCAAAAACCGACACAACTTTTCCCCAAATCCATTTCAGCCGCCGTCTTTTCCCGCGAACCCTAAATTCTAGAGGGAAAATTTGGCACGTCTCTTCTTTTCTTCTTCGAAGTGGTTTAGTTACTCTCGAAGTCAAAGTGAACCTCGAAGCGATTCAGCAATCCACGAAGCGATTAGTGATACTTAATGTGATTCGCAAAGCGATCCGCAAGGAAGTTCAATAATTACTATAGACATTAGTGATTTTCGAAGTTATTCGGTTATTCACAACATTAGAGATCTGCTCACTCTTCTTCATGTTTTGCCTCCTATTGATAGGCATGCCTATTCTCCTAATCTTGCTGATTCTCTCGGTTCTCTTTGCAATGCCTGCAAGCCTGAGGTAGTACTTTTTTTTTTGTAAAATAGTTAGAAGATTTTTCTCTTTGCAGCTAGCAATCATAGTTGAGTTACTTGTGGTTTTGAACTGAATCCGTTGCTTCTGTGAAACCAAACTTTTTTAAAAAAGTTTAGTAGCAATTTTTTTGCCAATTCAAGTTATTTGTGCTTCTGAGATGATTTTTTTCCTTCGGCAAAACAAGTTTTTGCTCGAACAGATTAAAGAAGCTACATGAACCCAAGGGAAAATTTCCCCACTAGGCAAAATAATTAGCAAGCGGTCGCCTATATGGATTTTCAATAGCAAAAATCGAGAAGGCAATATACTATAGAAATAGAAAATCTAGCCTAGTGTCAGGAAGTGCATTATTATTGCAAAGTTTTTGCAAAAATCAAACGAGAGATTAAATATGCTTTATTACTGCCTTATTATTTTCAAAACTGTAAATTTAAATGTGTTAGTACCATTATTTTTATAACACATTGTAAAGATAATTTCTGTATGTTTATTTGTGTATGTTGAGATTGTGATGGGCCTTGAGGAAGCATTTGGCATCAGCATGGAAGAAGATGGTGCTCAAAGCATCGCTGCCTTCCAAGATGCTGCTTATATGATTGAAAAACTTTTCGAGGCTCGGTAATAGCAATATTTTAGCACTAATTGTGTTAAATTAGGATTGGAGAGCACTTTTTTCAGTTTCATTTTTATCATTATAACGACTCTCTTCATTGCTGCTTTAGGGGTCATTTAGACAGTTTATGTTTTATTGGTCATAATTGTTGTTGCCTGTTTTGTTATTCATAAAGTTATCTTTCTCGGTTAATATGTTAAGAAGTGTTACTAAGTTTATGATTGTGGTTTTCATCATTACAAAGCTTGCTATATGGTAACTCAATTTTCTGAAAATGCCTGCAAAGTATGTCCACTTGGCTCATCCAGAAGAAAGTTATTTAATTGTCGACCATGTGTTTTTTTTGTCCTTGCTATTAGCTGGATTCTTGATCTAGTAAACTGTAAATGATTTTACACAGATTTAACTTTAGAATTTTTTCACCTTATATTTTGCTATTTTACTTTAAGCCATTAGTTGTACTCTAGTGTTGCTGGTAATCGTGCAACTGGCCATTATAATAAAGTCTGTTCCCTTATATTTGTTTCACAATTTTCCCTGGCGAAGAATGAGATATGCAAGTATTTTAATTGCCGAGAATTTCATATTTTGTTACTAAAAAGACTAATTGCATGGTTAGGCTACCGTTCAAACTTTTTGCAAAAATAAGTTTCTTTTGAGCCTTTGATGTTAGTTTTCATTTGATGTTGTGCATCTCTATGTTCCATGGAATATTACAACCTTGTAATGTTACATTCGTAATCCAGATTACTTTTAAAAGTGAGCATGCAGTTTATAAGTTGGACAAATGTTGAACATGCATTTGAATAAAAGGTAACCATGCGCTTAAATATGCACTTAGATGTATAGCGCACGGCTTTTTAACAAGCTTCTAGTGAGTACAAATTCATAATCTTTGTAATATCATGCCTCGTAATTGATAAACAATTTTGACATTTAAACTCTGATATCGTTATTACTGTATATGTATATGTTGTCTGATTATTGTTTTCTATTTTATTTTTGAACAGCCTTTAGCGACATTATACCGTTCATGGTTAAGCAATTAAGGGTATTGGTAACGACTAGTGTTACAATATAAGGTCCAACTCCTGTGTAATTGTTGTGCAGGTATGTTCTGTAACATATCTCCAAGTTTAAAAATGTCTTAATGCACTAATAAAACCAATAGCCTTAATTATTGACTTATATATCATTATAATGAGATAATGCAGGAAACATACAAGCAACTTGGATCCGGAAAAATAAACCAAATGTATCTTACACGTCACCTTATGCAACTGAGTCACCTTGCAAATTATTTAGCGGAACTGACTTTGGTTGAGTATAGCCTTTTAAAATTTATGCCTTCAATTATTGGAGCTTCTTCTGTTTTCCTTGCCAAATGGACATTGGACCAGTCTAATCACCCATGGGTATGTTTTTAACTGTGTACAACCTCTAGCATAGTTTTTTTATTTTTATGAATGCAGTTGTTTCGTATCATTTGTTTATATACTTTAGTTTTGATCCTTTTTCATTTAATTTGTCTGCATTTTTTCAATATATTTTGCAGAATGAGTCTCTGGTGCATTATACCTCTTATACGGCCTTAGACCTTAAGCCAACAATTATTGCATTGCAAGAGTTGCAAATGAATACAAACAATTGCCCTCTTAATGCGATTCGTGAGAAGTACAAGCAACCAAAGGTATACCATTTGATCTTCCTGTTGATAAAATATTAAGTGTAGTTCCATATATATACGTCAGACATATTTTCTAGTAATTTCCATTATTCTTATAACATCACATTTTTTTCTACATTTCTTTTTAAAGGCGGTCACATTATACTTTATATAATATAGAATTATAGTTGGTTTAATCATTGTTGAATGAAAATTTTCGCTGGTTCGTTCGTTATTTTCTTGTCACATAAAAAGTTTAAATACACATGTAAACTTGCATATTTAAACATAATTTTTTAAATAACATGGTAAAATGGTAATACATGTTTCAATTTTATCCAATAAACATGTCTGTTAATCGTTTGATTTTATTGCTTTATCGTATCATTATGTTTACTTTTATATGAAATTGCATAACATACTTTTAGCATGTCCTATTTAAGTTTCAAACATTGGCATCTACGTATATATGATTTTTTTTTGCTGTAAGGCCATCTTGAGGCAATTTTTTTTGCTTTAGTCCATAGTTTTAAAATATAATTGAAGTGTTTATCAATGAATTATGATGGAAGCTGCATATATTGTATCCATATTACATGCTATTTTAGACAAAATTTGACCCAACTGCTCATCATAGTTATTCTTTAAGTTTCCAAAAGCATACTTGAACATGTTGGTCATTTCTGGTTTTATAGTTACTGTTTTATACGTTGAGCATTTAATCACACGATGCTGGGTTTGCGATGCATATAAAACTACGTCATGAAGTCATGCGCTAAATTTAAAAATGAAAAGTATATTAGCAGTAGAACATTCTTGGTCAACTAAGTTTAACACCTCAAATTTCTTGGAAGAAAAAGTTGTATAAGGGATCAAGATTTCTGTTTACAGGAATGAACTTCATAAAGACAATTGCATGATTGAACAAATTAAAGTTGATGTGAGGAAGAATGGAAGAAATTAAAGATTAGAGGACGAAATGAATCTGATTCTGAAACAGAGAGAAGACATACAAGGGTTCCATGACTAATGTATAATGGTAGAGCCGTAGAGCATTTAATCACTAGACTGGAGAAAATTATTGATCTGAGCAGCAAGTTAATTCTTGTGATTCAGGTATCAAACTATGTGCACCTTTCTTATTTTTATTTATTTATTTATTTATTTTAACATAGGTATAATGATTCGATGTTTAATTTTCACACCTTGTGACTAGGGTAAGCCGGACATCGCACTGTTAATTAGGCCACAGCGTACAATTACAAAGGCACGTGTTATTTAGAGTAAGAGCCGTAGATGCTTTGCTTATCATAGGGTACCGAGACAATTAACTTAATTAGTTTAGTTGACTAACTATTTGAGATGCAAACTTCTTGTCTGGCGTGGGTAGTCAAATATCCTACGTCAGTCAACACACCAAAACTGTTCATCATCTCCATACTTAATTTCCTGTACATTATTTGAGACAATAAGTATCCAATGACACAGAACATCAAAGTACTGCTAACCAACATAGAAATACTCTTAAGTATCCTATTTAATACAGTATGCACCAACTTTTCTGAAACCGAAAGCTAGCTGCATTTGTGCTGATGTAACTATCATATAGCAAATTCTAGATATTTTGTTGAACCGGACCTTTCGATTTTATTTGCATTTACGCATAGCTCACTAAATTATAGCGGACTTAAGAGTTCCTTCCAACAGTATCTAATTGCATTTGAACACAAACATAAACATTACCTTTAATATTATGGAAAGTTTCTCCGTGTACATCTGGTCGACTGCACCGTTTAGGGTAGTGTCCCTGTACTCCTTGTACATGTTGTGGTACCCTGTCCTGCTCTGATACCTCAGCCATATCCCGTAGTTGTCTATCTTTGTAGGGTACCTCTCAAAGATCTGCATGTCCATAGTTTGATGTCAATATTGGAGGAAAAAAAATTCAAAAACTGTAGTACTCATGATGGTTTTATAACATTATAGCAATCTATATATATCAATGGGTAATATATACTATCATGCAAGACATTTATGGATACATGGATACTGCAGACATGAACATCAGACTACCATTTTACAAACTGTATTTTTTTTTCTTACTGATTTGTCCCCTTCCAAATCATGTCTTCTTTTTTAACACATTGGCAGTTTTATCTACTCATGTCTACATTTGGGCTCAAGTGTTTTCTGAAATATTTCTTATCCATGATTAGGCATGTGAATGGTACAGTTTATGGTCCAAACAGAACACAATCCCGAGCCAATTATAATTAGAGTCGGGTACAATCATCACTAACGGCCTGTTTTGAGCCTGATCCAATAATTATTTGTCCTGTTTAGACTTCATTCCTTTAATATTATGGAAAGTTTCTACTTTGACTGGTCATTTTTATGACTCAACCAAGGCGTCCAATTCCAAGATAAATGGGCAATAACTTTCAGCTTTTGGATGTATGTAGAAATGAGCATGTGTGATTATGCGTGTCTATCATGGTTAATAACACGTGTGTTGCAGTAGAATTTCTATCACACGTTTTTCTTTTAAACATACGCGTGGAATATTGATCTTTTCAGCTTCCAAATAATATGTTCCATGTGTAACTAAGTGAAGGATTCAAAAGTTTAATATTAAAAATGACCGTGTTCGCTTTTTCTTCACCATTTTTGAAAATCACTCATGTGGGCCTATTTTATTTTGCCTTTTTTGATCTTCATGTTTCACGAAGTATGGTTTCTTTTTAAAAGAAACGTGTTGGTTTATGTTCTTTTATGGAAAGCATTTCAATTTATGGTTGGTATCTTCAGATGTTTATTTATGAGAGGTGGTTAAGAAGCTTGCGAGTTAGAATAATATGCTTATTTGCTTTCACAAACGGTACACGCTCAAACTTACACTATGAACTTTAGCATTTATTTCTATATTCTTACGCTCTGATATTCTTTTCTAAGATAAGGTATATGACAAATTATACTGGCTTGTTTTCTAGTTGCTAAACTGACTTTATTTAGAAGTTGAATGCATTCATACAGTTGACACTTTGTTCATCTTCAACCACTTCATGATTAGCTGATAAAAGTATTCCCTTTAATTGTTTGCTAAATGTCAAACCTCTGCAAGTCCAAGACTTTTCAATGATGCCAATGATTATCAGGACAAGTATGAATTTAGGACCTTTAGAATATACTGTTAGTAATAGCAATCTCAACCACTTCACATTAGTTTCTCTTCTTCATGTGCAGTTGTAGGTGGTACATGCTGATAAATAGTGGAATGCAGGCTATGTAGTGTGATGTACGTTAGAATTCGAACCAGAGGGATATTGTTTATTTGGTTGACCTCCACTTAAATATGTAAAAGTAGTTTACTGTATTGATTGCTCTATTAATGGGACATTTGATTGGAAATAAATAGTAAAGATATTTGTTTATAATCGAGGTTCGAGAGAATTTAGCTAGTTATATCATGTATAATTGGATGTAGTTGTTTTTTGTTGTGTACGCTGATCTTTTGTAACCTACGTTGGTATTTTGTTATGTATGTTATGTTTGTGATAGATTATATTCTATTTTGTTCTGTAAACAAGAATTAAGTTGATGGATAATATAATTATATTTTTTGTTCAATCAGTTCATAGTAACGTTCGTTTATAAAAAATTAAAATTCAATTTCATACTGTTTTTATAATCTTAAACGGTAATAATATATTTTTTTTGCTTCAGATATAACTTGTGTCGGTTGTTACTTCAAAGGGAACCGATACAATTGCATATCAATTGTGTCGGTTGAAAAAACAAACATAACCGACACAAATATCAATCATTTGTGTCGGTCGTCAATAAGGAACCGACACAAAACAAGCAACAGTTGTGTCGGTTTTTTTTAAAGGACCGACACAATAAACGGCGGTTTGCTTCACTATACAAGCTGATTTGTGTCGGTTCTCTATTACCAACCGACACAAATAATTGATATTTGTGTCGGTTGTACAACCGACACAACAGAAAAATGTCTTTTGTGTCGTCTTCATTTGAGTCGGTTGTACAACCGACACAACAGGGGTTACACAACCGACACAAATGACCAGTTTTGTACTAGTGATAGTTGAAGTCCATTCAAATGTAAAGCTCTACTGATTATTCAGTTCTTTTTTTCTTTTAGGTTAATGGTGAAAGTGCTATGAAAACTAGTTTTGTCAAGTCATTTTCTATATTATGATGATTTGTCGTTTCTAACAGTTGAAAATATCTTAATACAAACTTTTTGAATATATATAAAAATAAAAATAAAAGATGAAATTTTCTTGAACAAGATCCTATATTCCAATCATTAAGTAAGCACTATGAAGAATTCGGGTAATTTTGGCAATAATTTTTAATTTAAATATATCAATCCTATGTGTAGAAGAGTTAATGATATCCTCTATTTTGCATTACTCTTCTTTCATACTGGTATAGCAGCACGCAAAATGCATGCTTGTATAACTTCGCTCACGACCATACAGGTTTAAAAACAATTAAAACACTACGAAAAAAGAAAACTGAACAGTTTCCAGCAACTCTCATTTTATTCATCACCTCAAATAACACAACATACACAACTTGACAACAAAAATATCATAATGCAGACATAGACCATTCAATGCGCTCAAAATTAATAATCTAACCGTCAATCTTAATAGCTTTAGCCTCCGGTTTCTTTGATCTCCTCCTTGGGTATAGTGACAGGTACAATGACAGCGAGAACCCCATTCTCCATGCTTGCCTTCACCTGATCCATCTTTGCTTTCTCTGGCAGCATGAACCTCCTCATAAACTTCCCACCGCTCCTTTCTACCCTATGCCACCTTTACAGGATTAAGCGTCATCCACTCCTAATGATTAAGCACCATTGGCATTAATTGAATTAATGACCAAATTGTTTTGATTCAAAATTAAATAAGCTTACTGACCTTGCATAGTTTATTAAACTAAAAATAACAGATCACTGTAATGCATTCCAATCAACCATATAATAAGTCCAATCAATCAACATATTAGAAAAGGCTATAATTTTATTTATGTAATTAATTGTTTTATTAACTACTGGAAAGTAATATGAAAAAAACTATTTTTTGATAATATATATTTGTGAATTCGTTGTAAAAAAAGGTTAAAACACACCAAGCTTTGTACGTTACACATGATCACTTAAAAAGTTGAATATAATAGATTAGTTTAATCAGGAATGAAAAACTAAACCTGTTTGTTTACTGACCATATATTTTAAGAATTCATTTAGTCAGAATAAACACATAAATTTAAAATAAAAATTAATTTACTCACTAAGGTTTCCACATTATTCCAGAAATGGATTTTACAAATTTGTGATACTTTTACTTCCTACTACTTTATGGGAATCAAATTCATTTTAAACATCATATAACATAGAACAAATCATTCATAACTAATTTCCTTATCAAATCTGTCAATTGAGAACTATATCAATTTACTCAACAACGTTTTACATACTTAGTTATCATGTACATATATATGTAGCTATGATCTCAAAATTATTCAAATAATATTTAAAGGAAAAAGTGAATTTGAATATTATTCCTTACACACTAATGTCAGGATCAGTGAAACTTATTTTTCATGATGGCCACGACCAATACTTATTCTTCCAGGTCGATGGTTGACAAGAGGACCATGAAATCCCAGCAGCTGAATTCAAAGGAAACAGTGCATTAATATGGTTAAAATATGAGAAAATATAAGTTGGCTTGTATCATATTTTAAGAAGACTGATATTTGTACTTATAATGAATACATATTTACCCATAGACTGATATTCCATTTGTCTAGGTTATTGGACAATTATGTATAGATAATCAACCAAACATTATGAGTGCTCTCCTCCTCTGCATGATGACTCGTTTTTCTATAAAAAGATAAACAACCAAACATTTGTGGTTCATTGAAGATATTCTGTTTGTCTAAGCTGTTGGACAATTATTTATCCAAATTATTTTAAAAACAGTTCTACATATTTCAAAACTTAGTTCAATTGTGGATACTATTAAGAAAACATTACAATTCTAAATTGCCCACACATGATGCCAGATTGCTTTGATGAGCTTATGAAGACAAAATTGTTTATTGGTTGTTCGTCAAGTGTAATATTTGTCTTTACATAATACTTTCATTGTTATTTTGAATTTGTCAATGTGATTTTGAACTCAATATAGTCCTATGTGGGATCTGTGCAAGGATATCAGTGATTGGAAGAATAAATATATTGCTAGCATAAGGAAATGGAATTGATAAAACTACAAAATTTTCAAATTTCAACATGTACCGGCAAATATTCAACATATAAGAGAAAATCTATTATCTGGTCTAAGGGTCTTCTTACGTAGCTTCATGAAGTCACAAATGAGAACAACTACCTTGATTATCTATGTTTATTTAATATTGGATCAAGTTCGTCTACCAGCATCTATGGCTATTCAATCTTTAATCTGATAAAATAGTAAAAAAATGTACTATTTTCAGCCCAAAAGCTTTAGTTAATTTAATTGCCTATTCACATTATTTTCTCTCATTTCTTCTCTAGTTTTATCACAGAGTTCCAAAAGTAATATAAAATCACTCTGTTATTTTTAATTATCGAAAGTAATTAAAAAATAATCAAATAGACGATAATCATGGGGACAATACATGTTTATTAATAACTTTCCAGTTAGAATTCTATGTCATCTAAAAATGTACAACGCTACCTTGAAAATTATGCATGATACCGTTCGTGCTAAGATATAGCTATCCCGATCAAAAAACGTTATTCACTAACCTAGAAATATTTAAATATCTAGATAAGAAATGCGACTAACATGATACTTTATTTGATTCAAGAGAGAAAATTTATTGGACAACACTGAGTGTTCTAAGTTAGGTAGTGAAGATAAAAATAAAATAACTTATTTGGATGTAAAAAAATAGATAACAAAATTGAACTTAGGTTGAATAACGATTTAACAAACATAAGGGAACGATGTACATCCATAACTAAAATTGAGATAGCCTTGTTACCAGTAGATAGATTAAAACAACTGACAGACCCAATTTCCATGCAAAAACTCAATTTACTATAAAGTAAAAATGTATAAAAAAATAAATTTATATAACAATTAAGTCAATTCAGCTAAATGTTAGCAAATCTACGTCAAATTATATTAGTTCAAACCGTTACAAATAAAACTACTTCGACCCGCTAGACTGAAAAAGCCTTATTGCCCCCAGCAAACGGATCCCTCATCCATTCATGCGATTCAAAAATACAATTTGAAAAAAGTTAGTTATATTTTTTGAAGAAGAAACTAAAAGTGCATAGTTGATATAATACGAATTGGGTCAGCAGGTCCCTTGATTTAAAGTTAAAATGGTACCTTATTTTATCTTTCTCGTCCACTTCATCATTCCATGTACCATGTATACAAAACTAAGCATCAACAATCACACTGAAGGTTAATTCAACAAATACTCAGCAACATTAACATTTCTACTTTAATTCATTTAAACTGAGCAAAAAATTCAAAGCAAACATAAAAGGCCATCAAACATTAAATGAAGAAAAAGTTCAACGACTAACAAAGCAAACAGTGTCGTAGTCAAATTTGAATGAACTGAGTTGCGGCAGTGCAAACTATCAAACTGTAATGAAATATGAAAATCTAGAGTTGAAAATTTAATCTGACTATATCTCAAAACACTGTTGAAATATGGAACTATCGAACGCAGTTTTGGCAGTTCAGATCACTTCGACCATATCTTAAATTTAATTTGATTAAACCCACACGTACAACATGAGTCTAATCGAATCATAAAGTTAATTCGAATGGGTAATTGAAAATCTGGAGTTGGCGAAAGAGCTGAAGAGAAGTAACCTAAAGGAGTGCGAGAGAAGATGCTAAACGTGACATCGACGATGAGGGAATGTGGCGACGATGAGGGAGGGCGACGACGGTGGAAGTTAAATTTGTAAATAATTTGGAATGTTAGTGGTGCGGACTTAGATTGGATTTTGAGGAGCCGACTTTGGGAAAGTATGGTAATTGGGGAAGAAAGAGCGTGTTAGGGTTCATGAAGAGGAAGGGTTTTTGGAGTTACTGAGGGCATTTTGGGAATTGCAAAAAGACACGGTTGAAATTAGTTAGTTGAATTTTCATTATTAGTAGTAGAGATGTAATTCTTTTGCTGTGCTTAGGATGCATAACTTTTGGGACTATTTGCCTATTACTTTTGCCTCACTCGGAGATAAGTTTTCTTAGTTGACGTATGATTTGCTTTTAAGTTTATTTAACATCCTTATTATTTTTTCCTCATTGATTAATTACGATCCTCCAAACAGTGAAAGTGAACAAGGAAGTTATTCGGATGGGTTGAATCCTTTTATGAGTAGTTTACAAATGGAAAGATGGTATTGTACCATTCTCAACTCACGTTTGTTTAACTTTTATAGTTAAATGCAAGCAGAATGCTATCGCTTTTATCTCCCACTCCATGCAATAACTATTTCTTTTTATTTCAATTTTTGATATCAAATTTGCAGTAATCCAAATATTTTGAGCTGTTTTATTTTTATTGTTTGAAGGATGATGATTCTCATGATATAATAACTGAAGCTTTTTTAGTATTACAGTTTTATGTTATGTCACAAAAATAATGTTAATTAAGCTGTTCATCATACTTCATTTTCCTATATACATCACTTATCTTTTTCTCAGTTGGTCGTTTCTGACTGAAATGTTTTAACACAACAGTAGTCAAGTAAAATAGGCATGAAAAATATACTACTTTTGAAAGACTAGATGCTTATACATACACAAAAGACGTTTTTAGGTTTTGGAAGAAAACGGGGAAGTGGAACTGAAGTAATGATGACGAAACTATAGCGCGCTGTTGGATTCACCAAATTGGACAAATGGATGTGGTCCATGGAATTTTGAATATCCATATTTTTTAACATTAATATTATTTTCTGCAAATGTATGTAATTAATTTGGTTTCTTATTTTCTTTATACACATAATTATACATCAATAAGTTGCTTATTTGTTTGCCTTAAATTACTCGGTTCCATGAACAATAGCAAGGACCTCCATGGAGTGTGTTACGATCACAGCTGAACTTTTGCTTCAAGTCGATTCCAATTACATTTCTGTCTTGGTAAGCTCTTTTCATTATGCAAACATGTACTGGTTTTATTAATCAGCGTTTATATTATGAATCAAACAATACAAGGGTATCAGCTAACTAACACACTTATCAATCCGAACCATCAAGAGGCAACACCCATCAACCGTTGATCAACAATCGATGGTCACGATTCATTTCTGCTATCCAATTCAGATTGCCAACTTATCTTGGGCCATGGAATATTAGGCCCATTCTATTGTATTTAAATACTTTGCCCCTGTATCATTTTCTGTATTGAAGTATTCTAATAAAATACAAAGTACTATTTCTTCGTTTATGGTATCAGAGCTATAAAGCCAAACGGCAAAATTCAAAGATCATAATCAAAGATTTGAGTTGTGTTGATTCCTCTCAGAAAAATATCATCATCGAGGAAGCATATCCCATTCTTGATCATATCAAGATCAGTTATACCTATCCCACATCTTTCACTTGCCATCCTAAAAGGAGAAATCAGAAATCATCTTCACTTTTCTCCTCTGGTTGCAAGATATCACACTGCTGCTCATATATATTACTGTTTCTTGATGAAACAGTAATATATACCTATCACAAACAGTTTGATTCTTTATCAGTTCTTGTTTCTTGGCTGCTATTCTCAAATAGCCACACCAATATTCCTTTCACCTGTTATTGTCAACCAAGAAATCAACATTCCCAGATCACTGAATCACCATGGCAAATGATGAAGAAGAAATGTCATCAGCCACTTCAGGCAACCAACCAAGAAATCCCCAAAATTCTGATCTAATCTTGATCAAACCTAAAAAGTCAAGTTATCACAACACCATTAGATGAAGACAATTACATTCTATGGAAATATCAAATTGAAATAGCTTTAAAAGGATATGACTTACATGATTATGTTTCTGGAACCAAGATCATACCACCGATCATGATAACTGACAAAGAAGGCAAAACTATTAGCAACCCAGACTACAAGCATTATCAAAAACAAGATAATCTCTTATCATCATGGTTACTATCTTAGATTAGTCAAAGCTTACTGTCACAGATGGTTGGATGCAACAGCTCTTATGAGATATGGTCAGCAATTCAACGGATTTTCAGTTCGCAATCAGCAGCAAAGGTCATGCAATATAGAAGGGAATTACAGAATGCAAAGAAAAATGACATGCCAATGAGAGAATATCTTGCCAAAATCAAAAACTTATGTGACAAACTAAAAGGAGTTGGTCACAGTATATCCATCAGTGAACAGATTCTAGTGATAACCAATGGATTAGATCAACATTATGAATCTTTAATAACATATATTGCCACTCAATCAACCCTGCCTGATATTGAATACATCCACACAGCCCTACTGGCTCATGAAGGAAGAATTCAGCAAAGAAAATCAATGCAAGAAGAATACAACATCAATTATGCTGCTGCATCAAGGAACAGAAATCAGAAAAACCCACCAAACCAACCCAGGCAAGAAAACCAAAGTCAGAGAGGAGGCAATGTTCCAAGAGGCAGAGGCAGAGGAAGAAGTGCATACAATAATATAGTCAAATGCCAGATTTGTGAAAAACTTGGGCATATGGCAAACAAATGTTATTTCAGATATAAAGAAGATTTTAATGCAGGACAAACATCACAAACCAACAAGCAACCAAATGCTAACATAGTTCAGACTGGGAATCAATCTAGAAACAATGGAGATAGTACAACTGATGATGCAACCAAAACAGATGATTACAGCAGTGAAGAATGGTTTCCTGATTCTGGTGCTACAAACCACATTACAAACAATCTACAGAATCTAAATCTGGGCAACAAAGGATACACAGGTAACCAAACTGTTCTTATGGGAAATGGTGAAGCTACAAATATAACACATGTTGGTACTGGCTATATAAAAGGTACAAGGTTACTCTATTTAAACAA
This sequence comes from Allium fistulosum, assembly GCA_030737815.1. Lineage (NCBI taxonomy): Eukaryota > Viridiplantae > Streptophyta > Magnoliopsida > Asparagales > Amaryllidaceae > Allium > Allium fistulosum. Next base: position 55,707,972 of record CM060903.1, read on the forward strand.
TTTATTGAGAGTACCAAGTATCAAGAAAAACCTTATTAGTGTTTCACAATTTGCCAGTGAAAATAAAGTTTATTTAGAGTTTCACCCAAAGTCTTGTCTTGTTAGAGATTCATTAAATAAAAACATATTATTACAGGGTAAGCTGGATAATGGTCTATACAAATTCAGCAATACTCATGCTGCTAACAAGAGAATTTGGTCAAATAATGTTAGCACAAGGAATGACAGCAATGTAAAATTGTTTCATGAATGGCATTGTAAACTTGGCCATCCTAGTTATGATGTAGTTAAACTCATTTTAATACAAAACAATATTCCTATTCCTAATAAATCTGATTTGTCTCTATGTGATCATTGCCAAATGGGGAAAATGCATAAATTGCCTTTTCCTATTTCTGAAACTATATATGAAAATCCCCTTGAGTTAATTACTGCAGATCTATGGGGACCAGCACCACTTACTTCAACACAAGGACACAGGTATTATCTATCACTTGTAGATGCACATACAAGACATACTTGGATTTATTTTCTCAAGACTAAATCAGACATAAGCCATGCTATAACACAATTTGTTAATTATGTTGAGAAACAAATTAACAAATGTGTTAAGATAATACAAACAGATGGTGGGGGAGAGTTTATGCCATTAAAAGAATTTTTTAGCAAAAAGGGAATTCTTCACAGAATTACATGCCCCCACACATCAGAACAGAATGGTTTGGTAGAGAGGAAGCACGGACATATTGTAGAGACAGGTCTAACACTTTTGTCTCAAGCATCACTTCCTTTGAAATACTGGAGTGAGGCTTTTGCCACTGCAGTATATCTTATTAATAGGATGCCGACAAAAGTGCTAAACAATATCTGTCCACATGAAAAACTTTTTAAAATTAAACCAAAATATGATCATTTCAAAATATTTGGATGTTTATGCTACCCCTATCTCAGACCATACAATAAGCATAAACTAAGCCTGAGATCAAGTCCATGCACTTTTCTGGGGTATGCACACAATCAGAAAGGATATAAGTGCATGGATGATCAAGGCAAAATATATATTTCTAGACATGTGGTGTTCAATCAAAATATGTTTCCATTTGCAGGTAAAAAAACAATAGAATCAGGAAGTCAACAATAAGGAAACACATAATTTTTATGTTCCAGAGTTGTCAGAATGCACTCAAGGAATTAGTCAAGCAATGCAAAATGTTGATAAAGATGCATCTATGTCTAACAGCAAGTCAGGACACAATTCAGATGAAGGAAATAACAATAGCTGCTCACCAATAGGTTTAAATGATGATCAGAATGACAGTATGTCGAACAATAATCATGATCAAAGTGCAAATATGTCCAAAGACAACCAAACAACAAATGCAACAGCAAGCATCAATGATAATCAACTAGAAGACTTTCATAATCAACATGCAGAAAAAGGACATCACATGATTACCAGATCCAAGAGTGGTATCTTTATACCCAAATTATACACAGCACAAATAAACGAGGTGGGGCCAACTTCTTATGATCAAGCCAGCAAACATGAAAAATGGAGAAAAGCAATGGATGAAGAACTAAATGCACTAGTGAAAAACAGAACATGGACACTAGTGGAACCACCAAACAACAAAAATATCGTGGGATGCAAATGGACTTATAAAATCAAAAGAGATGCAAATGGTAATGTATCAAAGTATAAAGCCAGATTGGTTGCAAAAGGATATTCACAACAGTTTGGTTTTGACTTCACTGAGACCTTTTCCCCAGTAATCAAGCCCACTACTATAAGAATCATGTTAACTTTAGCTCTTCACAAAAATTGGGGAATAAGACAGCTGGATGTCCATAATGCATTTTTAAATGGTGAATTATGTGAAGATGTTTACATGCAACAACCAGAAGGATACAATCCTCACACAAATGAAGGTTATGTTTGCAAACTACACAAAGCCATATATGAGTTAAAGCAAGCCTCTAGAGCATGGTACGAGAAGCTTAAAGGAACATTGACACATTTGGGTTTTTATGCTACAAAATCCGACAATTCACTTTACATGAAAAAAGACAAGCATGGGAGCACATATATACTTGTATATGTTGATGACATACTTATTACAGGCGATGATCAACAAGAAATCAACCACATCATTGAACTACTAGACAAACACTTTGCAATCAAAGACATGGGTGAATTAAAATATTTTCTGGGAATAGACATCCAAAGGAAAACTGACAGTGAATTTTTCCTATCACAGAAACAATACATCAGAGACATTCTGGTCAGACATAACATGGACAAGGCAAAACCGCTACCTACTCCTATGACAAGCAGTAAACAATTGTCTAAAAATAAAGGTGATCCTATTGATAATGTCAAGCAATACAGAAGTGTCGTAGGAGCACTTCAGTACGCCACAATTACGAGACCAGACATATGCTTCAGTGTCAATAGGGTATGTCAATACATGCAGAATCCTCTAAATGAACATTGGAGTGCTGTCAAGCGTATTCTTAGATACCTCAAAGGAACAAGTACATATGGTCTACGTCTAAAAGCTAGTAAAGACATAAGTATAAATGCTTACAATGATTCCGACTGGGCCAACGATATTGATGATCGGAAATCAATTTCTGGATATTGTGTATATTTGGGACCAAACCCAATTTCTTGGTGCACGAAGAAGCAAACTACTATTTCCAGAAGCAGCACTGAAGCAGAATATAGGTGTATAGCAAGTACGACTGCAGAGATCACCTGGATCGAAACCCTAATTTGGGAATTAGGGTTCGAATCAACTCGCAAGCCCATCATTTGGTGTGACAATCTCAGCGCCATCTCCCTTTCCATGAATCCAGTTCAACACGCTCGCACGAAACACATAGAGATTGACCTCCACTTCGTTCGTGAAAAGACAGCAAGCGGCAAGCTTGCCATCAACCATGTCCCATCTTATTATCAAAGAGCAGACTTCCTGACCAAAGCTCTATCGGCCAAAAGTTTCAATCGTTTTCGCGAAGAACTTAGAATTTTCTCAACCGACATAGAAAACGAAGAGGAAGTAAAACCCTAGCTTTGTTTGAGGAGGGGTATTATGAATCAAACAATACAAGGGTATCAGCTAACTAACACACTTATCAATCCGGACCATCAAGAGGCAACACCCATCAACCGTTGATCAACAATCGATGGTCACGATTCATTTCTGCTATCCAATTCAGATTGCCAACTTATCTTGGGCCATGGAATATTAGGCCCATTCTATTGTATTTAAATACTTTGCCCCTGTATCATTTTCTGTATTGAAGTATTCTAATAAAATACAAAGTACTATTTCTTCGTTTACATATAAAGAGAAAAATAATTATCAGTTATGCGCATAGGATGTTATTAACCAATGATGGAACTTATATACTTTGTATTTGCTGATGTTTACAAAGAGGAAGGAGGTGGCGTTGATGTTTGCAGGGACAAAGACAACAATGGTGAAACCAAGCCATCTACAGACGAAGAATCCATGGAACAAGTTAGAAGAATGAAGAAGAAATACAAGTAACTCTAGGGTTGGAAGTGAGCTTCAAAACACTATATTACCGTACAAACAATGGCTTCGTTTTTTGGACATTCAAAAAGAAATTAAAATACTGAAAGCTTCTTTCACCGTAGGCTTCTTCTTTTCGTAGTGCATAGAGCCAAGTTTTATATAAAAGAATCAAGTTTGAGAGGAAGTCTTTCACAAAGGTATGGTAGAGTTGACATTACTGCTCAATCCATAAAAATTACTCAACCTAATTCTACAAACATGGCTTCTATAATACAGTATTATCTTTATATTAGACTATTGCTCTTGGTCTCACTCCATGCGCTTTCATGGACTCTTCAGTACTCCGTTCTTATTCTTTGGTATGTTTTTTTCTTCTATATTACACTTATTTTAATAAAGTAGTAAGAAATAGTCATAGAGATAGTTTGCTTTTGATATGCTTATGTTTCACTATAAGATATACTATTAACAAAGCAAGAGTTTTAGGTTTCATTTGTCTATCACGATGTGGTGCACATATTAAGAAAATTTCATTTCACAATACCGTGACTTCACTTTCTTAAAGACTAATTGACCATATTTTATTTTGCAATGAACTGCATGCATAGGGTTATTAATTTTATACATGTGATAACCAAATATTTCCCCACTTTTAAGGCCAAACTAAAACTAATTTTGGTTTGTGTGTTTAAACTAAACAAATAAAAGCCATACTGTCACATTGGGAATACCTCTGGGATATAAGTTTTCATTTCATGTAGTGGTAGTATCACAAATTACACCGTTATGGTAATCGAAGTAAACTTATTTCTACAACCAAATAACATGTAAAGTGTGTCGTTTATAACCTTGAATTCCTCGATAACTATACTGATGTCATTCGCTACTTAGTTTTTTGGGTTCTTTGGATGGATTTATGAAATTAAAATATCACTCGTCTTTCCATATAATAAGTTATAATGATTATTTTGAATATCCCGTATTCATCGCCTATCGCACCAAGCTCCCAGTCAAAACATAGTCATCCTTTGCTAAAATGTTTTTTCCCACTATGTCAATGTTGATGCCTTTTGTGTTATGGGAATTCTAACTCGAGACCACTCAAATCAAAACCCAAAAGCATAGCGAAAAACAAGATCGTGGTAAGAAGTTGCAAAAGCAACCAATCAATATCTCAATCTTAATCTCAATCCAAAACCAATCACAATCACCAAGCAAGCAATAGAGAAACAAAGCAATAACAATAAAATAAATCACACGCTGATTTATAGTGGTTCCACTAACGTCTTGTTAGTGTACATCGATTTTGAGAGAGAACTTTATTAATACCAATGAGAAGAGTACAAGAGATTGATTACAATAATCAATATTCAAATAGAATAGATTTGTGGATAAGAAAATTGAAGAAAACTAGGTTTTGATAAACCCTATTTTAATTGAGGATAAAACGCTTAATCTCTTGGATCATCAAGTCACCTTCCTTTGAATTCTGAAAATAGCTTATATAGTGAACCATCATTCCTTGACAAATAGCAGATTTGCCTCCTTTAAGCCCTACAAGCAAATACACAAATTCTGGGTCGAAAAAACAAAACTGCACTGCGTTAAACGTCTGTCACAACGTCTCAGACGTTTGTCGTAACTTTCAGGCTGCAATAAACCTGCTGTCAGATGTCTGAGGATTCCTGTCAAACGTCTGACATAACTTTCAGCCTATTTATCTTCAAATCGCGATAACTTGAGCATCCGAGCTCCGATTCATGCGCTATTTTCACCGTTGTCAAGCTATTCTCACCCTCTTCAATTCTTCATATAGTATCGCCAAAATTCAACACTCCACCTCGACACTATATCCATCTTCAACACCAACAACCAACAGTGCCAAACTATCACCATTTTTGTTTTCAACCAAACAAGCTTGAATGCTTTCCCAATACTGGCAAAGTCACCGCCCATTGCACTCCATCAACGAGCTCAGGCAAACCGTGTCGCCCCATTGCACCTAACAGTTCAACAAGCGAATCAAGTTCGAGCAATGCTCGAACTTCCCAACCGGCAATGCCTTAGTGAACACATCCGCCTCGTTATCCTTTGTGTCCACTTTTCGAAGATATACTTGATTATCTTCATCCATGGCTACTAAAAATGACTCACTTCAATATGCTTAGTCCGTGAGCTTAACGCCAAATTCTCCGCCAAGTGAATAGCACTCCGGCTATCACATTGAACATCGACACTATCGTGTTCAAATCCTAAGTCACACAACAATCGTCTCAAATAAAGTTCCACATTTGCCGCCTCCACCGCGGCTATCAACTCCCCCTCCATAATGGATAAAGCAACTATAGTCTGCAATCTCGATCTTCAACTTATGGACGTCCCACCAAGTGTGAAGACATATCCAGAAGTTGACTTTCTCCGATCCCTATCACCAGCGTAGTCTGAATCACAATAACCAACCAACTTGCAATTCATCCCCTCATTATGGCCAAAAACAAGACCATGGGATGATGTACCTCTAAGGTATATCAATATAAGCTTCACAACTGTCCAATACGATTTTCTTGGATTAGCCATATACCAACTAACCATCCCGACGGCATCAGGCCTTGTACACACAATAACATTCATTAAACTTCCAACCGCACTTGCATATGGCACCCTTGCCATATAAGCCTTCGTCTTTCTCCAAGGTAGGTGATCCCTTACTCGGAAGCTTCACATGCAAAGGTAAAGGTTTAATTAACGTCTTTGCATCCTCCATGCTAAACCGTCAAAGCCCTTTCTTTATGTATTCCTTTTGAGTCAATTTTAACTCAAAACGCTTTCGATCCCTTTTTATTTTCATGTCTAATATTCTCTTTGCTTCTCCAAGATCCTTCATTTCGAATTTCGATTTTGAACTCGGTTTTAACTTGTTGATTTCCTCCTTATCCTTAAAAGCAATGAGCATGTCGTCCACATACAAGAGTAAATACACCCAACAATCATTTTCCAATCTCTTGAAATATACACAAACATCCTTAATCCTTCTATCAAAACCATTTTCAAGCATAAAATGATCAAATCTCTTGCACCATTATTTAGATTATTACTTTGAACCATATAGTGATTTTTTAATTTGCAAACCAAATTTGACTTACCGTCTACAACAAAACCTTTCGGTTGCTCCATGTAGATGTCTTCATCCAAGTAACCATGCAAGAAGGCGGTTTTTACATCAAGTTGCTCCATATAGATTTACTCTATCAGGCTAGAGTGAATATTATTGTTTTTATGTAATGTTATAAGATATATTGTATTAAATACTAAAACAATGGATTCAGATACATGGGACCACATGTTAATATTGTTGTTGTATTGATTTATGTGAAGTATTGAACGCCTAAAATATTAAATAGTTCATTTTCATGTTATGGACTAAAATGATGAAATAAATGCAGTGGAAGAAAAATTATCACTATTGCCATTTTCAAATATGGGTTTAGCTATTTGCTTGACGCTTAAATTTATTTTGAAAATATATAAAGTACATCATTCTATTTGAGACAATGTTATTACTTAAAAATTGACAGGTCTGCTCCAAATGGATACGTGATTATTAACATTGCTTTGCATTGGTGGTATAGCATTTTAATTACAGCTTACACATAATCATCGACCAATGTTCATTTGTGTACATCCACAATGAAATTTTAACATCTTAATCTCCTCTTACAAATTTCAACTTTATGATTTAGAGGACCTCTTGATATCCAAAACATAGTTTTATTCTTTTACAATGTTAAAATTCATCTATGTTAGAACTGCTTAATCACCAAAATCCCATGAATTATTCAACTATTTTAAGGTCGGCATTCGATGTTCTTTATTATTACTATTTTTGCTAATGAATTATGCACCAAATACCATTTTTTTACTATTAAACAATAATATATATTCATTTTATCTCCCACTCAGATTTTCACAAGTATTTTTCTGTTTAGCATTAGATAATGACATGCTCTGTCGTGTAAATTTTACTGATTTTTAAGTCGATTGTGATATGTTAGATTCTCATGTTCACCATTCTGTGTAAAATTGCGCTTATATCACAACTTTTTTATTCGATTAGGTCATGCAAGTGAAGCCTTCTACTTATACTCTTCTAAAGGTTTTTACTGTATGCTTAGATGGTTGTCAAATTCCAAAAAAAATATTTGCAATCAGATACATTGATTTATATGGTTTCATGAAATAATTTACTCACTATCAAATCGCTAAATTACTCCAAATAAATGATAACATTTGACAGTGTTTTTGTAATAAAATTTCATTACACAATACCTGTAACTGCAACTCGTGTGCTTAGCACGGGTTCACACTAGTTTCAAGAAAATAAATATGTATATTAATATCGGATAGCAGTCGTCTACTATAGTTTTTAAATATAAACAGTGTTAGGATCTTGTTGATAAAACAATGTATTAAAATAACAATGCTAATATGAAAATTCCTTTGAAAAAAAGACACAAGAAACATGAATATTGATGTTTCAACTCAGGGAAGAAACAAACTTCCCTCCAGCAAAAACATTCACAAACACTAGTGCACACAAAATTTGATAGTAAAAAACAATCCAACAACACAGATCATGGATCTGTAGATAAATCAACTGAAAAGGGCTAACTCAAAATTTTAATTAAAAGTAAAACTTAATTAGCGCATTATTATCCAATAGTTATTTTGGGTATAAATCAGTCAACAAACTTGGAATATAGTAAATGCAATCTCTCATCAATCTCAAGTTCTTTGTCCAGTTCATTATAAATTGAGTAGTTCTATGATCCTCATTCAACGATAAACAGGGGTGATAACTATACTTTTTTCAAATCCACTCAAACAAGCTCTAATGTTATAATTAAGAACAGAAACTATAACTGATGTGAGTACTTGTCGAAAAATATATATTTGCTCATTTAAATTCTTAGCAAGTTAAAACAAAACCGTAACCGATGTGGTTGCTCTATCATGGACGTAACCCTCCAAAGCGAATTCCAATTTGTGCATAAAAACAGTTCCAAGAGCAATAATGTTGGAATCAGATAGTTCTGATTCCTCCTTTAAGAGAACTTTGTATATGCTTTCAAATTCTTCCCACAATCTTGCTTCTTTTTCTTCCACTTTAATAATGTGTGCTGCTAAAAGCACTCATAAACCTTCTTCTTAATACCATAACTAAAAAATAGCACAACTTAACATTACATTCACTTATTAATACCATGCTCCCTACTATAGGCTACCATCATTTCATCTCATTCATTTTATTGCTTAACTTAAATTTGAAAACAGCAATTCCTCTAAAAACTTTTAATTCTGTATCAAGAGATGAGTAGATCATCCAAATCACCAGAAGAGCACCAACATCGTGGTGCAATTAAAACCCTAAAAAACACTTAATCCCAAATAAAGAAATAAGACAATCATCCAAACCCAACCAGAAGCAGTTCACCACGTACTATTTTTAAAAATTGAATTATCCACTTTTTAAATTTTTATTTTGAATTCTATGTTAATCCCTTAACACGTGTGTTGAGGTAAATTTTGATTGGTATCTGATTATTCATTTATGTTAGGTTTGATTAGAATTCGAGGTAATATTGATTGTTATGAACCTTTAGGAATGATGTTTTTGTACTAAATGACAATATGTGGAGATGGATTTAGGAAAGAAGTTGGCAAATATGGACTTCGATGATATGGAGATCAGTGAAAAACTAAACATGGTATTAAGAAGTAGGTAATTTTAATAATTTTTATTAAAAAAATTAAGGCATTAGGAAGAGAGTTTATGGGTGCTTTTAGCAGCACACTTTAATAATAATTTAGACTGGATTACATAAAGATGCAATAATATTTATGGTACATTAAGGTGCAAAGTTAAGCAAGAAACCTCACAGCATCTCTTGCAGTTTTAAAGAGTCATGTTCTCTGTTAATTCATCTTTTTCCCTAGGAGCTACCATATCTGCACAAAGAACCTAAAAGCCTAAAGGCTAAACTCTGGACACTACATACTAAAGTTACATGAAATATAATCATACCAATAGCCAAATAAATAAGCTTCCTTGGCCTCACACTATTGGAAAGTTCATCAATATGCTCAAATATCAGACTGAAGACTTCTTCAAAATTTGCTAATCATTAATATGCAGCATTTACATAAAATTAATATTAGTTATTTTTATAAAATTAATTAAACTTTTAATAATTTAATTAATTTTTATAAACTTAGTAATTTTACAATAATTTTATAAATTTAATCTAATTTTTATATACTAAGTTAACCTTCATAAAACGAAGTCTAATTTTATAAACTTAGTTATTTTTGTAAACTTAATTATTATTTTTTATAACTAATAATTTTTATAAACTTAGTAATTTTTATAATAATTTTTATATACTTAAAAATTTCTATAAACTTAGTTATTTTTATGAATTAATCTAATTTTTATTAATCTATTTAATTTTTATAAAACTTAGTTAACTTAGTCAATTTTATAAATTTAGTTAATTTTATAAAATATAGCCAATTTAGTTAAATTTTTGTAAAACATTGTTAATTTAGTTAATTTTTATAAAACATATTTAACTTTGTTTAAGTTTTTTAACATAAGTGTTTAAAAAGGTTAATAATTTTTTATATGCTTATTTTTATAAAACAAAGTTAAATTTTACAAACTTGGTTAATATAGTTAAATATTTATAAGCTTAGTTAACTTTTATAAAATGAAGTCTAACTTTATAAACTTAGTTATTTTTATAAAATTAATTAATTTTTTAATAATTTAATTAATTTTCATAGACTTAGTAATTTTTACAATAATTTTATAGACTTGATCTAATTTTTATATACATAGTTAACTTTTATAAAACAAAATCTAATTTCTATAAATGTAGTAATTTGTTGTGAATTAATCTAATTTTATTTATTTATTTTTTATAAAACTTAGTTAACTTAGTCAATTTTATAAACTTGGTTAAATTTTTAAAACTTAATTGTTTTTATAAACTTAGTTAATTTTATAAACATATTAAATTTTCATTGAACTATGTTAAATTCAGTAGTTTTTAGATGTTTAGTTAATATTTATAAAATATAGCCAATTTATTTAAATTTTTGTAAACATTGTTAATTTTGTTAATTTTTATAAAACTTGTTTAACTTTGTTTAATTTTTTTAACTTATTGTTTAAAAAATTAATAATCTTTTATATGCTTATTTTCATAAAACAAAGTTAAATTTTACAAACTCGGTTAATATAGTTAAATATTTATAAATTTAGTTAACTTTTATAAAATGAAGTCTAATTTATAAACTTAGTTATTTAAAAAAAAATTAATTTTTAAATAATTTAATTAGTGTTTATAAACTTAGTAATTTTTACAATAATTTTATAAACTTAATCTAATTTTTTCGTACTTAGTTAACTTTTATAAAACGGAGTCTAATTTTATAAACTAAATTTAATTGATTTTTTTATAACTAATTTTTATCATAATTTTTGTATACTTAATAATTTCTATAAACATAATTAATTTTCCATGAATTAATCTAATTTTTATTAATTTATTTAATTTTTATATATAACTTAGATAACTTAGTCAATTTTATAAACTTGATTAAATTTTTTAAAACTTAATTATTTTTTATAAACTTAGTTAATTTTATAAACATATTAAATTTTCATTGAACTTGGTTAACTTCGTTAATTTTTATAAATATAGTTAATTTTAATAAAATATAGATAATTTAGTTAATTTTTATGAAACTTAGTTAATTTTGTTTAAGTTTTTTAGCTTAGTGTTTAAAAAATTAATAATCTTTTATATATTTAGTTATTTTCATAAGCTTGTTTAATTTGATAAGACTAAATTAAGCTTATGTAATTTTTGAATTTAGCAAATTTTTATAAAACTTAGTCAACATAGTTAAATTTTTATAAAATTAATTTAATCTTTGTAAAACTTAGTTGTCTTCGTCAATTTTTGTAAAAATACTTAATTTATTAATTATTTGTAAAACTTAGTTGTCTTAGTTAATTTTTTAAAAATTTAGTTAACTTCGTTAATCAGTTGACTTTTTTAAACTTAACTAATTTTTATAAACTTGTATTTAATTTTATAAAACTTATTTAACTTGGTTAACTTTTATGGATTTAGTTAATCTTATAAAATTTAGTCAACTAAGTTAATTTATTTAATTTTTATAAAACTCAGTTAACTTTTATAAATTTATTTAATTTTTATAAAAATGTGCTAGCTAATTTCTAATCTACAAACCAATAACTTAAATCTGTTATACTTTTACAATCAAGCAAAAACCACTTTAGCATCCGTTATATACTGTATTAACAACACATTAATTTGGATTAGTAGGCGTCCAATCAAGCAAAAACCAGCGTTACTCTATTGGTGGTGGGTTCTCACCCCCTTACGACCATTTTGAATATCAATTCAAATGAAAGACCAGAAAAAGGAATTAGCTCAATGATACTAGTGACATGCGTTTCTAGTGGCCATAGATTAAAGTTTTATATTCAATATCTTTAAAAGGTGTTGGAATAATTCTCAATGGCGATCCATCCAAGATCCTTAAACAAAATGAGTCTTCTATACTAGTTTTGACATTTTCCCAATGGAAGGCTTATTCTATATGCCCTGCAGTATATGCCTATATTAGATCGAATATTAATACAAAAAAAAAATAGAATATTAGGTCCCGTTTAACTTATCATTTTTAGTTTTGTGTTTTCATCTATACAAAAACGCGTCCGTTGTATGTATAGTTGAAAAACAAACAATTTTGAAAAATAAAATTAACATATAAAATAGAAAACAAGTTTATTTTATTTTTCATGTTTCGAGAGATAACAAAAACACGAAGAATAATCAATTCTTTCGTTGTCCGTTGGTCGTCCCAACGGCTAAGAATTATAAATCTTCTTCTTTTATTTCTTGCTATTTCTTAGTGCAAATTGAAAACACAAAACTCAAAATACAAAATGAAACCAAACGGACCCTTACCTTTTGATGAATGAAGATAGTAGCCTGAAGTCGAATTCTACTAAGACATCATCTGCCAGTGATGAACCACATAGATTCTTCAAATGTCCAACAGCTAAAAATAAGTCGAATTCATGTCTTCACTTTTGGAGACCTGATTTTTTTTTCAGATAAAAATATTACTCATATAGTGAGCTACTATCATTAATATACATGAGCCGATTTAAAAAAAAAAAAAAAAAATACATGAGCCGATTTGAGCAAAGACTTGATATGTTAATACATAATGGGCTGTTCACACCAAAGGAAACATAACACAAGAATGAATTAGAACAATAGCAAATAATGCAACTTACCTTTTAAACTTCTAAATTTTAACCCGAGTATTGAAGACAGAAGCCACGTCTAAATTCCACTGTTCTCAAAAATCATACACAAGCATATTTATCGTAGTAATACACTAAAAAGTGTAATTGTTCTACAATCAAACTATTTTCATATTTCACATTATCATATAACAAGTAGACCGTGCGTGTGTAAATGCAGATGTAAACCAAACCTTTTCCTATAAGCTAAAAGAGTCTAATCAGAGCTTGTATAGTGAGAAGGTTATGGTTTTAAGGGCTAAAAGTTTCATTCATCGGCTTGGTTGCCAAAAATTAGCCCATGTTTTTTAATGTTCCCTTTTTTATGATTCTACTGTCAAACATATCTTCTCAATCCTCTTACTTTTGGTTAGGTATTTATCTTCATCAAAAAATCAATGAGCTGCACTGATGCTTTTATCATGCATGTTGAATTTGGCAATAAGGGTCTGAATCCTTCTAATATGAATTACATATATTCTTACTTTACATGAGTCCAACTGGTATTATATTTGTTGTAGAGAAATAATGTGTTAATATTTATTTAATTGTTTATTTTAAAGATTTCAAGCGAAATAGCAATTAAACTAGAAATTTCAACCCAAATTGGGTGTTTTACCATTGATAAACTTAAGATTGCCGAATGCATGCTTACAGCCATGGCAGCAGCAATACCAACTCAGCTGGTATTAAGAATTCAATATAAACATTTATAGTGAGTTGTATCTTCATAAGAATAACAGAACCGAATAAGTTAATATTGCAGAACATTTCATTGCCTCAAACTGTTACAAATTATGAGGACTATTGAGGTGAATTGTTCATAAAATCTAAAACAAGATAAGCCACTAAAACAACTTCCCATCCGCTTCTCCTTTTATGAAACCTTTATGTTAAGCATGATTTCAAAATATTGAGCATATACTAGGGTACGTCTATTCTCACCCCGTCATTTTCCCTTCCCACCCTGTAGTTTTTATAAATAAAAATTCACCCCGTTAATTACTTTTCCCACCCCGTTCAATTCCATTAATACCCTCCTCACTCCTTAAACCACGTAACCTTTCTCAACCCTATTTTGCCGATCAAAACCTTCAACCCTAATTTGCCGATCAAAACACAGTTCGAAGCGAGTCGCCGTCGCCTTTCAGTCGCCGCCGCGCCATGGAGAAGGAACGAAGGAGCAAGCAGCGGCACGGTAAAATTTCTGTACTCGAATTAACGATTCGATTTCACCATTCGACCTACGAAATGCAAAACGAAAGAGGTTGCTTAATCAACCTCGTGTGCGTATAACGTGGTGTTGTCAACACCCACGTTATGACCGGACGAGGTGGATGAAGCAACCTCGTTCGCGTTGCATTTCGTATGTGGAATGGTGAATTCGAAAACAGCGTAGGTCGAATTGGTCAAAGTTCATCTCTCTGCTTTTTCACCATTATCTCGACCAAAGCTTAATGAAAAATTTGCATTTTGTTTTCAAAAATCATCATTTTTGAAGGGGATTTGCATTGCATGGTATTACTGACATTAACATTTGTGAAGTTTGAAATTCTGCAACATTTGATATGGGTTGTTGAGTCTTAACAAGTGTTGGTGGTAAACCAAATTTAGGTGTCACTAACATTATTGACATTAACATTTGTGAAGATTTTTTTGATATTGGTTACTTTGTAAACCAAATTTAGGTGTCACTGTTTTTATTTTTCTTCTTTTAGTTTCCAGTAAAAACTACAACTTGCTTTGATTTGTTTCTAAACATGGTGCAAGCTTAAACACAAAACTCCAACTTGCTTTGATTCATTTTGAAAATTTCGCAGCCATGGTTTTTAACTCCTTTTTTTTGAAGTTTATCAGCCGTATATAAAACAGTTTGCATCATGGTGTACATATGGATTTAAAATTTGTTTTGTTGTTACAGAAAGTTCAAAAAAACCAACACGTAATCCCCTAACGGCTTCCGAAAGAAATCGACGCGTGAAAGCGAGAAATCCAGACACTACAACTCAAACAGAGGTACAAAATCGAGACGAGCATGATATTCAAGAGCGAATCGTTGAGCATGTTGTTCAAGAGCAAAATTTAGAAGAGCAACCTTCATAGCCTGTTCAACAGCAACCTTCACAACATGTTGAAGAGCATCTTACGCATGAAGATATCGGTGGTTCTAGTGGCGCACAAAATACATCTTCCGGTGGACCGAGAATAACCGATGTGATTAGCAGCTACGATACCCACGTTGCTTCGTTGATACGAACTAGCAAGGTATGTCTTTTAAATAAATTACAATATTCTATTAAATAAATTATATATCACAATAGCGTAATATACTGTTAAGTTGTCTTTTAGGAACGAGACACACTGTTATGTGTAAACCATGGTACAAAGATTTTAAATTGAAAAATACCAAGCGATGCAACAACTTTTAAAGGATATGTGGAATCTTCCGGATTATTTTCTCTAGTAGAGACATGTTATAGCTCGGTAAATAAAGTACTTATATCTTGTTTTGTTGAGCGTTGGCATCCGGAATCAAATACATTTCACCTACCATCCGGAATCAAATACATTTCACCCGCGCACCGTATTAAAAGTTCATCCGGTTAATGAACAAATTATTCACCGTAGCAATCGACCTTCGTACGATCATTTGTACACGGTAAAAGTCAATATACTATTCTTTTATATCTGATTTTACAATAATAACTTATTATCGATTTCCACTGCAGAGCTATGAAGAGCTTAATGATGTGATTAGTGAAGGCATAACAGTGGCTTCATCACAACCGGAGACTTCACGTTTGGCTCATCTTGGTAGAATCCGCAAAGCCCTTACTAAAGCTAAAAAGATTTGTGCTCGTTTTGTTAAAAAGATGATTAGTTTTAGTTAGTGATTTTCAGTTAACGTACTTCTTGTTGTGGAACAATTTCAACTCTTTTTGTTGTTTAAGTGGATGGTTATTTTGTACTCTATGGATGGTTAATGTACTTCTTGTAGTTAATGTACTTCTTGTTTGTTATACTGTGCCTACATGGCTGGTTAATTTGTATGTTTTTATACTATTGTTTAATTCAGTTTGCTATTTCAACTGATCATGGGTTTTCATGCCTGAAACATACTGTTGTTATACAACTGATATGTTTGTTGTACTGTATGTTTGTTATACTTCTTGTAGTTTTCTTGGATGGTTAAACTGGTTTGTTTATTTTGAATATAAAATATTATATCTTCTTGATGGCACAAGATCATTACAATTTGATGTTTTCTCTGAATTTCGGCTATGACCAATGCCCCACCTAGTTGAATAGGCGTAACAAAGCTACCTGGCAAATCGACTTCGATTCTTGAATGATCCACATCACTTCTGGTTCTATTGTAACAAAAGATTCCCTTTTTCTGTGGAAAAGACTTTGTTATACTATATGTTTGCTATTTCAACTGATCATGGGTTTTGATGCCTGAAACGTATGCGGTTGTTATACTGTATGTTTGTTGTACTATAGCCGAGAACAATACACCTATAAACGTGGTCGGTAAGGAAGACAACGTCAAGAACGAACGAGGGCATTACACCTATCACGTCGACTATTACCGCTGCTCTTTGGAAAACCTCGTTATTGGTCTGGTTCCTATAGGTTGAAACTCTCGGGTAAGGCTGAAAGTTCTTGACCCTGTATGAAACGGCATTTACATAAATAAAACGTCAAACATGAACGATGTTTGTCAAACACCATCGTCATAGCCGCACGTGGCCAGTGTTAAACACAACGTCTGATGTTGACGGTATATATATGGTAACAACGTTACCCATTGACGTAATATTAATGTTGACCTCGTTCACGTGGTGTTTTTTGAAGTGGAAAACTCTCGGGTTTTGATGATTTTGAAGACCCTGTATACAACGAAGGTAGCACGTAATTAACGTTTGGCCCAAGCTTTATTTTTGCAAATACCTCGTCCGACCCTAGCGTTATTTATGTTAACGTCAACGTAGCCTATTAACGCGACTTCTTTGTACACCACGTATGTTGTATTGCAATCATCAATTTATAACAGTACTGGATAAATATCGACAGTGATACTTGGGAGTGATACAGAGACAACATATACAAAACAAAAATTCAATTTCCAAACAACAATTTCATGCAATAATACCGAATGATTCAATGATTCAATGCAACAATTTCATGCAATAAACTGAATGATTCAAACTCAAACTCTTAAATTCATGACGTTGCAATTGAGATGGAACGTCTCCTCTTAAAGGTGGTATAGTCAAACTCAAACTCTCACTAATGCTAAAAACGACAATATTATATTTCATAGCTACTATGTATCCAATCTCGGGCATAATCATCCATTTACTTGGTTCAGCACCGTCAAATTCGTGAGTAAGCACATTTAGCAAATAGGAGGTTCTACCTTTTTCAATGAACACTTGTTCATATATCTCTTGATGTTCTTCAAGTTCTTCCATTAAGTCCTTACGGACTTGCCACCATCGATCTTCTCCTAATCCTAAAAAAGAAGCAACACATCTAAATAGAATTCTTGGATTTCTATCGCTACTGTTAATATACTCTTTATATGCTCCACTTCTCTCACATCCAAATATAATTCTTGGATTTCTATCGCTACTGTTAATATCCGATTTTAAGATTACCACTACCATCGCATTCCTTCTAGCAGTGAAATCAATCCATTCTTTCATTTTATATCTATTTGGAAATACCTTCATACAATAACAAAATGAAGAAATAAATTAGAATATAAGTTAATTTACATAATAGTAAAATAAATTACATACATCATATGTTGTGAACTCATTACTATAATCCATAACAATTTCTTCATCTTCTTCGGCCACCCATCCAATCTAGAAAATAAAAAACGGGCATAGTATGTAACGAACAATGTTTTCATCACTTCCTAGCATATGATAAACTAGGTTTTGAGCAATTCCTAGTGTATATGACACTATGATTATATAAGTTTCTAGTATAGTAGCAGCCATGAAGGAAGCATACCTGATTTTGTTGTACGTAGTCATCTGTTGTGCTCGTATCCTCCATATCAATTTCATCAGACGCAAGAGAGATGAAGATGAAGATGAATAGACACAGTAAATTGAATAAGATATCTATTCAACTGTTAAAGGGTAAATTTGGAAATAAAATTTTAAGATTTTTACCTGGGGGTGAAGAGAAAATACCGGGAGTGTTAACGTTAAAATATGAACGATAACACCCGGTGTGTGTAATAAGATCGTGAAAGCACCACCCGTGTGACGGGAACAGAAATTAAGCAGGAAAAATAGCAGAAATGCAGTAAATGAACAACAGATTTATAGTGGTTCGGCCCGTAATTGAGCCTACGTCCACTTTATAGTCTCTTATTGCTGATTCGGTAACAATTTGATACAAATCTCTTCAGGAAACAGTACAATTCGATCACAAGAAACAATCTAGACTACTAGCCCAATCTTCGACGGTGAAACTCGATGAATCCATGTCGGATGTGAGGAATTTCTCTCGAAGCTTGTTGTAGTGTCGCGAATGCTTGGAGGATCCTTGATTACTGAATGAATGAAGAGTTTGACGGAGTAACAGCGCTGTAGAAATGATTTGCCAAAAGTCCCCCTCATGTTGGAAGTGATGTCCTATTTATAGAAGCTGATTTCTGCGCAGGAAATTTTCCTAAGTCTTAGGTCGTGCATGACCTTAGTTAAGTCGTAGGTCGCGAGCGACCTAAGCTAGGTCGCTGTCCCCTTGCGGCTTCAGGAGTTAGCTAGTAAAACTGTACTTGGCTTCATTTGATCAAGTAATAGGTCGCACGCGAGTTACAGAATAGCTGTGGGAGCTCTAGTTCGTAGGGCGCTGGACCTGCTTTAATAGTTAGGTCGCTAACCTCTTTAGGTCGTCAAGTCCCTTAGGTCGCTAACTACCTTAGCTTGTTAAGTCCTTTAGGTCGCTAGCTACCTTAGGTCGTTGAGTTCCATAGGTCGCAATCCTTTCTGCTGCAAGGTCGCAAGGCCTTCTGGATCTTAGGTCGCGAAGCTTTCCTGTTGCCTTAGGTCGCAAGGTCTTCTGCAGCCTTAGGTCGCAAACCCTTCTGGATCTTAGGTCGCGAAGAAGTTAGGTCGCTAACTTCTTATCTTGATAAGTCGTGGACTTTCTCAGTTAGATCGCTATGTAGTTAGGTCGTAGGTTTTTCTTAGGTCGCAAGCTCCTTTAGGTCGCAGAGCCTCTTAAGTCGTAGCCTTTCCTTAGGTCGCAACATTCTTAGGTCGCAGCTTTCTTAGGTCGTAGAGTTTTAGGTCGCTGAAATAAAGGAGTTAACATTTTCCCCTCGAAGTATATGACTATACTTTAGGTCGTATGCTTCGACTCAACTTTGCTAGGTCGCGAATCGACTTAAAACTTGCACGCCTGTTCACCTCCCTCCTTCAGTCCCATATAAATTAGTTAGGTCGCACCTTCTTCCTTACCCTACTGTCTTGAGCCTCCATCGCCATTAACAGTTTTTTCGAGCTTCCAGAGACAAATTTGACTCAATCAGCCAACGATTCTTCCTCGCCGATCATAATTCGTAAGTGGATCAGCTTATACTTGCCCATAGTCACTGCTTTGATCACGAATCGTTGTTGCTCGTCCTAAGCCCAATTCCATGCATCATGCTTTTTGTACGGTAGTCTCAATTGACTTTCGTTCGTCATTTGACGTGTTGGGGGTGATTTGCGATCATACGAAAGCTTTTGCTACGGATCTGTAGGGTTTGCCATTGATTCGCTAGTTAATCGGTGGTACGTTGAGGTAGGATGAAGGGGATGATGAATCTTTTTTTGAACTGGTGGTATTGGGTTATTGGACCCAATATGATGTTGCTTGGAGAGGAAGTCAACAACCTATCAGATTTGAACGTCCTAAGAGTTAGGTCGCGTGGGAACGCTTAACGACCTTAGCCTTTGCGACCTGACGACATTTGCGACCTAGAGAATCTCCAACCTAAAAACAATTGTGCACGACCTAGGACTTAAAGAAAATTGCCCCACCTTAATCCATTCAGTTGCAACATGCGACCTACAGAAATCCTGACTCATGATAGGTCGCTGAACGACCTAATACTTAGACAATTTTTCACAGTCTTGAACTTTCAATCTGAACAACATAGCATAAGAACACTGCAACCTGTGTTAGGTCATAAGCGACCTAACACTTAGAACTTTGAACAGCTTTTGACTGATTTTCTGAACTTGAATTATTTTGGGTTTTGCACTTCTTCTCGGATTGCCTCAACTTTAATGCTAATAACCTGTTTAGAAGCAACATTCACAGAAAAATGGGACGAATATACTGCTATTGATTGCCCACATCAAACAACAGATTAGTTGTCAAAGAAAATCAAACTTAAATGAACTTCGTGAATGAAATGCTGTGAACTAACAAATCTAAGTGAAGTATTAAAGCAAAATTGAAGTGATCAACTAAAGCTGATTTATTTGCATTAACGCAACACTATTCCTGGACTTAAAATATTAAGCCCTGAAACTTTATAATTGACAAGTATCAATTAGTTTAGTTTCATTTACATTTGCTCGTTATTGTATTAGTTTTGCACAACACTTCACTCTTTTTAGGAAACGTGCACCTTAATATTTGATCGTCCAGTTCCTTGTGTAGAATGGAATCTCAACAGGAAGACTTGGAAATAGCCGGAGAAGCTTTTCCAATTGCTACTCCACTAAACGATCCTCCGGAAAGGACTTCTACTACTCTAAGTCATAAAGTCTTCCGACAACTGTGCATCCAATTTGGCATTGCCGAAGCAGATGCTTTACTTCCTGGGCCAAGCGACACTGCTGACAGGCCGCCTCTTGGCTTCGTTGCTGTGAACCGGCAGATGTGTTCAAGTGGAGCCATTCCTCCATTTAACGACTGTCTTCGGGAACTCCTCCTTCGGCTAACTATTTCTCCCTTTCAACTACACCCTAACGGATACTCCATCCTGCTGGGATTGTGTGTGCTTTTCAGGAGAACGTTGAACCGTTTTCCCTCTTTTGATGAAATTCGCTTCTTGTGCACATTTGCAAAGAACAAGGACCATCCTTCTATCATACTTGTGAGGAGTGCTAGGAATCGCAAACTAATTCTGGACTTGCCTGAAAGTGCCCACAGATTCTTGACTCAATTCTTTTATGTTCGCTGTCCTCCGGGATTTTATGCTATTTGGAGAGTCGGAAGTAAGATTACCTCTTACCGATTCATTTTTCTAGATTTTTCATAATTTGAACCATCAAATGCTTAATTCCATTCTTTCTTCGTGCAGCACTTCCTTCTCTTCTTCGAGATACCAGCCGTAAGTCGATTTTAGATACTTTGAGTGCTGTTGACGCTGAAGAGAGGAGCGCCAAATTCTTGCTGAAAGATGAATTTCTGCACCAGTTTGGCCTTTTACATCCTTCTAGATCGACTCAGATTCATGAAATTTCTAGTTCTGATGCGGAAACGTTAGTTGCTTCAGATTCCCAAGCAGAGGCCTCGAATGCCCCAGCTTCTGTAGAAGAAACTGCATCAGAAGCACCCGTCGTGGAGGCTGCTTTGGTAAAATGTTCCGCATCCATCGATGTCGTAGGGTTAGTCAGCAAGTCGGCTCTTACCCCAATTACTGAGGAGGAAGAGAATCCTCGAGTTCCTGAGAAATCCATTGATACAGAGGTTGAAAAAGAGAAGTCTGCTGAACTCCTGGGTGATGACACCTTTGATGGCTTGAGCGATATCATGATAACTTCTCAAGAGCTTTTTGGGGATAACAATCCAAAAGCAACTTCTCCCGTTGTCGAGGCGACTTCCACCTTTAAACAAACCCGGACGCCTACTACGCCAGTCGTCTCTGTTTCCACACTAAAGCGTGGTCTGTAGTTTGACGCATGTAGCTTGCACGCCACACACACTTAGGATTTTTCAACACTTATAAACATTTATCCTCTTTCTCCTGGAAATTTCTAAACTTTACTCCTTTTTTGCTTTCAGGTTCTCCAATGGGACGTACAGGTTCATATTATGACTCATTCAAGTACCGTGGAGGCCGCGGCACCTATGACTTTAGGAAGTACCTTGATACCCCAAAAGAAACAGATGAAGAGAGGGCTCGAAGGAAAGCCCAGGAGAAGCGGGATTACGATCAGTGGCAAAGAAGGAAAGATGCCGAGCGATATGACTCTTCGCATAGGAGTGACTACTCTCATAAGCGGAAGTCTTACGATGATAAGGGAAAAACTCAGATTGCCGATGAACCGAGCAAACGATCTAAACCGATTGACGCGTCTGAAATTTCTGAAAAGACTGACGCTCCCATTCCTTCCGATATTCTGGCCAGCTCTCCTCCTCTGAAGAAATCTGACATTCAGACTATCATTAACAGACCGCAATATCAAGTCAAGGATGGCCCCCCAACACTTCAGAGCCGTTTTCCGAATTGGTGCCTAAAAGGGGTGCGCTTTGACTTGGACCTAGTTCCGATTGATAAGCCAGACATGCTTAGCAGTCTTGACGCAGTCAGGCTTAATATCGAGAGGATGTCACAGTGGCAGAAGCTTGTCGATGAACTCCAAAGGGTTAATCGTGCAAACCTTGAGGCAATGCTGACTATGGAAAACGACAAGGCGGAGTGGGACAAAATTTGCAAACAGCATAATCTCGAGATGACAAATATTGCTGATGGTTATGCAAAACTTGAGTCCGAGGTTAAAAAACTTAAGGAAGATCTTGCCTCTTCTTCTGCATCTCATACTAAAAAAGAAGAAGTCTTTCAAAAACAAGTGCGGGATGCACATGCTGCACAGAGAGATGTTGAAATGAAGCTTGCCGCTGAACAGCATATTACTGAGAAATACCGCACAGAAAACACTGATTTGCGGGAAAAAGTCACCTCTCAGAACGTAGAGATTGAGTTACTAAAGTCTCGACTTGCTAAAGTTGAGGCAGAGCGTGATGAGGCTACCGCTGGCCGGGTTGCTGCCGTTGCCGAAAAGGAAGCGGCTGAGCAATCACATGAGGCGACGAAAGCAGACATCAGCTCTACCTTATTCGACTTTTATTTACACAGCGTTCTGGGTCGTGGAAGCCTCTCTTTTCTTGGTCCCGATTATGAAATTACATTGGCTGAAGTGTGGGAAGTCGCAATGGATATGCTTGGCGGGGCCGGCTATAATGAGTTGGAACTTGAGGAGCGCTATCTCAATGATGAGGATCGTGCCGCTCTTGTTAAGGGGAGGGAGCAACTTGCCAAAGTACGAGCTGAAACAACGGGAGAAGAGCCTCCAAAAGAAGAAGCTCCTTTAACTGCCCCCGTTCATACTTCCACTTCAGCCGACGTTAATATTATGGATTCCAGCTCTCATTCTTTACATCTAGCTAAAGTTGCCCAAGAAACTGCAACTACTCCTACTGAAGATGAGGCACTGGATGATATTGAAGCCGAGAAGTTTGAGGTGGATCTTGCAAAGCCAACTCCTCCAGGTACTTTTGGCGTCGTCTCGGGTCTAATGAACCAGTCATTTGACTTAGCCGAATTCGATGACCTTCTTACTTGTTACTTAAACTTTGGTGAACCGATGCCTTCTTTATTTTCGGGGGATGTTGATTTTAACTTCTTTTCTTCTACAGCGGAGGCACCAAGCACTACACAAGCTTTCACTCCTTCGGTTGCCTTTCCTCCATCTTCCCAAATTACTCCTCCTTCTGCTTCTCAACCGGGATCACAGGCAGAGAAAATCGAAGCTCTTCAAGGCTTGGATGATCCGGCTGCTTCTCAGGAACAGAAGGCGGAGGATTTTGAAGACATTGAGAAGACCCCGGAGCGGTCTCTTGATGACGACACGAAGCTTTCAACACTGCTTGCTACTCCGGGGAGCGAGTCTTCTTCAAAGAGGAAGGGGAAGCGTGCTGTAAGGAAGAAGAAGAAGACTTCCACTAAAGAGGAAGCAGTAGTTGATCTGGCCGTACCGCTTTCTCCTTCTGCCCCTACCCGTTCACAACGACTTCAAAAGCTAATCATTAGGCCGGGAAAGAGCTCCAAGGGTGGTGAGAAGAAGGAATAATCAAGCTGGATTTTCTACTTATTATTTTTGCTCTTTGCATGTATTGACCGGGGATTGTGCGGGTACCGGTTCCCGCTTTTGCTTTTTGAGATATCTGCACATGTAAAGAATTTTCATAGTACTAAATAAAACAATTATTTTACTTGTACAAACTCTTGTGTATGTGAGAATGATCTATCTTTTATTTTTAGTGTAGAACAAACGATTCTTCTTACTTGTGCAAACTTTTTGTCTGCGTTTGAGAATGCATTTATTCCACATCTGTTTTCCGTGATATTGCAACGAACTTGTGGCATGTTGCTTTTATTAATATAATTGAATTGTATAGTATTGCCCCCATGCCGTAAGTGCATTGCAATATTCCTAGCTTCTTTAAGACTAATACTCTTACTTCAGAGGACAATTATTCCGCTTTTAAGGGGAGAATTATTCTGCTCTTAATAGAGTATATCCAGTCTTTAGAAGAATTTTTATTTTCTTTTTCTGAAGAACGCTTCAACTTTCGGGGATAATCACTTTTATTTATTAAGAAGTGAATTTCCCTATGAAGTGAAATGAACTTTTTCTGAAAGAATTTTGTAGCATTTTCAACTCTTTTTTTTTTAGGAGGAACTTTTCGAGATGAACAAGTTAATCCTTCCTTTGAGAGTTGAACTGTGCTTCTGGACGATGCTTTTTGTTCAAGCATTTTGTTTTGGGACATGCCTCCGGAGAGGGCTCCTCTTAAAGAGTTGTGCCTCCGAAGAGGTCTTGTGCCTTTGAAAAGGGCTTGTGCCTCCGAAGAGGGCTTGTGCCTCCGAAGAGGGCTTGCGGTGCCTTGGGAAAGGGCTTTTGCCTCCGAAGAGGTCATGTGCCTCCGAAGAGGGCTTGTGGTGCCTTGGGAAAGGGCTTTTGCCTCCAAAGAGGTCATGTGCCTCCGAAGAGGGCTTGTGGTGCCTTGGGAAAGGGCTTTTGCCTCCGAAGAGGTCATGTGCCTCCGAAAAGGGCTTTTGAGTGCCTGGGAGTTACTTTCTCATGGTCGGATGGGTTCACGGGGCAGGCGTAAGTTGCTTGATTGGATGTTTGTTTGTACAAACGTCCGTAATCAATTAACAAGATGCCCCTTCGGTGGTCCCACCGATCTTTTTGATTGAGGAAAGCACTCCCATTTATTGGCGTGCCTCGTTAGAGGGCTTTGGTTGGTTGGTGTGCCGGGTAGGTTGTGTCTCAGGGGCGAGTGGATCCACGGGACGGACGTAAGTTATCTGATCGGATGCATCACGACCAGTTAGCGAGGGTCCTGTTACTTCCGCTTGGGAAGGCGTCCCTTTAGTGGATCTTCTGGCCTTCCTGTTGAGATGCATACCTCCCTTTGTCTGCTCCTTTGTTTGCTTGGAAACTTTCTCTCATCATCTGCCTGTTAGCGATCTCTTACTATCGTTCCCAAGCACATCTTCTTCTTTTTCTCTTACAAGTAAATTGCTTTATCCGAAGGAGTGGACTTCACTGTTGAATGACTCCACGAGACAAGCGCAAGTATCTAGTTGGATGTCTATTCATAGCGACAATCTCGACTAGGGAACGAAGGTTTGTCATAATGGAGTCGCCAACTTTTTATGTGAAGTTTTCCTTGCTTGGGATTTGAGTTTTGGAAGAAAAAAAATTTTTTGTGGTTTGGTTTTCGTGTAATAGCTGATTTATGGAGGTCGCTTAGCTTTGTGATGAGCAAGCCTTGTTATAATGTCCTGCAATTTTGAATCGATATTTTAGCGATACATTTAAAGTATTTACATATCGAAATAAAACAGGCATTATGAAATAGTAAAGAGCATAAGATTTATAGTGGTTCGGCCAAGAATCGAGCCTACGTCCACTTTATAGCTTTCATTCATTTACACCGATTTACAATGTTTCACAATACAACTGATACATTCATCATCATTTTACAATTTTGAGCAGAGCTCTTTTCAAGTAAAGTAAGGACGCAAATGGTTGCTGTTCCAGGCCCTTGGAATTGGATCTCCTTCAACAGTTATGAGTTTGAAAGTGCCATCAAGAAGTTTAGTGCCTATGACATATGGCCCATCCCAGTTTGGCCCAAACACACCAGTTGCTGTCATGATCCTTTTCAAAACCAAGTCTCCGATTTCAAAGCTGCGTTGGCGAACTTTGGAATTGAAATGCCTGGCTATTCTCTGCTGATGAGCTGAAACTCTGAGCCTAGCTTCCTCTCTTTTCTCATCAAGAAAATCAAGTGCTTCAAGTTGCAGTTTTTCATTTTCGGTTTCATTGAAATGAACTCTTCTATGTGAAGGAACCTCTACTTCTACTGGAATCATTGCCTCAGATCCGTATGCCAGTGAAAATGGAGTGTGCCCAGTCGTAGTTTTGTGAGTAGTTCTGTACGCCCATAGTGCTAATGGAAGCTTATCAACCCAACCACCTTTTGCTTTTTCAAGTTGCTTTTTGATAGTTGACTTGATGATCTTGTTAACTGCTTCCACTTGCCCATTTGCCTGCGGATGAGCTACTGCTGAGAAGCTTTTTCGAATTCTGAACCGTTTGCAAAAATCCTGGAATTCTTCACTTTCAAATTGAGTGCCATTGTCGGTGATTATCTTCTGTGGCACACCATATCTGCAAATGATATTCTTCGTTACAAAATTTATCATCTTTTTAGAAGTGATGGTGGCCAAAGGTTCAGCTTCAGCCCACTTGGTGAAATAATCAACGGCAACAATAGCATATTTAATCCCTGATTTGGCGATCGGTAATGGTCCAATTAGGTCTATCCCTCAAATGGCAAATGGCCATGGACTGACCATTTGTGTGAGTTCAGTGGAGGGTGCTCTTGGGATTTTTGCAAATCGTTGGCATTTGTCACATTTCCTGGAAAAAGTTGCAGCATCTCGATTGATATCCGGCCAGAAGTATCCATATCGGAGAATTTTCTTTGCAAGTGCTTGACCACCTGAATGGTCTCCACATTCTCCTCCGTGCACCTCTGTTAAGATTGTCTTGGCTTCTTCCTTAGTTACACATCGGAGTAGTGGGGTTGAAAATCCCCGCCTGTATAATCGGCCATCTTGAATTATATACCTCGATGCTTTTCTTAATAATTTTCGACGTTCCTTAGAACTCTCTGGCAGGGAACCACTGAGTAAGTATTCTTTGATTGGAGTCATCCATGATTCATGCTCTTGAGACGTAGTCATAATCCAATCAACATCCATTTCATCAATGCTCGGAGCTGACAGAACTTCTACAGGAACTAATCCTAGTAATTGAGCTTCTCCGGAACTTGAGTACTTTGCTAAAGAATCCGCCTTCATATTTTCCTCTCGGGGTATGTGGCTTATTGAGTAGTGATCTAAATCATTGAGGAGTTCGGAAGTTTTTGTCAAATATGCAGGCAAATTTCCTCCTTTGGCTTGAAATTCTTTCTTCACCTGGCAAACAATGAGCTGAGAATCGCTGAAAATCTATATCACTTTGATATTTAATTCCTTGGCGATTTTCAATCCGGCAATAAGGGCTTCATATTCTGCTTCATTGTTCGTCGAAGGAAATTCCAGTCTCAATGCATAACATAGTGATCGTCCTTCGGGAGTTTCGAGCACAACTCCTGCCCCAGAACAATAATCATTTCTCGAGCCATCAACATACAACTTCCACTGTATCGGAATGCAGTCAGTGGTTTCTTCCTTACTGTCACCTTTGTCAGTGGACTCTGCAATGAAATCTGCTAAAGCTTGTCCGTTAATTGCTCTTCGGGGATGGTAAGTGATGTCATATTGGCCGAGTTCTATGTTCCACTTCAAGAGACGACTCGAAGTTTTAGGACGATACAGGACTTGCTTCAAAGGCTGATCAGTCAGGACCTTGATAGGATGAGATTGAAAATAGGGCCTCAACTTTCTGGAAGCGATTAGCAGACAATAAGCAAGTTTTTCTATCTTTGAATAATTCATTTCAGCCCCAGCGAACCGTTTGCTGATGTAGTAAACCGGACGTTGTATTTTCATATCTTCTCGTACGAGTGCTGCACTTAAAGCATGGGATGAAATTGCCAAATAGATGAAGAGGTCTTCACCATCACTAGGCTTGGAGAGGACCGGAGGAGTTCTCATATGATGAATCAGTTGATCGAAAGCATTCTGACATTCAGGAGTCCATTCGAAATTTTTCTTTCCTTTCTTTAGAGCATCAAAGAAGGGAATGCATTTGTCTGTGGCCTTGGAAATGAAGCGACTAAGAGCGGCAACCTTTCCATTGAGACTTTGTAGTTCTTTCTTTGTTCTAGGGGCTTTAACTTCTCTTAGAGCTGTGATTTGAGCAGGATTGGCCTCGATGCCCCTAGCGCTTACGATGAAACCCAGGAATTTTCCAGACTCTACTCCGAATGAACATTTCAATGGATTGAGCTTCATTCCGTACTTCCGAAGAATTGAGAACATTTCTGCCAGGTGATCCATGTGGTCTACTGCTTTCTTTGACTTTACTAACATATCATCAACATAGACTTCCATCGTTTTGCCAATCTGAGGCTTGAACATAGCGTTGACAAGTCTTTGGTATGTTGCCCCAGCATTCTTTAACCCGAATGGCATGACTTTGTAACAGTAGAGTCCCACATCTGTAATAAAGCTTGTGTCCTCCTGATATGGTTCATTCATCATAATCTGATTGTATCCGGAATAGGCATCCATAAAAGATAACAACTCATGTCCAACCGTCCCATCTACTAGTTGATCGATTCTAGGCAACGGGAAGCAGTCTTTGGGGCAAGCTTTGTTCAGATCTAAGAAATCAATGCATACTCTCCACTTTCCATTTGCCTTCTTAACCAGTACTGGATTTGAAACCCAATTTGGATAAGTGGATTCTTTGATGAAATTATTCTCTAAGAGACGATCTACCTCTTCTTTTAAAGCTGCTGACCTTTCTGGACCTTGAGTTCTTCTTTTCTGTTTTACTGGTGTGAATTTCGGATCGACATTCAGGGTGTGAACAGCAATTGTTGGAGAGATTCCGCACATATCAGCATGACACCAAGCGAACACATCTAGATTGGCTTTCAAGAATGATATCAGTGTGTTTTGAACTGTTATACTTAGCTGTGAACCCACATTGAGTACTTTATTTGGGTCTTTCGGGTCTACAGATACTGGTACCGTTACCTCCACGGGTACCACTCTATTCTCCCCTGTACTGGCTTTCCTGGGATCCATTTCTTTTCTTGCATTGCTGTGTTCACCAGTACAGGGGCCGCTCCGTAGTTGCTACAGGGTTGGTTCCTTGATGCGGAGCGGAGCTGCCGCATCTTTCCCCATTTCTTTTCTCCTGGCCTCTCGGAGTTCTACAAGATAACATTCTCGTCCTGCGTTTTGATCTCCTTTAATAACAGCAATCCCATTATCAGTAGGAAATTTCATTGTTAAGCACCAAGGAGCGAGGACGGCCCTGAAAGCAGCAAGAGTAGGCCGGCCCAAGAAAGCGTTATAGGCGGAGAATCCATCCACAATTACAAAAGTTTGCTTCCGAACCAATTTCTTGTGTCCTTCGCCCATTTCAACAAACAAGTCCACTGTTCCAATCGGCTGTTTCAGCTCTCCTGTAAATCCGGCAATCTTGTGTGAAGAAGCATGTACATCAGTCATCGGAATTTTCATTTGGTCAAATGTCCTTTTAAAGAGGATGTTGCATGAGGCACCACTATCAACTAACACTCTTCTGACAATAGCCGGCCCAATACCGACAGAGACAACCAAAGGGTCCTCAGTAGGAGCTTCCACATTAACAGAATCCCTGACTCTGAACATAATATCATCATGGAAAGTCTTTTGCTGCTTTAGAGGTGAAGCATCTTCCAGGATTAAGACACTTTCTTCGGTTGGTGCATACTTCAAAGCTTTTGCATACCTTTCCATTTCACCCCAACTCCTGCCAGCCGGGTGAGGTCCCCCTGTGATCACATTAATAATAGGTCTTTCCTTTCCAGCAGGCCTCTCTCCTGAATTAGATGAATTAGTTGGAGGTAACTGCCCTTGGCTGGATGAAGATGGGTCCTTTCTATTCCTCTTGACGTACTGCTGCAACTTATTCTCTCTTAGCAATTCTTCAATCAGACTTTTCAAATGGCGGCACTCATTGGTATCATGCCCTGGTTGGTTGTGAAACTTGCAAAATCTTCCGCTTTGAACAGCATTCTTCCCAACTTTCACGGCCGGTGGTTTTGGAAATTCAACAGCATCCTTCGTGGCGATGAAGATATTTTCCGGGGTATCGGTCAGAGGAGTAAAGTCTGAGGGTTTAAGGAAACGGGGCTTTTTGAAGTCTTTCTGCCTTTTCCCACCATTACTTTCTCTTTTTTGATCTGCCGGTTCTTTCTTGCTTTGAACGGTAGCATTATTTTCCACCCCCGTTGTCACAACTTTAGCTGGTGCGGAAAGATTCTCTAAGCGTATAAATTCGTCAGCCTTTTTGTAGAATTTCTCGAGCGAATTTGGCTCCTTCATCTTCAGCCATTTTCCAAATTCGCTCGATTTGTCGATAGCACGCATCAAGTAGGTCAAGATCATTCGTGGCTCTGCGTTATCGACTTCTGCCAGAGCTAGGTTGAAGCGGTTCAAGAATGACTTAATAGGCTCTTCTGGATTTTGTTCAAGACTGGACAGTGACATTATATCTTTTGCCTTTGAAGCGTATAGCCTGAATTGCTCTTTGAATTTTCGGGTGAGATCGGAAAACTGATCTACAGATCGGACTGGAAGCTTGGTAAACCAGAGAAGCGCCACTCCTTCTAAATAAACTGGGAAATATCGGCACTTTATCTCGTCGGTTGCTCTTGCGCCGGTCATATGCCAGTCGTATTTATACAAGAACTGATTTGGATCACTTGTCCCCCGATAAGCAGGAATAGTGGGGGGAACAAACTTTCTAGGAAATTCAGCTTTCAGAATCTTCTCGGTAAACAGAGTTCTACTTGGTGCGAATCCCCATTCGCTTTCGTCTCCATCTCTTTGCATGCTCTCTTTCATTATTTGCTTGATCATACCAGAGAGATATTCCTCATTGTTCAGAGATTTCGCAGAGTAGACCTCAGCCATCTTTTCGGGAGTTTGTCCAGGTAAATGCTCATGAAGAACTGGTGACGGCCTGGATCCTTCGGCCTGGAGGGGTGCCCCTTCGGCAGCACCTGATCCCCCGTGAGGAATATTTCTTCACTCGGAATTGGGAGCAGCATTAGCAAAGTTTCCCTCATTATTTACTGGTCTTTGACTCGTACCAAATAGAGCATTCAGCCTTTCCATCATCAGGTTATTCTGAGTTTCAATCTGCTGGTACAGTCCGGATACAGCAGCATCTAACTCCTGTCGCGTAACACCGACGCTTGGAGCTGCCTAATTTGGAGAGAGAGCAGTGGCAGTATTGTCACGGTCATCGTCAGTTCTGACAGACTTTCGTTTCCTTCCAGGAGCCATTATGTCTGATAAACTTCTGGTTTTGTGGGAAATTCTTTCAGCAAACTTCTGAGAAGCAATGGTGAGTGGTAGCCTGAGTTGGATTCTCAGCGAAAGCACCAAAATGTTAACGTTAAAATATGAACGATAACACCCGGTGTGTGTAATAAGATCGTGAAAGCACCACCCGTGTGACGGGAACAGAAATTAAGCAGGAAAAATAGCAGAAATGCAGTAAATGAACAACAGATTTATAGTGGTTCGGCCCGTAATTGAGCCTACGTCCACTTTATAGTCTCTTATTGCTGATTCGGTAACAATTTGATACAAATCTCTTCAGGAAACAGTACAATTCGATCACAAGAAACAATCTAGACTACTAGCCCAATCTTCGACGGTGAAACTCGATGAATCCATGTCGGATGTGAGGAATTTCTCTCGAAGCTTGTTGTAGTGTCGCGAATGCTTGGAGGATCCTTGATTACTGAATGAATGAAGAGTTCGACGGAGTAACAGCGCTGTAGAAATGATTTGCCAAAAGTCCCCCTCATGTTGGAAGTGATGTCCTATTTATAGAAGCTGATTTCTGGGCAGGAAATTTGCCTAAGTCTTAGGTCGCGCACGACCTTAGTTAAGTCGTTGGTCGCGAGCGACCTAAGCTAGGTCGCTGTCCCCTTGCGGCTTCAGGAGTTAGCTAGTAAAACTGTACTTGGCTTCATTTGATCAAGTAATAGGTCGCACGCGAGTTACAGAATAGCTGTGGGAGCTCTAGGTCGTAGGGCGCTGGACCTGCTTTAATAGTTAGGTCGCTAACCTCTTTAGGTCGTCAAGTCCCTTAGGTCGCTAACTACCTTAGGTTGTTAAGTCCTTTAGGTCGCTAGCTACCTTAGGTCGTTGAGTTCCATAGGTCGCAATCCTTTCTGCTGCAAGGTCGCAAGGCCTTCTGGATCTTAGGTCGCGAAGCTTTCCTGTTGCCTTAGGTCGCAAGGTCTTCTGCAGCCTTAGGTCGCAAACCCTTTTGGATCTTAGGTCGCGAAGAAGTTAGGTCGCTAACTTCTTATCTTGATAAGTCGTGGACTTTCTCAGTTAGATCGCTATGTAGTTAGGTCGTAGGTTTTTCTTAGGTCGCAAGCTCCTTTAGGTCGCAGAGCCTCTTAAGTCGTAGCCTTTCCTTAGGTCGCAACATTCTTAGGTCGCAGCTTTCTTAGGTCGTAGAGTTTTAGGTCGCTGAAATAAAGGAGTTAACAGGGAGGTTAATAGACGGACCCCATATACTAAAATACATACACATCAAAATGAGTATAGTCCCTCATTATAACTTTTAATATACATAGATTTTATCTTATGCCTGAAACTGACTGAAACAATGTTTCAGTTGTAATAAATATAACTAATGGCTAAAATACAGTTAATTGATAATGGTTAGTAGAAAACATGGACTATAATCATAAGCATAGAAAAGCATTACTTACCAATGAAAATATTTTTATGTTTATGTCCATCATCAAACCAATATAACAACACAAGCGAATATAAAAACAAATACAAACACGAAATAATTATAACCAACCTTCTTCGTTAAAATCCTACTTTAATTTTTACAATTTAATGAATACAGTAAAGACAAACCAAACATGAACCAACAATTTAAGATGAGAACAGACTCATAAGTATATATGAAAATGCATCTTTCATGCTTCAAGAATAACTTTTGGTTTCAAGTAGGTGACTAAAAGATACTAAAAAAATTTAGAATCCAATATCATCAGATACCAATGATTGATGCAAATAAGAGTACATATAAATCGTAATACATAACAATCTCAAAACAAATCCCCATATTTGATTGGTCATTATGAGGTAAATTAAAAATAAAAATTAGGTTTGCCTTGGATGGGATAACTACGAGCAAACGAAAGGACGAGTGTGGACCGATGGCAGTGGAGTGGGGCTGAGTCGCGGCAATGGCAGAGGAGCAGACATCAGAAACGAAGATGATGGTTACTCGCGAGACCTATTGTGGCGGCGGGAGGGGAATTGAAAGTAGTTTTACGAAGAAGTAGGAGGAAATGAAAGAGGGTGCTGCAGTAGCGGTAGATGAAAATAAGGGATTTGGAGGCCTTAAAAATACTTAGAGCCCGCTCCCAACTTTTATTATTATGCAGCGGGTTTGCTTATTAATTTTATGATTTACAAAGGTAATACCACGGTAAGACAGCATTTTACATTAAAAATCTAGAGATGTCAAAAACCATTTTTCTTGCAGTGGAACTCCTTAAAACAAGTTTGAAACTTGTATTTAAAATATGCCATTAAAAGTAGTCATTTTTAAACAAAACTTGACTTTTGAAACAAAACAGTAAATTTAAATCTCTTGTTAAATAACTAAATAAATTCTTAAAAATATATTTAAAACTTCAAACTCCATTTTAAAAACTTACATAACCTTTATAAAACACATGTTAACGTAAAAATCGACGCTAACACCCCGGTGTGAGTATTAGTAATGTGAAAGCACCAACCGTTGGTACGGGAACTAGAAACAAGTAGAAAATAACAGAAAAGTAAAGATACAGCAGTTTTATAGTGGTTCGGCTTAATATTCAGCCTACGTCCACTTTAATCTTCTTTATTGCTGATTCGGTTACAACTCTTTTACAATACACTTCAATTACAATGTGATTTCAACACACTTGAGAAGAGTCGCTAGAACTTTGATGTGAGAGAGCCCTATGAATTCATGTCAGATGTGTTAGATCTTCTCTTGAAGTTCATTGAAGCGTCTTCAGTGTTTGAAGTGTCGGATGAGTAGAGAAAACAGCAAAGTATCGGCGCTTCAGAGAATGAGCCAAAAGTCCCCATTTTTAAGTTGGAGTTGGTGCTATATTTATAGGTGAATTCTGGACAGGTGTTAGGTCGTGGACGACCTAAGATAGGTCGTAGGTCGCCAGCGACCTAAGGAGCACGGGATACGACTTAGTGATTTTGCACTGAATCATCTGATGGAAGTTCACAAGTCATAGGTCGTGAACGGTTTAAAATAGATCGTAGGTCGAGAGCGACCTAAGAGGCAAGGTTTGCGGCTTAACAGGGTGCATTTGATCTGCCTGAATGAAGTGGTATGTTGTAGGTCGTGAGCGACCTAAGGAGTAGTTGCTGAAGCTTTTAGGTCGTTGAACTGTTCCATCTTTAGGTCGCTTGGCTGCTTTGTGATGTTAGGTCGCTTTAGCCTTTAGGTCGTTAGGTTTCTCTGTGATGTTAGGTCGCTTGAGGATTTAGGTCGCTAGGTCGCTTGAGGATTTAGGTCGCTAGGTCGCTTGAGGATTTAGGTCGCTAGATCGTTGGAGAAGTTAGGTTGCTAGGTCGCTGAGTGTTAGGTCGCAAAGTTTTAGGTCGCTCCAAAAAGAGGAGTTAACACTTGCCCCTCAAAGTACAGGCCTATGTCATAGGTCGTGTGCTTCGATCTAATTCTACTAGGTCGTGGGCGACCTAAAACCTGTGCTAACTCGCATGCCTATTCGCCTTCTTCTCATTGCCTTATATAAACCGTTAGGTCGTTTCTTCCTCCTTACCTAACTGCTCCGATTTCCCGCTCTGCCATTGACGAATCTTCGAGCTTCCAAGGGCGAATTCAACCCATTTAGTCGTCGATTCATCTTTTTCAACATATTACGTAAGTGAATTCAATCTCTATCCAACCATAATCGCCGCCAAATTGTGAATCCATGTTTTCCGACCCAAGTCAAAATCCATGTGTAGTGTGCTACATTTTGAGTGATGTTGCGATTGACTTTTGATCGCTGTTTGCTATGTTATTGTTGTGATTCATGAAAGCACAGCAGTGCGTTGAATTTATGATGGATCAGAGGTGTTTGGAATCGATTTTCGGGCGATTTGGTGGTATGTAGAGATGATGAATTTCACGAAGAGGATGATGGATTTCTTTGTATTGGCGATAATGGGTTATCGGGTTAACAGTTAATGAGATAGGGAGCCGTTGAGTGGAGAAGAAGTCAGCGATTTAACAGATCTGAGCGACTTAAAAACCTGGCCGACCTAACGAACCAACTGACCTAAGAACTCTTGCGACCTAAGTTTAGGTCGCACTGGGATTCGAACGACCTATGACTTAGCAGCTTGGACGTGAATTGCACGACCTAACTTTTTTGCGAGCTAACCTGCTCTGAGCGACTTAACAAATTAACGACCTAATTTTTTGCGGCATGGGCTTTAGGTCGCGGTCGGGTTAGGACTTAGACAAATTTGCATTGCCTCGATCTGAAGTTTCAAGCCTTGAACCCTTTGACTTGTACAGTGCGACCTAAGGAAGCTCAATCTATGCTAGGTCGCTGAACGACCTAAGAGATGAGCAGAATTGAAACACTTGTACAATTTGAAAGAGCTTGTTTGAATTTGAACTTTGTTGAACTTCTTTACAGATTAAATCAACTTTAGTGCTAATAACCTGTTAAAACATAACATTTGCAGAAAACTAGGGCGAATATACTGCCATTGATTGCCCACATCGAATGACAGATTAGTCGATAAAGAATAATCAACTTAAATGAACTTTGTGAATGAAATGCTGTGAATCAACAAATTCAAGTGAAGTATTAAAGCAAAGCTAAAATAATCAACTAAAGCTGATCTGTTTGGATCAACACTGTACTTGGACTTAAAATAACAAGCCCTGAAATTTTATAATCGACACATGTCAACTAATTTGATTCCAGTCATATTTGCTTATTATTTTTCTAGTTTTGCACAACACTTCACACTTTTAGGAAATGTGCACCTTCATATTTGAATGTCCAGTTCCTTGTGTAGAATGACTTCTCAACAAGAAGAAACAGGACCAGCTGGAGAAGCCTTTCCAATTGCTAATCCATTGATTGATCCTCCGGAAAGAACCTCAACCACTTTAACATATAAAGTTTTCCGCCAACTGTGCATTCAGTTCGGCATAGCTGAAACGGATGTCATACTCCCTGGGAAAAGCGACACTGCTGATATACCACCTTCTGGTTTCGTCGCAGTCAATCGGAAAATGTGCATGAGTGGGGCTATCCCTCCTTTCAATGACTTTCTTCAGCAACTTTTTCTCCGACTGGCTATCTCCCCCTTCCAGCTACACCCCAATGGTTATGCCATCCTGATGGGGTTATGTGTGCTATTCAGGAGGACGCTCGACCGTCTTCCGAGCTTTGACGAAATATGTTATTTATGCTCATTTGCTAAAAACAAAGACCATCCTTCCATCACACTTGTGAGAAGTGCCAGGAACCGTAAACTGATCATCGGCCTTCCTGAGAGCGCTCATGGGTTTCTGAGTCAATTTTTCTTCGTTCGCTGTCCTCCAGGATTTTACGCTGTCTGGAGAGAAGGAAGTAAGATTATTTACCTTTACTCCTTCTATTTTCTGAGCTTTTCGAAGTCCGAATTGCCAAGTGCTAACTTCACCCTTACTTTTCAGCGCTTCCTCCTCCTTCTAGAGAACCTGGCCATAAGCCAACTTTTGAGAGGCTTATGGCTGTGCCGATCGAGGAGAGAAGCATCAAATTTCTATTGAAAGACGAATTTCTACACCAGTTCGGACTTCTTCACTCTTCCCGTTCTACTCAGCCTCATGAAGTTCCTGATTCTCCAGCAAAGACATCAGATGCCTCAGCTCTTGTCGAAGAACTTACACCGAAAGAACCTACCACTGAGGCTTCACTGGTGAAGTGTTCTACTTCTATTGACGTTGCGGGGTCGTCCGGCAAATTTGCACTTCCTCCGGTTATTGAGGAAGAAAAAACTCCTCATCATTCCGAAAAGGCGGCTGATGTAGAAGTTGAAAAAGAAAGTTCTGCCGGGCACGACGGCGATGACACTTTTGAGGGGTTGAGCGATCTGATGATAACTTTACAGGAGCTTTTTAAAGATGACGTTTCAAAAGCTATGTCTCCTGTAGTTGAGGCGACCTCTACCTTACAACAGATTTCAACACCCGCTGTACAAGTCATTACCACCTCTATACCAAAGAGTGGTTTGTAGTTTGACGTGCGTAGCTTGCACATCACACACACTTAGGATTTTTTGCGATTAAATGCACTCGGCTTCTTTTCTTTGAAGATCTTTAAGACTTGTCTTTTTTATTTTCAGATTCTCCAATGGGGCGAAGCAGTTCGTATTATGACGACTTCCGTCGCTATGGAGGGCGCGACACTTATGATTACAGGCGCTATCTCTCTGCCTGCCAGGAAACCGATGAAGAAAGAGCCGCTAGAAAAGCTCGTGAAAGGCGGGACTACGAGGAGTGCCACAGGAGAGGAGACGAACGACATGACTCATCCTAGAGAGATGATGACTCTCATAAGAGAAAATCTTATGATGATAAAGGGAAGAGTCACGTTGTCAGTGATCCGAGCAAACGGCCCAAGCTTAGTGACGCGTCTGCTATTTCCGACAAGCCTGTTGCTTCTATTCCCCTTGACATCCCCTCCAGTTCTCCTGCTCTTGAGAGGACTGACATTCAGACAATTATCAACAGGCCTCAGTATCAAGTAAAGGATGCTCCACCCACACTTCAAAACCGATTCCCAAATTGGTGTTTAAAAGGAGTGCGTTTCGACTTAGACTTGGTACCGATTGATAAGAAAGCTATGTTAAGAAACCTTGATGCTGTCAAACTTGATATCGAGAGGATGTCTGGCTGGCAGAAACTTGTCGACGAGCTTCAAAGAGTTAATCGTATGAACCTCGAAGCCATGTTGACTATGGAGAATGACAAGTCGGAGTGGGATAAAATTTGTAAGCAGCATGATGCAGAAATGACAAGTATCGCTGATGATAACGCGAGACTTGAGTCTGAAGTTGAGAGATTAAAGAATGAGCTCGTCACCTCATCTACTTCTTATACACAAAAGGAAGAGATGCTCCAGAAGCAAGTTCGAGACGCTCATGCTGCTCAGCGAGATGCTAAAGCTAAATATGAGGCACAAGAGAAGATTGTCGAGAGTTACCGTACTGATGTTGCTCGGTTGCGAGAAAAAACCAGCTCTCAGGATGTGGAAATTGAAATGTTAAAAGCTCGACTTCTTAAAGTTGAAAAAGAGCGTGATGAGGCAGTTGCCGGCCAAGTTGCAGCCGAAGAATCTCATGAGGCAACTAAAGCCGCTATCAGCTCTACTCTATTTGATTTTTACTTGCATAGCATCCTGGGTCGTGGTAGCCTCTCGTTTTTGGGCCCTAAATATGAGATTACACTGGCCGAAGTTTGGGAGGCCGTACTTGATATGTTCGGAGGCGCTGGCTATGCAGAAGCAGATCTTGAGGTGCTTTATCTTGATGATGAAGCACGTACTGCACTGGCCAAGGGAAAGGAGCAGCTTACCAGGGAGCGAGCCGAAGTGGCAGGAGAAGAGCATTTGGAGAAAGCGTCTTTAACCGACCTTGTTCATCTTCCGGCTTCGGTCGACCCTGATATTATTGGCTCTAGTTCTTATTCTCCACCTCCTGCAAAAGCCGAAGTTAAGACTGCCATTACCGAGCCTCCCACTGCTCAAGTCGAAGAGAAGACCCAGGATGATGTTGAAGCCGAAAACTTTGAAATCGTCACGATTAAGCCAACTTCTCCAGGTAACTCCAAGTCTGATCTAGCTCAAGTAGACTACTCATTCAATTCTACTGAGCTCGATGAATTTCTCGCTTATTACTTAAGTCCCGATGATCCAATATCTTCCCTTTTTTTGGAGAATACTGATTTTAACTTCTTTTCTTCTGTAGCGGAAGTACCGAGAGCTGCACAAACTTCTCCTTCTCCAGTTGTCGTTCCTCCTTCTTCTCAAGTTACTCCTCCTTCTGCTTCTCAACCAGGATCGCAAGAAGAAAAAATAGAAGCTCTTAAAGACTTGGACGATCCGGTTGCTTCGCAAGAACAGCATGGGGAAGAATTTGAGGAGGGTGAGAAGACCCCGAAGC
Organism: Allium fistulosum; assembly: GCA_030737815.1. Taxonomy (NCBI): domain Eukaryota; kingdom Viridiplantae; phylum Streptophyta; class Magnoliopsida; order Asparagales; family Amaryllidaceae; genus Allium; species Allium fistulosum. The sequence continues at coordinate 55,747,429 of CM060903.1, forward strand.
AATCTTATGATGACACAAAGCTATCTACTTTGATTACTCCGGGAAGTGAGTCTTCTTCGAAGAAGAAAGGGAAACGCGCAGCTTCGAAGAGGAGGAAGAAGAGTGCTTCTGCTGGTGAAGAAAAAGTGGAAGCAGATCCAGCTGCACCTCCTTCTCCTTCTTCCTCGACCCGTCCATGTCGGCTTCCGAAATTAACCATCAAGCCGGGTAAAGGTTCTAAAGGTAGCGGGAAGAAGGAGTAATGAGCTGGACTTCAGGCTTATTGTTTTGCTTTTTTGCTTTTTTTGCTTTTTTCATGTATTGACAGGAGATTGTGCGGGTACCGACCCCCGTTTGAAACCTGCACATGTACAAAAATTTTCATAGTATGGAATAAAACGATTCTTTTTGCCTGTACAAATTTCTGTCTGTATTTAAGAATGCATTTATTCCTTGTTTTTGCACAAGTTTCTTCATGTACTTTGTATGATACTGCAGTGAGCTTGTGGTATGATGTTTGAGCATTGTTTTTATTAATATGGCCATACGCCCCCGTACCAGGGCTTACTGCAATATTCTGAAAAGACTTGTATTCTGATTTTTAGAGGATAATTCTTCCATTTTGAGGAAATATTATCCTACTTTTAATAGAGTATGCCTTGTAGCGGAGAAATTTTTTATTTCTCCCTCTTTCTTTTTAAAAGAGCACTTCAACTTTCGGGGATGATTACTTTTACTTGTTGAAAAGTGGGTTCCCCTACGCAGTAAAGCGGGCTTTTGAAGAATGCTTTGACCTATTTATCAGAAAGTTGTATTTCATTGTTAAATGAGTCCACGGGACAGACATCAGCTGTTTTACCGGATATTTGTTTGTACAAATAATCATAAGTATTTAGCTGCGGCCTGGAACCTTCTTTTTGAGAAGACACCCCTTTAGTGGTTCCATCAACGAAATTTTTTGGATGTGCCTTGTGGGAGGGCTTTGGTTTGGCACTTCGACTTGGTGAAGTGTGCCTCCGAAGCAATTTTTGCCTACGAGGAGGTCTTCGTTTATGTGCCTCCGGAGAGGGCTTGTGCCTCTGAAGCAATTTTTTGCCTACGAAGAGGTCTTCGTTTGATATTTGGACTCTAAGGAGTAGCTTGGACTTCGAAGAGTAGCATTTGGACTCTGAAGAGTAGCTTGGACTCCGAAGAGTAGCATTTGGACTCCGAGGAGTAGCATGGACCCCGAAGAGTAGCATTTGGACTCCGTGGAGTAGCATGGACTCCGAAGAGTAGCATTTGGACTCTGAGGAGTAGCTTGGACTCCGAAGAGTAGCATTTGGACTCTGAAGAGTAGCATGGACCCCAAAGAGTAGCATTTGGACTCCGTGGAGTAGCATGGACTTCGTGGAGTAGCATTTGGACTCTGAGGAGTAGCATGGACCCCAAAGAGTAGCATTTGGACTCTGAGGAGTAGCATGGACCCCAAAGAGTAGCATTTGGACTCCGTGGAGCAGCATGGACACCGTGGAGTAGCATTTGGACTATGAGGAGTAGCATGGACCCCAAAGAGTAGCATTTGTACTCCGTGGAGTAGCATGGACTCCGTGGAGTAGCATTTGGACTCTGAGGAGTAGCATGGACCCCAAAGAGTAGCATTTGGACTCCGTGGAGTAGCATGGACTCCGTGGAGTAGCATTGTGCCTCCGGAGAGGTCTTGTGCCTCCGAAGATGTCTTTGTTGGTCTCCGAAGAGAAGCATTTGTTGTTTGTGTCCTTCAACCATCTGCTTCTTAGCGATTCCTCATTATCACTTCAAGTACATGTCCCACTCTTTTGCAAGTTATTTGCTTTTGGCCAGAGAAGCATACTTTATCGTCGAGTGAATCCACGGGGCAGACGCTAGCTACTTTACCGGATGTTCGTTTGCACAAACGATCGCGATTGTTTAGCAAAGGTCTGGAACCTTCTTGTTAAGAAGGTGCCCGCTTTGGTGGAACCATCAACTGTTTGTGAATAGCACTTCTCTGGTAGGGATTGAATTTTGGAATTTTGTTGGCTTGTCATTTGTCTACCGAGTGATTTATTGGAGTCGTTTGGCTTCGTGATGTGTTGAATAGGTAAGCTTTGCTTTGATAGCCTGCAATATTAAATCGACATTTTAGCAACATTTTTTAATATATTTGCATGTCGGAATGATACAGGCATCTTATAGTATTAAAGAACACAAGATTTATAGTCCTTTATTATTAATTTGCACTGATTCCTCAGTGGATTACAATACAAGAGTTATACATCCATCATCATTCTACAAATTTAAGTAATGGTTTTAAGTAAAATATGGATGCGGGCGATTGTTGTTTCAGAATCTCGGGGTTGGCTCCTTTTTCCGCTGGATTTAAAGCTTTGGATTCATATGACAGACAGAATGAGAAATGCCCAGTCGTAGTTTTGTGGGTAGTTGGCAGCACTTTGATTAACTTCATTTCAAAGTGTAAGCATATCTCTCCAACTCGTCCCGACTTCTGCCTGCTGGGTAAGGACCCCCTGTAAACATATTAATGAAAAGCTTTTCGGATTCCTGCACTGTAGTTTTGTTGCCTGAGCTGGATTGATGGGCAGAAAGTTGTTGCCCCTGAGTGGATGAGGTTGGGTCGACTCTGTTTTTCTTCACATATTGTTGCAGTTTGTTCTGCTTCAATAACTCTTCAATTACATTCTTTAACTAGCGACATTGGTTAGTGTCATGGCCAGGTTGATTGTGAAATCGACAGAATCTCCCATTGTTCATTGCACCTCTCCCAATGTCAGGTGGTTTCGGATACTCAACGGCATCTTTCGTTGCGAAGAAGATATTTTCCGGTGTATCAATTAAGGGAGTAAAATCTGAAGGATTAAAGCGGCGAGGTTTCTTCTCATTCCCCTTCTTTCTTCCTTCATCATTTTCCCTTTTCTGGTTTCCAGATTCTCTTTTGTTAGCAGCTACATCGTTATTTTTTATTTCGGCAACAACTACTTTTGCTGGCACAGCAAGGCTTTCTAAGCGCATGAATTCGTCGGCCTTTTTATAAAACTTCTCAAGTGAATTTGGTTCCTTCATTTTTAACCATTTACCGAATTCACTCGATTTGTCGATGGCTCGCATCAAGTAAGTCAGGATCATACGGGGTTCCACGTTATCCACTTCGGCTAAGGCTATATTGAAACGGCTCAAGAAAGATTTGATTGATTCTCCGGGAACTTGTTCAAGACTGGACAGTGACATTATATCCTTAGCTTTTGAAGCATATAATCTGAACTGATCTTTGAACTTTCGCATTAAGTCGGAGAATTGATCTACGGACCGGACTGGTAGCTTTGTGAACCAAAGTAGAGCCACCCCCTCTAAGTACACTGGAAAGTATCGGCACTTAATCTCATCGGATGCTCTTGCACCGGTCATATGCCAGTCGTACTTATATAGGAAATGATTAGGGTCACTTGTCCCCCTATAGGCCGGGATAGTAGGAGGTACAAATTTCCTTGGAAATTCTGCTTTCAGGATCCTTTCAGTAAACGGAGTTTTGCTTGGAGCAAATCCCCAGTCGCTCTCATTTTCTTCCCTTTGCATGCTCTCTTTCATGATTCGGCGAACCATCACAGATAGGTATTCCTCATTGTTCAAAGGCATCGCTGGGTAGACGTCAGCTCTCCTTTCGGAAGTTTGCCTGGGCAAATGTTCGCGAAAAGTTGGCTACGGCCTTGAACCTTCAGCTTGGAAAGGTTGCGTTTCGGCGGTGCCAGTTGCTCTTTGAGGAATACCCCTCTCTTGGGGATTATGGGCATCTTCAGCAAAGGTTGTTTCATTGTTTTCTGGTTGTCGATTTGCCCCAAGCATAGCATTTAATTTGTCCATCATCAAAGCGTTTTGAGCTTCAATTTGTTGGTATAATCCAAACACTGCATCATCTAATTCAGCCCTTGTGACTCCAATGATAGAAGTTGCCTGGTTTGCTGTTGGGGAAGCGGAGGTCCCCTCATGAGCATTTACGGATCTGGTAGATCTACCCTTTCTTTCAGGAGCCATGATTTCAGATAAACTTCTGGTTTTTAAGGAGATTCTTTCAACCAATCTTTGCGAAGAAATGGTGAGATCCACCTGAGTTCGATGTTCTCAGTGAAAGCACCAAAATGTTAACGTAATAATCGACGCTAACACCCCGGTGTGAGTATTAGTAATGTGAAAGCACCACCCGTTGGTATGGGAACTAGAAACAAGTAGAAAATAACAGAAAAGTAAAGATACAGCAGTTTTATAGTGGTTCGGCTTAATATTCAGCCTACGTCCACTTTAATCTTCTTTATTGCTGATTCGGTTACAACTCTTTTACAATACACTTCAATTACAATGTGATTTCAACACACTTGAGAAGAGTCGCTAGAACTTTGATGTGAGAGAGCCCTATGAATTCATGTCAGATGTGTTAGATCTTCTCTTGAAGTTCATTGAAGCGTCTTCAGTGTTTGAAGTGTCGGATGAGTAGAGAAAACAGCAGAGTGTTAACTCCTCTTTTTGGAGCGACCTAAAACTTTGCGACCTAACACTCAGCGACCTAGCAACCTAACTCCTCCAACGATCTAGCGACCTAAATCCTCAAGCGACCTAGCGACCTAAATCCTCAAGCGACCTAGCGACCTAAATCCTCAAGCGACCTAACGACCTAAAGGCTAAAGTGACCTAACATCACAGAGAAACCTAACGACCTAAAGGCTAAAGCGACCTAACATCACAAAGCAGCCAAACGACCTAAAGATGGAACAATTCAACGACCTAAAAGCTTCAGCAACTACTCCTTAGGTCTCTCACGACCTACAACATACCACTTCATTCATGCAGATCAAATGCACCCTGTTAAGCCGCAAACCTTGCCTCTTAGGTCGCTCGCGACCTACGATCTATTTTAAACCTTTCACGACCTATGACTTGTGAACTTCCATCAGATGATTCAGTGCACAATCACTAAGTCGTAGCCCGTGCTCCTTAGGTCGCTGGCGACCTACGACCTATCTTAGGTCGTCCACGACCTAACACCTGTCCAGAATTCACCTATAAATACAGCACCAACTCCAACTTAAAAAGGGGTACTTTTGGCTCATTCTCTGAAGCGCCGATACTCTGCTGTTTTCTCTACTCATCCGACACTTCAAACACTGAAGACGCTTCAATGAACTTCAAGAGAAGATCTAACACATCTGACATGAATTCATAGGGCTCTCTCACATCAAAGTTCTAGCGACTCTTCTCAAGTGTGTTGAAATCACATTGTAATTGAAGTGTATTGTAAAAGAGTTGTAACCGAATCAGCAATAAAGAAGATTAAAATGGACGTAGGCTGAATATTAAGCCGAACCACTATAAAACTGCTGTATCTTTACTTTTCTGTTATTTTCTACTTGTTTCTAGTTCCCGTACCAACGGGTGGTGCTTTCACATTACTAATACTCACACCGGGGTGTTAGCGTCGATTTTTACGTTAACAACACATTTGAAAGATAATTTACAAAATAACTAAATAACCTTTCTACCTTATTAAAAACATATATCTTTAAATTGCATCTACAACGGCTATCGTACATGGATCATAACTTTTAAAACTTTGTTTAGTAAATCAAATAGCTTTTAAACTCTATTTTCTTCTATATGTAAACCACTTAATACCTTTGCAAAAAGGTTTGAAAGCAAAAGCCAAGTTCGGAAAAACATTTCAAAACACTTTGAAAACAAAGTAGTAAACCATTTAAAAGAAAACACGGGATTTCAGCGTCGCATAAAAACAAATCATCAAAGCAAATCAACTATCATAACATCCACTTCATCACATCATACATAGAAAGTAACAGTGTAAAGCTAAATTAACAAGACAAGGAGCCCTTTAGAATCCCTCTACAAAAAATTTATTCATCGAAGTGCTTCCTAAGTGACTTATTCGTTACGAAGACACTTCGACTTTCTTTTGCCTTGCTTTTGTCCCCTACAACACAATAGTTATTAATGTCATCCGCTTCCAAGTAGGAATCAAATCCAAACCAATACATATAAATATTACACACGATGTAAACAACATAAGCCAGCGACTACCAACTTATTACAACATGTCGCACATTTAAAACCAATTCAAGTGAGATATCTCACATTAATCCCAACCAAAACTCTTGCAACTTGCTTCTATTCCTTGCTACCACCAACTAAACATCAACGACATCACAACTCCTTGCTTTTCCCTTGAAACCTCTCTCCTACTCCCCAATTACTCACTGCCCAAGCCTCCAACCATCCTCCTTGCGCACGACCCAAGACCAAGAACCCCCTTATGCCTCCTTTCTTCGAGTTTCGACTTGTTATATGGTTTTGCAATGTTGTTCTAAGAAACACATTTGAGTTCGAGAGGAGAAAGAAGTGTTTTGAATTAAAAAATAATGAAGAAAGAAGAGATAAGAAAAGAGGGATTGGAAGAGAGCAAAAGTTTGGAGAATGAATTAAAGTGAATAAATATAATATAAGGAGGTCCTTGTATAGAAATGGAAAAATGGCAGATTACTTCACTTGCCCTTTGCCAAAAAAACTTAACTACCCCTTCAGAAAATTACTTATGTACTTTTACTTTTCCATACACCTTTCCTTCTTTCTAATGCAAGCGCATGCTTTTATGATGATACTTCATTTCCTTTTTACTAATGCACACAAACTTATGTACCTTGGCTCTTTAGCACTTAAAATAAGAAGGAAAAGTCCACTCTTTACTTTAATACCTTTTAATTGCAATTTAAAAGCACTTAAGGATAGTTATCTTTAATTATCCATTTTTATACTATTTTACACTTTATTAAATGTATATATGTATGTTACAAAAGTGTGCATATGTGTGCAATAATTGCGACAACTTCCGTTCATAAAATGTCGAAAATTCGAAAAAAACGATTTTCGATCACATTTTTAATTTTTCATCGAAAGATTTATTTTTGTAAACAAACTTTCAAAATAAGTTCACAATCATTACTTATTTATCAAAAGAGGGCTATTTGATTATTAAAAACCATTAACTTAATGATTAAAATTTATTAAATATTCTCAAATCAAAGCGATAAAATTATGAACCGTTACATCCTTCTCCCTTAGAAGAATTTCGACCCCGTAATTTCATCACAAACAAATAACCTAGAAACAATCCATTCCAATTCTTAACATTTTCCAAAATGTTAAATGAACAAAAAACTACTAAGAGTTTGTCCAGGTTGACACTCATCGCACAAGAATGATAAACAATCTACTGAGCATACCTTATGCTTAAGGACCATGGGTTATTACTCAATCGGTTATTCGCACTACCTCATGAAAAATCAAAGAGTCGTCTACCTAACTCCTTATAAACCATAAAACATTAAAAGCAAATATACTTAAGCCCGTACGATGTATATAAATCATCTGTATGCAATATCTGATTCGATCACTTACTCAAATACATAAGCTTTTCTTTCGAACTAGTATCGCTCATTCGACTTTCCTAGTGCGGACTTTGATCAGGCTCTTGATTAGGAACAATCATTCTCCTTGGATAGCCATGTACTATGACATAAAACTTTGTATCATATCAAGAACCCTCACCAAATATTCATCGTCAAGAATCAAGTGATAAATCCTTATCCGGATCGGTGTGAATCACCTCAAAGTCATGTACTCGAATCTTGGATCAAGAACCATGAAAAGAAATAATCTACGTATGACTTATGTACTTATTCTTATTGGTTCTCACTTGTACCAATTTCTTTTTCTTCTAAAATTATTTACGAAAACATTTCATAAAAATCAACTTAAGTTTAAACTTGTATAATACCCTACTATATCCTGGGAGTACATACAACTATCAGATTTAATATTTTATCTATTCAAAATTCAAGTATAGGCCCAAAATAAATCTAAGTCTTAAAATTAAGTCGGCCTCCTTGCCCACCTGATCTGGTAAGTAGCAGCAAGAGCAGGATGTTGGTATCCAAACTCAATCCTGGAGTCTACTTTTCCATAGACACCTCTAAGGTAAAGATGTTTATTATCCGGCCCAACAACATCAAATTGTTTATACAACTCAGATTTTATAACAAGAGACACGGTTTTAATAAAAAAAGTTTACTAAAGTCTTCTTATTAAATTTAACCTATTTAAAAACTTATGTTAAATTATATATTCTTTAACCAAGAGTGATATAAATCCATACTAAAAATTCCATTTATCAACGCATTCTTTTGTCAAAATATCCTTTTATTTTGAAACAATTCTCTTTAAAGAATCTTAAGAAATAAATACTCGGTTTTTATTCCAAACCTTTTTGAAATGATACCATATATTTTAATCCATAGAAAATATACATATAGATCAAGTAACACCAAACGATAACAAGGAACTCGGTCCTATCAAATAGTATCATACTTCCCTCTACTAAGAAGGGTAATACTTAAAAGAAGTGCTTACCATACGAGACGTTTGTTGCCCATTTTTAATCACTTTCGAGCCACTCAAACTAGTTATCATAAAAAAATACCTCTATTTCGAATCCCATTTTGAAACCAGACTATATATTTCTAAATAAATAGTTTTAATAAAAATATCGATTACCAACTTGCTTTGGGTTCGTTCGGATTCGAACTTGTTTCGATCGTACAATGATAAAGGGAATAATTTACTAAGTATACTACAACGTCCGCATAAAAAAACATCTGATCATCACTTACAAGATTATTCAAATCACCACAAAACTAATCGAGACTCATTCCCCGAACAGCCCAAAGAAAATGTTCTCAAATTCTCTTTGAAATATTTATACTTACAAATACTTTTAAGTAATACTATTATTACTTATTTTTTTAAAATCAATTGAAACCTTTTTCAAAAACACCGAGATTTAAATTATAAAAGATACTCTTTGTTTTATAAGACACATCTTACAAACCAATTTATATAAAATTAACTTTATTTAATAACTTCTTTTAACAAAGTAATCTTGTTAAACCTACATTATTAATGAATGTCTTATAGTCAAATCATGAAACTGAATTCAAAAGGTGTTCGTATTTAACTCAACAAAACAACAAATGCTCATAAACTGGCCAAGCATAAATAATCAGTCAACAAATGATGATAAATAAATATCATCCTTCCATAACAAACAATCACAACAAAAATAACTATATTTATTTATTGTTTAGAAAATTATTCTTTTATAAATAAAATATAAAATTTAGGTAAAATTATTTCATTTACCCATTTCAACACAATATAAACATTTTTATAGCAATAAAAGATATGTGCTCTCATATATAATACACTCAAACTCATTCTAGGATGTCACTTACCCTATCTCAAATGAGTTTATCCCACCAAGGTCAAGGTTCTTGCTTAACCTTCAGCTCTGATACCAAGTGTAACATTCTCCCTTCTTAGAGGTGACTACAAATGGTAAGCTCGTATCTAATTTTACGGTCAGCCTGTAATGACCCGCCTTTTCGACCCTCGAAAGTTGACACTTAATACATCCACAGTATTCAAATGTCGAGCATCTAAGTGCCGGAAAGGCAAATTATTAGGGTAAAAAGAAAAGGAACAGGGAAAATAGAATCACACGGCGGAACAACAACCTATAATACAACAAAGATGGTAAAAACCATCACTCTAAAATACATGGTATATCAAAGTTAAAAAAACCTCATCAAGCATGACTGTTATAACTTTCTAACCGTACAATTGCTGATAGGTATACATAACAATACATTGAAAAATAAAAAATACTGGCCAATGAATGTCTAGCTCTTATCCATAAGCTTCATGTCCCACCAACGACAACCTAGAAAAATACGGCCAGTCTGATTCGAGCATTATAATAAAATAACATCCAAATTAGTCTAGAAAACTAGCATGAGTAAACTCAAAAAATATGGTGAATATTAAACAATTATGTGAGACCACGCCACTAAACACGAAATGGGTTTTACCTCACAAGAACAACATCCATAGATGAAAGAATGAAACCAAGTCGGAACAAAATCAGACTTGAAAGAATGGACATAAATAATTAAACATCAAGAAGAGCTCCACGTCCTTCTCGTTGCAACTAAGAAAACAATTCAAAGATTTGAATCAAACAAGGAAATGGAATATTTCCAATAATGACTAGGAGGGTGCTTCCCCTTTACCTAAAGTATACCTCTAGACTATATACTTGAGAAGGTCATTTACTCCGTGACTCTCTCGGAAAATGTACAAGCCGAACACTGCCAACCTTACTGAGTATCCAAGTATTTCACATCTCCACGTGCATACAACCAAATCCAATCTATGATAGATGTGAAGATACCCTAATGGGAGCAACCCCACATAGCTTGACGTCCACTCGCTTTCTGGTTTTAGTCATTTCTAGCAAAGAATATCAAAATCGATAGTTGATGAATCAACTATCAGAAACAAACTAGTACTACCCTGAGGAAAACAATAAAGCCAAACAAGATAATGCAGTGTTGTTTCTTTTCTTGACTTGCAACGTTCTTAACTTTAAGAATAGCAAGAGTTTAAATTGCCTAAATGAGCAACAAAATCTTCTTGAATTGATGAACACAAAGAACATAGCAGGATCGATAGTCAATAAATCAACTACCATGAATAAAAAAATGGTAGTATATGCAAAATAATTCTGTTAAAACATTTGACTCGCGCTTGTGCTTGATTGTCACATCACAAATATTTATAAAGCACTTTTTAAAAACATTCTTTAAATATATTTTTAAAAGAACAAATTATAGTTCTTAGTGTATTAAAAAAGGTTAAAAACAAACGTCATTAAAACATCGTTTACTATAAACCCAAAACAATTTATACGTAGCTTTATTTAAACATTGATGTTAAAAGATGTTTTCATTTATAAACTATCATTTATAATTTTTAAATAACATTTATCACCTTAGAAGACAATAAATCAATTTATAATGCTTTTATAAATTTAAAACAATGTTAATCATCCTGAAAGAAAATTGATATGATTATTTTATAAATTTAAAACCACATTAATTATCCGAAGGAAGATTTATTCTTTTATATATATGTTTAAATAACATTAATTATCCCGAAAGAAGATTAATCAAATTTATAATCTTTTTTATGTACTTAAATAACATTAATTATCCCAAAGATCATTAATAAAATTTGCAATCTTTTTATATATTTAAAACAATATTAATTATCCCGAAAGATAATTTATCAAATTTATAATCTTTTTATAAATTTAAAACAACATCAATTATGTTGAAAGATAATAAATCAAATTTATAATCTTTCTATAAATGTAAAACAACATTAATTATCTCAAAAGGTAACTAAAAAATTCATAACTCCTTTTATAAATTTTAAACAGAACTTATCATTTATTTCAAAATTCTCAAAAATACTTGAAAATATAGTTTAAACAACATTCAAAGTGCAAAAACGTGATTAAACATTTATTTTGTAAAAATACAAGCATAAATTCAACATACACAAAGATTTAAGAAGATGATATTTCACAGGTGATGGTATAGCTATAATCACTATAACGACACTTACACAAATCAAACAGTACGTTACAAATATTTCTACCAAATAACAATATAAGCAACATAAGAATATAAGTAACGTAATATTAGCGAGAAACCCCTTAGGGTCTCTTTACAAAAATTCCTGTAATTCACACATATCTTATATATAAAGGAAAGAGGGAATTAGGCACAAGGACAAACTTTGAAAAAAATTTAGGCTGAAGGACACAAAGTTTCATTTTTAGGCTGAAGGACAAACTTTGGAAGAAAATTAGACTGAAGGAAAATGCTAAATATAGTTAGCATTTTGTACAGTGCAAACATTGTACAAAATGCTAATTATAACTAGCATTATATCCAGTTTTACATTGTACAAAATGCTAGTTGTATTAGCATTGTCCTTCAGCCTAATTATCTTTCAAAGTTTGTCCTTCAGCCTAAAAATAAAACTTGTTGTCCTTCAGCCAAAAAATTTATGAAAATTTGTTCTTGTGCCTATTTTCCACTAAAGGAAAACCCTTGGTCAAAGGGATAAATGAAGCCTTTTTGAGATTTTCGAAAATACCTTTTGCATAGTACTCAGAACCTTACAGTAACAAAGGCTCCTTTTGTCGTTTTTACCTCCACGTCTCTATTTCATCCAACCATGTCTACAACTGCACCCAACTTCCCTCCTTATCAGTAACTTTCATTTCACTCCACTCATAATTATTCTTCTCTCCTCAATTATACAATAAAAGTTTCGAAAAGTAGAAAAATCAAAGCAAGAGCGTTAGACCGTCAACCAATGTTACAAAGCTTTGCCACCTCCTTTCCTAAATGTCAATGCTAATCTTCATATTTCGATTTTCGAGCTAATTTTGCGAAGAAGATTGATTGTTTGTCATTTCATAAGGTGAATTGTCATGATTTTGATCATCTTACTATTAAATTTTGACACTAAGTGCATCACTCTGTAGTTGAAGGTATAATTTTCTTAATTTTTTTGAGTAGTAGTTTACTTTTTGTTATATCCAGAATTAAGTAATGCTTAGTCCGTCCATTTTGGAATAATAATAAAGAAAGAGGAGAAGTTTTGCATGAATGTTTATAATGTTGGTTTCTAAATGTAATTACTTTTTTTGCTTGCTGTGTCTAACATCAACGATTTCTGTACTTGGATAGTCAAATAGAGGTATTTGAGACTTTGATGTAATTAAATCATAGTGTAAGAGTTTGATGCTAGGCTATGTACTATGCACCTGTAAACTTCATTATTTTTTGTTCGTTGCAAATATTTTTCTCTTCATATTCTATTCAATTTTGCATCTCACTATTCTTCTTTTTCATAACAAAGATCTCCAGAAGTAGCGTTAGGTCAGCTGTCAAATTAGAACTTTTTTTTTGTCATGTTAAGATTATAAGCAGCTTTATATTTAGACTATACGATAAAGGAAATTGTGATAAAGGTATCTATATGCAAATATTTGATAATACCATATGGCTTAAACGATTTCTTCAGTTTATCAGCATAAAGGCTATTTTCTCACTTTCTGTTGCCATTTGCAACTTACCGCATTCTTTTTTTCCTAGAATAAAGAGCTTTGAAGCTTCCTTGATCTATAGCGACGATGCAAAGTCAAACTTAAACTCATACAAGTTCAAAGCTAAAAAACACTTTTCCTAAGAAGATCGTTGGGATGGACGCGTGAATCAAGATACAAAGAAGTTATTTATACCTAAACGAATTTGTACAGGTTAATTCTTCTCCTACTTCAATTCTTTGGACATATGTGGTATTACAATTGACATGATGATTTGGAATAATCATATTTTGTGTAAAATCACTATGTGCATGATTTGCTATGTTAAATAAGTTCATGAATTATACACATTATTGACTAAAAAGGAAACAATATAAAGATTTGCAACTTATCTACTAAATGAAAAATCTTTTATTCCTATATAAGTTTGTAGTATATTTATTAGAATTATTAAGAAAATATATATTATGAGTGTGGGTAGAATACATATAATATATAGAAGAGTAGTTTCAAAGGATTCTTGCCTACCAAAAAGATTGGTTTTATCAATGTTTTATATAATTAAAGATATGCATGGATCATTTATTTTGTTTTGACTGTAGCATTTACACTAATTACTAACTACAAATAATGGCAATACCTTAAAAAGCAAAGCCTTTTTTTGGATTGTCATAAACATCCATGCGCACTATTTTGGCTAAATTTGTACTGCTATGTATTTAAAGAATTTAACGTATCCCACTATGTACCATTATATATGGATTTTAGATTACATCTTTTACAAAATCCTAAGAAAAAGAATTCGTCTCATATCTTCCAATTTGCATACGTTTGTTTTTGTTTCTAAATAAATTTTGCTGATGTTGCTCTTGATCTACTAGAAAACAAATATATGGAATAACCTATGGAAATGTTTGAACTGCTTGGAATTTTCAATAAAATATATAGGAATTCAATTTAACCTACAATGGTTTCTCTTTTCATTCCCACCTTCTGCCACTTTCCCAAATATCCAGTAATATGTTTTTGCACCAAAGTATTTCTTTTTATAGAGCACCACCTTCTCTTGCATTTCATGGATTAGAGACAAAAATTGTGGTACTTTCATGATTTCATAGAGTTCTCCATTATCCATCCCTTCATTTATTGTTCTCCATCATCAATCTCTTCCTGTGTTTTTAGATGATAGAAAGGTCATTGATAAATTTGCTTGAAGTCAAATAAATGTTGTACCTAATATACATAACTTTTTTTGAAGCATGAATTGTAGTCATTCTTAACATGAACTCCTAATCATACTATTCTGTTCAGCACTTCAAATTTATAATTTTTGATGCACATGCAAAACATGACCCAACTATGCACTCATACTTTGAACATATATTTCTTATAAGTTTCTTTTAATAATTTCATTTCTCAAAACATGTTTTCTTATAGGAAATGATTATCATATAATCTTTGAAAAAATTCTCTTCATTGTCGAATACGAGTGAAGATCATAATTTCCTTTACTTAACAATTTGGTACTTTTACTATCATCTCTGTAAGTTATCTACTGCGTATAATAATTATTAGTAGCATAAATATTATAGAAGCTACTCAAAGAACATTAGAATTTACAAACATTTAAATCTTATACTAATGCAGCACGTACCTCGACATCGCGAGTGCTTTACATTGATGGGGAAGCCCAAGAACGAGAGGAAGAATCTGGGCAGAATTCTTTAGGTCGTAGACGACCTATTCTAGCTCGCAAACGACATAACTTCGCCTTTTTAAGTCGCGAGCGACCTATCTACCAGCGCGCGCGACCTATCTCCACTGAACGACCTAAATCCACCACTACCTCGCGACCTATCTCCACTGAATGACCTAAATCCACCAAGCGACCTAACTCCACTACCCCGAGTCACTCCAGCGACCTAACTCCACCTCGAATTTCATCACGCGACCTAATTTCCATCACCGCGACCTAACATGCGCGACCTAAAATACATATCGCGACTTAAGGGGGTTTCCGACCTAGACCCTATATCATTGATACTTCATCGTTGATGCTTTCCGATTTAAACCCATGCTAACTCTTGAGCTGCTGAGGAAAACTGAGTAGGTCGTGAACGACATAGTTAAGTCGTGAAATCCCTTTACTAGGTCGCTACCGCAACTTCCTTAGCTCGCGTGAAGATGTTAAGTCGCGTGAACAAGTTTGTTTAAGTCATTGATTGCTTAGATCGGTAAAACACTGTTAGGTCGTTTGTAATTCGTTCCTTATGTGATTTGTGTTGTTGTGTGTTGTAATTTTCTTAAGTCATTTGTGTTGTGTTGTAAACCCTATAAATAGGGATGTAATGTCATTGTAAAAAGGTTGTTGATTTTGAAATAAAATTCTCTTTGTTAGCTTTGTGCTTTCAATTTAAATCGGTAGTTGAGTTGATCTCCTATCTCCACCTTCGACATTCGAGTGCGCTCGGATCTTCGATCGTTGAAGCCAATTCGCGGCATCAAGTGCGCTTGATCAATGCTCGAAGAATTGTAGATCTCTTTCACGGTATCGTGCGCGATCAACGTGTTAGAGATAGCTAGAATTCAGTATCTTCGGATCAACGAATTCGGGCATTTCAGTATCCATCAAGCCATCGACTACTACTTTCACCGATTGAAGATCGTTTTGATTAATCCGCTGCGTCATTTGGTATCAGAGCCTGTTTTAGCCAATCATAGCTAAATCGAGTCTTGGAGCCGAGAATTTGAAGTGTTGAAGTTGTGTTCATCGTGTTCATCATATTTGGCAACAAAGTTGGAGTTTCCGATCCATTTCATTTTGGATCAAAGTTCGAAAGGTGTCTGAAACTTGAAGTGTGAATTTGTCGAAGTGTTTGGGAAGTATTCAATCATGCCGCCAAGATGAGTTCAACGTCATCGCAATATTAATGCTTTGTACGGAAGAGAAGAGGCCGATGAAATGGAGCAACGAATCAACGAGAATTTCAATGAGAAGCTTACTGAAGGGATTGGTCGATTAGAGAGAATGATGCTTGAAATGTGTCAAAACAGAGAAGAGTATCACCTGAATCGAGCCATGGGAGAAGTAGAGCTTCACCACATTCAAATCGAGAGAGAAGTGTCGATAGTGATCATAGAAGCGTGGATCGAGATTGTGATAGAAATGTTGATGATCGAAGTCGGGATAGAAATGTGACTGATCGAGATCATAGGAATGTAGAACGTGATCGAAGGAATGTAGATCGTAGGAATGTTGGTGGAAGAAATGGTGGTGGAAGAGATGTTGGTGGTCAGGATCGACATCGATATACATCGGATGGTGAAGAAGAGTAGGATGGTGGTAGTGTTCATGGACGAGGACGTGGACGAGGAAGGAACCAATCGAAGTACGATCACAAGTGGGAATCGGGAATGAAAACTGAAATTCCTGAATTCAAAGGTGGTATGCAAGCTGAAGAGTTTTTGGATTGGGTGGCTAATGTTGAAGAAATTTTTGATTTCAAAGAAGTTCCAGAACATCGTAGAGTGAAGTTGGTTGTTACAAGGTTGAGGGGTAGAGCTTTGGCATGGTGGCAGCAAACCAAACTTACACGTGAACGAATGGGGAAGTCAAAAGTTGAATCTTGGGAAAAGATGAAGAAATTAATGAAAGCAACGTTCTTACCTTACAATTATCAATCTTTGATGTATCAACGTTTGCAGAACTTGAGGCAGGGCACGAAGACTGTTAATGATTACGCGGATGAGTTTTACCAGCTTATTGCGAGGAATGACATTATGGAAACGGAAGAGCAGCTGACATCTAGATTCATTGGGGGATTGAGAATGCAGATTCAGGATATGGTTAATATGTTCGATCCAAGATCTGTGGCGGAAGCACATCAGAAAGCGTTGGCTTGGGAGAAGCAGGGACGACGAGGAGGTGGTGTGTTTACGAATTCCAATAATCAAGTGAAGGGTGTTAGTGGAAGTTCTAATGTTTCTAAACCTGTCAGTAAACCAGTGGTGAAGGAGGTTGAGAAGGCAAAGGTTAACAACGGTTTCAAATGTTACAACTGTCAGGAGTTGGGTCATAAAAGCAATGAGTGTCCAAAGCCAAAGAAGAGAGCAATGATTGCTGAGGTTGAGGATGAGGAGGAAGAAGCTGAATGTTCTAATTCTTTATCAGTTGAGGAGGAAGACTTACTGTCGGGAGATGAAGGATACGCATTGATGATGAGAAGAAGTTGTTTAACACCGAAGCAAGAGGAGGAAAGTAGTTGGTTGAGGAACAATATCTTTCAATCTACATGCACTATTCTGGGAAGAGTTTGTAAATTTGTTATTGATGCTGGGAGTTGTGATAATATTATCTCTACAGAAGCGGTGAAGAAGTTGGAGTTGAAAACCGAGAAACATCCTAAACCGTACAAGTTAGCTTGGTTGAGGAAGGGTGGTGAAGTGAAAGTTGGACGTAGAGCTTGTGTGAAGTTTTCAATTGGGAAGAAATACAAAGATGAAATATGGTGTGATGTCGTAGATATGGACGTTTGTCATTTGTTGCTGGGGAGACCGTGGCAGTATGATCGAGCTATGTAGCATGACGGACGGACCAACAGTTACAGTTTCATGTTCGAAGGTACAAAGATTACTCTGATTCCGAAGAAACGCCAACAGGAAGAAAACAAACTGGAGGAGATTGAAGAACTGAAAACGTTGTTATCTTTGAAGGAGTTTGTTAAGGAGGTCGAGGAGGAACCAGAAGTGTTCTTGTTGATTGGGCGTGAGAGCAGTGAAGAGGTTGAAATTCCAGAAGAAGCGAAGTCAGTATTGAAAGAATTTGAGGATGTATTTCCAGACGAGTTCCCTAAAGAGTTACCGCCGCTAAGAGACATTCAACATCAAATTGATCTTGTTCCAGGAGCAGTATTGCCACATAGACCGCATTACCGAGTGAGTCCGAAGGAGCATGAAGAATTAAGGAGGTAGGTGGAAGAATTGCTTGAGCAGGGACGTGTACAGGAAAGTTTGAGTCCATGTGCTGTGCCAGCTTTGTTGGTACCGAAGAAAGATGGGACGTGGAGGATGTGCACGGACAGTCGAGCATTGAATAAAATCACTGTACGATACAGATTTCCGATGCCAAGGTTGGATGACTTGCTGGATCAGTTGAGTGGGGCTACTATCTTTTCGAAAATTGATTTGAAAAGCGGATATCATCGAATTCGGATTAGTCCTGGAGACGAATGGAAGACAGCCTTCAAGACGAGAGAGGGGTTGTATGAATGGCTGGTGATGTCGTTCGGTCTTTCGAATGCACCGAGTACGTTCATGCGAGTGATGAATCAAATTTTTAGACCTTTCATTGGGAAATTTGTGGTGGTGTACTTTGACGATATTTTGATTTATAGTAGGAGTCTGGAAGAGCATGTTCAATATCTGAAGGAAGTGTTAATTATTTTACGAGAGGAACAATTTTATGCTGCGACAAAGAAATGCGTGTTCATGACGCATAGTGTTTTGTTCTTGGGGTATATTATTTCGGAGAAGGGCATCCAGGTAGATCAGAATAAAGTTGAAGCAGTCAGGAATTGGCCACAGCCGAAGACAATTACAGAAGTGAGAAGTTTTCATGGGCTAGCGTCATTCTACCGAAGATTCATTCCACATTTCAGTAGCGTGATGGCACCGGTGACTGATTGCATGAAGGGGAAACAATTTTCTTGGACGGAGGAAGTTGGGATTGCTTTTGGGAAGATCAAGAAGTTGCTGACATCTGCACCAATTCTTGTATTACCAGATTTTCAGTTATTGTTTGAACTGCATACTGATGCGTCAAAGGTTGGAATTGGAGGGGTGTTGAGTCAGAATGGGCGTCCTATTGCATATTTCAGCGAGAAGTTGTCAGGAGCAAAGATGAGATACAGTACCTATGATGTGGAATTTTATGCTGTTGTTCAAGCGGTGAAGCACTGGCGACATTACTTATTCCAGAAAGAATTTGTTTTATACACTGATCATGAGGCGTTGAAACATTTACAAGGACAAGACAAGATTTCAGCAAGACATGCATCGTGGATTGCTTATTTGCAGCAGTTTACTTTTGTCGTTAAGCACAAGTCAGGGGTAACCAATCGTGTGGCTGATGCTTTGAGCAGGAGGAGTCATTTGTTGACGACAATGAAAGTTGAAGTGACAGGTTTTGAATTATTGCCAGAATTGATTGAAGAAGATCCTTACTTTGTGAAATTTGTTGAAAAAGTAAAGGAAGGAAGCACTGATGAATTTGTGTTGGTGGATGGTTTTCTGTTTAAAGGAAATCGTTTGTGCATCCCAGACTGTAGCTTGAGAATGAAGATTGTTAAAGAATTACATGAAGAAGGCCATGTGGGTAGAGATCGTACGTTACAGTTAATTTCTCAATCTTATTTTTGGCCGTCAATGAGGAAAGAGATAGAGAGATTTGTGGAAAGGTGTCATATCTGTCAAGTTTCAAAAGGAACAGCGACGAATGCGGGGTTATATATACCGTTACCTGTGCCTACCAAACCATGGGTTGATATCAGCATGGATTTCGTGTTGGGATTGCCGAGAACTCAGAGGGGAAATGATTCTATATTTGTTGTGGTGGACAGGTTTTCGAAGATGGCACATTTTATAGCCTGTAAGAAGACAGCGGATGCAGTTCGAGTGGCACAGTTATTCTTTAAAGAAATATATCGTTTACATGGTTTACCCGAATCTATTGTTTCTGACCGAGATACTCGATTTCTGAGTCACTTTTGGTTGAGTCTATGGAAGATGGTGGGAACGAAGTTGAAATTTAGTAGTGCATATCATCCTCAGACAGATGGACAAACTGAAGTTGTGAATAGATCATTGGGAAACTTATTGCGATGTCTTGTACAAGACAATTTGAAGAGTTGGGACTTAAAGTTGTGTCAGGCAGAATTTGCTCATAATCATGCTATTAACCGAAGTACTGGTTACAGTCCATTTCAAGTTGTATATTCAAGCTTGCCAAAGGGGCCGTTGGATTTAACGGTAGTACCGCAACCGAAAGGAATGATTAAACGAGCGTCAGATTTCGTTGATGAGTTGAAAGATTGTCATCGAATCGTTCAGGAACGTTTGGAGAAAACGAATGAGAAGTATAAACAAGCGGCAGATAAGAAGAGAAGAAGTGTGGAGTTCAACGAGGGTGATTGGGTGTATGCTGTGTTAACAAAAGATCGTTTTCCAGTGGGTGCTTATAACAAATTGAAAGCCCGAAAGATTGGTCCAGTAGAAATTGTAAAACGGATCAATGAAAATGCTTTTAAGTTGAAGCTACCAGAGGATGTTTACACTTCTGACGTGTTTAATGTTAAACATCTTATACCTTATTATGGAGATGAACAACCTAATGGGGAAGAACTTTTAAATTCGAGGACGAATTTCTCTCAACCTGGGGAGGATGATGCAGCATGTACCTCGACATCGCGAGTGCTTTACATTGATGGCGAAGCCCAAGAACGAGAGGAAGAATCTGGGCAGAATTCTTTAGGTCGTAGACGACCTATTCTAGCTCGCGAACGACATAACTTCGCCTTTTTAAGTCGCGAGCGACCTATCTACCAGCGCGCGCGACCTATCTCCACTGAACGACCTAAATCCACCACTACCTCGCGACCTATCTCCACTGAACGACCTAAATCCACCACTACCTCGCGACCTATCTCCACTGAACGACCTAAATCCACCAAGCGACCTAACTCCACTACCCCGAGTCACTCCAGCGACCTAACTCCACCTCGAATTTCATCACGCGACCTAATTTCCATCACCGCGACCTAACATGCGCGACCTAAAATACATATCGCGACTTAAGGGGGTTTCCGACCTAGACCCTATATCATTGATACTTCATCGTTGATGCTTTCCGATTTAAACCCATGCTAACTCTTGAGCTGCTGAGGAAAACTGAGTAGGTCGTGAACGACATAGTTAAGTCGTGAAATCCCTTTACTAGGTCGCTACCGCAACTTCCTTAGCTCGCGTGAAGATGTTAAGTCGCGTGAACAAGTTTGTTTAAGTCGTTGATTGCTTAGATCGGTAAAACACTGTTAGGTCGTTTGTAATTCGTTCCTTATGTGATTTGTGTTGTTGTGTGTTGTAATTTTCTTAAGTCATTTGTGTTGTGTTGTAAACCCTATAAATAGGGATGTAATGTCATTGTAAAAAGGTTGTTGATTTTGAAATAAAATTCTCTTTGTTAGCTTTGTGCTTTCAATTTAAATCGGTAGTTGAGTTGATCTCCTATCTCCACCTTCGACATTCGAGTGCGCTCGGATCTTCGATCGTTGAAGCCAATTCGCGGCATCAAGTGCGCTTGATCAATGCTCGAAGAATTGTAGATCTCTTTCACGGTATCGTGCGCGATCAACGTGTTAGAGATAACTAGAATTCGGTATCTTCGGATCAACGAATTCGGGCATTTCAGTATCCATCAAGCCATCGACTACTACTTTCACCGATTGAAGATCGTTTTGATTAATCCGCTGCGTCATATACAGAACTAATGAGAGTCGGTATTGTGGTAACTAAACTAATAAGTATGTCCACTGAAGTACTATTCATATGGAGATGAAAGTTTTCTAGTTGTGGAGTTTATTTCTGTAATTAACATGTAAAGTGCAGTACATTCTTTGGATTCATGAATACAAAATTTGAACTTATTATAGAAAAAGGTTTTTCATTCTACATCAAAACTCCATGTCTTAGATGGATTATCTTATGGAAAAAAATATGGAGTTTATACTACGTGACTCCAATAAATCTGGATATATTATTTCCAGCAATGAGGCGATCAAATGATATACCAGCTGAGTTCTAACTAAGCTTCATGAAATTTATAATGTTCAAAAGCCAGTTAATTAAATTTATAACTCTCTCATAACATCTCATAGTAATAAAACCAATACTATGTTTTCCAGGTACCTACCCAAAACCAATCAAATTATATGCTTTAAACTAAGTTAAATAATGTTAAGTTTGCAATAGACTTAAGACGAGGTAGCAATGGGTCAATCTAAAACTCATTTCCAACTTTGATCATATTTTTCTAAGCACACGTCCATCGGACGTGCATGAATACTGGTGTATATGTATTTTGAAGTGTTCCATAGCAATCTATTTGCTACGTATACATTCAACTTCCTTTAACTTTTGTTCCCTACGAAACAATGGTTATTTATGCCATCCGCTTTTCAAACGGAAATCAAATCCAAACAAATAATCAAACAATAATAGATAAATTATCATCTAAGAATTCAGTAATAGTTTATAACACAATAGACATCATATAGTTTATTTAGAGGTGAGTAAACTCACCAAAATGCTAGTTGACGCTTTCGCGTTTTGGTTTGATCTAAAATCAAATGACGTTAGATTTTAGCTCAAATTTCTACTAGCTCCAAATTCATCGAATCTAACTTCAATATATAGATAACATTGGTACAAGTCTAACGCAAAAGACCGCATCCAAATTCGACCTCGTATGGGTGATATATTGATTTTATAAAAATTGGATTAATTAAATTAATTAATAACTTATTTAACCATTAATTACCCACATACACTTTCTTCTCTAAATTAGAAAACATGCACAGGCATGAGATATGCACAGAACACCCAAAGTCTGAACGCCTCTCTCCTCTTATCTCCATTGTCGCTTGATGAAATCGCATGCCGTCAGTTGCAATCAACTCCACTCCATCTCCTCTCTGCGTCGCATACCGTCATGATGAATTCCATCAACCATTTACAGTTGCGAACTGATGGTCACGTACGAGAAACCCTAAATGATGTGATGGCCAAACATTGATTGCTCAACTTCAAACTTCCCCGGACCATGCTTCTCGATAAGGGAAACACACCCGTACACTCCAATCAACCAACCTTGGCCCTAATCTCTGCCCAAACAAAACCTTAGTATCGACCAAGACTGTCGATCACACCAAAAAAGACCGCCCAAACGCACATGGATTTGTAGACCTTAGCCTTATGAGTTCAAAGAATTCAATTTTATAATTTTCGTTGAGTAGATTGTTTGATTGGATTTTTGAATAGGTGGATTGTTTTTTTTACAGTAAATAAAGAAAGAAAAGTAAAAGTGTGTCGAATAATCTAAGTGCACGTTTGATTTATTTTACAATTTCCAGTACTTCGCTACATAGAATTTCGTTTGCATTTTAACCACGAACGACAAAACAAAAATACGGTGGCACTCAAAAATGTGACACAATTCCAAAATAATAATAAAATACACTGCTTACCTATTTTATAAAATCACAAAAATGCCATCATTTGTCGAAAAATACGTCAAACGATAATTTAAATATTTTCCAAACTAAAAATTATGAAAAAATCCTACAAATTCATTTAAAAATACATAAATAAAATCGATCCGTTTTATTAACAACTGATTTTCTTGTTCTTTATTCGAGCTATTTATTATTGTAAATACATTCACAAAATGAGTTCATCGTTATTATTTATTAATTAAAAGGGAGTTTAATAATGCTGTCAAATATATTTAATTAGTATTAAATTCACAATTCAAATATTTAAATAATATCTATATTTGAATATAAGTTATTCATATTTTTTCGGGATGTTACATTCCCTCCCCCCGGAAGGATTTCGTCTTCGAAATTCCCAAAGAAAGAAAATGCCCTCTCACCCTAAGGTTTTTAATGTTTCTTATTTTATGAAAAAATTCGACAGCGCCTCCTTTGCACGACTAAATTCGGAAAAACTACAACTCGCCGCAACTAGCCCAAACCAACAAAGAAAAGAAAAGCCCAAAAATGGTCTAACATATCCGTGGCATAAAATCATCAATCAACCACCAATATGTAAATCTAGTACATACCTCTTTCGTGTTTGATTTATGGCAAGCAACTTACTATCTCGATGTGAATGCAAGTGCACAAGAAATCAAATAGTAATCTCTTGCTTCCCTATACCTATCTTGTATTTACATAATCCAAAAGAGAACAATGCTGACAAAAGAGCAATACACTAGCTATTTCTATCATAAGCACAAGCAATGTAAAAAACACAGCAACCATATGCAACAAGACAATATGATGCAACTCAAATTATTTAAAATGCTTTCTCTAGTCAAGTTATTGGGTAAATGGCGAAGATTTTATCAGCGAAGTGACCACTATTGGTACGATTCACCATACAAACCTTGTTTGACTGATTGGGTTTTGCTCAGAAGGTTTACATTACAAGTACATGTATAATGGATCTTTAGATAAGTATATTTTTTCTTCAACTCGGAAATTCACCATAAAGAAGCTGAATGAGATAACTGTTGGTGTGCCACGAGGAATTTATTATTTACATCAAGATGCGATATGTGGATTCTACACTTTGATATTAAGCCTCATAATATAATTTTGGATAGTAATTTCATTCAAAAAGTTTCTGGTTTTGGACTTGCAAAACTTTATTCCAAAGACAATAGGTGCGTTCACGACGAAAGGAAACAAAGCATTTGAGTGAGACATTTGAATAAACGGAGAATGCATTTCTGGCTAGGAATGAGATATTCGAGCGGGTATTTGAGTGGAAATTTAAGTTGTGATTTGTAGTTTAATCGATTTGTAGTTAATTAATTATTTTTAATTTATTAATTATTATTTTTATAGTGTAATATGAGTTTAATAATGGCAAATAATGAAAAATAAATTATGTGATTTTTTATTAAAACAAACTACTACATTTTAAATTCAAATACATGCAAAAAAACAAACATAAAACTACATGTTACATCGACTACAGAATGGAGTCCAGCGGTACATTATAAATCATTGCACCTCATTATCCAGCGATGTTTCTACCACATTCAAGTTTGTGGAATCTTCGCAAAAAATCTAAATAATCTTTCGTCGTTGAACATGTGTAATAGCGGATAGTACAGAAAAACAATGATGCACGATGTTGTTGAAACGATCCGTCTAAACGAACGACCATCCATTGAGGAGCATGCTTGAGCTACCATGCTCAGTCTGTCTGCTACGTCTGACCTGAATGGATGTGGTGTCATCAACTACCCAATGGGAGTACAGATCTGCATCGCCGGTAGTGAAAGGTTGAGTTGGTAGAGTAGGTGGTATCGAATATTTGCAAGTGACATTTCCTATGCAGCCTCAAAATAGCTCATCCAACTATCTGAATTTGATGGAAGAATTTTTTTTGACCTTCCTATATCTTCTTATAGTTGTGTTATACCACCCATCGAAACCGTCCAAATGATCTTTCTCTTGATCCCATATCCCTCCTTCTATTTGCAGAAGTTGGTCACAATTAACCCAAACGCGCTTGAGGTTGTATCATTTGTTCTTCATCTGGGCGTGGCTCCATTCTAGGTTCAACTTGTCGTTAAATGCGTCCGCCATAGATGAATATAACCTGCTGACCGAACTCCTTCTGTCTGGTAGAAAGTCAACGCAAAGGTATATGAATACCTCATCTCTTTCGATTGTCCATAAAGCAATGGGTTGGGGAAGCGGTAGTAGAACCGGAAGAGTGCACCATACTGAAAACTGAAAAATGCAGAAAATATAAAAATATTCCAAAAAATATATGTTATAGATAGGGAAAATAATGCATAATAGCAGAGAAAAATACCTGAAAATATGGACGACGGATCGAAAAAAATTAAGAAAGGGGAGGAAGTGCTAGCTGTTTTTTGTGCTAGAGGAAGGAGTGGGCTGATTTATGGGGGTTTGGAGTCAAAAGAGTCGGTTGTTGGGGTAAGACACAACGCGTCCTATGAGTCGAATGCGAATGTATCTTTTCCTCCAACGAGACCAACGTTTTACTTTCTGGATTTGGAACATTGGGGCATCCGACGCGTCGAACACGTCAAAAACAGTAACTTGGTTAATTTTGACTGCGAACAGTACCAATAGCTTGGTTTCTACATTTGCAGCAAGAGGTATGGTCAGAATTAAATTGCTTGACAGTAAATCATTGGTAGATTGAAAATGAATTTTTTTTGATCCACCACCTCATATGTGTAACTAGGTGTCAACTTTATTGGTTTTTCCCTCTTCTCTTTCAACGTACTATGCTATTTTTATGTAATATATGTTTTTGTTTTGGTCTCCTATATAAAATCTAAAGAACATGGGATAAAACAAATTTTACGTATAAGTCCGAGAAAAAAATCTATTTCAACTTTCCACTCCGTTTAAAACTTATTACAAAAATTAGCCTGTTTTCGTCAGGTCGGGATTTGTATTTGCATAAATTTTAGTGCACAAGCACAAAATCTCAATTTATACTTGCGCAAACATATTATTTTTAAGAAAAAATTTATGTTTGTGCAAATTCAAATTGCACAATTATAAATGCTGATATAATGACAAAAGGACATATTTTTGTAATTAGTTTTGAACGAGACCTAAATTTAAAATATGTTCTTTCTTGGACCTATGGATAAAATTTGTCCAATGGGATATCAATACAGTAATATGTTAGGGTTAATCATTCTAAGCATATATAACCGAACAACATTGATATTGGAAACAAATAGAATCAAAATATAGAAGAGTGAAAAAATAAATAAAGTTATTGTGATTGTTCACCTTGAAAAGGTGAAATTAGGCAGTTAATAATAAATAAAAAAGAAGCACACAAATTTTTTAAAGTGGTTCCACTATCAATATGATAGTGTACGTCCACTAAGAGGATAAGAATTATTTTAATACTTGAGAGAAGATTATAGAAAATGTATAATTATTTTCGTTACATACACTCTTTTAAATACAGGCTTTGGAACTTGTGATTGAACTTATCCCATGATTTGGGACTAAACAAAACATCCAAATCTAATATTGTATCACTTCTTTTCAACACTCCACCATGATACAATATATATTTTTAAACAAAGTCATCCAAGTCCATCTACACCTTCATACTTTGAGCAATCTCGAGCACAATGGATACTTTCCTAATTAGCTTCGGTAATGACATCACCCATTACGCTTTTCGACGAACTCCGACAACGCCATCGCCCGCCAATAAAGTGTTTAAATTTATCCTTTCCATGTAGGATCTATCAATCTTCTCAATGAAAACAAACGTCTCCATCTATCAATTCTTTCTCTCTCCACTACAAGGAATACGATCATTTCCGACGGCTCCAAGCCGTCGGCGGACGTTGGAAGCCATCGGAAATGCTGTTGGTATATAGATTACGGCTTTCGTCCATTTCTGACGGAAACGACGACAAATTTGCGACGGCCTCCGACGGCAGTTCCGATGTTTTTACCGATGGTGCTGACGTCCTCGTGGCTTAAAAACATGCCAGAAAACCTGATGTGCACGTAAATGTGCATATTTTTACTTTCAAATTTAATCTAATTTAATTAAATAAATGAGCATATATGTAACGATACGGATTTTCGCATTCGAAAATTGACATCCATACTTTACATCGTACTCGAATGCCGTAGATTCGACCGTTCAAATCCGAGTCGCCGGAGCTTATAACATAGTTAAGTAAATAACACAGCGGAAGAAAAAGAATAATACATTGATATACAATATCTGATAGAACAGAGTGATACAATGAATATCAATATACATCAGAGATATGATACAAGAAATAGCAGCGGAAAAGAAAACGATAACTTCAGCAGCGGATAATCTCCATCTTCAAAGCACCAATCCAGAAATAGCTCGAACTCCCAATAACGAGGCACACAGATAAGCAAGTGCAGTCTATATCCAAAGACTGAACTAGCTCCAGATAATCTGCTAAATCTGAATATCTGAAAAACCCAACTCTAGACTGCTCGTGTAGAAAAATTTTAAGCACCCAGAGTTTAGGAAAGAAACAATAAACTCCGGATCAGTCATGGGACTGGTGTGAGCAACAAAAACAGTTTATCTTTAAAAACAACAAAAGAATTTTAAAGTCAATTCGCAATGCTTTTGAAAATGTAACTACCATAAGACCTCCCACCACACACAATGCAAACGCAGACTTGGAGGAGATTTCTTCTTATGTTAGTCAAAGATGCTTACTACGCAAAACAAATAATTTGATTTGATATTATTATTAGTGCATAGTGGAAAACATTTCGAAAGTAGAATATAAATCTTAGCCAGCATAGGTACCATTATATTATGCCTGCTATAGCTGCCTCCTGAGGAGACTGGTTATACAATTGAAATTGTAAAGGCTCGTATTGTTTCTTTGGATTTCCAACAAATGGTCAGGCCAAGGAACTTCCCATTGCCACATGGAAACGCCTCTGGAAAGACGCCCCGAGAACCTAACCGGATCTCTGCCAACACAAGGCCGGGTTACCCCTAACTGGGTAACTACTGACACGAGTATGCTATCTCTCGGTTGTAACCAACCTTTAACCGGGGCCCCAGCAACAAATCACAAAGTAAGATATAAATATATTTGCGACATCCACATAAGTTAAGTATCTGGGCTCCATACCATGATACCACTTCTATCCAGAAGGAAATGAACATACCCTAAGGGGCGCTACCCCCAATAACCTTGCCGCATCTTTCCTGTTTTGACCATTCCGGGGTGTGAGGTTCGACGAAGTCTCGTCCACAAAGCTACGATTTGGCACAAAGCCATGCTTTGGGTCAACAGATGATCAAAGTAATGATCACAAAGATAAATGATCAAACAAATGATCATATCACAAATGATCAAACAATGATCATCACACAGCAACACTCAGCATGTCACATTACCAAATTGGGAATATATCGCTGATAAATTTCAACTACATAACCTCTGAGCTCGTACGTCTCAGAGAAGGGTGTTAAGCTAAGAGAATAAATTCTCCGCCACCAAATAGGTATTTGAAAGAAATCAGCTTTATATCTCAAAGTGTAATGTCAGACATACAATCCATACAAGTCTATTCTGGGTTCGAACAGAACCAAAGGCACTTCTTACGAAGCCCTTGCAAATCCGAATAATTTTCTAATCACGTCCGGACTTCCCATCACAAAGGATGATCAAATCTCTATACCGGGGACCAGTCGATGCAGAGTCATTCGACGAGTTGTCCTTTCGTTTTTGAAATTATCCGGTCTTCAACACCGGTCATCAAATGCTATCCATATACGACGTATCATTATTCGCAATGGGTTATACGACCCAAAGGTCCTTTCCCGATTAACCCAAATAGTGGGCGCAATATTTAAAACATATGGATATGGGATTTCAATTAAGTCACCACTTATTAATTCAACTTCTTTTTAAATGGTTTCAATCGATTACCATTTCAAATCTTTTAAACAAAAAGATTTATTTCACAAAGTTCACCCAGTTTCAACAAAAATCCATTCACGGATTTCAAAACAATTTCCATTTCAATTGGATTAACTCGTTAAATCTTTAAAACAAAGATTCAACTTATAGCTTTCAAAACAATTTCATTTCGAATGGTTTACACAAATCATCATTTTAAATCTGTTAAAAATAAACAGATTCAATTCATACCTTTCAAAAAGAATTCATTCATAGCCTTTCAAAACATTTCAATTTCATTTTAAATTTGAAACCTTTCAACACAAATTGGAAGTTCACTTTTTATATGAAAGCTGTTATTATTTGAAAACAAATAGTTTTCGTTTCAGAAAAATCCAATTATATTTGCACGAGTTAAAGCCCTTGAATTATATTCACATTCCAAAATACTTTAAAAATAGTTTAACCCTTATATAACTAGTATAACATCTTTAATCCCTAGTTTCAAATCATAGAATTCAATTTCAAACATGAATTCAAATTTAAATCAAATTATTTAAATTTCAAAACACGATTAAGTTATTCAAAATAACTTTTATCTTTGAAATCCCATTTCAAAAGCTTTTCACTTTAAACCCAAATTTCTAATTTCAAAATCAATTGAATTTAGAATTTCAATTTTAAAACCATCAAATTTACATTATTTGTGACATAACCGATTTCCACGTGAAATCCATATTTGTGTGTGTAACAGTGTGGTCTAGGGATTTTACACAGTAGTGCAACATCATACAATCATCACAGATCAGAATACAGAAATATAGTTGATAAGCGGTATTAACTATCATGCTTATCGTTCATTCACAGATCACAGATATATATATATATATATATATATATATATCACAGGTAACCAATTACAGATCATAACATAAATCAGGGTATATCACAAAGCATCACATATCAAGGATATCAAACAGTTCACATTCAATAGAATTCAAACAGCCATAAGTAAGATCAATTAATATCTGATTTTAATTAATTTGTACCAGATTAATTACTTGTGAATAAATTACAAATCTTGGTTAATTAATCATTAATTAATTATAAACCATTTAAATTAATTAACCTTTAATCATTTATTAATTAATCTTTAATTATAAATTAATTAACATTTAATTATAATTCATCAATCTTTAATTATTCAACAATTAACCTTTAATTATTAAATTCACCATTTAATTATCTTTAATTAATAAATTCACCCTTAATTAATTACCATTTAATTAATTATCCTTTATTAATTATTCTTAATCACTTGATAAATCAATTTTTTTAATCATTAATTAATTACTTCCATTCAGTAATTATCCTTTTTAATAAATTAACCTTAATTATCCATTCTTGAATACATTAAGTAATTTCATTTAATTGTATTTGAAAACAATCAAAATTAAATAGGATAATTAACTTTATACCAAATTATATAAACCAAACAAGTTTTAAAACAAAATTTTCTAACATTTTAAAACTACCTATTAAAGTAACAATTTATCACGAACGAAATTTTAAAGAGTTAAAAATCAATTCTCTTTAACTTTAACATTTTTTAACTTATTGCAACACTTAAGTTATAAATAGAAAATAATTTTTCTAAAGTTTTAAAATGTGATTTAAAACTTATTTCAGGTTTAAATTTTTAACTTGTTTAAATTTTTCATTTACAAATTAAATTCTATTTTAAATTCAATCCTCTCATACCGTTAATTTCTTTTATATTAAATAAACAAATTGAATCTAAAACTTTATTTATCTTCAAAACTGAATTTTATTTCAATTAGAATCTTTATTTACATTTTTGATTTAAACTCGGTTTTTTAAAACCTGGATTTATAAGTTTAAATTTAGTTTGAAAATTTCAAAATAGAAAAAGAAAACAGGTCAGGTTGTAAACTGGAACAACCTTTTGACCCGAGCCCAGACTTGATTTGCTTCGCGTCACTTACTCGATTTACTCAAGTACCACTTCGGGTAAACCCACTGGAACGCTGCTTTTACCCAAATAACATCACCAGGCTAAACTTCAGACTCGTGCACGTGCACGTGCACATCACCAGAATTCGCCTCCAATCGACATCGCGACGTCGATCTAGTCGACCATCTTCCTCGCACCACTCCCCGATCGCCAGAACCCCATCATCTCGTCGAAAACGAATTCAAGCTTAAAAGCTCGAACCTGGAAACACGAAACAGAACCCAGCCTCCAAACCTGTCAACACGTCGCATTCGAAATTCCGACAACCAGAACGCGCCGCACCTCCGTCCAGACCTTCGTCTACGTTCACACTACCATCTCCAAAAATCCCACTGCACTCGATCAATCGTAGAACCCGCGGTGGATCGAACAACCAAACCCAGTTAAACTAGGGTTCCAGAATAAATTCAACTGCCACTGCCTCTTCGATTAATTACATTACCCTCTAGTATTTTTCCCATCACCTTCGATCACCCCTCCATCGATACTGAAGATCGCGACCTCCCAGTCAACAGAGATCATCAGAAAATCCCACTATACCATTTTCAGTTCGAACAAGAACCCCACCTTCAAACTAGTATAAAAAATTACGAATTTAGTTTTTAAAAATCATGTTTTCGTTTAGGGATTTGATTTATAACCCTGAATTAATATATCACTAAGTTTGGGTTTTGACTTATATTAGATTTTCTTAGTCATTTTTGTTTTCCAGATAATTTCCAGAAACATTTCACTATTATTTAACTTAAGTAAAATTTTAATCTAACGTTTGTGATGGAACAAGCAAGTTTCATTTAAATCTTACGTGTAAACAAAGTCAAAATCAAGAGGTTTTGAATTTAAATCAAGGCTTGAACTCTGGGAACTATAAATAGAGATTACTTTGATAAAACACACATGCATACTATACATTCTTATGTACTCAACAGAATTGCCCATATATATATATACACACACTACATACTTATTCAAGGATGAAACATGCAACATATTTGTATACTTAAACATTTAAAGGTGATGTTACTCACCTGGAAAATGCAGAGCCTTTGAAAAAGAACTGGGAAGCTTTGAAAATTTGCATGCTTGATTTCTTTAGAACTGGAATGCTTAGTTGATTGAGATGACTTTTTTGTTTAAGGTTTGAATGGCATTTGCTTTAGAATTTTTTTCTCAGTTAAAATGGTTCGAACGAATTGGAGCAGAGGAAGTTGATGTATAGGAGAAGGCTGGTATAAATAAAAGAAAAGAGGTGTACAGGGTATTATATTATAATTTTTATATAATAGGATCAGAGATTTTCTTTCTTATTTATTTCGGTTGATATCTTGCTTGATGTACTAGGGGTATGGCAGATATGGTATACATTAATTGCTAGAGTCCTTCATGTTTTCATTTGACTATGCAGATCTTTGTTTAATTATCTTCTTTTGCCTATTACTTACTTCTTGTGTGCTGGTAGACATTGCTTCTACATACTTATATCTTGCTTGTACTTTGTAAATATATATATCCATCTGACTATGCAGATTTCCTTTAGTGGCTGATAGATTTCTTTTGTATTCTTATGTAAATGACATTTGTCTTGTTTTCTTTTATAAGTGTTCATACTTATATTTGAATATATTTTAAAAGTTTATTTTGTTTGTAGATATTTTTTTTACTTATTTTATTATTTACTTTGCAAGTGCTTTGTAATAGAAATGCATTTTATCATCTTCTTGTTTTATGCTTTATATATAACTATATATTTTATCTTATATATCCATGTTTTTTTTTCATAGCTTAAGTATTAATTATTATTGTTTTATAAAATAAGTGAACTTTTATTTTTTTTATTTTACTTTTATTACTTCTTAGGCCTTTACAACATTACTTTAAAATATAATTAAATTTCTATTTATACTCTATTATTTATTTTTCTTTAATATTTATTCTTATATAAATTCAAATTATCATCAATTATTTATTTACTTATTTTTATACTTGTGTCTAAAGTATATATATTATTTATCTTAAAAAATCATTTATTTAAGATTTTATTTCAAATCCAATATATACAAGTTTTTACAATATTTAAATTATTATTATTTATACAGAATTAATCTGTATTCGGGGGAACTCGCAATCAATTAATCCATTTATAATTAATTTTACAAATTTTTATTCAGAATTCAATAAATTATTAATTTAAATTAAATTAAAATATGGGGTCGTTATAATATAGGGTATTTTAATATGTTTAAACCAAAATTTCAGTTGTTTTCAAATCATCATTTATTCATCTTCATATGGGGGCAAAATGGTCATTTTTGTGTGTGAATTAATTTGAGAATATTTATTTGCTCATTTTATTTTTATTTGTAGAAATTTGTACGGAAAAATATGAAGATGCTTCATGAAAATATGCATGCACAAGAGAAGAAGGAAATGAGGATAGAAATAAATCAATTCATGCAACATGGAGGATCTCACCTACCCACTTACCATAATCTACAATTAGGAGCTAATGCATATGTTAGTGGGGATTAAAATTACATACACACTTAATGGAGGATTAATTAAAGATAATGATAATTTGGTGGCCACACTTCCTCAAGGGCAATTCAGGTAGTCCCCAAAAAATGGATTGGGGTTTTAGGCATGTATAAGTACCCCTTATGTTTTATGTAATGAGCTCTTAGCACCTCCTCTTTAGTTAGTTTAGTTGTATGCACAAATTGTAAATATAAACTTTCTTTCTTTCATGGCTTCTTAGCCTTTTTCTCTTATGTAATTTATTTATGCAAGTTGATTTCATGCTCTTTTAACTCATGCAATTAGTGTAGTTTTATTTCTTGCAAGAAGAGTAGATTTATTTTCATGCAAATTAGTTAGCTCTCTTTTTTCTCTTGTTTATGTTTATGTTGCAATCTACATTTGTTGAAATGATAACAAATACGAGAAGTTAAACTCCTTCAATTTAAGGATAATGAAGCTCTCTTAATCATGTAGATTCAACATAGTGATTTCATTTGATCTCTTTTTATGCTGAATGGAATCTTTGGTGTGGTAAAAAATTTATTGTTTAACTTTGAATTTGATAGCCTATGTTGTTGACACGAAATAGACTATGCTTAAACAAATATAAACATAAATTATCTCTTCATCTACATATGATTATGGTAGTGAAGTGGATTTTTGAATCAAAATTTGATGGTCTATATTACTGACCAATAGTAAATAGATCATGCTTAGAATATATTTTATTTTTGATTTCATTATCTTTTTCATGAGAGTTAACAAGTGATTTGGAGAGTGTGTTAAAGTTTGATGGTTTATGTTGGGCTAATTAATAGCAAACATAGATCATACTTATGATAAACACATCAACTAAATTCATTAATGACCAAAAAAGAGAGGTCATAATTTCACTATGTTGATTTATGTGATCATGAGAAGGAAATTGCCTCTAAATTGCCTTCTACTCTCATATTTTTATTCACTTTCTTTTGTTAGTTTTTTATTTACATTTTTTAACTTAAACAACTTTAAACTCTTGTTTAATTTGATTGAGTAGAATTTTAAATCACTTCAATTACCTGCGGATCGATCCGTACTCGCCAAGTACTAAAATTGTGCGTCGTGCGTTTGCGGTAATTTTTATTACAATTTTTCGACGATTTTCTAAACTGATAGAAAAATCGTGGATTCAACAATATTTTGACGCCGTTGTCGAGGATTAGATTTGATTTTTAGTTTTATTCTTCGAATTATTTTTATTTGATTTTATTGTGTTTTCATTTTATGTGTTGAGTGTATTTAAAAAAAAGTTTACTGTTGTGTTTGTGTGTAATTTTTGTTTATGTGCTTGTTATTTTTCTATTTGCATTTGCATTTCCATTAAAAAAACATACACAAGCTCAAAACAAAAAAAATATTTTATTTCCTTTTCATTTACAATTTGCATTTCATTAGTTTACAAATTTTGGATTTCACTGTTTTACAAATACTCATCACCGTTTTACAAATTTTGCTCATTTAATTGTTTTACAAATTTTACAACATCACACTGCACAACATTCCATTACCCCACATACAAACATACATCTTCTCTGCTGCCTTGCACTATGCTTTGTCATCCCCTTTTATGTCAACTACTTACACAACCTTTACAACTGCTTCATCTTAAACAACTCCAACCCACAACAGCACTTCACTCTGCCACTTCAAACATACAAACACTTGTATTCAGCAAATATACATCTACCCATCACAGTGCATAACAGTGCACACACACTTCACCTTTGCCTATCAACATACATTTCACTATGCATCCATAGCAAACAACTCCACCATCAACTTACAACCTCTCCACTGCACCAATTACTGGTGCCATAATCCCCTGCAACTTCACCGAACTGATCACATCTGACACCTTCCCCTGCACATCAACCACCCCATATTTGAGAAACATCCCCAGGCCAATGAACCCTCAACCACCCTCAAAACTACTATTCTTCCACTTCTATTACTTCCTTGCACTGCTGCCATATAGCATATTGCATCACCGCTACATATTCTTCTCACTGCATATTCAATTTGATACTCCATCAACCACCGCCTCGCCACTGCCTTTCATCGTCTCACTACAGCCACATATCTGCTGGCCACTAGTCACCACTCATCACTTACAATTGCCTGCTTCTCCACCATACTCTTCCACCACCCCTCAAAACATATTGATCACTGCAAATCTGCTATACTCCTACTCCACCACACTTCATCACATCAAATACCAACCACCAGAAAATCACCACATCACCTCTGTCATCACCCTCATCTGCTCCTAAACTGCCCCTGCTCTTCTTTCAACACTATCAACTGTCTTCTCACTTCACTACAACATTGCCTTCCTCTCACCATATAAAAAATTCCTCCATCCCCACTATTTACCACTGCCTTGCTCCACAACCCAACCACTTACTTCTGCAAGCTCATCTACATCATCATACTGCTCCTCTATCAACAATTGCTGCACTACAACAACTACACAACCAATACAATACCAAATAATCCTCTATGATCACATACATCCATATAACCATCCACTGCCTTGCTTTCAACCATCACCCTCCATACCATCAGTCACCATGTCAGCACCCTCATTTGCTTGAATCACCCACAACTACAACATTTCCTCATCAGAAAAACTGTGCATATCACCCCCTGCCTTCAACTTGCAGTGCACTGCCATACAATCTTGCTCCTCCTTACCAACAATACAGAAACAAAAAAAAGCACACCACTTCACTGCTGCCAACCCATCATCATACTGTCAACATATCAAAACAACCACTAACCCAAACCATATCAACCATACACTGACTGCATACTCTGTGCGCTATTCCACCATCATTTCTAACTTCCTTAACCACCTACTTCTCACTGTCATTTACCACTGCCCCATTCGTCACTATCATATGCAGCACTTTCTTCATCTAATCCAAAAACTGCTACTCCTCTTCACCATATATACAACAGTTCACATAACCACTCTCCACCACTCTACCTCCTTGCCTCTAACCAACATCCCACTACTCCACCAAAACCATAACCTCTGCTCTGCTCAAACTTCACCCTATTACCCGACTGTCATATCACTGCAAATACCATCAACCAAATAACCTTTGCAACATTCTCTGCACATCAGTGCCACAATCCGATCATCACTGCCTATTCACTCCTCCAACCTTCACTTGCCTTGCCACACTTTTCCAAACCAAACACTCAAACCACTCTAGTGCCTAAACTTCAATCACGTTTGTTATCATTCATCACCACTACACCATCCCCTACCCACACATTGCCGCTCAAACTCCTACCCCCGCATCCCCTTTGCTTCAACTCCTTCCACCAATCGCAACAGCTAATTCCCTGAACCACTCAGAAATCACCTAAAACCAAAATCTTCTACCAACTATCCCCAACAGCCACCTCCTACAACCCGCAAGCAAACCCTCAATCGCAATCGCTACATCATTGAGATCGATCCACAAAGCCGCTGTTTTTTTAATTCATGTTTTCCTTTTTTTTAATCGCGACATCATCGCGTTTTAGTTTTTTTTCGTAGAAGAGGAGAACGGGGGTAGAAGTAGTGTAATTGGGCTTGTGGGTCGAGTTTCTTTTAAATTTTTATTTCTTTTATTTAATTTTCTTCTTCTTCTTTAAAAAAAAGAGAGAAACAATTTATTTTGTTTTTTTAGCAATGCTAGCAGGATTGACTGGACCCTGTCCAGATTTATTAAACACACAAGAACAGGGGAAAAACAGGCTTAAACCCCCAAAAGGAAACAAAGGAAACAACAATGAGGAAAAGAGAAAGAGAAAAGCACAAAGCAAAAAAAACAAACAAAAGTCAAGCACAGCAGGACCACAAGGCTTTGGCATCTTGAACATTGAGCAAGCCATGCAAAACGGCACCAAACTTAACTCGACTATATATTACATTACATAGCACCTTAGCATGCACACTCTTATTTTCAAAAACTCTTGAATTCCTTTTCTACCAAACCACATCAATCGCCACTTTCAAAAAAAAGTAACAGCAGCATGGATTTTTCATCTCTCTACCGAGTTGCCTTAAAAATTCTGTTCCATTCATCAAAAGCAAACCTCAAAGGAGGAGACAATCTTCCCTTATCAAGGACTTTAGACCATATAGAGAAGGTGATATCACAATTGAAAAATAAATGCACATTGTCCTTAGTGTGATTAGAACAGAAAGCACACACATTATCAAGAGTAAGCCCTCTTAAATTTAACTTTGTTTTAGTCATTAAACTATTTCTATGCATCTTCCAAAGCAGGAAGTTTAATTTATGAGAACAGAAACCATTTTGTTTTTGGTTCGTTCGCATATATATATTAAAAAAAATTAAGTAAAAATTCTTGTGCATATATCTTGTTTACATTTTCAGGTTGCAAAAGCAGAAGAAAATGAACAACTTGCTAAAAAAACTGCTCTGCTTGCTTTAAAAATAAATCGCTGCTTTAAAATAATTGCTAATAATTCTGCACAATCTAGTATCGTGCCCTTATCCCTTGTTTTTTTTTGTTTTGCATTATTGGTTGCTTACATTTTATTTTTTTAAAAAAAAAACAAAACAAAAACAAATCTCATTCGTAGTTGCAATTTTAATTCATATTTAATTTTTGCTTCACATTCATATCATCTTATTTTCTTTTTTAAGGGCAATACCCAAATCAACATAAGGTGGGGGATTTCATCACCCATTCCTTGGCCCACAAATTGCATTTAATTCTATAATTTTGACTAATAATAACGGTTAGACATTTGACTTAAGAGAGTCACGAGTTCACTTAGGGCTTAATTGTATCTACATAAGTTGTCTTCTTTGAACAATTTATATTCTTAGTGCCTAGGCTATGGCAGAGCAATAATCAGTTATAAATATTATGGTGATTCGTAAATATTATACTGATTGTTTCTTTGGAGGTACTTAAACCTTCGGTTGCATAGCTACGGTGATTCGTGGTGCACCAATAACTTATGCCCGTTACTCGGCTAAGAACTATCTTGTTGAATCAAGACAAAGTATGATTACACAATTTTGGGTTAGGAGCTACTAAGGACCGCAAATTTGTAATTAATTCCTTACATTCATTTAGTTGCATTAGTTCATGCATATTTTTTAAAAAAAAAATTCAAAATCCAAAACATAAAAAAATTGTAAATTTTCCTTAACTTAGTTTTTTTAAAAATTAGTTAGTTTATTAGAAAAGCAAAAATCCACAAAAAAAATTCAAAAACAAAAAAAATTTTGAAAATTCAAAAATCAAATCTCTCATTTGAAAAATAAATTCTTTATGGTAAACACTTTTCCTTAAAAAAACAAAATTTTTGAAACTGCCCGGATTTTCTTACTCGCTATAATTTTACAATAGTTGTGAAAATCAATATAATCCATATAATTCCACACGAAATTCTTATGGATATTTTAATAACAATTATTGTGTAAACAATTTGGATTCTGGAGAGCAAAGTTTTTAAAATGATGACCAATCCTTAACCCTTGAAAATAATTTTGAAACGAGTTGGTCTTTACTTAAACAATGAAATCAAATGATAAATAACTTGAGTAATTCATATATGCGCAATAACACAAATCAAGGATTTCAAAATGATCAAAATATGAATTCACTTCAAAATTCAAGTAATTTTGATTATAACCCATGGCAATTCAATTTCGAATTCCAAAATGAAAATCAAAATCAAAATGGAAACAAATGTTTAAACGATTTTGGCAATGAAAGTTGTTTCAATGATGGTGAAATTTTTTACTCTCGACAATATAAAATTGAAAATTCTCAAATTAATAATTATAAATTGGATTTTGTTGAACAAATGGAAGAAATTCACAAAGGTCAAACAGATTTGTTGTTTGAAACATATATGAAACAACGTGAGAAACAAAATCAAATCTCAATGTGTGACGAGTCAAATAATGATCCACCTTTTACCAAAATTAACGATTTTCAAATAACAGCTTTTGAAATTGAAAACGACAATCTTAATAAAGTTGTTGAAAATGCGGTAATTGAGTTGGATTTCAATTCTTTTGAGAGTGTGGAACCAAATTTAAAATTCCACTTCCTTTTCCGATTTTGAAAAATTGAATGTAAGAACTTTAGATTTTGAAATTGATACACGCAATGAAGTTGTGAATTATTCAACAAAGGAAGACGAATTCAGTGAACATAAATTTTTTGGACCTTTCAAAGATGAGTTGTTAAATTATGAAGGAGTAGATTTAAATCACCATTTTGATTTTGAAATAAATAATTTTGAAGAATTCGTCTATGATAAGCTTGACATTCAAATTGGTGAAAATAAACTTAAACTTCAACCAATTGCTGATCTACCCCAAAAATCCTTGAAAATAAAACAACTCATACGATTTTTAATAAAACGACTTTCGTTTTTCCAGGTCAACATTCAATTTTGAAATCTTTTATGGTTTGGTTTTCTGAGCTTAAGCTATGTCTCTGATACTTGACGAGACAAATGAATTGGTCTTTGGAAGACCGTTTCATTTAATCTTTAATGATATATTTTCTGATGTCGTGTAAATGATAACCGTTTCATTTTCATGTAAATTTAGGTCATATTTTTATTTTATTTCTCTCCTATCACTTGGGTTGACTATGAGGACATAGTCAAAATCAAGTGTGGAAGGGAGTCTCATGTCATTTTTTATTTTTCAAGGTTTACTTTTT
The DNA here is from genome assembly GCA_030737815.1 of Allium fistulosum. NCBI lineage: Eukaryota > Viridiplantae > Streptophyta > Magnoliopsida > Asparagales > Amaryllidaceae > Allium > Allium fistulosum. The sequence goes on from CM060903.1 coordinate 55,788,088, forward strand.
GCATTTTCTTTCTAAAACTTAAAAAATTCCCAATTTTTTTTTATTTTTAGCATTTTGATTTATTTTTGAAGAAACGCTATAGAATAAGTACAAGTTTTGGTTATTTAATTGAAATCTTTGAATATTTATTTGTCTCAACAAAAATAAAAATAAAGTTTGATTACAAGTAACGATGGTTTAACTAGTATATAGGGTTCATGTGTGTTAATTATGACGTATAACCTAATTGTAATCTTTGCTTAAAAAAGTGGTTGATTTAAAGTAAAGGCTATAACATTTTTGATCTTCTAAGTTAAGTGGTGCTAAGATGATTTTGCAAAACTCCCTCTTAAAAAGAGAAAAAATTGATTTTTATAAAAATAAGTAACACTTAGAGTCATGTGTTCACACACAAGTGTGTACACTCGCCATGCTCTGTACCCTTCTCACGTAAGCCCAAAAGGCTTAGGCAGTACATGATTGATATATCTGGCCTCAATTTATCTAAGTTAGGTGTATGTAAATAAAAATTCTTTTAATTAATAACGCCTACAATCAATAGGTGTACATACTTTTGTATACGCTCGCCATGCTCTGTATTTCCCTCACGTAAGCCCATAGGACAGTGCATGGATGGTATATCTGGCCTTAGTTTATCTGAGTCATGCATATGTATATTGTTAATATCAATAAAATTTTCAAATAAAGAGAGAGTAAGCAATTGAAATTGAAGCATTATTTTCACTTATTTGATTTGGCTTGTTATTCAAAAGAAATGAAGACAGCATTGAAAAACTTTGATAATCAATTAATGATCTATTTCATAGTTGCACCATGTTATCAACTGAAATAACTAGTCAAACTAAATTCAAATTGTGATGAAAATTTAATTTTTGTTGGAAATTTTGACAAGTAAAAGGAGTTAAATTTCTTGATAATGAGCATAACTTATATTTAACTTGTCCGTGTTAATTTAAAAGTAAATTCTTCATTTGTAAATATTTTCAAAAACTTGCATCCATGTCTTTATAAATAAATCTTGTATTTAGGAATTTTTCACATTGCATTTGGATTTTGTGGGTAGAATCTGCTCAAACCCTCACGAGACAACACTTGTCCTACTAGGTGCACCTAGAGCTTTAATGGCTTGTTGCATACGCTCAATGCAATCGTGCTCCCTACAAAAGTGGATTTATCTTTGTTTTTCTTTATTCGAGGACAAATAAAAAGATAAGTGTGGGGGTATTTGATGTGCATGTAAATGTGCATGTTTTTACTTTCATATTTAATCTAATTTAATTAAATAAATGAGTATATATGGTATTTTAACGTGTTTAAACCAAAATTTCAATTGTTTCAAATCATCATTTATTCATCTCCATATGGGGGCATAATAGTCATTTTTGTGTGTGAATTAATTTGAGAATATTTATTTGTAGGAATTTGGATGGAAAAATATGTAGAAGCTTCATGAAAATATGCATGCAGAAGAAAAGAAGGCAAATGAAGATGAAAATAAATCAATTCATGCAACATGGAGGACCTCACCTACCCACTTACCATGATCTACAATTAGGAGCTAATACACATGTTAATGGGGATTAAAGTTATATGCATGCTTAATGGATGATTAATTAGAAGCTAATGATAACTTAGTGGCCACACTTTCTCAAGGGAAATTGGGTAGTCTACAAAAATATGGATTAGGGTTTTAGGCATGTATAAATACCCTTTATGTTTCATGTAATGAGCTCTTAGCAGCTCCTCTTTAGTTAGTTTAGTTGTATGCACAAATTGTAAATATAAACTCCCTTCCTCTTTTTCAGGGCTTATTAGCCTTTTTTTCTTATGTAATTTTATTTATGCAAGTTGATTTCATGCTCTTTTAATTCTTATTCTTTACTTTATGCAATTAATGTAGTTTCATTTCTTGCAATTAGAGTAGATTTATTTTCATGCAAATTAGTTAGCTCTTTTTTCCTCTTGTTTATGTTTATGTTGCAATCTATATTTGTTGAAATGATAACAAATATGAGAAGCACATGCATACACTTGTACCTTTGAAGCCTAGGAGTGACGGGTAAGTAATGCATACACTTGTACGGAACTTCCTTTCCCTTCATTTTGCTTGGTTTGTATCTTCCTGATTACACATTTTACAATTTCTAAGATTGATGTCTTCTTTCCAAACAACATGCAACCATTCAAACATGTATCTATTTTTTGATACGACAAACAAAAAACAGACAAAAGTTTTTTCACTTCATAATGATTTTCGCACATTAAATTATATGGTGGCATATGCCGTTTTGCAGCTTATACTATAGTTGTAAACCCGACTTTTGTGAAGTTGTATTTTTATTTCATCGCATTATATTCTATAGTTACTGATAGTTGAGTACCGCTCGTACAACCATCCCAAAGGGGGTTCTTAACAGCATACAATAAATCATAATTTTTTTGCTCCAATACTTGGTTCTTCTTCGACATTAACATTATTACCATCAACTTCAACAGTAGGGAACATTGAACGTGCTGCATCTGCAACCATATCTTCTATGAGATTCATCGAAATAATTTCAATATCCACCTTCTCCTTTGAATGTATGGGATTGGGTGCTATAAGTTCTCCATGACGATCTCACACAAAATAATTCGGACAAAACCATATTGGCGCAAATGAACTATTACCATATCCGGTATCAAATGCTTCAATAATTTACACCTACTACATGGGCAACGAATTTCTTCATCATTTCCATTATTACTTAAAGCGAATTCAATAAAGACGTGTATACTATTTTGAAAATGTTCACTTATTGAGCCTCCAATTTCTCTTCTTTGTTGGTATATCCAGCTCCGATCGATAAAATAATTGACCATTTTTCCTACTTTAAAACATAAAAACATATTAATCATTTACTTGTTGACATTTTATTTTTCAATTAAATCATACATTTAAATTTTTGCAAGTATACAATGTTATTCTATTTAATTTTATTTTCAAACGGATTTATACAAATTATTATATGAATATAATCTATCATTTTTAGGTTATTGTTTTACACTTTGATGGTTGGTCATCCTACTTCTCATTACAAACACAGTATGAATTATATTTTGCAAATCATTTCATTTTAAACGATTTAACAAAATTTCAATAGCACTTCCCCTTCGTTCTCTGTATCGTACACATATGTGCATACACAGTGAACAAAAAGAAAGTGTTGTCGAAATTTTATGAACTGTTTAAAATGAAATGATTTGCAAAATATAATTACTATATTGTGTTTGTAACTTGTCCAATATAGGGACAAATCCGACTAATATTGTAACATTCCTAATTTTGAGAACATTATTATAAAATAATGATGATAAGGAGATTGAGATTTGAATAAGTCGTATATAGGGCCGTGCTTAATGATAAAATAAATAGGCCTAAATTGATTTATAAGCTAATTAATTTACACATGGGCATATTATTAAATAGCCACGTCATCATACACGGTTATACTTCTTTGTAATTGCCCATTCATGTTTCATTTCTAGTTCTCCACAAATGCAAATTAAAAACTAAAATGGAGCCGACCATTAACAAGGAGGAAAAGAGGAAAATTCAATCTAAAGCTAAGGGTCAAAGCTAGGAAGGATTAATCAACAACAAATCTCAAATTCCTTATCATATCTAAGGTGAATAAAAATTCTTTCCATCTCTATTTTGTTTTATAATCATGTATTTTCGGATTTAAGATTAAATTCGTTTTTATGATATTTTGGATGATGATATGCTTAAGTTATTAATTGTTTGATTTAAACAATTCACTTATATATGTAAAATTCGTACGGTTTCATGGTAAAACCAAGGGTTATTGATTTTAGAATGCCATGAAAAAAAATTATGTTCATTAAACATGATTTTGGAGACGAGTTTTAATTTTCAAAATTTTCCAAGCTATAGATTTATTATGAATTTCTAAAGGAAAATATGATATAATTGGGTTTAAAATTTATTTCAAGTATTTCAGGGATAAATTGAGTTTGAAATTTTAGTATGTTTGATTACATGATGCAAGTGATTTTTGGGGATTTTTCCAAATTGATTTACTAGGGAAAAAAAATTATGCTAAAAGAAGGTCTTTTTTGAAAAAGTTGGTTTTGTTAAATGGAAGGGCTTAAACATTATAATTTCTTTGATTTAGATCTGACAAATGCGGCGGGTTCATTTGTAAAGTATTTGAAAAGTTTTAAGGCAACCAATCAAAGGATTACAAATAGGTAGGTAATTGCAAAGCAATTACTAAAAGTTGCTAAATTTTAGCCTTTACCTCAGAAAAGTTGGTTCCGCCTCAAATAGCAATACCTTTCGACTCCATTGGCTCTGCCCCATCTTAGTCAAAATAATCCCAGTCAAAACCCACATAGTCAAAACCAATACACAAGGTGTCACTTAGATGGTACGTAGTGGATTGGAGGAAATGCGAAAGCTATGGTGTCGAAAGGAGTGCTTCCGATGGGGTCGAAACCCTATTTTGTTTTCAAAAGATAAGGTCTTGCCTTGTTTTATCAGAAGCTTTCAACATAGTTGAAACATATGCTTTCGAAAAGGTTTTTTCAAATAGCTTTCAAAGAAGGTTGTCATTCCATGTTTAAGTATTAGATTTCGAAGAAGTACCTTTATCTTCAAATAAGTGGTTTCGAGAGTAATGGTTTCGACCAAGTCGAAACCCAGTCGCCACTTTCCTTCCGAGTGTATTAAAGCCATCAATGTCTTCGTAAGGTTATCTTTATTTTTACCTAAGCTAAGCCGCTTCCTAAATGCTTCCAAAAGGAGTTAAGGATTTCGAAGGCAATGGAGTCGAAGGGGTTTCGACTCTATCCTTCAAAATTTTAATTTAAAGGTTTGTGCTTTCGAATTGATGGTTCTAACACCGTCAACTTTTTCCCAAAAACAACTTTATAAGGGTTTCAGAAGACATACTTTTGTATATAACCACTTTGAACAAATGATGTTTTTAAAGAATAAACCCAATGCTTTCGAAACGGGTACTTTCATTTGTTCCGATGCTATTTTTTATAAGACATTTCTATACCATCGAAAGGTATTTTTGTTGTGTTTTGAAAAAAGGTTTTCCTTGTTTTCGAAGTAGGTTATCCAACGGTTTTGAAAGAGATGTTTTAAGATATTAAAAATATGTAACCCAATCTCAAATTAAAGGAAAAATCCTGGCGTAAGAAAATAAAAAGTTTTAAAATGAAGATTTGAAGAAGCTTTTCTTGATTTATAGGTTAAAAGGGTTTAACTAAGATTTATATAAGAAAGATTTAAAGGATATTAAACCACATGTGTTGGTATTATTTTGATGTTATTATTACTTCTTCATATATTTATTTACATTGTAATTAACCCATAATGGTACTTTGGGGAAGGGTAGAATAACCAGTTAGGTTGACCCAGTAGTGAATAAAAATTAAGAAATGTTGAAATCTTAATTGAAGATATTGGCAGGGGCCAATAGGTTTACAGTAAGCCCATGAAAACTTTCTATAACTAAAGATATTGGTAGGGGCCAATAGGTTCATAGTCAGCCCATGAAAACTATGGTTCGGTATTTTCATGGGCCAATAGGTTTATAGTTAGCCCATGAAAACTATATCCGGATTAAGATATTGACAAATAGTTAATAAGTTCCTAGTTAGCCCATGAAAACTAGGATAAAAGAAAAGGTATTGGAGTTACCAATAGGTTCTTAATGATCCCATAAAAACTATGAAATCGGACAGACAGTCCATAAACATTTAACTGGTTAATAGTGACCCTAGAAACTATAATTGAGGTGGGTAGTCAGAATGAATGGGGATGGGTAATCCAGATTTGACTTACTTGTTTTGCATATCATCATAATGTCTTTGAAATACCATGTTTTTACCATTGTGGATGCAGGAGCACTGTATATGGTTTTATAAATGTTTTAGGATACTAATGAAGGGAAAACCCATTCTACTAAGCGGCGTGGTCTCACTAGATATCTAAATGGTTTGAGGTGGTAGATTATTATTTGTACCAGGCTTTTTGTCTGACTCGAAGTTTTTGTTTTTCCCTTAAACTCTCGGGTACTCAATTGACTTTGAGTAGGTTGAGAATTAAGGTTTTCAGGTGTTCTTTTAGATGAATAAAGCTTTCGAAGACGTGCAGAAGGCAAGCTAGTTATTAGAGTTTATTATTTTCGATGTGTGTTTTGATTGTAAAGGAAAAATTTGTTCTAGTTCCTTATTATATACTCTGATCAAACAAGGGGGCATCTTCATATGTCACTCTTGGCGTATTTTGTATTAATTATATGTTATCTGAACGTGGTCTGTGTAGTGGGATTTTATAATCAACTTGGAACAATTTGAAATGGAATGTGAAAATTTGTTTGCTGTTTAATTTTTTTCTATATTCTTGTATTTCTGTGTATCATTATATCTAATATCGCCGTACTTGGCCGTCGAGGATTAATAACTATGGATGACTGCAGCATTTATAGCCGTTAGTTTTGGGCCTCTATGCAGGGGAATGTTACAAGTTGGTATCAGAGAATAGATTTATGAAACTTTAAAATAAACTTAAACCTAAAAGATTTTCCAAACATAATCCAATAAATCAGAAAATAAGATCAGGCTTTGGGTTAACACTATAGTAACATACTTGTATTTGATATATATAGTTATATATATAAGTTCGTATTCCCCACTCTCTTAGACCGTTCTTCTGTATCTTACTAAGGCTCATATGTAGATTTATGAGAAAGGAGATATGGAAGCAGGAAACGGAAGAGGAAATCCCGGTGGAGGAAGCACCACAACTAATGGAAATGCTCGACCCACTACCAGGATGAACCTGGGTCGACCGGTTAATGCTATCAAAATGCTGATGCCAATGTGTGTGTTGGAAATCCACCAGTAGATATGGGGGCGATGTATCAATTCTTTGTTGGTTTGATGCAAGCAAGAGCTGCTGTTGGAGTTTCTAGAAATGTAGGAGGAGCTAATCCCGTGGCTCCAGTTGTGAATAATTATGCATTGCTGAGTAGAGATTACACCAATATAGGTGGAAAGCCATTCTTGGGAATTGAGAGTGCCATAGAGGTTGAGAATTGGTTGTTGCATTGTGAGCGTATATTTATTAATTTTGGTCTGAATGATGGGCAAAAGAGAAGGTTGGCCTCTAGACAGTTGGAGGGGTCAGCGCTACATTGGTGGAATAGTGTTACTGCTGGAGTTCTGGAAGAACAGTTGACTTGGGCTAATTTTAAAAGGAGATTTGAACAAAAGTTTATATCCAAGTTTGCTAAGTCAGAGCCGATGAGGAAGTTTATCGATCTAGTTCAGAGAGAGATATCAGTAGTTGAGTATGCTACTAAGTTTGAAGAGCTGTCTCGATATGGATATGCTCTTATAGACACTAACATCAGAAGGAATGAGAGGTTCATTCGAGGAATGAGGCCCGAGCTTGCTAGAGCAACCATGACACATGTCCGTGATCCATGTAATGTGATGGTGGAGATAGCCGTTCGCCGTGAGGAGTTACTTTCTGATCATGCTAAAGAGAAGTCAGTGGAAAGTCATTGTTCTCAAGGGAAGAAGAGAAAGTTTTTTAAGAAGAAGGGAGCTTAGAAGGGAGATACTGCTAAGAAGTCAAAAGCTGAGATAGTTTGCTATAAGTGTGACAAGAAGAGTCACTTTGCGAATGAGTGTCGGTTAGGAAATGGAAAGAAAGCTGCAACCAAGAGGAATATGAAGTGCTTTAACTGTGATCAAGTTGGACATTACAAGAATCAGTTTCCAGAACCAGTCAGGGCGGAAAAAGGAAAGGTCTTTGCTATTGGACCATCTAGGCCTACTGCAGCAGATAAGGAAAAGACTATGATGGAAGGTACGCTCTTGATTCGGAGTATTCCAGTTAGAGTACCTTTTGATATCGATGCATCACATTCACTTATATCTCAGTGTTTGGTTGATAGATTATTTTTGAAACCCACCTACCTTGTTACTTCCTTAAGGGTTGTGAATCCAATAGGAGGGTATGCAACTCTAGGGTTAAGCTGTGACCAGTTAGAACTTGATTTGCTAGGTCATAAGTTTACATGCAGTTTGTATGTTATTGATTTCGTAGATTTCGAGATCATTTTGGGTATGGATTGGTTGGGTAAGTATGAGGCTAGCCTATTTTTCCAGGATAGAGAGAAATCATCGAGACATCCTAATAGTCATAACCGAGTAATATCCTCAGTAGAGAATTCTGACCGGAGTATTAGTACTTTGTTTAAAACTATGGAGATAGAAGAGGAGTTAAGTCAGGTTCGGGTAGCAAGGGAGTTTGCAGATGTCTTTGAGCCAGTCACAGGACTACTATTGAAAAGAGCCATTGAATTTAGAATAGATTTGGTGACCGGAGCTGAACCTGTGAGTAGATCACCTAGCAGGATGACACCGACAAAGATGAAGGAATTGAAGGTGCAGCTAGTGGATCTTGAAGAAAGGAGTTTTATTAGACTAAGCAGTTCGCCTTGGGGAGCGCTTGTGGTGTTCGAGAAGAAACCGGATGAGTCGTTAAGGACGTGCATCAACTATTATAAATTAAACGAAGGGACAATTAAGAATAAGTATCCTTTGCCCAAATAGATGATCTGTTTGATCAGTTGAGTGGAGTCAGAGTGTTTTCCCAGTTGGACTTGGCGACAGGTTTCCATCAGTTAAGAGTGGCAGAGGACCGTATTCCTTTGACTGCATTTCGAACTAGGTATGGCTCATATGAGTGGTTGGTGATGCCATTTGGATTGACCAATGCACCTGCTTTCTTGTTTATTTGATGAACCGAGTTTTCCGAGAGTATTCGGATAGGTTTGCACTGGTATTTATAAATGACGTTCTTGTATACTCTAAAAATAAGAGAGAGCATGAAGTTCATCTTAGAGTGGTGCTTAAGACACTGAGGCAGAATCAGCTAAAGGCGAAGTTTACCAAGTGTCATTTTTGGAAGAAAGAAGTTAAGTTTCTTGGTCAAATGGTTTTGGAGAAATGATTATCAGTCAATCCAAATAAGATCGAAGCTATGAATAATTAAAAGAGACCAGAGACGGTGACTGAGATTGGAAGTTTTCTTGGATTTGTTGGTTAGTACCCGAGATTCATTAAGAATTTCTCGTGGATAGCAGCACCTTTGACTAAGTTAAACATGAAGGAGGTGAAGTTTGTCTGATCCGAAAAATGCGAGGAAGCCTTCCTTAAGCTAAAGCATTTGTTGACCAATGCACTGGTGTTAGTAGTTCCAAATGAAAATCAAGGATTGGTGGTATATATTGATGCATGCGAAACTGGATTGGGAGCAGTGTTGATGCAGAAGGGTAAAGTTATTGCCTACGCTTCATGACATCTTAGACCGCATGAAGTGAGATACCCTACTTATGATATGGAGTCGGCGGCGGTGATCTTCGCAATAAAGATTTGGAGACATTATCTCCTAAGGGAGAGATTTGAGCTTTATACCGATCATAAGTCTTTACAGTATTTATTCTCTCAGAAGGAGTTGAATATGGGACACCAGAGGTGGCTGGAGTTTTTAGCCACTTATGATTTTGGTATAGAGTATACACCAGGGAAAGGTAATAAGGTAGCAGATGCTCTCAGCAGAAAACATTAGAATGTGGTCTTAGCTATCTTGGCGGAGTGGAAAGATCTAGAAGCATTGACTACTTGTAGTGTGCAGTTAAGATCGACTGCTGTTTCTAGTCAGAGTACTGCCAGGTTGTCTAGTTTAGAAGTTCGACCCGGTGTTGATTGAGGAAATTGCTTCTAAACAAAAGGAGGATCTAGTGTTAACCGCGAGGATTAGAAAACTTGAGGTTGGAATAGAGATCGATGATCTAAAGGATTTTATCCTTGACCAAAAAGGATGTTTGGGAATGAAGGGACGGTTATGTGTTCCGAATGTTGAGGACTTGAGGAAAGAATTTCTTGGAGAATGTCATGGGTCAAAGTTTGCGATTCATCCTGGAGGAACCAAGATGTATCAGGATATGAAGAGTAGCTTCTATTGGGAAGGCATGAAGAGGGATGTCAGCTTGTGGGTTAGGCAGTGCGCTAACTATCAACAAGTGAAAGCTGAACATTAGAAGCCGAGTGGGTTACTTCAGGCTATATAGATTCCAGTTTGGAAATGGGATTCGATATTTATGGATTTTGTAGATGGGTTGCCAAAGTCAAATAGAAGTAATGAAAGTATATGGGTTATAGTGGATGGACTGACCAAGAGTGCCCATTTCTTTCTAGTTAAGTCAACTAGAACGGCACCTGTTTTAGGTAAGTTGTTCATGAAGAACATAGTTAGACTACATGGAGTTCCTAGTAGTATTGTCAGTGATAGAGATGATTTGTTCACTAGCGAATTCTAGAAGAGTCGACATGAGGTATTAGGTACCAAGCTTAATATGAGTACTGCATATCACCCTCAGATTGATGAGCAGACAGAGAGTCAATAAGGTACACGAAGATTTATTGAGAGCTTGTGTATTAGACTTTGGTGGATCTTGGGAGGATCACCTACATTTGGTCGAGTTTTCCTATAATAACAACTATCAGACTAGTAGGACTGGTGCCGTTTGAAGCTTTTTATGGAAGGCCATGCAAATCACCAACATGTTGAATGGAGACTGGAGACAAACTAGTCTTAGGTCCAGATTTGGTCAGAGAGGCATCAGAGAAGATTGAGTTAATCCGAGAAAGGATGAAGGAAGCTCAGTCAAGATGGAAGAGTTACGTAGATAAGAGGCGACGACCTAGAATTCTCAGTTAGGGGTAAGGTTTTCATTAAGGTATCACCAATGAAGGGTATGATATGATTTGGAAAGTTAGGGAAGTTAGCCCTAAGATATGCAGGGCCATTCCAGATTATAGAGAGGATTGGAAAGCTCGCATATAGAGTAGAGTTGTCGAGCTATGTGGCAGGTATCCATAATGTATTTCATGTGTCTCATCTTCGCAAGTATGTGCATGATCCAGAGACTACTATCCCTCCGATATGGTGGAAGACTTAGTAGTAGAGCCTAATTTGACTTTCGTTAGATGTGATGACCCACATTTCGGAAGGTTTAAATTGACAATAATCCACACATGTCCAACTCAAACAATCCAAAACATAGATAATCAATGGGGTTAATTAAGAAAAATAAGAAAATAAGAAGAAAACAAACACAGAGTCTTACAGCGCTATGACAAAATATAATAATCAAATAAACAGTTCATGAAGCTGTTTACTATACATTTGATTATAATTTTACACAACATTTATTAGAGTTATATATATAATAGAAAAAAATATAATGCAGCAGAACAATATGATGCAGGGAATAATAATAGTAATAATATACCAAATCTTCGTCTTCGTCCTCCAGAAAATGATCTTCAATGCGCTGAAATACTCAGGGCTGACCCGAGCGTGATGAAAATACAATACACTCGAGTCAGGACTAAAATATCCTTATGTGAGTCAAATTGATATCACATAACATGAGTGTAATAGCATTAGAGATGTTTGCGGGATTTCACATCCCCTATCAAGTGTATATCGTGCGTGTAATAACTCAAGAGATGTTACAGGATTTTCCATCTCTTAAGGATACGTCAAATTATTTATATATAGTAGAATACGCTATATATACAATGTCTAATCGGTAAAATAAATATTTTCCTTAGTGTTATGGTTTTACATTAATCCCCTTAACGCGTTTTTAAGCATTGTCGTACATTTTGCATATAACGCCCCAGTAGCACGTCGGGGGAGAGGGATGCATTGTGATACGACAACACTAAACAAAATTCGTAGTGGTCTCGTATGGGGATAAAAGTATGACAAGGCACGTGAGGAAATATCCAAGTTAGGACAATGCCAGTTCGGGTCGTAGGGCTGGTGGTAACGCATCATAGCCACGATCGCCCACCGCGTCCATCCAATGTGTAAGGATAGCCCGCTTGGCCCTATCAAGTCGTCCTGTTTTAGTCATTTCAAATTGGCACAAGTGCTGGGGCCTATCCATCATTGTTCTCTTTCTTTAAATCCAGCAAACGTATGCCAAATCCAACCACTTTGTTTGGAGTCTCCTCCGCGTACATAGTTGTTAAAGTGGTTCCAATATTGACACAGAGTATGCCAATGAGAGGCCCCGGTCTCTTTAACAACCAAACATTGTTTTACACACCAGTTGGTACTTTTACATTTCAAAATTAATTTATACTTGATATCAAAATATCATATTCGCTTCAAATTATCATTTCATTTCAAAGTATCATATTTACTTCCAAATATCATATTCGGTTTGATATGTCATTTTTACTTCAAAATTCCATTCGAATTACTATTTAGGTTATAACTTCATTTAACCCAATTCACATTTAAATCCACGATTTAAATATAAACATTCCAACCTTGACCAGTTTGAATTTTAAGAAAATAGTTTGAAAAGAATTTTAAATAGTTTGATATAAAATGATTTAAGTGTTTAAAATCTTTTATAAAATAAATAGTTTGGAAAATTAAAATAATTTGAATATTTAAAAAAATAGATTTTAAATATTTATATTAAAATAATTTATTTGAAAATAGTTTCAAAGTCAAATCGATTCAATTCCAAATCTTCCAATTCAAATCAATTTCAATCTCAATTCAATTCAAATCGACTCAACTTCGGTTTCAATTTGAATTAACTTCGATTCCAATTTCAATTCAAATCAATTTTAATTTTTATTTCTATTAATTTCAATTCAACTCTCAATTTTAAACCATTTCTATTTATATCAGTTTCGAGTTCACTTCCAGAATATCGACTAAAATCATTTAAATCAAACTTAACTTTGCCGTTCAATTGAATGTTCAAATCTTTAAAATAATTCAATTCCAAGTTCAAATTTGAAATATCCATTTAAATTACTTATTGCTTGGGTTTATTTCCAAGTTCGAGTAAAAGTTCAAATATTTTAACAAATCAATTCCATATAATTCAGTTATAAATTCAAATTTCAAATTCGATTATTTAAACAATTCCTGTTAACAAATTTCAGTTTCAACATTTCGAGCTCAAGTTCGAAAATAATTCAATTTCCATAAATTCAATTTTTATTCCTTTAAATCAAACCATTTAAATAATTTCAAGTCAGAAATTTTAAAATCATTTAATTTAACCAATCCGGTGTCCGTATATAATTCTATTCTATGACCAAGTGATCAGTTATTTCAATTTAATTTCAAGGATGGATATATAACATTTCAATCCAAATCAAGGTGTCATAGGTATATATCATTTCAACCTATTTCTTAATTTATTCAAAATAATTCAAATAATAATTTATATACTGTCAATTAATTTACAGCGTGATATAGGATATATAAAATAAATAAACATCCAATCATCTAAAATGTCAACCAATTGGCATCCATCACAATCAATCATCCAAATAGTTAATAAATCATAACAATTAACCAATTATCAATAATCTGGAATTTTCTAGCAGTTTAATTCTAATTTCAATTTAACTATTGTTCAAAATTTCTAACATATAATTTCTATATCGATTTCCATATCAGTTAAATTTAACAAACCACAATCAATAAATTAAATTACTTCAGGATTTCAATTTAACTAACATAAAATAATTTAGTCATTCGTGAGCATTTAAAACACTCACCTTTTATTTGAAACTGAAAATATTTCAGCTTCAAATAAATTCCAATTTGACTCCATGGCGTAGACGACGTCGATTCGAATCCACTGCAACTCGTTTCACCCGAAATGGACCACGTATGCAAAAGTTATGATTTTTATTAGTACAACGATTAATTAAACATATAATTAACTAATTTAATTTACTAAATAAAAAAACCTTCTTCCACATGTTCGTTCAACATCCAGGCACACTCAGAAACCCATAATGCAACTATGCTCCTCGAGACCCGCCACCACATCGACGACTGGATCACCATCTAACAGCACCCACACGTGCGCCTCACGCCGCTCCACTACCGCCGCAAACGCCGCCCCATCCAGCGCTACCATCCATGGGTAAATCGAGGAAGAACTACTACGACTTCGAGCAACGTTTTGGCGATTTCGTGCAAGTTGGTAACGATCCAACCGTACCAGCTCTACATTTTCCTTTTTGGGGTCGAACGATTTTGATGCGGATTGAGAGGAATCGATGAAGAAAGATATAGGAAATGCGGATTATGAATCTTAAGGAAGAATTAACACTAAAGGGGGGGGGTGAATAGTGTTTAATTAATAGTGTTAAATTAATTTATGAATCTTTTTGAAATCTTTTCAAATTAAATCCAAACAAATGGAATTCACAAACACAGAGACAATCACATAATCAGACACATATGCAAATAGTAAATAAAAGCAGTAAAGGAAAGAACACACCGGAATTTTATACTTGTTCGGAGTTACCCTACATCCAGTCCCACACAATTTCTTGTGCAGATTTCTTTTCAAATATAATGTCGATATTACAACCTCGATTTCAAGGCCACGAGATACACCTTCCTGTCTCCGAGTCCAGGGCAAACTCTTTTGATTTAACCAGGCTACAAGATCACCTAATTGATTTACGGGCTACAATCACACCCAATTGATTTACAGACCACAATCACACTATTTCCAATCACACTTTGATAGAGAGAGTCTCGATACACTTTGATCTTTCGATCTTTGATTACAAATGATCCTATAACTCTGAATAGCACCGAGATCTTGAGAGAGAGTGGCAGAGAATCAAACTAGAGATGATCGAGTTTGATTCACTTAGGATTTCGGTAGAGTTTTGTTAAAATATAAGAGAATATTTGAGTGGAGAAGAAGGAGTGAAGAAATGAAGAAAAACTAACTTAAAATTCGTTGAAAACAACTGGTATTTATAGAAGAACAACAGTCATGTTCATTCGTGAAAGGTTATGACGAATAGACACTTCTTTTGAAAATTTGAAATTTGAAAACAACCGGTATTTCTAACGACCTCACCTTGTTCATTCATTTTATTTTTATAAACCCATTTAGTTCCTATTATAGTTTTATCCTCAGGTCTAGAAACAAGTTCCCATACATCATTTCTGGTGAATTGATTCAATTCTTCTTGCATAGCAAGGATCCATGAATCATCAGATGATGTTTCCTTTGGATTTTTGGGTTTAATAGTTGATATAAAAGCTACATTACTCATCTTGTTTAGTTGATTTGTAGTTCTAACAACAGATTCAGTATTTCCTAGTATATTTTCTATAGGAAGATCTTTTAAAAGCCCGATCCTTTTATTAGGATGAACAGTTTCACAATTTGTTTCATTTGATTCGTTATTTAAAGTAATAAAATCATCTTCATCATTTATTTGAACAAAATCATTGAAGTTTTCATCAAAAGATACATTCATTGTTTCTTCAACGGTGTTAGTTTTTAAATTAAAAACTCTGTATGCTTTACTTTTATTAGAATATCCGATAAAGATTCCTTTGTCGGATTTAGGATCAAATTTATCCAAATTGTTCTTTGTATTTAGAATAAAGTATTTACTTCCAAAAACTTTAAAATAAGGTACCTTTGGTTTCTTATTGAAAAGAAGTTCATATGGTGTTTTATTGGTTAGAGGTCTAATTAAAATCCTTTTCAAAATGTAACAAGCTGTAGCGACTGCTTCAGCTAAAAAATTTCTTGGTAATTTACTATCTGAAAGCATAGTTCTTGCACACTCTTGAATCGTCCTATTTTTATGCTCTACCACTCCGTTTTGTTGTGGAGTTCTTGGAAAGGAAAAATTATGAGTTATTCCTTTTTTATTACAAAAATTCCCAAAATTTTCATTTTCAAATTTTCAACCGTGATCACTATGAATAGTTTTGATTTTTAACGAAAGTTGATTTTGAATTATTTTTGCAAAAGATTTAAACAAATCAAAAGCATCACTTTTAAGTTTCAGAAAAATTGTTCATGTAAATCTAGAATAATCATCTACAATTACAAAAACATATTTACTATGATTTATTGACTGAATTTGAGATGGACCAAACAGATCTAAATGAAGTAACTTAAGAGGTTTTGAAGTTGAAATCATATCTTTTAATTTGAATGAACTCTTCCTAAGTCTTCCTAATTGACAAGCATCACATATACTATCTACTTTAAAATCCATTTTAGGGAGACCTCTTACTAGATCAAGTTTTGAAAGTCTAGATAAGAGTTTGAAATTCAAATGCCTAAATCTTTTATGCCAAATCCAAGGGTCACTTGTATTAGCCAAAAGACATAGGTTATCATTTGAGATTTTCAAACTGAGAAAATATTTTTCTTCCTAATTCCTTCAAAGATAATATTTGATTTATTATCTTCGATGTGGCACTTATCCTTTTCTATAGCCCTTATCATATAGTTGACTTATGCTAAGTATATTGTGTTTTAGATTCCTAACTAACAAAACATCAGAAATAGTAGGAGTTTTAGAGTTACCAACATTGCCGATGCCCATCACATATCCTTTTGAATTGTTTCCAAAGTTGACTAGTCCTCTATCTTCATAAATTATGTCATTCAGTATCTCCGAATTGTCAGTCATGTGTCTTGAACATCCACTATCAAGTATCCATTTGTCTTTCTTGATTTGCACCATTTGACCATTGAGTGTTGATTCTTCAAAAGCCATGTAACACATCTGTTCCTGCACAACACACCAATTCGGTAGATAACTTGATTTTCTATAATAACAATATGCAGACTTATGAGACAATGATGATTTGGACAGTTTTGAACTTGTGTTAATAGAATTTCCAAACATTGCCATTTTAAACTTTTTCAAAATTCATATTATGATAACTTTGAAAACCAATGCTTTGATACCAAATGTAGGAAATGCAGATTACGGATCTTAAGGAAGAATTAACACTAGAGGAGGGGGAGTGAATAGTGTTTAATTAATTTTATGAATCTTTTTGGAATATTTTCAAATTAAATCCAAACAGATGAAATTCACAAATACAGAGACAATCACAGAATCAAATACAAATGCAAATAGTAAAGAAAAGTAGTAAAGAAAAGAACATACCGGAATTTTATACTGGTTCGGAGTTACCCTACATCCAGTCCCACAATTTCTTATGTAGATTTCTTTTCAAAAATAATGTCGATATTACAACCTTGATTTCAAGGCCATGAGATACACCCTCCTATCTCCCAGTCCAGGGCAAACTCTCTTAATTTAACAAGGCTACAAGATCACCTAATTTATTTAGGGGCTACAATCACACCCAATTGATTTGCGGGCCATAATCACACCGTTTCCAATCACACTTTGATAGAGAGAGACTCGATACACTTCGATCTTTGATTACAAATGATCATATAACTCTGAATAGCACCGAGATCTTTGAGAGGGAGTGGCAGAGAATCAAACTAGAGATGATTGAGTTTGATTCACTTAGGATTTCGGTAGAGTTTTGTTAAAATATAAGAGAATATTTGAGTGAAGAAGAAGGAGTGAAGAAATGAAGAAAAACTAATTTAAAATTCATTGAAAACAACTAGTATTTATAGAAGAACAACCGTCAGGCCCATTCGTGAAAGGTTATGACGAATAGATACTTCTTTTGAAAATTTGAAATATGTATTTCTGTGGTCACCATGTCGATATGGGGGGATGAGGTATCTCAACATGCCTATGATAATTTTGAAAATTGATTTTGCTTTTAAAAAATGATTTCTATTCTAAAACTTGTCAAAACAATTTCTAAACTTTGTAAACCATTTTGAATATAGTTTAAACTTATAAAAGAGATATAAAAAGTAATCTTAAAAATATATAATCTAAAAGTAATAAAAGCTCAATATAAATATTTTGAGATTAAAGCGAAAACCATTAAAACCGGGAGATTGTTTAAAAAAAAGAAATGATTTTGAAATTTAAAAATATTTAAACCTAGAGAGAAGACTTTAAAAGGATAGTTTTGAAAAAAGTCTTAAAATTAAATCATTTTGAAAATTTCGTGGATTCCATTCCACTAGAGAAGGTCGTGGGTTCCATCCCACCAAAGAGGTCATGGGTTCCATCCCACTATTAAAGCGAGAAGGTGGATTCCATTTCACAATTAAAATTCGAATAAAGATTTTAGTGCTATTATGACGTTTTAACATAAATCTAAACTCTATTACTTATCTTGATGTCTTGAACTCTTAAACTCTTGATACTCATGAGTCTTTAGTCTTGATTTCTTCAATCTTGAATTCATCAGTCTTGAATCTCTATACCCAGTCTTGAATCTTTATACCCAATCTTGAATCTTTATATTCAGTCTTGAATCTTTATACTGTACAGTCTTCATTCTAAGTACCTGCATATATAAATCCTACATATATATATATATATATATCTAGACAATAATATTAGTATTTATATTTTATAACAAGTCCTAAGGTTGTTGTGATCAAAACCATCGTCTCAGGAACTAACAAAAGATAGACCATTTTTGGCCATTAATAGGTTTTGAACGAGTGCGACCAAGATATTTCTTTTAGGGTTACATGAATAGGAAATAAACGAGGCCCATTATATAAATATCCGACACTATCTACCCGTGAAAATTCCAAACTCCAAACAAAGCGTGCCGCCTGGCATTCTATATGTTTTACCCCTATTCCGAACCTAATGGAACTAGTCTCAAGGCCTAATTCGATCGTATGCAGAAGATAGTTTTTCAAATCAATTTATTTTAGATAAATTCCATAAATTAATTTCTACGCGTTTCAAGCTCGCACGGCCAATCTATAAGTTTGATCGCTATAAAACTTGAAATCCTATAATAATTCACTATTACAGTCCGATGAAACTGGTTTCGTTAAAATCCGAGATAGTTTCCCAAACGGCTATTTTTACACGTTAATTAAAATAAGAAATTTCAAAAATAAATATAATCACTTTAAATTCAAATTTAAAATTTTACGATCTTCATTCTCGTTTAAATAGAATTGAAATCAACTTTTAAAATGATTTTCATTTATTTTTAATTCAGGATTCAATTATTTGAAAATTTTCCAATATTAAATTCAAACGATTTAATTTTCAATAGACAACCATTAATAAATAATTCGACATTTATTAACAATCACTTTATTATCATCTAAATAATTCAAAATTTATTATTCAATTACAGACATCGATTACAAACACATTCAATAAATAGAATTTCATTTCAATAGTTGTTATTTCAAGATTTTATTCAAGTTCATATTAAATAACTACATTTATAAATCATTAAATTTTTTTCTCTAACCAATTTTATTCAACAATCATATTAAATTTAATAATTTAAGAATAGTTAAAAATATGGGTCGTCACATTAGACAACCAGTTCAGGTTGTAGATAGAGGTGAGAAAAGATTAAGGAACAAGACAGTCAGATTGGTGAAAGTTCAGTGGAGCGACAACGAAAAGGACCGTACATGGGAGATAGAGGAAAGGATTAGATATACTTGTCTAGATCTACTTTGAGGGTATGTCTATATTAGATTTATATGGATAGTTGCTAGTCAGTTAGACTAGTATGGCTGTTAGGAGTTGTTACAGATAATTGTTATGTTTAGTATTTGGTCCTTATAGAATTTCAAGGAAGAAATTCTTTAAGGGGGGAGCATGTAACACCCTTAATTGTTTACAACAATATTCAGGAAATTTAATTAGATAAATTAAATAGAATAATTATGATAAAGGTATTGAGATTTGAATAAATCATATATAGGGTCATGCTTAATGATAAAATAAATGGGCTTAAATTGGTTTATAAGTTAATTAATTTACATATTGGCATATTAGTAAATAACCACTTCATTATACATGGCCATACCTCTTTGTAATTGCCCATTCACGTTTAATTTCTTATTCTCCACAAACGCAAATCAAAAACTAAAATAAAGCCGACCATTAACAAGGAGGAAAAGAGAAAAATTCAATCTAAAGCTAAGGATCAAAGCCATGAAGGATTAATCAACAACAAATCTCAAATTTCTTATCATATCTAAGGTAAACAATAATTCTTTCCATCTCTATTTTGTTTTTATGATCATGTATATTCGGATTTAAGATTAAATTCGTTTTTATGATGTTTTGGATGATGATATGCTTAAGTTATTAATTGTTTGATTTAAATAATTCACTTATATATGTAAAATCAGTACTTTTTTAGGGTAAAATCCAACGGTTATTGATTTCAGAATGCCATGGAAAATTTTTATGTTAAGTAAAACATGATTTTGGAGATGATTTTTAATTTTTAGAATTTTCAAGCTATGAAAGATTTATTATGAATTTCTAAAGAAAAATATGAGATAATTTGGTTTAAATTTTATTTCAAGTATTTCTGGAAAAATTGGGTCTGAAATTTTAATATGTTTGATTACGTGATGCAAGTGATTTAATGTGATTTTTGAGAACCTTCCCAGTTGATTTACTTGGGAAAATAAATTATTTTGAAAGAAGGACTTTTTTGAAAATGTTGGTTTTGTTAATGGAAGGGCTTAAACGTCGTAATTCTTTGATTTAGATCTGATAAATACGGCAGTTTTATTTGTAAAGTATTTGAAAAGTTTTAAGGCAACCAATCAAAGGATTATAAATAGGCAAGTAGTTACAAAGCAATTACTAAAAGTAGTTAAATTTCCGCCTTTAACTCAGAAAAGTTGGTTCCGCCTCAAATAGAAGTACCTTTTGACTGCATTGGCTTTGCCCTATCTCTGTCGAAATCATCCCAGTCGAAACCCACACAGTCGAAACTAATACACAAGGAGTCACTTAGATGGTACATAGTGGATTGAAGGAAAGGCAAAAGCCATGGTGTCGAAAGGAGTGCTTCCGATGGGGTCGAAATCCTGTTTTGTTTTCAAAAGATAAGGTCTTGCCTTGTTTTACTTAAAGCTTTCGACATAGTCGAAACATATACTTTCGAAAGGGTTTTTACAAATAGCTTTCGAAGGGCTACCTTTATCTTTAAATAAGAGCTTTCAAAAGTACTGGTTTCGACCAAGTCGAAACCCAACCGCCACTTTCCTTTCGAGTATATTGAAGCCATCAATGCCTTTAAAAGGTTATCTTTGTTTTTACCTAAGCTAAGCCGCTTCCTAAATGCTTTTGAAAGGGGTTAAGGGTTTCGAAGTTAATGGAGTTGAAAGGGGTTTCGACTCTATCCTTCAAAATTTTAATTTAAAGGCTTGTGCTTTCGAATAGATGGTTCCGACACCATCAACTTTTTCCCTAAAACAACTTTATAAGGGTTTCGAAATAAATACTTTCGTATATAACCACTTTGAACCAAATGATGTTTTTAAAGAATAAACCCAATGCTTTCGAAAGGGGTACTTTCATTTGTTTCGATGCTATGTTTTATAGGACATTTCGATACCATCGAAAGGTATTTTTGTTGTGTTTTGAAAAGAGGTTTTCTTTGCTTTAGAAGGAGGTTATCCAGATATTTCAAAAGAGATGTATTAAGATTTTCAAAACATATAACCCAATATCAATTAAAGGAAAAATCATGGCATAAGAAAATAAAGAGTTTTAAAATGAAGTTTTGAAGAAACTTTCCCTTATTTATAGGTTAAAGAGTTTAACTAGGATTTATATAAGAATGATTTCCAAGATATTAAACCACAGGTGTTGATATTATTTTGTTGTTATGATTACTTCTTCATATATTTATTCACATTGCAATTAACCTATAACGGTACTCTGGGGAAGGGAAGAATAACCAGTTAGGTTGACCCAGTAGTGAATATAACTTAAGAAATGTTGAAATCTTAATTAAAGATATTGGTAGGGGCCAATAGGTTTACAGTAAGCCCATGAAAACTGTATATAACCAAAGATATTGGCAAGGGCCAATAGGTTCATAGTCAGCCTATGGAAACTATAATTTGATATTGGCAGGAGCCAATAGGTTTATAGTTAGCCCATGAAAACTATATTCGGATTAATATATTGAGAGATAGTCAATAAGTTCCTAGTTAGCCCATGAAAACTAGGATAAAAGAAAAGATATTGGAGTTACCAATAGGTCTTAGTGATGCCATAAAAAGTAGGAAATCAGACAAATAGTCCATAAATATTAAACAAGTTAATAGTGACCCTAGAAACTATAATTGAGACAGGTAGTCAGAATGAATAAGGATGGGTAATCCAGTTTTGACTTGCTTGTTTTGCATATCATCATAATGTTTTTGAAATACTATATTTTAACCATTATGGATGTTGGAGCATAGTATGTGGTTTTATAAATGTTTTAGGATACTAGTGAGGGGAAAACCCATTCCGCTAAGTGGCATGGTCACACTAGATATCTAAATGGTTTGAGATGATAGATTATTATTAATACCAGGTTTTTTGTCTGACCCAAAGTTTTTTCCCCTAAAACTCTCGGATACTCAGTTGACTTTGAGTAAGTTAAGAGTTAAGGTTTCTAGGTGTTCTTTTATATGAATAAAGCTTCCGAAGATGTGCAGGAGGCAAACTAGTTATTAGAGTTATTTATTTCCGCGATGTATTTTGATTGTAAAGGAAAAATTTGTTCTAGTTCCTTATTATATACTCTGATCAACCAAGGGGGAATCTTCATATGTCACTCTTGGCATATTTTGTATTAAGTATATGTTATCTGAATGTGGTCTGCACAATGAGATTTTGTAATCAACTTGGAACAATTTGAAATGGAATGTTGAAATTTGTTTGCTGTTTAAGTTTTTTTCCATGTTCTTGTGTATCAATGTATCTAATATCGCCGTATTTGGTCACTGAGGATTAATAAATATAGATGACTGCAGTATCCCTAGCTGTTAGTTTTGGACCTCAAAGCAGGGGGATGTTACAAATATTGTATCGAATGAATATAAATGTCCGTTCTATGATAAAAATAAACGTCCATACAATGGTCATATACAATACTTGTCGAACGAGACCAAAAGCTCTCTAAGAATTTATAAAAAGTAAATAATATTATACAACAATTTTTACAATAAATTATTTACATTCTAAGAAACGCATACACTAAATCGTCGTTTTTGTCATCTTGAAAACGCATACACTAAATCTCGAGCATCGACTCTAATTAATCCAAACTAGCCCTAATGTGCATACACACTAATTAATTGATGCATATACACCAATTAATGCACATATACACTAAACAAAATTTTCCTCTCAACATTTCAATGATAATTTTTTTTAATAACAACCTAATTAGCATTCAATAGGGTATACTAAACAATCAATGGGGTATTATACAACTATAACAACAAATTAACCTTAATTTAACAAATCAAAATTAATAAGGGTTTAGGAATAAAAACTGATTGGAGATTGATGAAGGGCCTAGGCTTGTAAAGAGAGGAAGATGATGAAGTTGGAGATGCTCGGGGAGGCGTGGTGGCTGGCTGATGACAGGGAGGAGGTAGGCTTTTTGCTATTTTGGGGGATTGAGGAATAATGATGCAACTCTTGGCCTGGAGCCTGTATACACGATAATTTTCAACGGCTAGCGACGGCCGCCGATGGCAAGTTTACGTCGATTTTCGACAGCTTGCGACTGCTATTATATTTTATTTATGAAATCACCACGGAGATTGACAGCCATCGCTAGCCATCGAAAACAGCCGTTAGCGGCCGTCAGAAGGCTCCATCGCTATTTACTATTGTTCTAGTAGTGTCTGTGCCACCATGTGGCACCTAACACCTTGTCAAACGGATCAAGTTCGAGCAATTCTCGAACTTTGCAACAGGTAAGGACTTGGTGAACATGTCTGCTGCATAATCCTCAGTATGAACCTTCTGAAGACGAATTAGCTTCTCTTCATTTACTCATCTCCTTCATCTAATCCCTCAAGTCTTCAGATAAAAGACCCGACTTCACATCAAGTATAGAAGGTGTCTCTCCCATAAATTAAACTATTTGCGAAACCTATGTAACGCTCCGGAAGGGAACACAAAAGAACCATCGTCTTTTGCTCTTCATCCAACTTCAAATCCACAGTCTTCATTTTCATTACAAGATCATCGAAGAAACTAAGATGTGTCTTCATTGAAGCAACCTCTCTCATTTTCATGGTGAAAAACGTCTTTAGCATAATTAAACGATTAATGATTGATTTCTTTAGATACAAATTCTCCAGCTTGGTCCAAATTCCTTTAGCAGTGGTTTTCATGCTAATTTACGAGATAACATTTTCTCACATGGCCAACTTTAGAGCCCATTCTTCCATCTCCTTCTTTTCCACGACAAAATTTTCAGCTAGTAACTCCTAATTGTCAAAAACTACCTGATGAACCATATTTCTTTATAGAATAGCCTTCATCCTCCATTGCCACTTCTTGAAGTCTTTATCCTTGTTCCACCTTTATATTGTCAACTGAGATCCGGATGCAATATAAGAACATCTGACATAAGGTCTTATTACAACTGGTGTAGCCCCGTATTCTACCATACTTCCATATACCATCCATAAATCAACCTAGATGCTCTGATACTAGATTGTTGGGGTCCAAATTGATATTACCCGACAACTCAAATGCAGAAAACAAATAGAATCACACTATAGAATGGTGAAACAATCAAAAAAAGTTATGGGGATTGTTCACCTTGAAAAGTTGAAATTAATCAATTATATTAAATGAAAGGGAAGCACACTAAGGGGAGAAGAATTTTATTAATACTTAGAGAGAAGATTACAGAAAAGGTACAATTATTTCCATTACATAGACTTTTTTAACTATAAGCTTTAGAACTTGGGATTAACTTATCCCATAGTGTGGGACTAAACAAAACATCAAAACCTAAATTATATCACTTTTTTTTTCTACATATTAAGTGTTGAAATAACTGGGCAGAGCATGATTAGAACATTAAAATCATTGTCAATCAAAAGTTACTTTAGTTTTAGTATGTCGTTATATATGACTTATCTCATGGTGTAGGAATATTCCTAACAAAATCGATTCATATGTTGTATCTTATGTCAATCCCGTGCACAAAATTTATATTAAATAACATACATAAAAATTTGTTCCTTATTAGTCATATATAAACTCCCCTCCATCGATTTATTTAAAATGAGTCTATTCACAATAGGTACTGTTGGATACATGGCACCTGAACTTATTTCAAGATGTTTCGGATTAATATCGTACAAGTTCGATGTGTATAGTTTTGGAATGCTGCTTCTAGAAATGGCAGGTGGAAGGAGAAACTATGACTCACGAGTGGAGAATTCTAGTGAAGCCTACTATCCCTAGTGGATTTATGACCAACTGAACAAACAAATTTTTTTTGAAGTGTCAGATCATAACATTGAGACTGTAGATATTGAAACGAAATTGTGTAAAGTTGGATTATGATGTATTCAAATGTCACCATCTTCTCGTCCTACGATGCTTAAAGTTATGGAAATGTTGGAAGGTACTGTAGAAGATGTGGAAATGCCACCAAAGCCTTTCTTTTTTTTTCTCTTCGAACCATAGTACAAGGGGACAAATTTCATTTCAACTGTCTTCTAATGAAACATCGACGATTTGTGAGAGTAAGTAGCATCTATCACTAATTTTAGTTTTGTGACGATCCATATTTCGGATCGTTCAAATCGACAATAATCCACACATGTCCAACTTAAACAATCCGGAATGTAGACAATCAATGGGGAAAATTAAGAAAAAAATAAGAAAAGAAGAAGAAAACAAACACCGAATCTCAAAGAGGAATGATAAAATATAATAATCAAATAACAGTTCATGAAGCTGTTTACTATACATTAGATTATAATCTATACAACACAATCAGAGTTAAATATACATTAGGGATAAATAAATAATGCAGCATAATAGCATGATGCAGAGAATAATAATAGTAGTAACATACCAAATCTTCGCCTTCGTTCTCCTGAGAATAATCTTCAATATGCTGAAAAAAACTCAGGACTGACCCGAGCGTAATGAAAAGACAAAACACTCGAGTCAGGACTAAATAATCCTATGTAAGTAAAATCAATATCACAAAATATGACTGCAATAACTTAAGAGATGTTACGGGATTTTCCATCTCCTAAGGATCCGTTAAACTATTTATATATAATAGTATACGCTATAATAGATAATGTCTATCAGTAAAATAAATATCAAAATAGCGTTAAGGTTTTACATTGATCCACCTTAACACAATTGTACAGTTTTAAACCAAAGTGGTAATGGACTCGTATAGGGATAAATATGACAAGGCACGTGAGGCAATGCCCAAGGTAGGATTCTACCAGTTTACCTTTTCTGGCTGGTCGTAACTCATCCGTGGCCGACCGCGACAATCAATCCAAATGACAAAAAGG
Source organism: Allium fistulosum (assembly GCA_030737815.1). Classification (NCBI taxonomy): domain Eukaryota; kingdom Viridiplantae; phylum Streptophyta; class Magnoliopsida; order Asparagales; family Amaryllidaceae; genus Allium; species Allium fistulosum. The sequence goes on from CM060903.1 coordinate 55,814,484, forward strand.
TGCACCCATCGAATAAGAAATCACAATAGTAATACGAGGGATCAACGTCGCTAGAGGTAGCTAACCTCAATGGCCAGGCATAGGCTCCTGTTTTAGTCATTTTAATTATGACACGAGTGTCAAGGCTACCCATCATCGTTCTCTTACTTCATTTCAGTTAACATCGCCAATTCAACCACTACATTCTGGATATCATCCACCGCGTACACGGTTGTCAAAGTGGTTCCAATATTGACAGAGAGTATGCCAATAAGAGGCCCCGGTCTTTTTAACGACCAAACGCCGTTTTACACACCGGTTGGTTCTTTACATTTCGAAAACAGTTCGTACTTGATATCAAAATATCATATTCACTTCAAAATCAAATCCATTTCGAAATTTTCCATATTCGCTTCAAAAATTATATTTTATTTCAAAATGTTAATTCAGTTCGATATGTCGATTTCACTTCAAAACTTGATTCGAATTACAATTTAGGTTATAACTTCACTTTAACCCAATTCATATATAAATCTAAGATTTAAATACAAACATTCCACCATTTTAACCAGTTTGAATTTTAGAAAATAGTTTAAATAGTTTTAAAATAGTTAAATAGTTAAAATAGTTTAAAAGAAAATCATTTTGAGTATTAAAAATGGTTTATATAGTAAAATAGTTGGGAAAATCAAAATAGTTTGAATATATAAAGAATATAGATATTTAAACTATTTATACTAAAATAACTATTTAAAAATAGTTTCAAAGTCAAACCGGTTCACTTTCCAAATTTTCTAATCCAAATTAGTTCCAATTTCCATTTCGAATTTAATCGATTCAATTCCAATTTCAAGTCGAATTTTACTTCGATTCCAAATTTATTTCAATTTTAATTCCAAATTAATTTCAATTACAATTCCAAATTAATTTAAATTCCAATTCCAAATTAATTTAAATTCCAATTCCAAATTAATTTAAATTCCAATTCAAAATTTAAACCATTTCGATTTATCTCAATTCCGAGTTCGATTTTCAAAATATCGATTCAAAACATTTAAATCAAATTTTCCTTCAATATTCAATTTAAAATCCTAATCTTGAAATACAATTAAATTTCGAGTTCAATTTCGAAATATCATTTTATATCACCTTTTACTTAGAAATATTAAAAGTTCGAATAAGAGTCCCATCCTTTAAAACAAATCAATTTTCTGAAATTCACATCATATTTCGATTATAACTTAAGAATCTCAACTTCGATTATTTACAACCCTTTCGTTTCAAATTTAAATTTCAACATTCTGAGTTCCAATTCAAAATAAATTCAATTTCCATAAATTCGATTTTTTTTCTTAAAACCAAATCATTTAAATAATTTCAAATCAAAATTTTTAAATCATTTAATTTAATCAATCTAGTGTCCGTATATAATTTTCTATCCTATGGCCAAGTGAATCATTTATTCCAATTTAATTCCAGGGATGGATATATACCATTTCAATCCAAATTTAATGCCATAGGTATATATCATTTCAACCTATTTCTTAATTTATTCGAAATAATTCAATTAACAGTTTTATATACTTTAAATAATATACAGGATGATAACATGATATATCAAAATAAATAAACATCCAAAATAGCATCCATCACAACCAATCGTTCAACGTTCAATAAAATTCTCAACAATTTCATAATTATCAATTTCAGATATTTTAGGGTAATTAAATTCTAATTCAATTTAATTGTCAATTCAAATTCAATTTAATTGTCAATTCAAATTCTATCAATTAATTCAGATGTCAATTTAAATGTTAATTAAACTTATCACACAACAACCAATAAATTTCAAATTACTTTACGATATAATTTAACTAACATAAAAATTATTTCGGTCAATTGTGAGAGCCTAAACACTCACTTTTGATTTATCGATTATTTAAAACCCAAATAAAGGCCCAAATTTGAACAGTCGCATAACTCGACCAAACAAGTTTCTCGTTGTCCGAAATTTCGATATGAACGCAACGGAGAAAACCACACGTCGATTTGAGCTCGTATGCAAAAGTTACACTTAAATTAATATAATGATATAATTTAAAATTTTAATAACATAATAAAATAAAATAAAAATATAAAGAACCGTACCTATCTTCTCACGCGACACAGCCCACACCAGAACCCATGCACGTGAACACTACCTTCAAAACACACACAACTCGAGACAGCCGGAGTTCGATCAGCGACTTTTAGCGTGTGCGCACTTGCCGTCTCTACCAACACTGCCCTTCCCATCGTGCGCGCATGCATCTCGAAGCCCAAAACATGAAAAACTGCAGCAACTTCCAATACAGATCTCGGAGATCCGAGGCGCTTTGGCATGAACCAACCGTTAGATGTTTAGAGCCGGTCGAGCTCTACAACTTTGCTTTTGGAAGTTTTCGATTTCGTGGAACGGATTGAGAGATATCGAGGGGAGAAGATCGGCAATTTCTAGCCATTGGAATAATAGGTGGCGGCCATGGTTTAAAATTAGGGTTTCCAGAATATAATAATAATATTTCTCGTTTTGCGTGACGTATTTATATTGTTAGGTCCAAAATCGTCCGAACTCCAATCGAGGCGTGCCGCCTAGCGCTTATAATGTTTTAGCCCTATTCTGAACGCAATGGAACTAGTTTCGATGCCTAATTCGATCGTATGTGTAAAATAGCTTTTCAAAGTCAATTTATTTTATCGAATTCCCTAAACTAATTTCTACGCATTTCAAGCTCTCACGGCCAAACGACAAGTCCAATCGCTACGAAACTTGAAATCCTATAATAATTCACTATTACGGATCCGATGAAACTAGTTTCATCGAAATCCGAGATAATTGCCAAAATGGCTATTTTTACACGTCAATTATAATATAAAATTTCCATATTTTAATTATTCACATTTACATCAAATTTTATACGTTAAAAATCTTCGTACATATTTAAATAAAATTTGAATCAATTTCCTATACCATTTTTAATCATATTAAATCCATAATTCAATTATTCAAATAATCTCCAATATTAAATTTAAATAAATTAAATTATCCAATAAATCAACGTTGACAAAAATTTCAAATAAAATTTAGTTATCAACGTTATTTAAATCTAACTAAATAATTCACGTTAATTATTCAACTCTAGTTATTTATCATAGATACCATCGATACATATAATTTATTAAAATAAATAATTCCCAAATTTCCGAAATTGTTTATTTCAAGATTTTTATCCAAATTCATATTCAATAACTACACTTACAATTCATTAAATTTATTTTTAACCATTTTTATCCAATAATAACTTTAAATTTAATAGTTTAAAATAGCTAAAAATATGGGTCGTTACATACTCCCTCACTCAAAACTTTTCGTCCTCGAAAAGGCGTTAAGTAAAGAATTTAACAAACAGTATATTTTATTCAAATGATCGACTTACACAACATAAACATCTTATTTGCTAAAATATTACTACGCTTCTACTACACCACTTCGATATCGGTTTTACGGAAAATATAACTTATATATAAAAACAAGCTATAAAATTTTTAAAACTTCAAAATTTTTCTGACACCCGGATTTACGAAAATTTTCGGTAGAGTCTCCTTTGCGCGACTCGATCGAAAAAATTTACAATATCAATATATATCACAAATATACCAAATAGATATCAAATATATATCTCATCTCAATGATGAGGCATCCCGAAGGGCAAAAATATAAAATCGCGGTATGTAATCCGAGATACGTACCTTATTAATAATAATACGAGCAAGTTCGCTCGTATTAACAAGTAAAAGCATGTAAAACCCGCATATACGTCCAAACGGTCTTCGCATGTACCTATCTCAACTCAATTTAGGATATTAGTTGCATATAAAGATATAGAAGCCTGTATAAGTTTAATATAACCATATAACATGGATTTTGAATCCAAACAATAAATACAAGCACAAGTACACAACAAATAACAATCATATGCAATCAAAACAGTAATAACAATGGTTTGCAACAAAAGAACCATCCAACCATTAATATTCGTCCAATTAATCCAACTAATTCATAACCATGTGAATTTACATTATCCAATATCAATTTTCTTATATCCTTCATTTCTTATTAACATTCATTTCATTAACATTTTAATTGACTCGGTTTCAATTAATTTACATTGACATCTAATTTATTTGCATTCCCTTTATTTACTTCTTAATTGATTAACATTCACCTATTAATATTCATTCCGTTAATCATACAATGGACTTATATTCCAATTCATTCGCTTTTAATTTTACATTCAACTAATTTGGTTTCAATCCATTTTTATTCAATTAACTAATGTAAATTGCATTCACATTTGATTTATTACAATTAAATGTATTTACATTCAATTGCTTTCTTTCAATTTATTAACATTCGTTACAAATTTATTATATTCAATTTATTCAATCCAATTTGTGAAATTCCAATTGTTTCACTTTTTGTCTAACTTAGTTCATATAAATTCATTTATGAACCATTTATAAAATTATTCCACTTAACCTTGTTAAGTTAAATTTATTTCATTATCACTTAGTATTTTAATACTAATATTATTTTTAAACCATTTAAGTTTATTATAAACATTTTGCAAAATTTGCAACTCATTTTTATTATTATTCCATAACTTAAGTTCATATTAATCCATTGATTCACTTAATTAGTTTATTTCAAAATTTTAAATTCATTTTAATAACTTCGGAGAATTTTTATTTTGTAAATTTATTTACTTCATTAGTTTATTCATTGATTCAAACTCATATAATAAATTTACTTAAGTAAATTTTATTTTATAACTCCAATTTTTTTTCACAATCAGTACATTCAACTTCTCTTAAGTTCACTTCGATTTACAATTTATTCTAATAACTTATTCCATAATATATTAGTTAACATTCAATTTTTATTGAACTTATTCCATTTGCATTTAATTTATTTACATCTAATTTAAATTTAATTCAATTACTCATATTCATTTTTTTTTACATCCATTTATTTTATTTTATTTCTTCTACACTTAAATTACATTTCATTTAAAAATTCAAGTTCGTATTCATTTATTTATTCATTTTATAGCTCAAGTAAAAATAATTCACTTTACTAATTTATCTAGTTTCACTTAATATATAATTCAATTTATTTAACATTAAGTTAAACTTCATTTCATCTTAATCCATTACTCATTTTATTTAATCTTATTCAAGTTAAATTTTCTTATCATTCCCATTCAACAAATTTAAATTCGTTTTAGCTTATTAATTTTCAAATCTAAAATTTATTCATTCAAAATTTCATTTTATCTAATTTATTTCATATACATTTCATTTTATTTAAGCTTCTCGAGTTAGACTATATTTTATTTACTTCACTTCACTAACCCAATTTAATTAACATTTCTTAAATTAATTCTTTTATTTGCTTAATCCAAAAATATTCAATAGTTTTAAATTTTAATTTTACTTTCTTGTTCAAATTTATAATTTACAAAATTATTTCTCATCCATACTATTTTAAATTTATAAGTTTTAAACTATTTTCATAAATTTATTAAATCATACTTGGAATATTTTCACAATAAAAAGTTGTTTAATCGAAAAATAAATTCCTTTTAGTATCAATTTTCACTTAGAAACTCGAAAATGAATACTGGAGATGCTGTAGTCATCCCTAAAATTATTTCCCAACGACCAAAGCGAGTTTAATGCTTTTATTTTTTCAAAAAAAACATTTTCAAAATATTTTTCTTATCAAATTTTTTTCAAATAATAATAATTTTGAATGCTTCGAAAACAATTTTGAATACAAAGGAATTTAAATTCTAAAATTCTAATTTTTTATAAATCATTTCTATATATAAGTATATTTATAGTATAACTTATACAAATTTCATCACCTTATTACCAAAATATTCCATTAATTTACAACTTGGTCATTTTAACCAATTCTTATTTTATTTATATTTCAATTCAATTTAATTATCAAATGCTTCATAAAATAAAATTCATTAAATATTCGTTTTATTTTAATTCAACCAATAATTGATGATAACTAAACATTATCATCTTCTAATAGCTAACATTCATTAATAATCACTTTATATATATATAATATAATTTAGGTAAAATTATTTCATTTACCTTATTTAAAACAATATTATGTCGAATTGCCTCGTTAAGTGTTTAGAAACCCTTGTCGATAACACGGCGACCCGCACATCGACCAGAATTCATAAACAACTCAGCGGATAAGTAAACACAATATAAAACAATTTATAACACTAACAAGTACGCTCTCTCATATATATACACTCAAACAGACTTACTCTAGGGTATTATTACCCTATCTCTAATGAGTCATGAAACGACCCAATCTTCCAGGCCCGAAAAAATCGAACCATTTGTGTTTAAGAAGAAGAGGTTGAAGAAGAAAATAGAAACAACAACAGAATCTAACCATCGCAGCGGAATAAAATATAATATATACAAACAGATCTTTACACAAATTTAAACTATATCTGTTTTATACAATACATCATCAGAATACATCCTCAGAGTACATCAACATCCATAACATACACTGGATACACAGCGGAACAATAATCAAATACGGAAGTACGTATCGCCATCCAGCTCGTCTCCTGAGCTCTACAGCATCATCCTCTATCCTATAATACTCGGTCTGACCCGAGCATCATATAAAACAATACCCGAGTCAGTCTGGAATACCAGCGTGAGAAAATCACACTCAAATTTATTATTAAAGTTTCAAAATCCTTTGAAATTAAAAGCATCTCGTAAGACCACGCCACAAATAAACATGTCGGGGTTTTCCCTTACGATAGCTAAAACACTTTTTATTAAAATCCTCTGATATTATAATAGTGTCTATTTACAAATACTTATTAAAATAGCCGAAATTGTTACATCTATTAAATTCCGGCATACTAGACACAACGTGGGTAATACAAACAAAACTCGTACAAGGCACGTAGGGAGAATGGATTTCCAACGAATGACTAAGCACTGGGGTACCACCTGTCACAGTACGTGGCCTAGATCACAGTACCGAGGAGTACGCTCGCTCCCCTGCAACACAAGGCCGGAATCACCTATGGGAAATTCCGAATAAGATCACCCCACGGTTGGGATCAGCAACCGCACCACTAAGCCGAAATAAAAGGGACCTCTAGGCAGGGATGACCATACTCTCCAGTGGGAGCTACCCACGAAGCCTTGCTGCATACCCCCTGATTTTCAGTCATTCCCGGTTGATGAGGCTTGAGGCTAAGCGTTACCTTTATAGAACATATCCCTTAGAATGCCCATCGCCCGCTGATGATGTTTCCGAAAGCATTCGTCCATACAAGTCTGTTCCGGGTCCGAACGGAACTGAAGACACTATTCCATCTTCGATATCAATCTCGTTTTCCCCACGAAAACGTACAAACCGAATCGAAGTGGTTTTCGAGAAATAAATCTCGATCCCGGACTCTTCTAAACGATCAGCGCATTTGGCCAATATTGATAGTCGGTGATTTAACTATCAATTAACATCCATAACATCCATCAAACAATAAATAATTTCCCAAATTATCTATTATTCTCAAATATCTTCACAAGATATTATTTCCATTTTCAATCCCCATTGAAAACAATTTCAAACATATTCCTCACAGGAAATAAATTCCCAAATATTTATTTCCACTGAAACACCAAGTACAAAAGATCTTTAGATTTTTAAAATAATTTAAAAAGCACTTTATTATAGATATACTTTATAAAATACTTTTAGAAACTACTTTAATACTTTATCAAAATATATACTTTAAAAATTTTATAAATAAAACCACTTTGTAAATGTAAACTAAATTTCTCTTTTTAAACATAATACCAAATCACTTTTAAATAATTATTACAATGATAGATTTAAAAATAAACACTTACTTTAGAATTTAATATTAAAATATATAAATTTTCTAAAACATGCGTTTAAAACAACATTAAAACCTTTAACGGATATTTACAATTCCTGTGAAAATGTACTTGGCTATCCAGAGAAATACACTTCTCTACCACATCCTTTTTTAAATTCCCAGCTTGAATTTATATTTTCAAATATCCACCGATATTTTATTCCACTTTATAAACCCAGTTTATAAATTCTAAAATCTCACTTCCCTTTGAAATTCAATTCCACAATGCTTAAATCAATTTACAATAAATTTCAAATTTTCTTCACTTTGAAATAATTTCTTATTTACTTCGTTATTTCAAATACATTGACTTCCAGATTTTATTTCCCAATTACGAGTTAAAACCCTTTTTAACTAAAATACAAATTTTCAGATTTTCGAAATTCCTCAATTTATACTTTAATTAAATTAAATCTTTGAATTTTCAAAATAAATAAATTCTTTTATACTTTAAAATATATTACTTTAATTTAAAATTTATTCCTTCCCTGTTAAATTCAAAATCCTCTTTTCCATCTCTATTAGAATTTTAAAATCGCTTTTATTTTAATTTTATTTGTTTCAATTCATTATTAAATTGATTCAGTTTCACTAGAATTATTTAACTTAAAATTTTACTCTTTTGTTTGTTTTCAAAAAAAATCCAATTCTATAGATTTTATAACTCAATATACTGAAATATTCAATTCAGCTATATCATTCAATATTTCAATAATCAATACAATCATCACAAAATGTCAATAATCGTACACAGAATATTTAAACAAACATTAAATATTTTTGAGGAATCCAGTTGGATCCCTCCAACCTGTTTCCCTACATCCACAGACGTTAGCATAATACCAATTCCACTTAGAGGTGGAATATCGCGGTATATGGGTTTAAATATTATCATCCGCTATTATGCAGCGCATAGGGTCTCATCCGCTATATAATGCGGGAATATCAACTCTAATATATACATATTCCAATATATATATTGTTATATACTACTATATATATACACTATCATATCAAATCAATCCAATTATTCACTACATATTTAAATTTAACTATTTAAATTTAAAATAAAACCAGATGAGTGAGATTAACTCACTTTTGATTTTTGTTTGCAATCCAATCCAACTCCGACTTGGTTTCCAAATTTTGACCTTGAAATAACATTATATGATTCATTGATATTCAAAATAAAATTGAACCGTTAAGTACCATTTAATAAATTCAATTGGCTAGTGATTTAAATTTGGACTAATTTTCCTTTGAATAATTTCTTAGTAACTAAAATAAGTAGATAGGTTAATCAACCAAATTAACCAAATTATTCTCGAAAAATTTAAAATTAAGCTTTAAATAAAAATAGGTACATATGTGTATTCATTCTATTTTATTATTATTTTTGAAACAGCCTATATACTTAATGATCTGCTTTGTAATAAACTCTATATAACATTTCTGAACAGTATATATATAATTTTTAATTTTCCAGTAAACCTCAAAAACAAGCTCTTACTTTACTGTTACCACTTTATTTTTATTTTCTTCCTAACTAGCTTGCATTCGTATGTGCTAAATATTTTATCTAACCTATCTGCATTTTCCCTTTTAATATACACAATATACTTACTTATAATTAGCTATCCCAAAATTAAAAAGCAAAGACTAACTACAGTTTTAAACCTTACTGAATAATTTTTCTTCCTTTTGTAAAAACTATTATATTTTATTTATAAGTTCACTTCAAAAATCCAAATTCAAAATAAATAAGAAATCATACCCACGCAGGAGATCGGCCCACCCCGAATCCCTCCATCATGAAAGCCATCGCATGTCGCCTTCGACCTAGATGCCGCGACTTGGAAGTTTCGTTCGATCCTGACTGACTCTCTCGTGATTCACTAGCATGCGCGTCGTTGCCCCTCACTCGATTCAATCACGAGTCATCGCGAGTCTCTCCTCCAGGCAGCACTTAGAATCCCCACGACACGAGCGCAAATCGAACCCTAACCCTCGCCTCAACTGGAGGAGACCCTCCTGATACTCGATCGCGATTTGATTCGCAAAAATCTGGACTGGAATGGAACCGCACGGCCATGGATGATGGAAGGATAGCATGCGATTTTTTCTCGAATGAGGTCGAGACTATGTTGAGAATTCACAGACATTAATTTGATTTCCGAAGTTTCCCAATTCCTTTTCGAGTATGTCAGCCTTTGTAAAGAAAGAATGGGAAGACAAGAAAAGATACAGCGTGAAAAATTGTTTTTGCGTGTCGGCTTGCTCAGGAATAGGGTGGCAAAGATGAAAGAATGGCGGCTGATGGAAAGAAATCTCACAGCTAGCTAAAATATCCAAGTATATATATTAAATAAATTCAAATCGTCTCGATTTACACCGTTTAACATTTCGACCCCCTATCGAGGCGTGCCACGAGGCGTTTATAAAGTTATACACTCGTTATGAACGCAATGGAAAAAAAATTTCGAGTCCTAATTCGATCGTATGGAGAAGATAGCTTTTTTTGGATTCAGTTATTAAATTAAATTTCCGATATAGATTTCAGCGCGTTTATATGTCGTATGCTCACATAACAATCCCAATCACTACGAAAATTGAAATCCGATAATAATACCCTATTACGGATCCAATAGAACTGGTTTCGTCGAATTCCGAGACTGCGCCTCGGAAGGCTATTTTTAAATTCTATTTAACTATAATTTTTTTTAAAGCTGAACCAATTAATTTCAATTTTACAACTTCTATTATCTTCAGTGTTATCAGTTTAAATTTTACAAGCCTTCAAATTATTTTTAACAGGCTTAAAACTCTAGATTCACATTTTACCCAACTTCAAATTATTACATTCAATTACCAAATAAATGGTGAATATTTTAAATTCAAGTTAAAAATTACCCTATTGAATATTTAAAATCAATTAAATATTCCAATTTTAAATGCTCAAAAATCGTGGGTCGTCACAAGTCAAACCCCACAAAGCCAAGGTTATCGCTAAACTTGGCTCTGATACCAACTGTGATGATCCATATTTCAGAAGGTTTAAATCGATAATAATCCACACATGTCCAACTTAAACAATCCGGAATGTAGATAATCAATGGGGACAATTAAGAAAAAAATAAGAAAAGAAGAAGAAAACAAACACAAAATCTCAAAGCGGAACGATAAAATATAATAATCAAATAACAGTTCATGAAGCAGTTTACTATACATTAGATTATAATCTATACAACACAACCAGAGTTATATATACATCAGGGATAAATAAATAATGCAACAGAATAGCATGATGCAGAGAAAAATAATAGTAGTAATATACCAAATCTACGCCTTCGTTCTCTGGAGAATAATCTTCAATACGCTGAAAAAAACTCAGGACTGACCCAAGCGTAATGAAAAGACAAAACACTCGATTCAGGACTAAAATACTCTTATGTAAGTCAAATCAATATCACAAAATATGACTGCAATAACTTAAGAGATGTTACGGGATTTTCCATCTCCTAAGGATCCGTTAAACTATTTATATATAATAGTATACACTATAATAGATAATGTCTATCAGTAAAATAAAAATCAAAATAGCGTTAAGGCTTTACATTGATCCACCTTAACACATTTGTACAGTTTTAAACCAACGTCGTAATGGGCTCGTATAGAGATAAATATGACAAGGCACGTGAGGCAATGCCCAAGGTAGGATTCTACCAGTTTACCTTTTCTGGCTGGTCGTAACCCATCCGTGACCGACCATGACAATCAATCCAAATGACAAAATGGTGCACCCATCGAATAAGAAGTCACAATAGTAATACAAGGGATCAACATCGCTAGAGGTAGCTAACCTCAATGGCCAGACATAGGTTTTAGTCATTTTAATTATGACACAAGTGTCAAGGCTATCTATCATCATTCTCTTACTTCGTTCCAGTAAACGTCGCCAATTCAACCACTACATTTTAGATATCATCCACCCCATACACGGTTGTCAAAGTGGTTCCAATATTGACAAAGAGTATGTCAATAAGAGGCCCCGGTCTCTTTAACAACCAAACGTCGTTTTACACACCGGTTGGTTCTTTACATTTCGAAAACAGTTCGTACTTGATATCAAAATATCATATTAACTTCAAAATCAAATCCATTTCAAAAATTTCCATATTCACTTCAAAAATCATATTTTACTTCAAAATGTTAATTCAGTTCGATATGCCGATTTCACTTCAAAACTTGATTCGAACTACAATTTAGTTTATAACTTCACTTTAACCCAATTCGTATTTAAATCTAAAATTTAAGTACAAACATTCCACCCTTTTAACCAGTTTGAATTTTAGAAAATAGTTTAAATAGTTTTAAAATAGTTAAAATAGTTTAAAAGAAATTCATTTTGAATATTAAAAATGGTTTATATAGTAAAATAGTTGGGAAAATCAAAATAGTTTGAATATATAAAGAATATAGATTTTTAAACTATTTATACTAAAATAACCATTTAAAAATAGTTTCAAAGTCAAATCGGTTCACTTTCCAAATTTTCCAACCCAAATCAGTTCTAATTTCTATTTCGATTAATCGATTCAATTCCAATTTCAAGTCGAATTTTACTTCGATTCCAAATTTATTTCAATTCTAATTCCAAATTAATTTCAATTACAATTCCAAATTAATTTAAATTCCAATTCCAAATTAATTTAAATTCCAATTCCAAATTAATTTAAATTCCAATTTCAAGTTAATTTAAATTCCAATTCCAAATTTAAACCATTTCGATTTATCTCAATTCTGAGTTCGATTTTCAAAATATCGATTCAAAACACTTAGATCAAATTTTCCTTCAATATTCAATCTAAAATCCTGTAACAACCCGCATATTTTACGATTGTATATTTAAATATTTTATTTAAATATAGCATCGTTAGTCGGATTATAGTCCGAAAAGCTAATTTTTGCAAACAGTCGAATTAGGACTCGAGACCACTTTCCTTGAGTTCAAAATGGCATTTATGACTTTTTTGAGTATAAGCATCGATTGTTTAGAGTAAGTTGAATTTTTGCTATTTTCTGTTGGGCTTTGGGTTTGGGTTTCAGCCCACTAACCCGTCTTAACACTCTAGTTCAGTCCACCTCTCCTCTTCACTTCATTCTTATTTTCCTAACATTCAAGCTTCAATAAACATGGGGAGAGGAATGGGAAATTAAAATTCAAAACCCTAGTTTCCTTTGCAAATTCAAGTTCTTGCTCCAACATCAAAGAGAAGCTTTGGTAAGCTCCCTCTTCGTCTTCTCCAACTCATTCTCTCTTTAATTTCAGAAATTTCCTAGACCTAACTTAGGAAATGTTCTTCTTTTGAGCTTAGATTCAAGCTTCTAGAGTTGAAGTTGAAGAGTAGTTGATCTTCCTTTGCTTCCAAGCTTCTCCTTCATCGTTTTTGGGTTTAAAGGTGAGTTCTTTAACTCACATCTATGTCTATAGCTATCTTTGTTGTTAGGTATGAATTCCTAACACTTGTGCATATTCATTTGCTTTTGATTTGAATTGATTTGGTGAACATTTCAATTTTTGGTGTTTTGAAGTTAAAACTGTGAAAATCTTAGCTTTGATTTGTGAACATGTTTTTGATGGTGAATCGGAGAGCCTATAGGGCTGGGTTGTCGATTGGCAAAAGCCCCTAAAGTCCATTGCTCGACCGGTTGCAAATGGTGAGAGTTTGCTCTTCCATTTGATAGGCTGGAAAACAGTTTCAGCTACAACCAGTCGACTGGCCTTCAGCAGTCAGTCGACTGACTGCAGGGTCTGAAAACTCTCGGGTTTTGGTTCAGTCGACTGACTGCAGAAGGCCAATCGACTGACCTGCTTGATTTTGCCTATTTTGCGTATTTTGCTTGAGTTTCCAATCTTTATCGATTCTTGATTATCCGATTTATGGTTATCATTTATTATTGACTTTGATGACTTCTTTTTCGGGATTTTTGAGAATATCCATTTTGATGGATTCTGTAACATTCCCCCTTCTGACCATCTCCAGTCGGTAATTAAACCAACTCGAAACGTTCAAAAAGACGAATTGTTATTTAGTTTATAACGTTTAAACAGAATCAGCCACAGAAACACAAAATAATAACACTGAATTAAAACAAATGAATCTTTTATTTCATTACTATAAATCTTTTTATATACATCAGAGTTTATACAATTTAATACTAATACAGCGGAATATCTAAAATACAATTTTCTCGAAATAAATGATTCTTTACTCTCTCTCTCTAACTTCGCTGCTCGAAAATCTTCAAGCTGTAAAAATACTCGGTCTGACCCGAGTATTTTATTCAAAAGAAAATAATACACAGGTCAGTCTAATTCAAACCAGTTTATTAGTGCATATAGGCAGTAATAATTTAAATAGACGACAGTCACAATAATTCTCGTCTATCCAATTCTTTTAACAAAGAAATCGGATAACGAAAATTTTAACACTAAACAGTGTTAAACAATAAATCAACAGATTTAAATCATCAACAGAGATAAACAGTGTTATTGGCTGCCGTACACGCACGCGTGTACGGCCTCGCCAATACGGCATAGAAGATCAATGCATCACGACGCAAAGAAATATCAATTCAAAACTGTCGATTTTTGGGTGGCTGCAGTACACACATGTGCATTCGTACCCGTGTGCACTGCCCCGCCAACTCGTGTGCAAAACAAAATGCACAGCTAACAAATCAAAACAAGGTCAAGGCAGTACAACAGAGGTGTAACCAGACTGAGCAAACAGAGGACAATGAATGCAGACTGGACAACATTGAATACCAAGGCAACATGAACCAATGCTACTGGAATAAAGAAGACCAACATATCAAAGCAAAACTGAAATGCAACATCATAGTGACCAAGCCAACAAAATCAAGTGCAAATAACTAAATGCACTTGCAACTGAAACTGTCTCGAAGCGAGGAACAAATACAAAGTCTAATGCAGACCCATATAAGTGCACATGTGTATATGTTAGAAGTGCTAACGAGTAAACAAGAATCAGTTAATCAAATATGCATATGCAGGCAACTGAGGTGAATGGCATATGTAATAAATGACAGTGACAACTACTTCAGCGACACAGACCAATGCAACATATTCAAGTTAAATGAACATGTACAAGTGAAGGGAGTGGCAACTGCAAAAATATGCAATGAAGTCAAAGGAGTGCAACTGGAAAACAAGCAAAGAAATACAACAGACTCAATGAAGACTGCCATGATCGAAGTGCAACCGGATTGAAATGAAGATCACGAAATGTACAAACAAAGAACAGTGGATGCATTCAAGTGTCAACCAGTGTGAATGCAAGGTGCAATGAATGCAGACTCGATGAAAAAAAAAGAAAAAAAAATAATAGTCCAGCCGTCTTATCGCCAACCATCATATTATTTTAAAAGTCTAGTTAAAGAAGTTTGTTCACCTATTTTTGAAAATGACAGAGCTTCCTTATAAAAATGCCTTTGAATTCTTTTAAACTGAAATACTCCTTACACTTTGAACTCTAAGATCCTGAGTTGCCTTGAAAATGCAGGTTTCAGATCTTTTGCATGTTTGCAAAAGTTACAGGTTTGCAAATTTATTTGCAATTGCTTTTAGAATAGACTCAAATTTACTTATATTTTGAAACTATGACTTATCTTTAACTAAATTAAAATTTCCATCTTAGATTTATGATCAAACAAGTAACTCAATTCACAATAATGATTAGATCAAGAGACTACAAAAAAAAAAATTTGAATACTCTCTTCTTTTCCTATTCCTTGTAGTTTAAAACAGAGAACCATTAAACATTCATACATAGTTCATTCACATCCATATACACAGATTTTACATTTATATACACACATGCAAGCACTGATCCTTTCAGAAATTCGTCATGCAAAAGAAAATTTACCACTTAAGTTTTGGTTAAAATGTTTGCTCACAGTCCAGCCATACATGAAGTGAAACAAGCAACTTCAAGAATCATCAACATCCGGGCATGCAAGTAGAAACATATCTAAAACCGAAGTTATCACGAGATCAAAACAAAACAACAAAAATTCGCAATTGAATTCACATCAAGTATTCAAACCCGAGTAAATAGAAACATCAGAGAAACAATAATATCTAACCACAATCTAACAGCCGAACTCAATATAAATAAAATCATCAAAAATTTTAAAGCGGTGATAGCTCAAAATTCACGAAATGAAATTCATGAATTAAAACAAGTCAAAACACTAGCCAGCTTAAATCAGATGTGAGTGAGGGGGGTCACTCACCTTCGTTCGACGCGTCGCAGATTGGAAGAACGAGCAAGGAAGCGGTCGCCCTTGAATTGAACGAAGCCGAAGCCAAGCAAAGCGGAATCGAACGGAAACCCTAGTTGAAGACGAGCGAAGCCGAAGCCCTAATACGCAAACGTCGCCATTTTTTTTCTTTTCTTCGATCTGCTCTTTTTTTTCCGTATGACTGAAGAGAGAAGGAGAGGGGTGCGTGGGTAGCACGATTAAAGGTATGGTTGGACGTGATTTAAGGCGTAGCTGAAAATGGAGGAAAACGAAGCCGCCATTATTTTTCTTCTCGTCTGTTTTAGGTTTAGGGTTTGTGAATGAAATGAGAAAGGGATCGGGTATAGGGTTTTAATCAAAATGAATGGGCCGAGATAAAATTTTAAAGCCCAAAACCCTTTAACAATTTTTTCTTGTTTTCTTCCAAAAGGATTCTAACCGATTCAAAATTCCAACAACAATTTTTATTAAATGAATTCCAATTCGAATCGAAGCTCCTATAAGCAATTAACTAGCAGAGAAATTGTTTAACAATGATATCAAATCGATGCGAAAACCCCGGTTATCACCGAAATTCAAATTGAATTCAATTTAATTTTATACGCGTTTATACGCCGTATGATCTCATAACAATTCTGATGAATACGAAATTTGAAATCCAGTAATAATTCAATATTACGGACCCAATGGAACTGGTTTCGTCAAATTCCAAGACTGTGCCTCGGAATGCTATTTTTTAAATTCAATTCAAACGATACAATTTCAAAATTGAACAAATCGCTTTTAAAATCAATTCTGAAGCTTCTATTATCTTCAGTATTATCTATATGAATTTTTCCAAGCCTTTAAATTATTTTTAACCGGCTTAAAATTGAAGATTCAAATTTCATTCAACTTTCAATAGATTAAATTCAAAAATTTAATCACTAATTCATTTTGATAATTTGAAATTCAAGTCAAATCATCATTCAAATATTTAAAATTAATTAAATATTTTCAATTCAAATTGTTCAAAATTCAGGGTCGTTACAAACTCCCCTCCTTAAAAACTTTTCGTCCACGAAAAGGAAAAGTTGTTAAAATTTCATTAATATTTATACTCTACAAAATTTTTCTAAGCTTGAAACTCAATACAAATAAATGAATATAAGATTCATTCCATTTGTTTAATCTCACTAGTTCTGTTTATCTTCTCTTTTATTCGATGATTTCTAAAATCATTGATTTCTAAAATCAAAACGCAAAAGTCTTTTATCAACATTTTCGATTTACAACTCAGATTCAAACATAAAATTCTTCACATTAGAGATTTATATAATATACCTCTTCCAAAGCTGTGGACTTTCCAAACATTTCAAAGATCCTCTTCCTTAGTTTATTAGGTAGGAATTATGTAATTTTAATTTCAAACTATTGATTTGCTATTTACAGTTTGAAAATACTTGCTAACTCGAAATTTAACAAGTCCATCTTCGTTCTCACAGACATTAGGCATACGCTGGCCAGGCGCAGGTCTAAAAATCTCCCAGTACTAAATATACTTGCTTCAATTCCCAGTGAAAATACTTTAAAAATTCTTTTAAAAAAATGGATATGGAAAGCACGTTCCCCCATGGATCACAGTTTACCCGGCGGTTACGCTACTATCTCAGTAGAATCGCTTGTAACCGTAGATTTCACATCTCTCTTGAATTTCGCCATGGTTGTTGCCATAGATCGCGGTCCACACGGCGGTTACGCTACTATCCCAGTAGAATCGCTTGTAACCGTAGGCATCTCGCCCCTCGAATTTCGCTTGGCATTTAGATTGCAGTTTACTCGGCGGTTGCGCCATTATCCCAATGGAATCGCTTGTAACTGTGGGCATCTCGCCCCTCAAATTACGCTAACATACATCATAATCAACATGATCCCATCACGAGGGATTCTAGTCCAAATGGACATTCCAACTTATGGAAAATTCTACGTAGCTACGAATTTCAAATGGACACTCATCACGAGTTCCAATACCTTCTCCAATAATAAATGGAAGGTACTTTTCCATATCCTCAGTTTAGAAAACATAATACTATACATATATAGTACTTCATTTCACATTTCGTACATATCATATCCATGTAAACATACATAAGATTTCCATAACAATGTCTTTCTAAACTAACAGTTTCAAATTTACCGCATTCATATATATAAGTTCTAAAAACTTACATATCCATATTCATAACAAAATAGAGGATTTCAAAATTTTCCTCTAAGTCGATTTGGAAATTTAAGGTTATCTCAACCTAATTCATATTCATAATTCCATTTTATTATCGACTTTCACATTCGATTTGGATTACACATCACATCGTCAATTCTCAACACAGAATTGATGTCTATCGATATATAACCTCTGAGCTCGTACGTCTCAGAGAAGGGTGTTAAGCTAAGAGAATAAATTCTCCGCCACCAACAGATATATATTTAATAGAGATCAATTGCTATGTCATCAATTCACAATGTTAGACATACAATCCAAATCATCATCTGAAATTCAAAGCTCAACTTATATTGTCTTTGATGTCGAAGTTAAACTCAATCTTAACTTAACGATTCAATCTTTTTGAAAAATTTCAAATTGAACAAATTGTTCAAATTCTCATTTAACTTTTCAACTTCGACTTCAAAAATGAATTTCAAATCATTTATTCCTTACGGAATATATTCACAACATTTCATATTTGGAAAAAACATTTCCATACTTATTTAAAAATAAGTAATTCACAAATCCATTTATTTTCAACATTTGAAAATATTCGATATACTTAAATCAAAATTAAGTATATATTTCATCTTTAAGGAAATCATTCTCTTTCACACATTTATTTGAGTTAAAACGAATGTTACGTAAAACATCGTTACGACAACTCAAAAATCACTAGTATAGGGATTCGAAATTTAGATAGATGTATAAACCCCAATACTATACAAAACATTTCCTTTCGGAAATCATTTACTATAACAACAGTGTTATAGTCCATCATTTCCTTATATTCGAAAACGTCTATTTCAACAATGAATGTTGAAATCTATGGTTTCGATATTCAATGCCTTTTAAAACATCTTTAAAACAATTAACTTCGTTTTAAAATATCACTTTCCCAAAACATGTCCATTTCATTCAATATTATATTCACGGTCCAAAATTGTGAATATACATCTTTTAACAAACTATACAGAATTTACTTATCAAAATAAGTCAGTTTCGAATTTATAAACAACGTTTATAAATTCTATTCCTATTTATAAAGACTTCAATTTATAAAAATTTGCTTCATTAATCATTCCTTTATAGCTCAGTTTTATATCAGAAATTTGATTTATAAGTAAATTACTTATAATTCTTTTATTTCGCAACTTCGATTCATTTTATAACTTCACAATCTTAATTCTGTAATTTCCATTCACTTATGAAATCCATTAAATATTTCACTTTTAACACTTATACAATTCCAATATTTTATCAACACTTTCAAATCTTCAATTTAAGCCGTTTATAATAATTCAAAATTTCCAATTTAAACTGTTATATAAATTTATCAGTTTTCCATTTCCAAGATAATCAACTAGTTCTTTAGTAAACCATTCATCGACTTGGTTTTCAATCTAATCGCATTTGATTCATTCACATTGGATTTTACTAACATTCATTCATATTCAATTAGTTCACATTCACTAATTTATACTCAAGTTAGTTTGCTTTCAAATCAAATTTGATTCTAGTTAGATTTCTTACCTTTCAATTTGAATTCAATTTACATAGCTTCCAATTCCATTAATACAATTTCATTAATACTTAACGAATTCTATACGATCAACTGGCAACCAATGCACATTTAACCAAATTTATTTACTTTGCTTATATTCAATTTGGTTCAACACACTTAATTTCAATTGGTTTATATTCTAATTCAGGTTGAATTCTTATACTCACCATATTCACCAATTCACTTTTACAATTAAAGTTGAATTTCCTTTATATAACTCAAATTCATATTCATTACATCACTTTATCAATTCATTTTGATATCAAATTCAATTTGATTCAACATCACTTAAGCCATGTTTCATTTTATCTCTACTTGCATTTATTTTCACCATAAAACTTAAGTTCGTCTCAAATTTATTTGAAATTCTATTTTATTTAACTGTACTAAAGTCAAATTCATATCACATTTCAAAATTCAGATTTTGTTTTACTTAACAAAACTGTTTAACCATTTAACAACTGGTTTTATTCAAATTTTCTCATTTTATAAGTTAAACAACTTATTAATTTAAATCTTCCCAATTCATATTATATAATCACTTATCTTTCATGTTTAAATTTCCATCTCAATAATTTATCAAATCCAGTTCAATTTATTTAACTTCCTTTAGTTAAATTTCAAATCCATATATTTATTAATACTAATTCAATTCAATTTAACTTTTCTTAAGTTAAAAATCTTTATTTCATATTCAATATTCACTTTACTTATATAAGATCTATTCCAAATTTATTCATCTTATATTTTCTAAAACAATTTTATACTTCTTTGGATTTGAAAAACATTTTCCTTTTTAAAGTGTTTCTAGTAACTATTCATATTAAACATCATAAACTAAGCTTTGTGTAAACCAAAGCTCTGATACCACTCTGTAACATTCCCCCTTCTGACCATCTCCAGTCGGTAATTAAACCAATTCGAAACGTTCAAAAAGACGAATTGTTATTTAGTTTATAACGTTTAAACAGAATCAGCCACAGAAACACAAAATAATAACACTGAATTAAAACAAATGAATCTTTTATTTCATTACTATAAATCTTTTTATATACATCAGAGTTTATACAATTTAATACTAATACAGCGGAATATCTAAAATACAATTTTCTCGAAATAAATGATTCTTTACTCTCTCTCTCTAACTTCGCTGCTCGAAAATCTTCAAGCTGTAAAAATACTCGGTCTGACCCGAGTATTATATTCAAAAGAAAATAATACACAGGTCAATCTAATTCAAACCAGTTTATTAGTGCATATAGGCAGTAATAATTTAAATAGACGACAGTCACAATAATTCTCGTCTATCCAATTCTTTTAACAAAGAAATCGGATAACGAAAATTTTAACACTAAACAGTGTTAAACAATAAATCAACAGATTTAAATCATCAACAGAGATAAACAGTGTTATTGGCTGCCGTACACGCACGCGTGTACGGCCTCGCCAATACGGCATAGAAGATCAATGCATCACGACGCAAATAAATATCAATTCAAAACTGTCGATTTTTGGGTGGCTGCAGTACACACATGTGCATTCGTACCCGTGTGCACTGCCCCGCCAACTCGTGTGCAAAACAAAATGCACAGCTAACAAATCAAAACAAGGTCAAGGCAGTACAACAGAGGTGTAACCAGACTGAGCAAACAGAGGACAATGAATGCCGACTGGACAACATTGAATACCAAGGCAACATGAACCAATGCTACTGGAATAAAGAAGACCAACATATCAAAGCAAAACTGAAATGCAACATCATAGTGACCAAGCCAACAAAATCAAGTGCAAATAACTAAATGCACTTGCAACTGAAACTGTCTCGAAGCGAGGAACAAATACAAAGTCTAATGCAGACCCATATAAGTGCACATGTGTATATGTTAGAAGTGCTAACGAGTAAACAAGAATCAGTTAATCAAATATGCATATGCAGGCAACTGAGGTGAATGGCATATGTAATAAATGACAGTGACAACTACTTCAGCGACACAGACCAATGCAACATATTCAAGTTAAATGAACATGTACAAGTGAAGGGAGTGGCAACTGCAAAAATATGCAATGAAGTCAAAGGAGTGCAACTGGAAAACAAGCAAAGAAATACAACAGACTCAATGAAGACTGCCATGATCGAAGTGCAACCGGATTGAAATGAAGATCACGAAATGTACAAACAAAGAACAGTGGATGCATTCAAGTGTCAACCAGTGTGAATGCAAGGTGCAATGAATGCAGACTCGATGAAAAAAAAAGAAAAAAAAATAATAGTCCAGCCGTCTTATCGCCAACCATCATATTATTTTAAAAGTCTAGTTAAAGAAGTTTGTTCACCTATTTTTGAAAATGACAGAGCTTCCTTATAAAAATGCCTTTGAATTCTTTTAAACTGAAATACTCCTTACACTTTGAACTCTAAGATCCTGAGTTGCCTTGAAAATGCAGGTTTCAGATCTTTTGCATGTTTGCAAAAGTTACAGGTTTGCAAATTTATTTGCAATTGCTTTTAGAATAGACTCAAATTTACTTATATTTTGAAACTATGACTTATCTTTAACTAAATTAAAATTTCCATCTTAGATTTATGATCAAACAAGTAACTCAATTCACAATAATGATTAGATCAAGAGACTACAAAAAAAAAAAATTTGAATACTCTCTTCTTTTCCTATTCCTTGTAGTTTAAAACAGAGAACCATTAAACATTCATACATAGTTCATTCACATCCATATACACAGATTTTACATTTATATACACACATGCAAGCACTGATCCTTTCAGAAATTCGTCATGCAAAAGAAAATTTACCACTTAAGTTTTGGTTAAAATGTTTGCTCACAGTCCAGCCATACATGAAGTGAAACAAGCAACTTCAAGAATCATCAACATCCGGGCATGCAAGTAGAAACATATCTAAAACCGAAGTTATCACGAGATCAAAACAAAACAACGAAAATTCGCAATTGAATTCACATCAAGTATTCAAACCCGAGTAAATAGAAACATCAGAGAAACAATAATATCTAACCACAATCTAACAGCCGAACTCAATATAAATAAAATCATCAAAAATTTTAAAGCGGTGATAGCTCAAAATTCACGAAATGAAATTCATGAATTAAAACAAGTCAAAACACTAGCCAGCTTAAATCAGATGTGAGTGAGGGGGGTCACTCACCTTCGTTCGACGCGTCGCAGATTGGAAGAACGAGCAAGGAAGCGGTCGCCCTTGAATTGAACGAAGCCGAAGCCAAGCAAAGCGGAATCGAACGGAAACCCTAGTTGAAGACGAGCGAAGCCGAAGCCCTAATACGCAAACGTCGCCATTTTTTTCTTTTCTTCGATCTTCTCTTTTTTTTCGTATGACTGAAGAGAGAAGGAGAGGGGTGCGTGGGTAGCACGATTAAAGGTATGGTTGGACGTGATTTAAGGCGTAGCTGAAAATGGAGGAAAACGAAGCCGCCATTATTTTTCTTCTCGTCTGTTTTAGGTTTAGGGTTTGTGAATGAAATGAGAAAGGGATCGGGTATAGGGTTTTAATCAAAATGAATGGGCCGAGATAAAATTTTAAAGCCCAAAACCCTTTAACAATTTTTTCTTGTTTTCTTCCAAAAGGATTCTAACCGATTCAAAATTCCAACAACAATTTTTATTAAACGAATTCCAATTCGAATCGAAGCTCCTATAAGCAATTAACTAGCAGAGAAATTGTTTAACAATGATATCAAATCGATGCGAAAACCCCGGTTATCACCGAAATTCAAACTGAATTCAATTTAATTTTATACGCGTTTATACGCCGTATGATCTCATAACAATTCTGATGAATACGAAATTTGAAATCCAGTAATAATTCAATATTACGGACCCAATGGAACTGGTTTCGTCAAATTCCGAGACTGTGCCTCAGAATGCTATTTTTTAAATTCAATTCAAACGATACAATTTCAAAATTGAACAAATCGCTTTTAAAATCAATTCTGAAGCTTCTATTATCTTCAGTATTATCTATATGAATTTTTCCAAGCCTTTAAATTATTTTTAACCGGCTTAAAATTGAAGATTCAAATTTCATTCAACTTTCAATAGATTAAATTCAAAAATTTAATCACTAATTCATTCTGATAATTTGAAATTCAAGTCAAATCATCATTCAAATATTTAAAATTAATTAAATATTTTTCAATTCAAATTGTTCAAAATTCAGGGTCGTTACAGATTCGGTATCGATTTCTTTGGATTTGATTCACGTCTTCGAATGTGGATTTTGGTGATTGATTGTTTCTACAATCATTTCTATGATTTGTCACTTTAAAATACAAAGGTTTCCATACTAGTAGTAAATATTTAAACTCTTTTACAAAGATGATTTCAACTCTGTTTTTAATACAAAGCTCGTTTAGAAAACCGTTTTCTAATCTATTAGTATACACAAACCTTTACTTCATTCATATGAGAAAATCTAATTAAACGGCTTAGCAAAACAAGTGGTATTAAAGGCTTGCGTTTACTTCGCCGGTTAATTCTTGGACTTGTTCGATTGAACTCTTGTGAAAATTTTCGAGTGGAAATCTACAATCTATTCGTAAATATTTGGGTTAAGCAAGTGGTTATGGGACATGAAGCTAAACTCTTATATTTACTAGCTTAGTGTAGTCGACACTTCTTGATGATCGATGATGATCATTTTTTGGTTTAGACTAGCAATGTGCGATGTCTCTTTGTCCGTGTGGGGGACCGTACCGAGTTCTATTGAGCTTCGTCTCATTTTTATGGACTAGCGACCCATGATCTTTTATGGAGTTTCGGTTCATTGGACGTACCATTATTGTACTGCGTCGGTGTTCCGAATTATTTGAGTTTCGGGTTCCTCAGGCGTACCGTTATTGCACTACGTCGTTGTCCCAAAATATTTGAGTCTCAGGATCATCGGGCGTACCGTTATTTCACTACGTCGTTTTTCCAACTCATTTGAGTTTCAGGTTCCTTGGGCGTACCGTTATTGCACTACGCCGTTGCACCGTTTGTGATACACATGTTGGTGAGTTTTCATGCTCCCGTTTGTGATAGGCCTTCCCCCTTTTGTGATTTCTGGATTTCTCGTTGTTATTTCTAGAATTTGCGTTTCACCAATTTTTGTGGATCGAATTGATAAGCTCTATCAATATTTGTGTTTGGTGAATAATTTAAAGAATACGTGATTCTTTTTGGTGCTTTGAGATTCTTGAGCTATTGTATGATTTTGTTGTTGTTTAAATCATACTTGTCCTATTATGACATTATTGTTATCATACGTTCTTATTATATCTCTGCTTATATCTCATTTCTTTAATGATAATTATAGCTTGACTGATCTGTTTATTATTTTCTTATTAAATAATACGCGTCAGACCGAGATGTTACAGGTGCTTCTGCTTGACTCCTTATCTGGGATCATCTTCTGACTTTTGTCAAACTACATTACATTTGTAGTTTTTGTTGATATACATTTGAGATATAGACTCCATAATGTATACTTATTCTTTTTTCTAGCACTTGTAGCTATTCTTTTGTGATATTGTGGATCTTATTTGACCACTACTCTGATGTACACTTTCATGTGTTCTATTCATATCTGTTTCCGCCTTTGAGATATGAACATCTGTGACTAATTTGTATTTTGTTTATTTCTATATTTGTTTCCGAAGACTATTTAGCCACTGTGTGGTAGCTTTGAGTTTGTATTAGATATGTCGGATTTCCTTCAGAAATGAAATGTAAGTTATATCATCTGACATATCGGTACTCGCACAAAGCAATTACACAGATGGTCGCTCCTCAACAGCCTTATTCTTCGCGCTAGTTGACGGCATTACTCCGTAGTGTCCTTGGCTAGCATGAGTATAGAGGTGGGGCGTCACAGCTTGGTATCGGAGCCAAACTTCAGAACAATGTAGAATAATCTAGCAAGGATCATTGTCCTAAGTCTTTCTTAGAAATCGTGCCATAGGATTTAATTCGAGTCTTCGAACCGTTCTATCCTATTTTCTTTTGTGATGCCTTGCTTTATCAATCAAGGTTGTTTGATATTCATTTTGAGAAGAACCTTTTTCCTCTTCTTTCTTTCTTTCTTAGAGAAGAGAAATGGTTAGACCTGGCCGTCCCAGCGCCGGTCAAACTAGTGCTACTCCTCAGGATGGAATATTTATGTCAGCTCAACAACTTTTAGATCTTGTGAACAATGCCCGAGCTGCCGGACCCGTTCCAGCACCAACTCACCCTAAATCCGGGTTTGCATGCCCGTGCAGAGATTATACCGCTTTGGGTGGAAGGCCATTCAAGGGACCCGAAAGTGTTATAGAAATCCAGGCTTGGCTTAGATCATGCGATTGCATCTTTTCCCGCATGGATCTTATTGATTCACTTCGTGTCCAAGTGGCTTCTAGCATGCTCTAAGAAAGAGCATTAGATTGGTATGAGCTTTTGATTTTTGAAATTATCGAAGTGGATCTTACTTGGGAGCAATTCCGGGAAATATTCGAATTGAAGTTTGTGCCGGAGGCTGAAAAAGTAACTTTAGCTCGGCACTTTATTAACCTTGTTCAAGGTGAATCTTTCGTGACGGATTACGTCGCATCTTTTGAATCTCTATCTAAATATGGGATCGAATATATTAATACACCATTGAAGAAAAATCAGAGATTTTTCTATGGGTTGAATAAGAACCTTAAGAAGCCTTTACTTCTGAAACTAGAAGTTTCTTTCGATCAGCTTATAGATATCGCTCTTCGACTTGAAGAGGCCGATAGAGAAATTGATGTTGAAGTTGTGCATGCCAGGCAGAACTTCAAAAATAACATGAAGAGGCCTATTAAGTTCAAAGGCCCCAATCTCAATCCCAACAAGAAAGGGAAGCAAGAAACTTCGATGGCAAAGTCTCCTACCTCTAGTCGTGGACGATGCTACAATTGTGGTCTTACGGACCACTATTCAAATGAGTGCCCGAAACCATTTTTTGTCGTTATTGCAAAAGTTCGGGACATATTTTATCTTCATGCCCCAAACTTCCCAAGAAGAGAGAGGGAAAGCTAAATGTTGTTCAAACCCCTAGCGACACTTCTCTTGGTCAAGGTATTTCTCATTCTATCCTTGACGATATTTGTTTTGTGATTATCTTATTCGAGTTCGTTTTGATTTGGGTTCATCTCATTGTTTTATATCAAAAGAACATGATGATTCTTTCTCTTTTAATTTTTATGGGCTTGATGACTTCATTGAGAATTGCGAATTCGATTGATGGATCCGCAACACTCAATATACTTTGTGAAAATGTCGAGATTATTTTATGTGAATATTCTTTTCGAGCCGATTTGCATGTTATGCATTACTTAGGCTTCGAAATTGATTTTTTGGGAAAGGATTGGCTTTATTATTATGAAGTCCACATCCTACGTCCTGAGCGGACTATATATCTTCGACATTCTCAATCTGTTAAGCAGATTTCTTTTGTTCTTAATGATTTTGATTTCCAGATTTGGTGAGATCATTTTATTCTTTAAACCTACATGATGTGGAGAATGTTGTTTCTCTCATTCATGTAGTTTGTGAATTTTCCGGTAATTTTGAGTTTTGTCTTAAAATTACCACTTAAGCAATCTATTGAGTGGTGCTAAGGTCTTTTCAGATCGACCTTGCCACCGGTTTTCATCAGCTACGAGTGTGGAGGGTAGCATTCCCCTCACCGCATTCTGCACTCGTTGTGATTCTTATGGGTGGTTCGTTATGTCATTCGATTTGACGAACCTTCCACCTTATTTCATCCATTTTGTGAATCGAGTATTCTACGGATATCTCGATTGGTTTCTCCTTATATTAATTGATTGTGGATGAAAATAACAAATTTAAAATTTGAAAATCTTTTTAATAAGATATTTATAAGCATAATTGGATTTTTTTCTTAAAACGAACAAAGAATATTTGTAAATTTTATAAAGACATGGTTATCATATAGAAAATGATTTTTGTGTGGTTTTTCCCATTGAGTGCTTTAAGAATTCTGGTCGATGCGCTTGATCAACGTTATCGATAGGAATCTCCTAAACGCTATGATGAGACAAACAGACATAGTAAATTGACTTGTAATAAGCAAATTTTTCTAAAAAGATGATTACATAAAGTTAATTATAATTTTGAATGTCTTAGCTTTTTGGGAAAGAGGATCGATTAAAGGAACTCTTTTCCAATGCTTTTATTCTTGCTGTTCCCGAAGGGAACCAAGCCTTTATTGTTTGTACTGATACTAGTCTTATTGGTTTTGGTATCATTCTCTTGCAAAAGGGAATGTGTTATCGCATTTGCTTCTTGACAATTAAAGCTTGTCGAGACAAGATATGCCATTCATGATCTGGTGCTTGCAGCTAT
Source organism: Allium fistulosum (assembly GCA_030737815.1). Lineage (NCBI taxonomy): Eukaryota > Viridiplantae > Streptophyta > Magnoliopsida > Asparagales > Amaryllidaceae > Allium > Allium fistulosum. The sequence goes on from CM060903.1 coordinate 55,843,049, forward strand.
TATTTTCGCTCTAAGATTTTGGCGTCATTATCTTTTGGGAGAGAAATTTGTTCTCTACACTGATCGTAAATCTTTGAAATATTTATTTTCTCAAAAGGAACTTAATTTGCATCAAGAACGTTGGCTCGAGTTCCTTGCATTTTATGATCTTGATAATCTTTCTACTCCGGAAAAGGGTAATCGTGTTGTCGATGCCCTTAGCCGAAAACAACAAACAGTTGTTTCAATGATGATATCCGAGTGGAATGATCTCGAGACTTTATCCACTTGTGAGATTCGAGATCGTGAATCCAATTCATGTTCATCTCTTGTTTTGTGTAGCCTTGAGGCTCGTCCTTCTCTTTTTGACTATACCTCTTTTGGCAGAACTCTATGTCCTGTTATATTGCATGGAGTTCCTACTTCTATTGTTAGCAATCGTGATCCATTATTTTGCTAGTGGATTTTTGTAAGGTCTTCAAAAGCTTTGGGAACAAAGCTTAATTTTAGCACCGCCTATTGTCCTCAATCCGATGGACAAATAGTGCGTGTGAATCAAACTCTTGAAGATCTCTTTCGTGCACGTGTTCTTGATTTTGGTGGAAGTTAGGGAGATCATATTTCTTTTGTTGAGTTTTCTTCCTATAATAGCTTCCAATCTTGTATTGGTATGGCACCTTTCAAGGCACTCTACGGGAGGCTATGCCAATTTCCTTCGTGTTGGCTTGAAGCCGGTGAGATGCTGGTTTTAAGTCCAGACTTTATTGGTGTTCATCTGTGTTTCACCTATGATGGGTGTTGTGCGTTTCAGTCGATCGGGAAAGTTAGCACCTCGATATGTTGGTCCCTTTCCCATTACCGAACGCATTGGTTCCGTGGCTTATCGCCTTTTATTACCGGCTCGATTTTTCTGCTATTCATGACGTTTTCCACATCACTCATCTATGGAAATGTCTTAGGGATTCCGATTTTTATTCTTGAGCCTGGTGTAACTGAAGAAATTGAAGTTTCACCAAATTTGACTTATGAGCAATATTCTATTCGTATCATTACTTCGGAGGTTGAGCGCCTTCGAAATAAAGATTTCTCTTTTTGTGAAAGTTCAATGGTTCTCAAATCCCAAGGATTTCTCTTGGGAATCCAGAGAATCCATTGAGCAAACACATCCGGACTTACTCTTTCGTGCTCTTTATGATGAACTTCTTATTTCAAATTTTCTTTTGTGTTGATATGCTTTTATGGTTGTTACATTTTATTTTCCTCTTAATTATTGCGAGGACGCAATTTCTTTAAGGAGGGGAGTTTGTAACAACCCGCATATTTTACGATTGTATATTTAAATATAGCATCGTTAGTCGGATTATAGTCCGAAAAGCTACTTTTTGCAAACAGTCGAATTAGGACTCGAGACCACTTTCCTTGAGTTCAAATTGGCATTTGCGACTTTTTTGAGTATAAGCATCGATATGTTTGGAGTAAGTTGAATTTTTGCTATTTTCTGTTGGGCTTTGGGTTTGGGTTTCAGCCCACTAACCCATCTTAAGACTCTAGTTCAGTCCACCTCTCCTCTTCACTTCATTCTTATTTTCCTAACATTCAAGCTTCAATAAACATGGGGAGAGGAATGGGAAATTAAAATTCAAAACCCTAGTTTCATTTGCAAATTCAAGTTCTTGCTCTAACATAAAAGAGAAGCTTTGGTAAGCTCCCTCTTCATCTTCTCCAACTCATTCTCTCTTTAATTTCGGAAATTTCCTAGACCTAACTTAGGAAATGTTCTTCTTTTGAGCTTAGATTCAAGCTTCTAGAGTTGAAGTTGAAGAGTAGTTGATCTTCCTTTGCTTCCAAGCTTCTCCTTCATCGTTTTTGGGTTTAAAGGTGAGTTCTTTAACTCACATCTATGTCTATAGCTATCTTTGTTGTTAGGTATTAATTCCTAACACTTGTGCATATTCATTTGCTTTTGATTTGAATTAATTTTGTGAACATTTCAATTTTTGGTGTTTTGAAGTTAAAACTTTGAAAATCCTAGCTTTGATTTGTGAACATGTTTTTGGTGGTGAATCGGGGAGCCTATAGGGCTGGGTTGTCGATTGTCAAAAGCCCCCAAAGTCCATTGCTCGACCGGTTGCAAATGGTGAGAGTTTGCTCTTCCATTTGATAGGCTGGAAAACAGTTTCATCTATAGCCAGTCGACTGGCCTTCTGTAGTCAGTCGACTGACTGCAGGGTCTGAAAACTCTCGGGTTCTGGTTAAGTCGACTGACTGCAGAAGGCCAGTCGACTGACCTGCTTGATTTTGCCTATTTTGCCTATTTTGCTTGAGTTTCCAATCTTTATCGATTCGTGATTATCCGATTTATGGTTATCATTTATTATTGACTTTGATGACTTCTTTTTCGGGATTTTTGAGAATATCCATTTTGATGGATTCGGTATTGATTTCTTTGGATTTGATTCACGTCTTCAAATGTGGATTTTGGTGATTGATTGTTTCTACAATCATTTCTATGATTTGTCACTTTAAAATACAAAGGTTTCCATACTAGTAGTAAATATTTAAACTCTTTTACAAAGATGATTTCAACTTTGTTTTGAATACAAAGCTCGTTTAGAAAACCGTTTTCTAATCTATTAGTATACACAGACCTTTACCTCATTCGTATGAGAAAATCTAATTAAACGGCTTAGCAAAACAAGTGGTATGAAACGCTTGCGTTTACTTTGACGGTTAATTCTTGGACTTGTTCGATTGAACTCTTGTGACAATTTTCGAGTGGAAATCTACAATCTGTTCGTAAATATTTGGGTTATGCAAGTGGTTATGGGACATGAAGCTAAACTCTTATATTTACTAGTTTAGTGTAGTCGACACTTCTTGATGATCGATGGTGATCATTTTTTGGTTTAGAGTAGCAATGTGCGATGTCTCTTTGTCCGTGTGGGGGACCGTACCCAGTTCTATTGACCTTCGTCTCATTTTTATGGACTAGCGACCCATGATCTTTTATGGAGTTTCGGTTCATTGGACGTACCATTATTGTACTGCGTCGGTGTTCCGAATTATTTGAGTTTCGGGTTCCTCGGGCATACCGGTATTGCACTACGTCTTTGTCCCGAAATATTTGAGTCTCAGGATCATCGGGCGTACCGTTATTGCACTACGTCGTTTTTCCAACTCATTTGCGTTTCAGGTTCCTTGGGCGTACCGTTATTGCACTACGCCGTTGCACCGTTTGTGATACACATGTTGGTGAGTTTTCATGCTCCCGTTTGTGATAGGCCTTCCCCCCTTTTGTGATTTCTGGATTTCTCGTTGTTATTTCTAGAATTTGCGTTTCACCAATTTTTGTGGATCGAATTGATAAGCTCTATCAATATTTGTGTTTGGTGAATAATTTAAAGAATACGTGATTCTTTTTGGTGCTTTGAGATTCTTGAGCTATTGTATGATTTTGTTGTTGTTTAAATCATACTTGTCCTATTATGACATTATTGTTATCATACGTTCTTATTATATCTCTGCTTATATCTCATTTCTTTAATGATAATTATAGCTTGACTGATCTGTTTATTATTTTCTTATTAAATAATACGCGTCAGACCGAGATGTTACAGGTGCTTCTGCTTGACTCCTTATCTGGGATCATCTTCTGACTTTTGTCAAACTACATTACATTTGTAGTTTTTGTTGATATACATTTGAGATATAGACTCCATAATGTATACTTCTTCTTTTTTCTAGCACTTGTAGCTATTCTTTTGTGATATTGTGGATCTTATTTGACCACTACTCTGATGTACACTTTCATGTGTTCTATTCATATCTGTTTCCGCCTTTGAGATATGAACATCTGTGACTAATTTGTGTTTTGTTTATTTCTATATTTGTTTCCGAAGACTATTTAGCCACTGTGTGGTAGCTTTGAGTTTGTATTAGATATGTCGGATTTCCTTCAGAAATGAAATGTAAGTTATATCATCTGACATATCGGTACTCGCACAAAGCAATTACACAGATGGTCGCTCCTCAACAGCCTTATTCTTCGCGCTAGTTGACGGCATTACTCCGTAGTGTCCTTGGCTAGCATGAGTATAGAGGTGGGGCGTCACAGCTTGGTATCGGAGCCAAACTTCAGAACAATGTAGAATAATCTAGCAAGGATCATTGTCCTAAGTCTTTCTTAGAAATCGTGCCATAGGATTTAATTCGAGTCTTCGAACCGTTCTATCCTATTTTCTTTTGTGATGCCTTGCTTTATCAATCAAGGTTGTTTGATATTCATTTTGAGAAGAACCTTTTTCCTCTTCTTTCTTTCTTTCTTAGAGAAGAGAAATGGTTAGACCTGGCCGTCCCAGCGCCGGTCAAACTAGTGCTACTCCTCAGGATGGAATATTTATGTCAGCTCAACAACTTTTAGATCTTGTGAACAATGCCCGAGCTGCCGGACCCGTTCCAGCACCAACTCACCCTAAATCCGGGTTTGCATGCCCGTGCAGAGATTATACCGCTTTGGGTGGAAGGCCATTCAAGGGACCCGAAAGTGTTATAGAAATCCAGGCTTGGCTTAGATCATGCGATTGCATCTTTTCCCGCATGGATCTTATTGATTCACTTCGTGTCCAAGTGGCTTCTAGCATGCTCTAAGAAAGAGCATTAGATTGGTATGAGCTTTTGATTTTTGAAATTATCGAAGTGGATCTTACTTGGGAGCAATTCCGGGAAATATTCCAATTGAAGTTTGTGCCGGAGGCTGAAAAAGTAACTTTAGCTCGGCACTTTATTAACCTTGTTCAAGGTGAATCTTTCGTGACGGATTACGTCGCATCTTTTGAATCTCTATCTAAATATGGGATCGAATATATTAATACACCATTGAAGAAAAATCAGAGATTTTTCTATGGGTTGAATAAGAACTTTAAGAAGCCTTTACTTCTGAAACTAGAAGTTTCTTTCGATCAGCTTATAGATATCGCTCTTCGACTTGAAGAGGCCGATAGAGAAATTGATGTTGAAGTTGTGCATGCCAGGCAGAACTTCAACAATAACATGAAGAGGCCTATTAAGTTCAAAGGCCCCAATCTCAATCCCAACAAGAAAGGGAAGCAAGAAACTTCGATGGCAAAGTCTCCTACCTCTAGTCGTGGACGATGCTACAATTGTGGTCTTACGGACCACTATGCAAATGAGTGCCCGAAACCATTTTTTGTCGTTATTGCAAAAGTTCGGGACATATTTTATCTTCATGCCCCAAACTTCCCAAGAAGAGAGAGGGAAAGCTAAATGTTGTTCAAACCCCTAGCGACACTTCTCTTGGTCAAGGTATTTCTCATTCTATCCTTGACGATATTTGTTTTGTGATTATCTTATTCGAGTTCGTTTTGATTTGGGTTCATCTCATTGTTTTATATCAAAAGAACATGATGATTCTTTCTCTTTTAATTTTTATGGGCTTGATGGCTTCATTGAGAATTGCGAATTCGATTGATGGATCCGCAACACTCAATATACTTTGTGAAAATGTCGAGATTATTTTATGTGAATATTCTTTTCGAGCCGATTTGCATGTTATGCATTACTTAGGCTTCGAAATTGATTTTTTGGGAAAGGATTGGCTTTATTATTATGAAGTCCACATCCTACGTCCTGAGCGGACTATATATCTTCGACATTCTCAATCTGTTAAGCAGATTTCTTTTGTTCTTAATGATTTTGATTTCCAGATTTGGTGAGATCATTTTATTCTTTAAACCTACATGATGTGGAGAATGTTGTTTCTCTCATTCATGTAGTTTGTGAATTTTCCGGTAATTTTGAGTTTTGTCTTAAAATTACCACTTAAGCAATCTATTGAGTGGTGCTAAGGTCTTTTCAGATCGACCTTGCCACCGGTTTTCATCAGCTACGAGTGTGGAGGGTAGCATTCCCCTCATCGCATTCTGCACTCGTTGTGATTCTTATGGGTGGTTCGTTATGTCATTCGATTTGACGAACCTTCCACCTTATTTCATCCATTTTGTGAATCGAGTATTCTACGGATATCTCGATTGGTTTCTCCTTATATTAATTGATTGTGGATGAAAATAACAAATTTAAAATTTGAAAATCTTTTTAATAAGATATTTATAAGCATAATTGGATTTTTTTCTTAAAACGAACAAAGAATATTTGTAAATTTTATAAAGACATGGTTATCATATAGAAAATGATTTTTGTGTGGTTTTTCCCATTGAGTGCTTTAAGAATTCTGGTCGATGCGCTTGATCAACGTTATCGATAGGAATCTCCTAAACGCTATGATGAGACAAACAGACATAGTAAATTGACTTGTAATAAGCAAATTTTTCTAAAAAGATGATTACATAAAGTTAATTATAATTTTGAATGTCTTAGCTTTTTGGGAAAGAGGATCGATTAAAGGAACTCTTTTCCAATGCTTTTATTCTTGCTGTTCCCGAAGGGAACCAAGCCTTTATTGTTTGTACTGATACTAGTCTTATTGGTTTTGGTATCATTCTCTTGCAAAAGGGAATGTGTTATCGCATTTGCTTCTTGACAATTAAAGCTTGTCGAGACAAGATATGCCATTCATGATCTGGTGCTTGCAGCTATTATTTTCGCTCTAAGATTTTGGCGTCATTATCTTTTGGGAGAGAAATTTGTTCTCTACACTGATCGTAAATCTTTGAAATATTTATTTTCTCAAAAGGAACTTAATTTGCATCAAGAACGTTGGCTCGAGTTCCTTGCATTTTATGATCTTGATAATCTTTCTACTCCGGAAAAGGGTAATCGTGTTGTCGATGCCCTTAGCCGAAAACAACAAACAGTTGTTTCAATGATGATATCCGAGTGGAATGATCTCGAGACTTTATCCACTTGTGAGATTCGAGATCGTGAATCCAATTCATGTTCATCTCTTGTTTTGTGTAGCCTTGAGGCTCGTCCTTCTCTTTTTGACTATACCTCTTTTGGCAGAACTCTATGTCCTGTTATATTGCATGGAGTTCCTACTTCTATTGTTAGCAATCGTGATCCATTATTTTGCTAGTGGATTTTTGTAAGGTCTTCAAAAGCTTTGGGAACAAAGCTTAATTTTAGCACCGCCTATTGTCCTCAATCCGATGGACAAATAGTGCGTGTGAATCAAACTCTTGAAGATCTCTTTCGTGCACGTGTTCTTGATTTTGGTGGAAGTTAGGGAGATCATATTTCTTTTGTTGAGTTTTCTTCCTATAATAGCTTCCAATCTTGTATTGGTATGGCACCTTTCAAGGCACTCTACGGGAGGCTATGCCAATTTCCTTCGTGTTGGCTTGAAGCCGGTGAGAAGCTGGTTTTAAGTCCAGACTTTATTGGTGTTCATCTATGTTTCACCTATGATGGGTGTTGTGCGTTTCAGTCGATCGGGAAAGTTAGCACCTCGATATGTTGGTCCCTTTCCCATTACCGAACGCATTGGTTCCGTGGCTTATCGCCTTTTATTACCGGCTCGATTTTTCTGCTATTCATGACGTTTTCCACATCACTCATCTATGGAAATGTCTTAGGGATTCCGATTTTTATTCTTGAGCCTGGTGTAACTGAAGAAATTGAAGTTTCACCAAATTTGACTTATGAGCAATATTCTATTCGTATCATTACTTCGGAGGTTGAGCGCCTTCGAAATAAAGATTTCTCTTTTTGTGAAAGTTCAATGGTTCTCAAATCCCAAGGATTTCTCTTGGGAATCCAGAGAATCCATTGAGCAAACACATCCGGACTTACTCTTTCGTGCTCTTTATGATGAACTTCTTATTTCAAATTTTCTTTTGTGTTGATATGCTTTTATGGTTGTTACATTTTATTTTCCTCTTAATTATTGCGAGGACGCAATTTCTTTAAGGAGGGGAGTTTGTAACAACCCGCATATTTTACGATTGTATATTTAAATATAGCATCGTTAGTCGGATTATAGTCCGAAAAGCTACTTTTTGCAAACAGTCGAATTAGGACTCGAGACCACTTTCCTTGAGTTCAAATTGGCATTTGCGACTTTTTTGAGTATAAGCATCGATATGTTTGGAGTAAGTTGAATTTTTGCTATTTTCTGTTGGGCTTTGGGTTTGGGTTTCAGCCCACTAACCCATCTTAAGACTCTAGTTCAGTCCACCTCTCCTCTTCACTTCATTCTTATTTTCCTAACATTCAAGCTTCAATAAACATGGGGAGAGGAATGGGAAATTAAAATTCAAAACCCTAGTTTCATTTGCAAATTCAAGTTCTTGCTCTAACATAAAAGAGAAGCTTTGGTAAGCTCCCTCTTCATCTTCTCCAACTCATTCTCTCTTTAATTTCGGAAATTTCCTAGACCTAACTTAGGAAATGTTCTTCTTTTGAGCTTAGATTCAAGCTTCTAGAGTTGAAGTTGAAGAGTAGTTGATCTTCCTTTGCTTCCAAGCTTCTCCTTCATCGTTTTTGGGTTTAAAGGTGAGTTCTTTAACTCACATCTATGTCTATAGCTATCTTTGTTGTTAGGTATTAATTCCTAACACTTGTGCATATTCATTTGCTTTTGATTTGAATTAATTTTGTGAACATTTCAATTTTTGGTGTTTTGAAGTTAAAACTTTGAAAATCCTAGCTTTGATTTGTGAACATGTTTTTGGTGGTGAATCGGGGAGCCTATAGGGCTGGGTTGTCGATTGTCAAAAGCCCCCAAAGTCCATTGCTCGACCGGTTGCAAATGGTGAGAGTTTGCTCTTCCATTTGATAGGCTGGAAAACAGTTTCATCTATAGCCAGTCGACTGGCCTTCTGTAGTCAGTCGACTGACTGCAGGGTCTGAAAACTCTCGGGTTCTGGTTAAGTCGACTGACTGCAGAAGGCCAGTCGACTGACCTGCTTGATTTTGCCTATTTTACCTATTTTGCTTGAGTTTCCAATCTTTATCGATTCGTGATTATCCGATTTATGGTTATCATTTATTATTGACTTTGATGACTTCTTTTTCGGGATTTTTGAGAATATCCATTTTGATGGATTCGGTATTGATTTCTTTGGATTTGATTCACGTCTTCAGATGTGGATTTTGGTGATTGATTGTTTCTACAATCATTTCTATGATTTGTCACTTTAAAATACAAAGGTTTCCATACTAGTAGTAAATATTTAAACTCTTTTACAAAGATGATTTCAACTTTGTTTTGAATACAAAGCTCGTTTAGAAAACCGTTTTCTAATCTATTAGTATACACAGACCTTTACCTCATTCGTATGAGAAAATCTAATTAAACGGCTTAGCAAAACAAGTGGTATGAAACGCTTGCGTTTACTTTGACGGTTAATTCTTGGACTTGTTCGATTGAACTCTTGTGACAATTTTCGAGTGGAAATCTACAATCTGTTCGTAAATATTTGGGTTATGCAAGTGGTTATGGGACATGAAGCTAAACTCTTATATTTACTAGTTTAGTGTAGTCAACACTTCTTGATGATCGATGGTGATCATTTTTTGGTTTAGAGTAGCAATGTGCGATGTCTCTTTGTCCGTGTGGGGGACCGTACCCAGTTCTATTGACCTTCGTCTCATTTTTATGGACTAGCGACCCATGATCTTTTATGGAGTTTCGGTTCATTGGACGTACCATTATTGTACTGCGTCGGTGTTCCGAATTATTTGAGTTTCGGGTTCCTCGGGCGTACCGGTATTGCACTACGTCGTTGTCCCGAAATATTTGAGTCTCAGGATCATCGGGCGTACCGTTATTGCACTACGTCGTTTTTCCAACTCATTTGCGTTTCAGGTTCCTTGGGCGTACCGTTATTGCACTACGCCGTTGCACCGTTTGTGATACACATGTTGGTGAGTTTTCATGCTCCCGTTTGTGATAGGCCTTCCCCCCTTTTGTGATTTCTGGATTTCTCGTTGTTATTTCTAGAATTTGCGTTTCACCAATTTTTGTGGATCGAATTGATAAGCTCTATCAATATTTGTGTTTGGTGAATAATTTAAAGAATACGCGATTCTTTTTGGTGCTTTTAGATTCTTGAGATATTGTATGATTTTGTTGTTGTTTAAATCATACTTGTCCTAGTATGACATTATTGTTATCATACGTTCTTATTATATCTCTGCTTATATCTCATTTCTTTAATGATAATTATAGCTTGACTGATCTGTTTATTATTTTCTTATTAAATAATACTCGCGTCAGACCGAGATGTTACAGGTGCTTCTGCTTGACTCCTTATCTGGGATCATCTTTTGACTTTTGTCAAACTACATTACATTTGTAGTTTTTGTTGATATACATTTAAGATATAGACTCCATAATGTATACTTATTCTTTTGTCTAGCACTTGTAGCTATTCTTTTGTGATATTGTGGATCTTATTTGACCACTACTCTGATGTACACTTTCATGTGTTATATTCATATCTGTTTCCGCCTTTGAGATATGAACATCTGTGACTAATTTGTGTTATGTTTATTTTTATATTTGTTTCCAAAGACTATTTAGCCACTATGTGGTAGCTTTGAGTTTGTATTAGATATGTCGGATTTCCTTCAGATATGAAATGTAAGTTATATCATCTGACATATCGGTACTCGCACAAAGCAATTACACAGATGGCCGCTCCTCAACAGCCTTATTCTTCGCGCTAGTTGACGGCATTACTCCGTAGTGTCCTTGGCTAGCGTGAGTATAGAGGTGGGGCATCACAAATTCCCAATCTTGAAATACAATTAAATTTCGAGTTCCATTTCAAAATATCATTTTATATCACCTTCTACTTAGAAATATTAAAAGTTCGAGAATCCTATCCTTTAAAACAAATCAATTTTCTGAAATTCACATCATATTTCGATTATAACTTAAAAATCTCAACTTCTATTATTTAAAACACTTTCGTTTCAAATTTAAATTTCAACATTCCGAGTTCCAATTCAAAATAAATTCGATTTCCATAAATTCAATTTTTTTTTCTTAAAACCAAATCATTTAAGTAATTTCAAATCAAAATTTTTAAATCATTTAATTTAACCCATCCGGTGTCCGTATATAATTTTCTATCCTATGGCCAAGTGAATCAGTTATTCCAATTTAATTCCAGAGATAGATATATATCATTTCAATCCAAATTTAATGCCATGGGTATGTATCATTTCAACCTATTTCTTAATTTATTCGAAATAATTCAATTTACAGTTTTATACACTGTAAATAATATACAGGATGATAACATGATATATAAAAATAAATAAACATCTAAAATATCAACCAATAGCATCCATCATAACCAATCGTTCAATAGTCAATAAAATTCTCAACAATTTCATAATTATCAATTTCGGGTATTTTACGGCAATTAAATTCTAATTCAATTTAACTGTCAATTCAAATTCTATCGATTAATTCAGATGTCAATTTAAATGTCAATTAAACTTATCAAACAACAACCAATAAATTTCAAATCACTTTACAATATAATTTAACTAACATAAAAATTATTTCAGTCAATTGTGAGCGTCTAAATACTCACCTTTGATTTATCGACGATTTAAACCCCAAATAAAGGCCAAAATTTGACCTGTCTTAGAACTCGACCAAACTAGTTCCGTGTCGTCCAGAATTTCGATATGAACGCAAAGGAGAAAACCGCGCGTCGATCCGAGCTCGTATGCAAAAGTTACGCTTAAATTAATATAACGATATAATTTAAAATTTTAATAACATAATAAAATAAAATAAAAATAAAAAGAACCGTACCTATCAACTTCTCACGCGACACAGCTCACATCAGAACCCACACACGCGAACACCACCTTCAAAACGCACATAACTCGAGACAGCTGGAGTTCGATCAACGACTACCAGCGTGTGCGCACTTCCCGTCTCTACCAACGCTGCCCTTCCCATCGCGCGCGCACGCACCTCGAAGCCCAAAACACGAAAAAACTGTAGTGACTTCCAACATAGATCTCGGCGAATCCAAGGTGCTTTGGCACGAATCAACCGTTGGATGTTTAGAGCTCGTTGAGCTCTACAACTTTGCTTTTGGATGTTTTCGATTTTGTGGAACAGATTGAGAGATATCGAGGGGAAAAGATCGGCAATTTCTGGCCATTGGAATAATAGGTGGCGGCCATGGTTTAAAATTAGGGTTTCTAGAGTATAATAATAATATTTCTCGTTTTGCGTGCCGTATTTATATAGTTAAGTCCAAAATCTTCCTAACTCCAATCAAAGCGTGCCGCTTGGCGTTTATAATGTTTTAGCCCTATTCTGAATGCAATGAAACTAGTTTCGAGGCCTAATTCGATCATATGTGGAAGATAGCTTTCCAAAGTCAATTTATTTTATCGAATTCCCTAAACTAATTTCTACGCGTTTCAAGCTCGCACGACCAAATGACAAGTCCAATCGCTACGAATCTTGAAATCCTATAATAATTCACTATTATGGATCCGATGAAACTGGTTTCGTCGAAATTCGAGACAGTTGCCAAAATGGCTATTTTTACTCGTCAATTATAATATAAAATTTATAAATTTTAATTATTCTCATTTACATCAAATTTTATATGTTAAAAATCTTCATTCATATTTAAATAAAATTTGAATCAATTTCCTATACCATTTTTAATCGTATTAAATCCATAATTCAATTATTCAAATAATCTCCAATATTAAATTTAAACAAATTAAATTATACAATAAATCAATGTTAAAAAATCTTTAAATTTCAAATAAAATTTAGTTATCAACATTATTTTAGATCTATCTTAATAATTCACCTCTATTATTCAACTCCTGTTATTTATCATAGATACCATCGATACATATAATTTATTTCAATATAAATAATTCCAAAATTTCCGAAATTGTTTATTTCAATATTTTTATCCAAATTCATATTCAATAACTACATTAATAATTCATTAAATTTATTTTTAACCATTTTTATCCAATAATAACTTTAAATTTAATAGTTTAAAATAGCTAAAAATATGGGTCGTTACAGTTTAGTTTCAGAGCTATGAATTCTGAACGTTTTAATAATAATAATAATAATAATATGTGATGTGCACGTAAATGTGCATATTTTTACCACCATATTTATTCTAATTAAATTAAATAAATGATCATATTGGGTGTTTTAACATGTTTAAACCAAAATTCAAATTATTTTCAAATCGTCACATATTCATCTTCATATGGAGGCAAAATGGTCATTTTTGTGCATATATTAATTTGAGAAAAATTACCTAGACATTTTTATGATTTTTTGTAGGAATTTGGATTCAAATGCAAGTGATTTCATGAAGATATATACATGCACAAGAGTGAAGAGACAAATGAAGATGGGAATAATTCAAACTCATGAAAATGGAGGACCCCACCTACCCACCTACCTTAATGTACAAATTAGAAGCTAATGCACATGCTAATGGCCATTAAAGCTTTATGCACATTTAAATGAGGATTAAAACATGCTAATGATTCCTTGGCCACCACACTTCCTGAGGGGTAGTTTGGGTAGTTCCCAAAAAATGGATTAGGGTTTTAAAACATGTATAAATACCCCATATGTTCATGTAACTCCTCTATTCCTCTTAGGCTCTCTTCTCTTAGTTTAGTTTAGGATAAAAAATAAAATGAGAGCTCTCTTTCTTTTCATGGCTACTTAGCCATTTCTTATTTCATGTAATTTCTTTTTTTTATGCAATTTAATACATGCTTATTTCTCTTCTTGTTTATTTTCTTTCATGGTAGCAGCGTAGATTTACTTATTTATGCAAGTAGAATAGATTTTATTTTATGCAAGTTGAATAGTTCTCTCTTTCATTAGCTTTCATTTTCCTTCTTTTTTTAGTTTCATTTTGCATGCTACAAGTGTTGATATGATAACACAAATGAGAGGCTAAATCTCTTCAATTTAGGGTTAATGAAGCTCTCTAATTATGTAGCTTCAACATTTTGATAGTTATTGCTCTCTTTTTGTGCTTAATGACAATGTTTGAAGTGGTTTAATTTGTTGTTTTTTCTTTGAATTTGATAGCCTATATTGTTGACACCAAATAAGCTATGCTTAAGCAATCACAAACAATAATTACCTCATTCATCTATATATGATGATGGTAATGAAGTGAATGTTGAAATTAAAACTTGATGGTCAATATTTCTAATTAATAGTTAATAGGCCATACTTAAGATAGATTTCATTTTCAACTTTGTTTTCATTTTCATGAGAGTTAGTAAGTGGTTTAAGGGGTGTGTTATAGTTTGATGGCTTAAGTTGAGCTAATTAATAGCACAAATAAGCCATACTTATGATAAACACATCATTAAATTCACTAATGACCAAAAGAGAGAGATCATAATTTCATTTTTGTTGAACTATGTGATCAAGCGAGTGCATTTATCTCTAAATTGTCTTTCTACTCTCATATTTTTATCACTTTCATTTTGTCATTTTTCTTACATTTTCTAGCTAATCACTTTCAACTTTGGTTCAATTTAATTGAATAGATTTTTAAAATATAACAATTCCTTGCGGATCGATCCGTACTCGCCACGTACTAACATTTGTACGTCGTGCGCTTGCGGTTTAATTTTATAATAAATTCGTTCGACGATTTTCTAAACCGATAGAATATCCGTTGACGAACAAGTTTTTGGCGCCATTGTTGGAGAATTTGTCTTGATTTTATTTTCTATTCTTCAAATTATTTTCTTTTGATTTATTGTGTGTTTGTTTTGTGTCTTGGGTGCATTTAAAAAAAATTGTTGTGTATGTTTGATTTTTGCTTGCATTCATCTGTGTGTTTGTAGCTTTTCTATTTTACATTTGCATTATATATATATATAAAAGAGCATACACAATTTTGAAAACCAATCAAAAATTCATATTCCATCTCATTGTACATTTACAATTTTCTTTTTCTATTTACAAGTTTACATTCTCTGTTGCTCTCCACTGACAATTGCACTGAACATTTCAACAACCATTCAACATCTACAGCAATTCAAACTTCTGCATATATCACTTTCTCCTCCAACATCATCAAGCAACCATCAAGCCCACAACTGTTATTACCACTTCTGTACAACCACATCCATACTCCCTCACAACACTACCATATAATCAGTTCAACTTCCCTTCTTCAAAATTATTCACTTTCACAGTTATTCAACTTGCAACCTCAAATCCCAAGCTTTACGGCAATCAAACACTCCACTGCTTGCATATCCTACCAAACCACCATACATACACTTTTGTCAACTAGGAATTCACAACGACCCCTTGCTTTCACCATATTGCCAGAGTGCCACTAACATATTGCCTGCATTTTCACCATATTGCTCCATCACCATAACCCATCCAACCACCAATTGCTCTCACTTCAGCCTCCAAACAACAAATAATTATCCTCAGCCTTCAACACATTCCCCAACCCACTAACCACCAATACATTCCACTGTCTGCCCTTTCTTCAACCACCTTCAATGACCAAGCAACCAATCAAATCACCTCCTCCTTAACAGCATATATAGCCAACAGCCAACATGTTTACTCTGTCAACAATATACACTCGCCTGAACTCCCCACTCCAACCACTGCCGGTCATCATCTCCTTCCCTTTGCCCTCTGCAATCTCCAGTAACCTGCATCGCAAACCCTACAACTACTTCACCTTCAACTCATCACCCTGCCCAGATTTTTGTAGTCAACACTTCACTATCTACCAAGCATCCCCAAATCATCGCTTCAAACTCGGCAGCCAACTTCAACAAATCGAACAACTGAACGGCTGCAAATCCTCCCCCAAACCCAATAACCACCCATAAACAATCACGCCACCTCCTACAACTCAGCAATCGAACACCAGCCACCAACTCCACCGAGCAATTCCACTGCCTTGAACCACTATCGCAACTCCCTCCATTCAAATAATCCACGAATTCACCTAGAATCGCCTATTCGAATCGTTCCGCAACCGCCTCTCCCCGCAACCCACATTGATCGCGACAATCAAAAATAGTTTGCAAAATTGTGAATTTGAGTTTTTGTGAAGTCATTTGTGGATTTGTGAGTTCAAGTTGTTCTTTTACCTGATGATATTTGCGAGTCACATTATGTTTGGGCCGGGTGTATTTCTTTTGGGTTGGGTTTAATACTTATTTATTTATTATTTTGTGTTTTATTTAATTTCTAATTTGTTTAAGTCCATTTTATTTTTATTTTTATTTTTAATTTTTCATCTTCTTTCTAAAAAAACAAGTTGTTTAAGTTGCTTTTGATTTCATTTGTTTGATTTATATTTGTTTGGTTTTCCTTGGTTTTAGTTACTCCGTCGATATATATAAAAAAATTGTAAATATCTTGTTTTATTTCAGGTTGCCAAAGAAGAATTTCAGAAAGAGAAGAATAGCTTGCTAAAAACTGCCGCTCTGCTTGCCAAATAAATTGCTTCCTTATAAAAAAATTTGCACCCTTATCTTTTTTTATTTGCATTGTTGGTTGATTGCATTTGCATTTATATATAAAAAAAATTCAAAAATCCAAAAAAAAATTCGAAAACAAAATCAAAAATTTCATTTATAGTTGCATTGTTAATACATGTTTAATTCAGTTCTGCATTTCATCCTAGAATTTAATTAATAATAACGGTTAGACATCGATAATACTTAATTGTATATTGACAAGTTGTCTTCTTTCGACAATTTAATTTCTTAGTGTCTAGGCTACGGTGGAGTAATAACCATTTATAAATATTACAGTGATTGGTAAATATTATAGTGGTTGTTCCTCTGAAGGTACTTAAACCTTCGGCTGCATTTCTATGGTGATTCGTGGTGTACCAATAAATCCTGTCCGTTACCTGACTGAGAACTATCTTGTTGATTTAAGACAAAGTGTGATTATACAATTTTGGGTTAGGAGCTAATTAGAATAAATAATTTGTAATTAATCCCTTGCATTCATTTAGTTGCATTAGTTCATGCATATTTAAAAAGAAGAAAAAAAAATTTCACAATCCAAAACTTAAAAAATAATTGCAAATATTCTTTTTCCTTTTCCTTTGAATTTTTTTTAGTTTTTTTTAGAAAATGAAAAATCCAAAAAAAAATTATAAAATCTTAAAAAAAAAATGAAAAACCAAAATACAAAAATAAAAATCAAATTTTCCTTTTGAAAAATAAATTCCTTTTGGTAAGTAGTTTTCATTTATAAAAAAAAATAAAAAAAAACATTCTTAAAAATGTCTGAATTTTCATATTCACATGAATTTTACGATAGTTGTGAAAATCAATATAATCCATATAATTTCACTTCAAATTCTTATGGATATTTCAACAACAACTATTATAAACAATTTTTTTTTAAACTAGTTAAAATGGGCCTAGCACAAACAAATAAAATCGAGTGCATAAGAAAGAAAACCCAAAACCACAAACAAAATAACAATACAACTTCTACTAGGGTTGCCGACTTATCTAAACCCTAATCTCTTCGACATACATCTGGAAACTAAAAAATGGCGAAAGCAAATCATGAAATCTTAGCCAAATCTTCTTCTTTCTTCAAACCACTAGCTTCTCCACACTCCCAATATGATAAACTATCATTGAACCCTTCTCCCATTCCCCTACTGCTCCCAAAATTACTCGAAACTCTAAAATTTCTGATGAAAAGCGGTGAGTTGTTAGATCCAGCGTCATCGCGACCTAGATCTAACGATGTCATCCTCGAATTGCTGCTACCACCCAAATTAGCTCTGACATTCGAGTTGTTGATGGCTGGAGCTTGCTGGGGGTGAAAGTAACTATTATCGGCCTCATGGGAGCACTTACTATCAGTCTTAGCAGCAAGTCCTTGCTGGTAGTCGGAGCTCGACTCTCGAATTATACTGTCAACAAGTTTATCGGTCTGTAAACTTTTCGAATGCAAAAGATAAGCTTCTAAATGTTTGCTTCCAGCTTCAGAACTCCAGTCATCAGCAAGGGAAACGAACTTGGTTTTTTTATAAATATTTTCTTAGATTTTTGAAGAATAATCTTGCTGTCAGTACTAATAAGTAACCAAGCTTGCTCTTTATTTCTGTTGCCTTTGTTATGCACACGCAAATTTCTTTCCTTCCACAAGTTGAACACTGCAGTAGTTAAAAGAATGTGAACATAGTATGTTTCCTTGGACTTAGATCTGAATTTGTTGTTGATCATTTTAATAACATGCATCAGATCCATTTGCCTGTTGTCATCAATACCCAGAGTAGCTCTTATTTGACTCCAAATAAAGTAAGAGTAACTGCATTCAAAATATAGGTGATTAGCATTTTCATTACATATACTGCACAAGGAACAGAGTGAATTCAAATTATTGCCCCATTTATTAAGTCTACCCTAAGTTGGCAATCTGTTTTTAATTGCAAAGTATGTACAAAATGCCATCTTGGGACAATTCACTCTGTTCCATATGCATTGATACCCGTCTTCTATTGGGAGTTTATTTCTAATAAAATTCCATGTTGATTTAAATGAAAACTTCCCTCTGTTGCTTGCTTTCCATTCTCAATAGTCATTTTCTGCATAAGGATCCAGTTGAATTTTGCATATTTCATCTTTATGGGGGTTAATAATAGGGTGTAGCTATGGCTGCCACTGATTATATATAATAATATCAGATACTTTAGCATTTGATCCACTACAATTAACCAAACTATTCCAACCAACTTTATTTATAAAAGCCTCATTTTAAAACCAAGGATCAAACCATAAACTGGTTTCCTCACCATGTTTAAATTTTCTTTCAAGCAAAGTTTTGCCTAACTCTCTACAATTTAAAATTTGCGTCCAAGCATTAGATCGATTACTATTATGCATAGTAGTCCAAAATTTTTTATGCTTCAAATATTTAGATCTCATCCATCTAGCCCATAAAGAGTCTGAATTAAGGAACCTCCAAAATAATTTTAAGTGGCAGGTAACACTAAGGTCATTAATACTTCTAATGCCAAAACCCTCTTCATTTTTAGGTCTACACACTTTTTCCAAGCTAATTTTATGATATTTACCCCTCCATAAGAAATCATCACATCTACTTTCCAACTTTTTAATAGATGCAGCTGGATATGAAAAGTTTATAGCCAATATAAAATAATTGGATAAATCATAGTCTTAATAAGTTCAAGTCTTCCAGCTATAGAAAGTAACTTACACGACCAAGTCTCCATTCTTTCTTGGATTTTTTCAATAAGAACAGAACAATTTGTATCTTTAATCTGATTTATAGAAAGAGGCAATCCCAAATATTTAATAGGAAGATATCCCTCAGCTATTTGTAAAACATCTAAAAAATCATTTTTATATTCACTAGATTTACTAAAATAAGCTTTACACTTATTAACATTAAGTTGCAGCCCAGCATAAGATTTCAGGTTCTCAAAATTTTTCTTTATAGTGCCTGCATTAGCTTTATTAGCTTTTACAAATACCATGAGATCATCAGCATAAATCAAATGGTTAATACAGGGTTGAATTCTATTTATAGGATGAATATTACCTTGAATAGCTTCATATCCATAAGTGTGGAGAAATATTCCATAACCATAGCAAAAAGATAAGGTGATAAGGGATCACCTTGTCTTATCCCCTTATTACTTTTAATAAATCCTTTAGCCTTTCCTTGAATCAGAATAGAGAAAGTAGGGGTATTGATACATTCAAACACCAAATCAAAAAATTTTGTAAGAAACCCCATAGATTTCATAATATGATGAATAAAATATCCGTTTACCTTATCATATGCTTTTTGTAAGTCAATTTTGATGCAAACATTATCACCCTGTTTTGTATTGAATTTTCTGACCGTCTCATGTGCTAAAAGAGAATTTTCATAGATAAGTCTACCAGGTACAAAAGCACTCTGATTTTCAGAAATAAGAAAAAGCAAAAACACTTTGATTCTAATAATTTTATAAATAAAGTTGCAGCAAGAAATAGGTCTATAATCACCAATATTAGTGAGATTTTTATTTTTAGGAATAAGGGTAATAAATGTATGGTTTAAACTTTTAAGCATTTTCCCTATGTTCATAAATTCTTTAATAACTTCAAAAATCTGCTCTTTAATATTGTCCCACTGCTTCTTATAAAATTTTGCATTAAACCCATCAGGGCCAGGACTTTTATTATCAACTGCATTAAAAACAATGTATTTTATCTCTTCTAAATTAACAGGTGCAAGTAAAATTTCAGATGCATTATGCTTCAAGATATTTTTACAAGTAATATGAGGAAAGTTTTTTTTACAATACAATCAGAAAAATAAACATCCTCATAGAAGTTGATAGCTTCTTTAGTAACTTTATCATATGCATTTGATAAATTACCCTCTTTGTCTATAATGTTACCAATATTATTTAAGTGCTTTCTATTACTCATTTTAGCATGAAAGAATTTAGTGCAGTCATCACCTAGATTAAGCCAATCAACTTTAGCCTTTTGTCTAGCATTAACAGATTCTTTAAACATTTCAATAGAAAGCTCTTTCTGATTATTAAAAAATTTATTGAGAATATTGATATCATCAGGTTTATTATCAGATAGATGCTGCAAGGATTTTCCTTCTTCTCTTAAGCTAATAAGCTTATTTTTATTCATATAATTATTTCTATTCCAAATTTTAAGATTGTTTTTAGTGTATTTCAAAAACATACAAAACTGATGCTGTTTAGTACCCACACAAGAAAAATTCATACTGTTTTCCATTAAAACTTTATAATCTTCTTCAAACACCCAACTATTTTTGAATCTAAAAGGATATACTCTATTCTTAAATTCATCATTAATAAAAAGCTTAACTAATAAAGGATTGTGATCACTCAAATTTTGTTCTAAAGTGGAACAGATACAATTAGGAAAACTTTTTGAAAATTCTTTGTTATATAAAATTCTGTCTAACTTGCAATGTATATTTTTAGCTAAACCAGATTTCCATGTAAATTTGTTCCCACTAACTATTGGCTCAATGAGACCAAAATCTAATAAAAATTTATTTACACTGTCCAACTTACTTTGAGGGATTTTATTACCTCCAAACTTTTCATTGACATGAAAAACAGTATTAAAATCACCTAAAACAATCCAAGGGAAATCATATATGAAATTTAGAGATTTAAGTTTCTGCCATACAACATTTCTTTCTTTTTCAAAATTACAACCATAAACACTAGTAACCTGCAAGAAAAACCCCCAATATTTTTAAAACTGCAATCAATAAATTGATTATCTTTGTTTATATTCATATTAGTCCAGATATTAGAATCCCAAATAACAATGATTCTGCCTTTACAACCACAATCATTCTTATTTACAGCTTTCCAGTTACTAGACATCTTGAGGCAAAACCTATCAAAATTCTCATCATTTAATTTATTTTCAATTAAAGCAATAATAGAAGGTTTTTAAATATTAATTATATGAAGAATATCAGATTGTTTAGCAGGGGTGTTCATCCTCCTGACATTCCAAGCAAATAGAGCCATATATATCTAATAAAAATAAGGAATTTAAAAGGTACCTGACACAATAGTACCTTTACCTCTCCTTTTATTATCAGCACCCTTAGCTTTCAATCTAGTAGACATTTGGTCCCATTCTGGATTGATTGAGATGTATTTTTGTTTGAAAGCTTTCTTTTCTTTGCTACCCTTTAACTTACCAGATGCTTTTTTCTTGTAATATGTAACTCTGATATGTCAAACTCTTCATTATTATTACCCACCCGAGATTCATCCTCTTCCATTTGTGCAGATTTTGGGACCTTAATCAAAGAAATATCAAAAGGAGCTGTGAGAGGCTTGACTGATTCATTACATTCAGTCACTGCAGCCTGCTTTGGGGGAGGATCACACTTGCGAGGCAATGTTGAGTGGATGCAATTACTCTTCTCAACATCTGCAACAAGCTCATAAAAGGATCCCTTCTATATATCATTCTCTCGATTCTGGTTCATACTCTGATTAAAATTGTTGATTATTCTTGTAACATTATACTCTGTAACTAAACATGGCTCTGAAATAGAAGAGGTTTCAGAGTTAAAGACCTTTTTTTACCCTTCTCTGCATTAATCTACATCAAGTCTTTAGAAATTTCTTTATACTCTTTTAACCGGTGAACTTCCATAGCAGTGATCTGATCATTTTGATCGGTGAGCTCTTTTGAATTATTTTCTTGATCGGAAATGATATCATCTCGATTGATTCGGTCGTTGCCTTCTTGGGTTCTTGATTGATTTTTTGTATCTTTACTGAGAATCGGTTCTTGAATTCCTTCAGAACTATTTTCTTGAACATCAACTCTTTCTTTATCACTGATTTTGGGAATCCACATCTGTTTCGGGTTGCATTGCTCTCTAGTATGACCGAAGCATTTACAGATGATACACTTTGGTGGAACCCATTCATATTCAACTTTTTGTGTTATGATTTCACCATTATAAAGATTGAGATTAATTTCATTTGGAAGTTCATCAACCGTAGAAACTTCCACTAGAAGCCGAGTGTAATTCAATCTCGTCTTCATGGTAGTAGCTGCGTCCATTTTTATGGGTTTTTCGATAATACTTGCCATAATACTAAAAGCCTCAAGATCCCATAGTTTGAGGTTTACACTGGGTAGTTTAACCCAAATCGGCATAGTTGACAGTAAATCTCTGTCCAACTTCAGTGACTCAGTCCACCTTCTCATGATGATGAGCTTGCCGTTGTAAAAATAAGGACCATTTTGAATAATTGAATTGCAGTCTTGAGATTCATTGAATTTGACAACAAAAAACCCATTTTCTCTAGAGAAAATTTCGAACTCACCAATCGGTTTCCAAACTCGTTTTATGTATTCTTTAAAAAACAAGAAATATGGTTTGGTGCCTACCACGTAAATCAAAACAGAGTTATTCCATTTTTCTATGGCTCTTTTACAAACTGCCTCCTTCACCACACCATACTTCTTGTTGTTGATTTGTATAAGAGAAATGGTTTCAAGACTGCATTCTTCATCCCTTGGTTCCTCCGATTGCTCTGAGACAATACCAGCCCAGGATTTGTGTCCTTGTTCTTTATTCAGAGAGAACTTGGTCGGCTTACGGATTTGCATCAGTTGGTCTTATCTTGATTGGAGTTGGTCGGCAGAACCTCCTTATTTTTCAGAGCACCATTATTATAAGACCGAACTTGATCATTTCTTAGCTGGTATCTTCTTTGTGATCTTGGCTGAACCAATTGGAAGCCCTCGTTATCTATGATGACACCATTCGGCTTTCTGATATGAGATTCAGGTGGCCTATCCTGAGGAGAAGGACGAGGAAGAGGAAGATTGGATTGCTTTTTATGAGGAGATATGGTTTCCCCCATGGCAGAAGAAAACCCTAAATTTT
This sequence comes from Allium fistulosum, assembly GCA_030737815.1. Lineage (NCBI taxonomy): Eukaryota > Viridiplantae > Streptophyta > Magnoliopsida > Asparagales > Amaryllidaceae > Allium > Allium fistulosum. Next base: position 55,866,450 of record CM060903.1, read on the forward strand.
TTTTAATTGTATAAACAATTCAAAGTTTGAACCGTAAAATTTTCAAAATGATGAATAACCCTCAGCTTTTGAAAAGAGAATGAAATCTTTACTTGAAATTTTAACACAATAAAATCAAGTAATGAATGATTTGCGTAATTCATTTCAACATAATCAAAATTTTAATTCACTTAAAAATTCCAATGATTTTAATTATAACCCATGTGAAAACAATTTCAAACTACAAAATAAATTTAAAAATCACAATGGAAATGTGAAAACTTTTCAAATAATTTTGACAATGGGAATAATCTCGACTACAATGCGAGTGAAAATTTTTGTTCTCAACAAATTCAAATTGAAAATTCTCAATTTAATAATCATGAATTTGATTTAGTTGAGAAAACGGAAAAAGATTACGAGGATTTGTTGCATGAAACTTATAAAAAATTTCGTGAGAAACAAAATCAAATCCCATCTTGTGAAGAATCAAATAATAATCCACTTTTATCGAAATTGACGATTCTTGTTCTCAACAAGTCCAAATCGAAAATTCTATAGTTAATAATTATAAATTGGATTTTTTTAAGAAAATGAACGAAATCTACAATGATCACGCGGATTTGTTGATTGAAACATACAAAAAATTACGTGAACAACAAAATCAAATCCCAACGTGTCAAGAGTCGAGTGATAATCCATCTTTTACCCAATTTGATGATTTTCAAACAACAATTTTTGAAATTTAAAATGATGATCTTAATGAAGTTGTTGAAAACACGGTAATTGAGTTGGATTTCAATTCTTTTGAGGTTGTGAAACTAGATTTAAAATTCAATCTTCCTTTTTCCGATTTCAAAAATTTGAATACAACAACTTTGGATTTTGAAAACGATATACGCAATGAAGTTGTTGATAATCCAATAAAGAAAGATGAATTCAATGAACATGATTTTTTTGGACTTTTCGAAAATGAGTTGTTAAATTCCGAAGGGGAAGAGTTAAATCACCATTTCAATTTTGAAATCAATAACATTGAAGAATTTGTCAATGATGAGCTTGAATTTCAATGTGGTGAAAATGAACTCGAATTTTAATCAATTGTTTTATCGACCCCAAAAATCATTGAAAATAAAACAACTCGTACGATTTTTAATAAAACAACATTCGTTTTCCCAAATCAACATTCAATTTTGAAATTTTTTACGGTTTGGTTTTCCGAGCTTAAGCCATGTCTCGCATATTTGACGAGACAAATGAATCGGTCTTTGGAAGACCGTTTCATTTACTTTTTGACTATATACTTTCCGATTTTGTGTAAATACCGCTCATTTTCATGTAAATATAGGTCATCTTTTTATTTTTGTTTTTTCTTCTCCCTCCACTTGGGTTGACTATGGGGACACAATCAAAATCAAGTGTGGGGGGAGTCACATCTTCATTTTTAATTTTTTAGGGTAAATTTTATTTTTTCATGGTTTATTTTTACATTTTCTTTCCAAAACTTAGAAAAAAACAAATAAAAATCTAAACTTTTTAAAGCATTTTTGATTTATTTTTAAAAGAAACACAATAGAATAAATATATGGTTTTGGTATATTAAATTGAAAATTTTGAAAATTTATTTATCTTAACAAAAATAAAAATGAAGTTTGATTACAAATAATAATGGTTTAACTAGTATATAGGAAGATTCATTTGTGTTAATTCTGAAATACATCCTAATTGAAAATCTTTGTTTTAAAAAGTGGTTGATTTAAAGTAAAGATATAACATTTTTTTTGTCTTCTAAGTTATATGGTGCTAAGATGATAGTGAGAAACTCTCTCTTCTAGCAAAAAAAACAAAAACAAAACAAAAACAAAAAAACAAAAAATATTTCTTGTATATATGTATAGTTTTTAACAAACACCTAGAGTCATGTGTTCACACTCGTGTGCTCACACTCGTGTGTTCACACGCCATGCTCTGTACTCTTCTCACGTAAGCCCGAAAGTCAGTGCACGATCGGTTTATCTGGCCTCAGTTTATCTGAGTTAGGTGTTTATATAAAATTTCTTTTACTAATAATGCCTACAGCCAATAAGTGTTCACACTTGTGTGTTCACTCGCCACGCTCTGTATTCCCATCACATAAGTCCGCAAGACAGTGCATGAGTAATATATATGGCCTCAGTTTATCTGAGTTAGGCATATGTATATACTGTTAATATCAATAAAATTTTCAGAAAAAAATATAGAGTGAGTAAGCAAATGAAATCCAAACACTATTTTTACTTATTTGATTTAATTTTTTATTGAAAAGAAATGAAAATACCAGTTGATAAACTTTGATAATTAACTAAGGATCCATTTCATAGTTACACTGTGTTATTAACCGAAACAACTAGTTAAACTATAGTCTATTTGTTATGATAACTTGATTTTTGTTGGAAATTTTGACGAGTAAATGGCTTAAATTTTCAAGATAATGACCAAAACCTATATTTTACTTATTCGTGTCAATTTAAAAGTATATCATTCATTTGTAAATATTTTCAAAAACTTGCATCCATATCATTGTAAATAAAGCTTGCATTTAGGAATCTTGCATTTTGTAAATATTTTTCACTTCACATTTGGATTTTGTGGGTAGTATCTGCTGAAAACCCTCACGAGACCACACTCGTCCTACTGGGGATACACAGAGGTTTAACGGCTTGTTGCATACGCTCAATGCAATCGTGCTCCCTACGAAAACGAATTTATCTTAGTTTTTAGTTTATTCGAGGACGAATAAAAAGATAAGTGTGGGGGTATTTGATGTGCACGTAAATGTGCATATTTTTACCACCATATTTATTCTAATTAAATTAAATAAATGATCATATTGGGTGTTTTAACATGTTTAAACCAAAATTCAAATTATTTTCAAATCGTCACATATTCATCTTCATATAGGGGCAAAATGGTCATTTTTGTGCATATATTAATTTGAGAAAAATTACTTAGACATTTTTATGATTTTTTTGTAGGAATTTGGATTCAAATGCAAGTGGTTTCATGAAGATATATGCATGCACAAGAGTGAAGAGAAAAAAAATGAAGATGGAAATAATTCAAACTCGTGAAAATGGAAGACCCCACCTACCCATCTACATTAATGTACAAATTAGAGGCTAATGCACATGCTAAGACCATTAAAGCTTCATGCAGATTTAAATGAGGATTAACACATGCTAATGATTCACACTTCTTAAGGGGTAGTTTGGGTAGTTCCCAAAAAATGGATACGGGTATTAAAACACGTATAAATACCCCATATGTTCATATAATCCCTCTATTCCTCTTAGGCTCTCTTCTCTTAGTTTAGTTTAGAATCAAAAATAAAATGAGAGCTCTCTTTCTTTTCATGGCTACTTAGCCATTTCTTATTTCATGTAATTTCTTTTTTTTATGCAATTTAATACATGCTCTTTTCTCTTCTTGTTTATTTCCTTTCATGTTAGCAGCGTAGATTTACTTATTTATGCAAGTAGAATAGTTCTCTTTTCCATCAGCTTTCATTTTCCTTCTTTTTTTAGTTTCATGTTGAATGCTACAAGTGTTCATATGATAACACAAATAAGAGGCTAAACCCCTTCATTTAGGGGTAATGAAGCTCTCTAATTATGTCGCTCCAACATTTTGATAATTATTGCTCTCTTTTTGTGCTTAATGACAATGTTTGAAGTGGTTTAACATGTTGTTTTTGCTTTGAATTTGATAGCCTATATTGTTGACACCAAATAGACTATGCTTAAACAATCACAAACAATAATTACCTCTTCATCTACATATGATGATGTAATGAAGTGAATGTTGAAATTAAAATTTGATGGTCAATATTTATAATTAATAGTTAATAGGCCATACTTAAAATATGTTTCATTTTCAACTTTGTTGCCATTTTCATAAGAGTTAGTAAGTGGTTTAAGGGGTGTGTTATAGTTTGATGGCTTATGTTGTAACAACCCGAAAATTTAAATAGTTTTTATAGCGTAATTACTGAAATTTTGTGAAATTTTAAATAATTAAATTAGAAAATAAAATTTTGATATTTGGAATGCGTTCATTTGAACATAGCAACTGGTAAATTTTCATCTAAAAATATGGAAGTTTATTTTTTGTGTAACTTTATTTCAATTTAAATCAGTTAATATCTGATGATAATAAAATGTTCTCCAAACCTGAATATTTTATACATTAAATTTGTAAATTATCTTCTGAGTGAGACATCATATTTTGTTTTGTCAAATTTAGACTTCTCTAGCTCCGTTTACCTTATTTTCTGCAATTTTGCAGCATTTCCGGTAGCGGATATTTGAATTTTTATAATTCAATCTTATCACTGATATTTGTATACCGTTTTGATCATCTCGTCGTACCGATCTCCGCAGTATATTTATTTGTGTATTTTGGTGTCCGGTACGCGGCGATATCTACGGGACAGATAGCCATAACGGTATCCGTCTTAACTTTTAGATTAATGGGTCCGTTCAAAAATTTTCAACGGTTGAAAATTTAAACAGCCACTAGCATTAGCCTTTATTATTTGTAGAATTCAAGGGCCATTACCATTTCCATCATTTCCATTTATTGTATAGTGGTCCTTTCCTCTGCCTTCTTTCGTACCATTCATTTGCATATTTTGGCTGATGCTCTTCTACCTTTCCATTTTTAAACACCAGCTACCAAATTCCTTTCCCGACCTCCCACCTTCGCTCCTCTGTCACCTTCTTATAAAAATGTTTCCTCTGTCACCTTCTTATAAAAAGATTGTTTCATATTCAAGCAGCATATTTTCATTTTTCATTGCTTTGCTCTTCCTCTTCCCACATTCTCAATCACCTCCGCCCCTAACCAGACATTGCCGAGCACCCGAACAGCCACCGCAAGGACCATCTCCCCACTACTCTGCCACGCCGAAACTTCACTAACCATAATCTGACCCAAAACCCACCACTTCCCTTCTCCTTCACCGGCCATGGCCGAACCCACCTACTGCCAAACCTGACCCAGACCTAACCGCCTGTCTTGGACGCTGTCTCCCCTCACCCACGTCCTTGCTCCTCCTCCTTGTACAGCCAACCTGCCCCATTGCCTTCTTCCTCAACCTGGCCTTTCCCAATCTTCCTCACACTACACCTTGACCACCGAACTCGGTCCTCATGTCTACGTGCGCCTAGTTTGGACGAGAGCAGCACAGTTTGCATGCGTACGTATATATTTTAAGTTTTGGAAGTTTATATATAAATATATTGGTTACAGTTATATTGGTATGTTTACAGTATATTAGTTTATAATAGTTATAGTTTGGATATAGATTTTAATTTTTTAGTGTGTATGAGTTTTAAATTATATATATATATATATGTTTATATTTATCCACTTATATGTATAAGTTCATTATGCTTGAGTTGTATATATATAAAGTTGTTAAAAATATATATATAAGTTTTCAAGTGTGCGGTTTATGTATAGGTTATATATAGGGGTTTTTAGGCTAAAGGAAAAAGTTGAAAAAAAATTTAGTCTCAGGGACAACAAGTTTGTTTTTTAGTCTAAAGGACACTTTCTAATGCAAATCACAGAATGATAGTTGTAATTATCATTTTTTATTTACACTAAAAAATGTCCTTCAGACTAAAAAACAAACTTGTTGTCTCTGAGACTAAATTTTTTAGCAACTTTTTTCCTGTGCCCATTTTCATGTTATATATATATATATATATCAGTTTAACAAATGTAAACTACAACTTCGGTTTGCAAGTTCTACATCACTTGTACATATATTTTATAATGATTTGTTTTTATATAGATTTCATAGTTATATATATGTGTTATATTCTATAAGTATATTATATATGTAAGTTATAGTTCTAGTCTTGGTTAAAGCTTATGAATACGAAGGACATAAATTTATAGACAGTTTATTTTAGTTCATGTTTTAAAAATATGAATATATTTGAAAGGAATACGTGTTCAATATATTTTTGTTCAAATTTATTTTTACGCTAGACCCTCTTTGCCTTGCTTAAAAACATTGATGTTAGAATATAAAATATATTGGATCCTTAATACTTGAGTTTATTTTCCTATGCTTATAGTTACATAAGTTTACACTTATACCTAATATATATTAGTAATATATTATATGTTGGTTATGAATACAAAGTCCACATAAGATTTTGAACAGGTCAGTTTGTATATATGTTCCTATATATATTTATACAATGTAAGGTTACTTTCTTTTTTATTGCTGTGAAAGTGCCAGCATACGATATTAAGGCTTATATTAGTTGTAAAGGCTGAGTCCATATATACTTAAGTTATACCTATTTTCAGAATTTTTTTGTAAGAATGTAAGTTTAAGTATAAACTATAATTCCATTAGCATAGTTGCTTTTGCTGTTTGAATATAAATAGATGTTCTGCCTTTTTAAATCTATTTTTTAAGCTCAGCATGGGTTTTGTAATATATATTATATATATATATACAGATTTTATGTTATATACGTTGTTGAGTTATTAAATGTAATATATCATTTTAAATATGTATTTAAATCTAAATATTTATTTTAAGAAAATTAATAATAATAATAATAATAATGTATGTATTTTGTTCAGTTTATATCAAACTAATTTGATTTATTCCCACCGATTCTATCTATCAGCTTTGTTTGTCGAATCGTGTCCATCCAGCTTTGCTTTGGAAGTCGTGTTTGCATTTCGTAACTCAACTTCATTTTCTATCCCCTTTAGCCTCGAAAGGTGAGCAATCATTCACGATTAACGTTCTTGTATTTATTAGATTTGATTTCAATTGAAACGACAATTGAAATATGCTGCCATAGTTATTTAAATTGTTATGTATATTATTATCTGTAACTGTTCACCTGTGGGATATGACACCATATCCCGTTGTTTATATTATATTGTTATTGATGATATATGCCTATTATTATTATTATTATCATATCTGTTATCACTTTGCAAGTTCCCTATTAGTATAGAATTCCCTATGGGTTGAAATAATACATACCTAAACGATCTTGTAGAATAGGAGAAAATCGTTATGGGTTGAAATGATAAACCCAAGCGATTTTCATTTGAATTGAATTTGGGATTGTGGGTTGAAAAGATACATACCCGTATATATTTAAATTGCGGATTGAAATGATAAATATCCGTATCACTTGACTATAGGATAGAAAATTATATACAGACACCGTTGGTCTATATATATAAATATTTTGGAAAAAATGATTCCTTTGGATTTGGAAAGAAATATATGGTTTAATTAATATTGATTTTGGAATATTTCAAGTAAATAAATTGAAGAGAATATATAGTTTATATAAATCGTAAATGAATTTAAGCTTCGAAATCTATTGAAATTGAAATGGTTTATTTAGAAACTGAATTAAATTGGACTTGATGAATATAGAATGAATTAAATTGAATTTTTGGAATTTGAATTGATTTGAATCGATTTGTGTAATATCCCGGAATTTATGGACAATATCAATTTAATAATCTGTTTAAATAATTAAATTGATTTGATAATATTTGATAATAAAAATTTGAATTGGTTAATAATCTAATTAAATAGATATTTAATTAGTGAAATTTATCTTTTATAAGTCAATAAAATGATTTCTATCTATAATATATATATGAGTATATATTGTAAATAGATTGCCTTTGATTTGAAAGTTAATAAATAAATGAAATCTTGTTTTTATATTTCTAATATATATATTGATAATTTTGAGATGAGGATTTATTTAATATTTTCTTTTCAAAGCTATTTAAACAAATAACAAATATGGTTTAAATAAGATTATTAATAAGGTTTATTTTATTTTCTTATTAATTTCTAAATAAATATGATTTAAGAGTATATCTATATAAGTTTAAAATACAATTTAAATATGATATGTTGATTCATTTAACAATAGTGGTAATTTATAATCTCCTTTATAAATTATTTTAAATTGATAAATTTGTTATTTCAAACAATATTATTAATATATTGTTTTATAAATAGATATGAATAGATTTGTAAGAAATTAAATAGTTATTTTCAATTTGAATGTGTTCTTTTAATTGACTTTAAATTGGATTTTAAATATAATTTGAATTTGAATTTAGATTTAATTTTGAAATTCAAAAGAGGTAATATTTAAATAGTTTTGAATTTTATAAATATATGTATAAGCTTTTATATATATATATAATTAGTTTTGTTTATTTATAAGTAATATATATAAATAGATAAGTAATTTTATTTAATAAATATAGAAAAGCTTTTATTTACATTTAAATAAATAAGTGTTACTTAAATGACATGTGTAAATATATAAAAGCTTGTTTAAACAAATGTAAACTAATTAACCACTCTAAGTGACAAATGTCAAGTTTTGTATTTTTTGTTTTTCTTTTATTTGATAAATCATTTTAACTTATATAAACATATGCCTCTCATTTCATTTCCTTTTCTATTTTTTTTTCTTTTCAAAATTTAAAGAAAACTTCAGCCTGAAACAGATTTCTCTCAACCAACAAAATCAGTAACTCAAATCTTCCTCTCAAAACAAACCAGAGAATCAAACCCCTCAAATCAAAAGAACAATACCCTGTAACTCAATTTCAAATTCAAAAGCTTGCATCATTTTCAAAAGATCACCAAGCCTATAAACATCTTCTTCAAAATCTGATTGCAAGCAAAACCTGAGATCTAAGCATCTCAGTTTCAAGTTACAATTCGAATCAAACAAAATACAATTAAAAGTTTTTAGCCTGCAATATTCTTCAAAATCTGGAAGCAAGCAAACCTGAGTTTAAGCAGCTTTCAAAATTTAAAGTTCAAGAGCAATTTCTTCCTGGAAATCATGACATGCATGCAAGTTTTCCAACAAGCAACCAAGTTTAAAATCAAATAGCATTCCAGTTTTCAGACCAAATCAAGCACTAAAGTTTTAAAGCAAAAAGGATTTCAGTTTTCAAAGCTTTTCAAAACATATCTGGAAGCTCTGTCTTCTTCAAATGGTGAGTAACTTCACTTTTAAACTTAAAGTATATTTTTGGTTGCATGTTATTGCTGTGATTAATATTGTATTGTGAAGTGTATGTATATTTATATGGTTGAATTTATGATGTATGATGTATGCATGTCTGAACTTCTCTGTTCTTAGTATTAAACTAAGATTTTGGTCAAAAATTCCATTATCACTTGATCTGATCTTTATTAGGATTTAAGATTCAAACAAAAGTTGTTTGTTTCAGTATAAATTAATGTTTAAAAATTTAATTAAGTTAAATTAAACATGAATGTCTCTGGAAACTAGAAACAACAGTGCATGTTTAAGATAAGTGAAAATCTAAGTATCTTAATTTATCAAGACAGGTTTGTAAACTGAAACCTTATAAAGAAAATTGATTTTTAAAAGAAAAATCATAATCTTTAACATTGAATTGAGGGAGCAGTTCGAGGTTGATTGGAATTGGAGTTTTGGGTTGCCTCTGATGATCTAGTTGCTTGGCGAGGTCGTGGTTCTCACTGGAGGTGGAAGGGTGATCAGGGAGTTTGGAAAAAATATCAGAGTGGTGATCAAGGCGTTGTGGTGGCAGCAGTGATTGTTTTATGTCTGTAAACCTAGTTTTGGTGATTGGGATTCACGAAGGTGGCATGGCGACTGTGTCGCATTGAGTCAGATCGCATGGTGGGGGATCGTCGTAGGAGGACAAGGCGACTCTCTAGAGAGATCGGCAGGGTTCATCGATGAAGAGATCGTCGACAATTTGGAATTTTTGGTGATGGTGAATTCCAGACTTCGACCTGGAAGTTCGATTTTGTTTTTTTGTCATGATCTTCATTTCTGGATGGTTGAGAAAGGAGTCGCGTTCGACGTCGACTTGTTGAAAGCCTGAACGATGATCGGAGGGGGCTGGGATTGCCGTGCACGTGCACGGTGGCCATTGCGTGTATCTGGGTTTTTTTTTGTTTTGTGTGGTTTAGGGAAGAACGTTTTGGCCCGGGGGGGGGGGGTTTCGTGTTTTCTTCGTGTTCGACTCGGAGTGTTGAAGTGGGGAGGCACTGTTTTGGTTGCTTCGAGTTTTACGCGAGTGCTGCCTCGAGTCTATCTCGGAATGTTGTTTGCTCGAGTTGTTTATTTCCAGCATTTTAACTCGTGCAGATTTTTAAGCTTAAATGATTTCAAAATTTTTTTTTTAGCAAAGCAAATTTTTAAGCAAAGCTTTAACCAAGTTTTAAATGTATGGAATGTTTAAGTTAGAAAATAATATTTTAATCATATTTAAATTTTTAAAGGTAAGGTTTTAAAGTTTAAATGTTGTTTAAAATAGTTAGTTTATATAAATATTACATTAGAGAAATTTTGTAATTAGTTTATAAATGTTTTCAACTTCAATATAATTGTTGAAATATAATTAAGATTTAAGTAAAAAGTATTTAACTTTAATAAGTTAAAAGATGATTTTGTATAAGCCAAATCCAAGTTTTAAATTTAATATATAAAAAAAATGGAAATTAAGGGTTTAAATTGATTAATTAAGATTTAATTAAATTAATTAAAGGTTAATTAATTTGAATTAAGGATCATTAATTAGAATAAGTTAAAATTTTAATTAATGGTTAGGAAATTAGTTTAGGTAATTAAGGACTAATTAAGTTATTTTTAGGTACTTAATTAATTAAGTAATTAGGGATTAATTTATTAGTAATTGGAATTAATTAATTTGAAATTACTAATGGTTAATTAATTAAATAATTTGGATTATAAGTTGATTAATTAAGAATTAAGGATCATTTATTTAAATAAGTATAGATTATTAACAAATGATTATGAATTAATTTATCAAGTGATTTAAGAATTAATTAAGCAATTAATTAAGTAATTGGAAATTAATAACTTAGTAATTGATAATATATGATTAAAGATTAATTACTTAAAGTAATTAAAGATTTATTAATAATTAACGAGAGATCATTAATTAAGGATAAATAATTAATTAATGTGATTAATCTTGATAATCAATTAGATTAATTAACTAATGATAATCATTTATAAATTGGTTAAGTATAATTTACTTAATGGTAATAATTAAATGAATTAATTACTTAAGGTAATTAATTAAATAAATTTGATAAGCTTAAATTAATTTGTTTAATTAATTTAAGAAATCACTTGGTGATTTGATAATTACTTAAATGTAATTATTGAAGAGTAATTACTTAAAAAAGTAATTAAAGTTAATTAGTGGAGGTAATTAACTAAGGAGGGTTTAATAAAAGTAATTTGAGTTTAGTTACTTTGAAAAATTAATCAAGGGATTAATAAATAGTTAATTAATTAATGAGTAATTAATTTATGAAGTGTAGTAATTAAGAGTAGTTAATTACTAAATGTGATTAATCAAAGGTGATTAATAAATGTGACTAATTAATTATTAAATGTAATTAATTTAAATAAGATAACTAATTAAGAGTAATTAAGGATCATTAATTAATATAATTAATGATGTAATTAAGGATTGATTAATTAAGATTAGTTAATCAATAATGAGTGATAAAAGTAATTAATTAATTATAATTAATTAAGGATTAATGTAATTAAGTATAATTAATTAATTAATGAAGTAATTATAGATTAATTACTGAAGTGATTTAAGATAATTAATTTGTGAAATTAATTAAGTATTAATTACTTAAAGTAATTAAAGGTTGATTAATCAGGATTGATTAATTTAAAATGGATACTAGAGTATGATTAATTAATTGGTTTAATTAATAATTAAGTAAGCAGGATTTATAGGATAAGGTAATTAATTTAATTCACTTTAAATTAATTAGAGATGATAAATCATTACTTAAGAATGGATGAATGATATTGAATGCTTTGCATTGTTGATATCTCTGATAAGAGATGTGCTGATCTATGATATAGATGTTTGGTTGGATTGAAATGATAATAGGAATTATCTGTTTGGATGATAATATGGATTATCTATTGTAAATTATCTATCTGTGTGTAGTATAGATAAGAATTGAATTGTTTTAACTTTAAAACAACTTGGCCCTTAAAAGATATGTTTTGGATTTCGATGAGACCGTGATCGGGTTTCCGTATACCGGAATTCCAGGTCTGGAGACCCGAATACCACATCGATCCAAATTAACGTTAGGTCGTGAATCTCAAGTGAAGATGAAGATTCAAAGTGCAAGGGTTATTGTCGTTAACTCTGAGGGTGATTCCAACACGAGTGTAACGAGATAATGCCTTCGGTTTCGTTCGAACCCGGAACGAACTTGTATGGATTGAATGCTTTCAGAACATCGTCAGGTGGACGATGAGCATTCTAAGTGATGTGATCTGATTAAAGGTAATCGTGACCTCAAGCCTCATCAACCGGGAATGGCTAAAACAGGGGAGGTGCAGCAAGGCTTCGTGGGTAGCACCCACTGAGAGTAAGGTCATCCCTGTCTAGAGAAGTTCCTTCTTTTATTTCGGTTTAGTGGTGCAGTTGGCGACGGCCATCTGTGGGGTGATTTTATTCGGAATTATCCAGTAAGGGATGGTTCCGGCTTTGTGTTGTAGGGGATTGGGAGTGATCCTCGGTACGGTGATCTAGGCCCCGTACTGTGATAAGCGGTACCCCGGTAGCTCTGCCATTGTATGGAAATCCAAATTCCAATAAGTGATAACGGATTTGATTGTATACTTATGTATGCTGGAATTTAATAATGTAACAATTTCGGCTATTTCATATTTATTTGAAAACCCTAGACCCTATTATAATACAATCGAATTTCCTATCAAATGTTTTGGTTAGCGTAAGGTAAAAACTTACTCATGTTTATTTGTGGGGAGTCTTACGTGATACCTTTTCTTTCAAAAGGTTTTGAAGTTAAACAAGTTTAACCTGTTACTCACACCAGACCCATGTCTGACCCAAGTTGTTTATTTCTGTTTTATAAACTCTTGGGTACTCAAATTTTTACGAGTAGCCAAGGGATTCAGGTTTAGCTTTGACGAATTGTGGAGGAGCAATGGAGCAGGAGGCTTCAGCGTTGTAGATATATATAGTAGTTCCGCTGTGTCTGTATCTTTGTAGTGTATTGAGTTGTAATGTCTAGACAGATGTTTATAACTGTCTAGTAAGTGATATATATGCTGTGTAACTCTGTAAATTGTTGTATACTATGTAATAGTTTATGTTATTAATATAATTTATTCGTTCCGCTGTGAGATCGTTGTTGATGTTTCTTTCTTTCTTCTCTTCTTTTCTATTTTCTACCCCTTTCTTTCTTATTAATGATGCGTCATTCTGTGGAATGAGTGGCGGGTTATTACAGTGGTATCAGAGCATAGGTTGAGCGAATACCTAAGCTATTGGTTAAGTGAATATCAGAACACTAGGTTGAGTGAATACCTAGGTTCGGAAGGGTTGTTCATTAGAGACAGGATCTGTAGCAACCTGTTTGAGTGTGTGTATATATATACGAGAGCGCGTATTTGTTAGTTATATAAAATGGTTTATATTGTGTTAATTGATCGGTTGGGTGGTATATGGATTCTGGTCAATACGAGTAGCTAACGTTATTGATAGGGATCTCTAAACACTTGGACCAGGCCAACGGACACAATATTGTTTTAAAAGGGAAGGTGAAATAATTTTACCCAGATATATTTTCTATATATAAAAAATATCATTTTAAATGTATATGGTATTGTAATGATTGGTTGAGATGGTAATAATTTATCATCTAGGATTAGGAGTCTGAGTGTTGAGGTTGAAAGTATATTTGTCGAGATTGTAAACCTAATACCGTCTCGAGTAAACTTTGCTGTGATAAAGGATTTCATCGATCTCCGAAGGAAACTGTTAAGGTTTGGAGTTTATTTTTGAAGTTGGATGAGTAGAGTTGGATCTGTCGGTTGGACAGAAGCGAGTAATGGTATCTTGATACCTCAGGTGATAGTAGCCGTGTGATGAGATGGAGTGAATATGAATGTTCCCAAAGATGTTTTTGTTCTGTTTGAAGTCCGAGTTTCTCGAAGAGCTTTGGATTGAGAAGTCTTTGGCATCTGTGGCAGTAGTGCAGCTCGAAGTGTTCTGTTTTCGGCAGAAGTTTTTCTGGCTGAGCAGTTTTTTCTGAAGGTGAAGTTCAGAAGCAGCAGAGAGGATCCATTTCTTCGATGGATTGGATAGTCAAGTGTGAGCTGTTCTGATTGGTAAAGAGAGAACAGTTTTATTTGGATTTTGGCTGAGTGGACCGCAAAAGTGACTTGCGATTGCTGAGTATTCTCTTGAGTTATCTGAGATTTTCTGGGATGTGTTGTCCAGTCTGTGCTTGTGTTTTTCATCAGCATTTTCATTCTACTTCAGATCAGAATGGTGCAGCAGAAGCAGTTTGGCGAGTGCTCTTGTTGTCTTTTCCAGATAGGAGAAGTTAGTTTGGAATCTTCTGATGTTTGAGAAGTAGAGTTTTGTTTTGGATTGGGTTGATCTTGAGGAGATCATTGTGTGGAGTTATTCTTAGTCTAGTTTGTTTCTAGAAGCATCAACGAAGGTTGAGTTGATTAGGAAGGATCTGTAAACAGCCCAAGATCGTCTGAAGAATTTTGTGGATAAGAGACGATGGAATTTGAAATTCGAAGTTGGAGACTTCGTTGTTGTGAAGTTTTTCTCTGGTTAAAAGGAGCTATAAGATTGGGTAAGTCTGGGAAGTTAGCTCCGAGTTATTTTGGATCTCTTCTGTGATCTAATTTGGATAAGAGTTGGATCTACTGGATTGAATTGTTAGTTTGGATAACTGGAATTCAATGTATTTTACGTATCTTTGAGGGAGTACGTGTTTGATCTATCTCTGGTTGTGGAACCAGTAGTTCTGGAGGAATTGGTTATTGAGTCAGACTCGTCTGTAGTCTGATATCTTGTTTAGCTCTGTAGATCTAGATGAGTAGAAGCTCTATAGCTTAGTAGTATTGATTGTTTGGATTCTATAGAGTGAGTATCCCGGTATATATATACTTGGGGAAACTCGAGGAAATTTTATTCAGAATTTTGTTTGGATAATTAAAATTGGTTGTTTGGATGAATTGTTTGCTATGGTTGTTAGCATATGGATGATAATATATGCTTGTGATTTAAATAGATTATTAAATTACCTTTGTTTTAAATTTCGGGGACGAAATTATTTTAAGGGGGGAGGAATGTAATATCCCGGAATTTATGGACAATATCAATTTAATAATCTGTTTAAATAATTAAATTGATTTGATAATATTTGATAATAAAAATTTGAATTGGTTAATAATCTAATTAAATAGATATTTAATTAGTGAAATTTATCTTTTATAAGTCAATAAAATGATTTCTATCTATAATATATATATGAGTATATATTGTAAATAGATTGCCTTTGATTTGAAAGTTAATAAATAAATGAAATCTTGTTTTTATATTTCTAATATATATATTGATAATTTTGAGATTAGGATTTATTTAATATTTGCTTTTCAAAGCTATTTAAACAAATAACAAATATGGTTTAAATAAGATTATTAATAAGGTTTATTTTATTTTCTTATTAATTTCTAAATAAATATGATTTAAGAGTATATCTATATAAGTTTAAAATACAATTTAAATATGATATGTTGATTCATTTAACAATAGTGGTAATTTATAATCTCCTTTATAAATTATTTTAAATTGATAAATTTGTTATTTCAAACAATATTATTAATATATTGTTTTATAAATAGATATGAATAGATTTGTAAGAAATTGAATAGTTATTTTCAATTTGAATGTGTTCTTTTAATTGACTTTAAATTGGATTTTAAATATAATTTGAATTTGAATTTAGATTTAATTTTGAAATTCAAAAGAGGTAATATTTAAATAGTTTTGAATTTTATAAATATATGTATAAGCTTTTATATATATATATAATTAGTTTTGTTTATTTATAAGTAATATATATAAATAGATAAGTAATTTTATTTAATAAATATAGAAAAGCTTTTATTTACATTTAAATAAATAAGTGTTACTTAAATGACATGTGTAAATATATAAAAGCTTGTTTAAACAAATGTAAACTAATTAACCACTCTAAGTGACAAATGTCAAGTTTTGTATTTTTTGTTTTTCTTTTATTTGATAAATCATTTTAACTTATATAAACATATGCCTCTCATTTCATTTCCTTTTCTATTTTTTTTTCTTTTCAAAATTTAAAGAAAACTTCAGCCTGAAACAGATTTCTCTCAACCAACAAAATCAGTAACTCAAATCTTCCTCTCAAAACAAACCAGAGAATCAAACCCCTCAAATCAAAAGAACAATACCCTGTAACTCAATTTCAAATTCAAAAGCTTGCATCATTTTCAAAAGATCACCAAGCCTATAAACATCTTCTTCAAAATCTGATTGCAAGCAAAACCTGAGATCTAAGCATCTCAGTTTCAAGTTACAATTCGAATCAAACAAAATACAATTAAAAGTTTTTAGCCTGCAATATTCTTCAAAATCTGGAAGCAAGCAAACCTGAGTTTAAGCAGCTTTCAAAATTTAAAGTTCAAGAGCAATTTCTTCCTGGAAATCATGACATGCATGCAAGTTTTCCAACAAGCAACCAAGTTTAAAATCAAATAGCATTCCAGTTTTCAGACCAAATCAAGCACTAAAGTTTTAAAGCAAAAAGGATTTCAGTTTTCAAAGCTTTTCAAAACATATCTGGAAGCTCTGTCTTCTTCAAATGGTGAGTAACTTCACTTTTAATCTTAAAGTATATTTTTGGTTGCATGTTATTGCTGTGATTAATATTGTATTGTGAAGTGTATGTATATTTATATGGTTGAATTTATGATGTATGATGTATGCATGTCTGAACTTCTCTGTTCTTAGTAATAAACTAAGATTTTGGTCAAAAATTCCATTATCACTTGATCTGATCTTTATTAGGATTTAAGATTCAAACAAAAGTTGTTTGTTTCAGTATAAATTAATGTTTAAAAATTTAATTAAGTTAAATTAAACATGAATGTCTCTGGAAACTAGAAACAACAGTGCATGTTTAAGATAAGTGAAAATCTAAGTATCTTAATTTATCAAGACAGGTTTGTAAACTGAAACCTTATAAAGAAAATTGATTTTTAAAAGAAAAATCATAATCTTTAACATTGAATTGAGGGAGCAGTTCGAGGTTGATTGGAATTGGAGTTTTGGGTTGCCTCTGATGATCTAGTTGCTTGGCGAGGTCGTGGTTCTCACTGGAGGTGGAAGGGTGATCAGGGAGTTTGGAAAAAATATCAGAGTGGTGATCAAGGCGTTGTGGTGGCAGCAGTGATTGTTTTATGTCTGTAAACCTAGTTTTGGTGATTGGGATTCACGAAGGTGGCATGGCGACTGTGTCGTATTGAGTCAGATCGCATGGTGGGGGATCGTCGTAGGAGGACAAGGCGACTCTCTAGAGAGATCGGCAGGGTTCATCGATGAAGAGATCGTCGGCAATTTGGAATTTTTGGTGATGGTGAATTCCAGACTTCGACCTGGAAGTTCGATTTTTTTTTTGTCATGATCTTCATTTCTGGATGGTTGAGAAAGGAGTCGCGTTCGACGTCGACTTGTTGAAAGCCTGAACGATGATCGGAGGGGGCTGGGATTGCCGTGCACGTGCACGGTGGCCATTGCGTGTATCTGGGTTTTTTTGTTTTGTGTGGTTTAGGGAAGAACGTTTTGGCCCGGGGGGGGGGGGGGGGTTTCGTGTTTTCTTCGTGTTCGACTCGGAGTGTTGAAGTGGGGATGCACTGTTTTGGTTGCTTCGAGTTTTACGCGAGTGCTGCCTCGAGTCTATCTTGGAATGTTGTTTGCTCGAGTTGTTTATTTCCAGCATTTTAACTCGTGCAGATTTTTAAGCTTAAATGATTTCAAAATTTTTTTTTTAGCAAAGCAAATTTTTAAGCAAAGCTTTAACCAAGTTTTAAATGTATGGAATGTTTAAGTTAGAAAATAATATTTTAACCATATTTAAATTTTTAAAGGTAAGGTTTTAAAGTTTAAATGTTGTTTAAAATAGTTAGTTTATATAAATATTACATTAGAGAAATTTTGTAATTAGTTTATAAATGTTTTCAACTTCAATATAATTATTGAAATATAATTAAGATTTAAGTAAAAAGTATTTAACTTTAATAAGTTAAAAGATGATTTTGTATAAGCCAAATCCAAGTTTTAAATTTAATATATAAAAAAAATGGAAATTAAGGGTTTAAATTGATTAATTAAGATTTAATTAAATTAATTAAAGGTTAATTAATTTGAATTAAGGATCATTAATTAGAATAAGTTAAAATTTTAATTAATGGTTAGGAAATTAGTTTAGGTAATTAAGGACTAATTAAGTTATTTTTAGGTACTTAATTAATTAAGTAATTAGGGATTAATTTATTAGTAATTGGAATTAATTAATTTGAAATTACTAATGGTTAATTAATTAAATAATTTGGATTATAAGTTGATTAATTAAGAATTAAGGATCATTTATTTAAATAAGTATAGATTATTAACAAATGATTATGAATTAATTTATCAAGTGATTTAAGAATTAATTAAGCAATTAATTAAGTAATTGGAAATTAATAACTTAGTAATTGATAATATATGATTAAAGATTAATTACTTAAAGTAATTAAAGATTTATTAATAATTAACGAGAGATCATTAATTAAGGATAAATAATTAATTAATGTGATTAATCTTGATAATCAATTAGATTAATTAACTAATGATAATCATTTATAAATTGGTTAAGTATAATTTACTTAATGGTAATAATTAAATGAATTAATTACTTAAGGTAATTAATTAAATAAATTTGATAAACTTAAATTAATTTGTTTAATTAATTTAAGAAATCACTTGGTGATTTGATAATTACTTAAATGTAATTATTGAAGAGTAATTACTTAAAAAAGTAATTAAAGTTAATTAGTGGAGGTAATTAACTAAGGAGGGTTTAATAAAAGTAATTTGAGTTTAGTTACTTTGAAAATTAATCAAGGGATTAATAAATAGTTAATTAATTAATGAGTAATTAATTTATGAAGTGTAGTAATTAAGAGTAGTTAATTACTAAATGTGATTAATCAAAGGTGATTAATAAATGTGACTAATTAATTATTAAATGTAATTAATTTAAATAAGATAACTAATTAAGAGTAATTAAGGATCATTAATTAATATAATTAATGATGTAATTAAGGATTGATTAATTAAGATTAGTTAATCAATAATGAGTGATAAAAGTAATTAACTAATTATAATTAATTAAGGATTAATGTAATTAAGTATAATTAATTAATTAATGAAGTAATTATAGATTAATTACTGAAGTGATTTAAGATAATTAATTTGTGAAATTAATTAAGTATTAATTACTTAAAGTAATTAAAGGTTGATTAATCAGGATTGATTAATTTAAAATGGACACTAGAGTATGATTAATTAATTGATTTAATTAATAATTAAGTAAGCAGGATTTATAGGATAAGGTAATTAATTTAATTCACTTTAAATTAATTAGAGATGATAAATCATTACTTAAGAATGGATGAATGATATTGAATGCTTTGCATTGTTGATATCTCTGATAAGAGATGTGCTGATCTATGATATAGATGTTTGGTTGGATTGAAATGATAATAGGAATTATCTGTTTGGATGATAATATGGATTATCTATTGTAAATTATCTATCTGTGTGTAGTATAGATAAGAATTGAATTGTTTTAACTTTAAAACAACTTGGCCCTTAAAAGATACGTTTTGGATTTCGATGAGACCGGGATCGGGTTTCCGTATACCGGAATTCCAGGTCTGGAGACCCGAATACCACATCGATCCAAATTAACGTTAGGTCGTGAATCTCAAGTGAAGATGAAGATTCAAAGTGAAAGGGTTATTGTCGTTAACTCTGAGGGTGATTCCAACATGAGTGTAACGAGATAATGCCTTCGGTTTCGTTCGAACCCGGAACGAACTTGTATGGATTGAATGCTTTCAGAACATCGTCAGGTGGACGATGAGCATTCTAAGTGATGTGATCTGATTAAAGGTAATCGTGACCTCAAGCCTCATCAACCGGGAATGGCTAAAACAGGGGAGGTGCAGCAAGGCTTCGTGGGTAGCACCCACTGAGAGTAAGGTCATCCCTGTCTAGAGAAGTTCCTTCTTTTATTTCGGTTTAGTGGTGCAGTTGGCGACGGCCATCTGTGGGGTGATTTTATTCGGAATTATCCAGTAAGGGATGGTTCCGGCTTTGTGTTGCAGGGGATTGGGAGTGATCCTCGGTATGGTGATCTAGGCCCCGTACTGTGATAAGCGGTACCCCGGTAGCTCTGCCATTGTATGGAAATCCAAATTCCAATAAGTGATAACGGATTTGATTGTATACTTATGTATGCTGGAATTTAATAATGTAACAATTTCGGCTATTTCATATTTATTTGAAAACCCTAGACCCTATTATAATACAATCGAATTTCCTATCAAATGTTTTGGTTAGCGTAAGGTAAAAACTTACCCATGTTTATTTGTGGGGAGTCTTACGTGATACCTTTTCTTTCAAAAGGTTTTGAAGTTAAACAAGTTTAACCTGTTACTCACACCAGACCCATGTCTGACCCAAGTTGTTTATTTCTGTTTTATAAACTCTTGGGTACTCAAATTTTTACGAGTAGCCAAGGGATTCAGGTTTAGCTTTGACGAATTGTGGAGGAGCAATGGAGCAGGAGGCTTCAGCGTTGTAGATATATATAGTAGTTCCGCTGTGTCTGTATCTTTGTAGTGTATTGAGTTGTAATGTCTAGACAGATGTTTATAACTGTCTAGTAAGTGATATATATGCTGTGTAACTCTGTAAATTGTTGTATACTATGTAATAGTTTATGTTATTAATATAATTTATTCGTTCCGCTGTGAGATCGTTGTTGATGTTTCTTTCTTTCTTCTCTTCTTTTCTATTTTCTACCCCTTTCTTTCTTATTAATGATGCGTCATTCTGTGGAATGAGTGGCGGGTTATTACAATTTGTAAACTTGAGAAAACTATTTATTATATATACTATTTTAAATATACTACTTTTAATATATATCAATTACCTTGTTATAAACTATTTAATTATTAACTATTTTATATACAAATTATTTTATTATATTAACCATTTTATTTATAACTAATCTCATATATATTACTTTTAATATCTAAACGGTTTAAGAGGTAAGTGTTATGGATTTCAAAGTGTTATAATTTCGAAAAGTTATAACTTTAGAAAGTGTTTTGGTTTTGGAAATGAACATATTTAAAGTGAAAAGTGATATAGTATTGATATGGTTTTGAAATGGAAATGATATTTTGGTTTGGAAGTATGATATTTTGAAATGACCACAGTGTTATAATAACGTTTGGTTGTTAAAGAGACCGGGATCGAATATTGTCATACTCTCTGCCAATACCGAAAACCACTTTAACAGCTGTGTATGTGGTGGAGATTCCAAAATGAAGTAGGATGGTTTGGTGACGATTCTATATGGTATTTATGTAGCCCTGACTCCCGCGAGTCAGCTTGTTGCGGCTAAAACAGGAGCCACGCTAGACCAAGTGTGTAACGACCCATAAATTTCGACCATTTAAATATGTTGGTTTAAATTGATTTTTGTAATTTAATGTAAAAAGAAATGAAAATCTTATAATGTATATTGGAACGAATGTTGGAAATTAAGTGTTGCATAGGTAAATATAATAAATTCTTGACAAATTGGAATGAAATCCAATTGAAGGAATAGTAGAAACCATTATAATTTGTTAATTAAATTGATTTATGCAATAAAACATTTTAACGGTAATTGTTCGTAAATTTAGGTAATAAGGTAGTACGTTATTTGGAAATAGAATTAATGGTAGAATAACAACTATTATAAATTACCAAATTTATTTGGTCAATGAATATATTTGGAATTAAAGTTCATATAAATATTAAGTAATTATGATGTTATTATTGATAATAAGCGTTACTAATTATTAATATAGTAACGGAAGAGTAAATGAAATGCAAGCGTAGAAACTTAAGCTAAGGATTAACAATTGAAATGAAATGTCTTTTAAATGGAGTGTTATAAATTTTCATAGTAAGCTAAGAATTGAATATAAGGAAACAAAGGCAAATAGTAAATCAATCAATGAATTTATATAGATTGTAAAGTTATAATGATAAATAGTAATTGGATGTCTTGTACGAAGTTATAATATTGTGTGAATTTTTAATAAAGAATAACTAGAATGGGATTCAAATTTGTATATTAATGGAAAGTTGAATAAAATTCTAATGAATGATAATAATGAAAAACATATACAATCAATGTAGGTAAGTTATTACAATGTTGTTGTAATTAATAAACGTTTCTTTAATGGTGATTAATAACATAACGGCAGTGTGAATGTAAAGTAATTTATGAATATATATTTGGCGATTAAATCAAATCAATCTATAGAATTAAATTTTAAATTAATTGGAAGGAAATATGTAATAATTGCATTTATTTGTAAGTGGATGAAATTTATTTCTATATAAATTGAATATTAGAATAAGATGATAATTGTTAATGTAATAAGAGTAGGCCAATAATAATTCTTCCCATAAATTGATAATCGACTCAATAATATAATACTATCCATAATAAGGCAATTAGATTGATGATAGAATGGAAAGTCTATTAAATGGAAATATTGAAAATAAATTTTGTAATTTCTAAATTTTGGAAATTTGAAGCAAGGGTAGTAATTATTGTAATAATTAAATGGGAGTCAACTAGAACTTAATAAACTTTAATGTATATTAATGAAATTGTGGCAATAGTGCAAAACTTTAATCATTTACCCATTCATTTATGCATTGAATTAGGTCTCAATCAAATAGCAACATTAGGCTGGTTATTAATAGCTTTTAAGTGAAATTAAAACGTTAATGATAACAAGTATTTTAAGAATTAACCATCTATTTAGTATATTAAATTATAACTGATAACCAATTGCAATAAATAAAAATAATTATTACATTTACGTTAATTGAAGTAATATTTGAAATTTATGTAAATTCCATTTATAATATAACTATTGGTTGATATAGCATTTGTAAATCAAGATATATTAATATGTAAATTTTAGTAATTGGGTTTATTTCAAATAGATGAAATTTAATATTTAGATATTATGTAAATATAAATTTAGATGGAATTTAGAGATACTTACGTAATAAAGTATGAATCCAATGGTAGTCTCATCTATTGGATACTAATAGATTGAGAAATTGAATGAAAATCAAATAAAAAGAAATTTTTGCAAATTTAATTT
Organism: Allium fistulosum; assembly: GCA_030737815.1. Taxonomy (NCBI): domain Eukaryota; kingdom Viridiplantae; phylum Streptophyta; class Magnoliopsida; order Asparagales; family Amaryllidaceae; genus Allium; species Allium fistulosum. The sequence continues at coordinate 55,889,891 of CM060903.1, forward strand.
ATAATTTGCGAATATAATGAAAATTGAAATTTAACACTGAAATGAATAAAATTGTTAACTCTAAATTTAAATCTAGATTTGGTTTAAATTAATGTGAAGGATTAAGAAAGTAAAGGTGATAAAGATTGTCAATTTCAGAATTTAAATAGGAAATTTGATTTAATTAATTTATTTTTAATTTATTTAATTACTATAAATAGCCATTTTGGCCACTGACTCGGATTTCGACGAAACCAGTTTCATTGGATCTGTAACGGTGAATTATAATAATGTTTCAAGTTTCGTAGCAAACAGACTTGTCGTTTGATCGTACGGACTCGAAACGCCTTGAAATTTATGCAATTGAAATCAATTCTAAAATATTGATTTTTGCATAACTTCTTCATACGACACAATTTGAACCTGTAACCTTTTCCATTGCGTTTAAAATATTTTAAACATCTATTTTGATATATGGGTTGACCCTATTTCGTTCCGGAGTCGAAACGGGCTTTTGGGCCATTCATCGGTCAGCGCGTTTATAGATCGGGTCCATCTATCATATTTCGACTTTGCCTATATATATCCAGTTATAAACCCTAGCAGCCTCCATTCCTCATTTCTATACGTGCTATTTCATTTGCTCTTCCTCATTTTTTGCGGATCTGCAGCATCTTCGAGTCAGGAAGAAAACTACTCGGGTCTTCGGGTCGTTTTCGCAAAAACTCCAAGCAAGCACCGGGATTATTAGGCGCCGGACCAGAGTTAAACCCGAAGTCGACTCAGCACCAGAATTTTCCAATCTTCAAATTTTCATAACTTTTGCATACAGACTCGAATTCATGCGCGGTTTGTTTTGCTAGGATCGTATTGAAATTCTGGACCTGATGACGCTGGTTTGGATGAATTCTGAGATGGTCAAATTTCTGAGTTTAAATTGAATTTAAATTCAATTTAAAATCAAAAGGTGAGTGTTTTAACCCACTCATAACTTCTAAGATTTCTTATGTTTGTTAAATTAAATTTTGATGTGATTTAAAATTTATATATGATTGTTTGGGCATATATTTAATCATCATCTCATTTAGATATCATTTATTTAAATTAAATTGTTATTTAATTTTATTATTGCATAAAATTTGACAGTTAAATTTATTTACTATTTCATATAAACTGCCAGTTAAACAGTTATTAATTTTTATTGAATATAAACTATTCGTTGATGCCTGTTATATTTTATATGCTTTATATTGATGTTTTGTTTAAATTGGATGATGATTGTAATAAATGGTTGTTTATTGATATTTGGATGAATGAATGCTATATTTTATATAAACTGCAAGTTATTATGCATTTTCATTCCATTCGGGATTGCGGTTTGAAATGATACATAACTGTCAACTTTTATTTTTAAAATTACGGATTAAAATGATAAATATCTGTATCACTTGACCATAGGATAGAAAATTATATACAGGCACCGTGGTCTATATATAAAATATTTTAAAGTGATTTTCTATGGGTTTTGGAAAATAAGGGTTTATATATATACTAATTTTGATATTATATAAATATTTTTTTTATAGGGTTAAATTCTAAAATTTAAGCTAAGTAAAATTTGATGATGTTTTAAGTTTGATTTAAGAATATTTCAAGTTTGAGCTTTATTTAAGTGGTATTGAATTTATTAAATAAATATTTCTAAACTAAATAATAGTAAATTGAATTAAGGTATATATAAGATTATCAGATTTGGTTGGGAATTTTGGAATATTTAAAGTCTTGAAATATATCAAAATTTAAATATTTTATTGAAATTAAGGTATTATTGATTTCAAAGTATTGGTTTCGAAATTGTTATAACTTTGAAAGTAATATGTTTTGGAAAATGAATTTATTTGAAATAGAATTTATTTAAGAATTATCTGTGAATATATGGATTTGAAACCTATTGAAATTGAAAATTTCGAAATATGACTTCAAAATGTGGTTTGGTTTTAATATGATTTAAAGTTATCTTATTTTGAGAAAGATTAGTGATTGGAAATTTGGTTTTATTTAAATGAGATATTATTGAATTGTTTTGGAAATGGAAATGATATATTATTGAATTGGGTTTTGAAATGGAAATAATACATTGATAATTTGGGTTTGAAATAGTAATAATATTTTGGTTTAAAGTATATACTATTTTGAAGTAAAGGATATGTTTTGAAATGGCAATAATATTTTGGTTTTTGAAGTATATACTATTTTGAAATAAATAATATGTGTTGAAAGAGCAATGATTGTGTTTTTAAAAGTATATATATTTTTAAATGACCACGGTGTTATAATAATGTTTGGTTGTTAAAGAGACCGGGATCGGATATGGACATACTCTCTGTCGATACCGAAAACCACTTTGACAACTGTGTACGCAGTGGAGTTTCTAGAATGAAGTAGGATGGTGGCGACGATCCTAAGGTATATACGTGGACCCAACTCCCGTGAGTTGGCATAAGGTGGCTAAAACAGGAGCTGTAACGATCCAGAATTTTGAACAAATTAAATTGAGAATATTTAATTTATTTTAAATATTTGAACGATAATTTAATTTGAATCCCCGATATAACTTTGAAATTGACGATTAAATTATAAAATTTAATCTACTGATGTTGAATAAAAATTTAAATCTTCAATTTAAAGCTAAAGAAAAATATTTCGAAAGGTTTTAAAATTCGTATTGATAACACTGAAGATAATAAAAGCTTCAGAATTGAAATTTAAACTGTTTCGTTCAGTTTTGAAACTTAATTGTTCGAATCGATATTTAAAAATAGTCAATTTTCAAACAGTCTTATAATTCGACGAAACCAGTTCCATTGGGTCCGTAGTATTGAATTATTACCGGATTCCAATTTTCGTAATTTTCGGGGTTGTTATGTGACCATACGATAGTTAAACGCGTTGGAATTTAAATGGAATTCAATTTAAATTTAAAATTTAAATTTATAAATATCACACGTTTCTTCCCTTACCTCACGCCTTAATTCACGCAGAAAAATCACGATATCAGATCGTGTACACCATGCCTCCTTTCAGTTTTATAATCTCCCCCTTCAAACTCATTCACGAAGTCGAATCTCTTTCCCTCTTCATAAAACAAAACAAACGAGAATAAAATAAAAATGGTCGTTTTCTCGTTCAATTCAGAAACTCAAAGGAAAATATATCGCGCCCAAATCTCCTGCAAATCGAACGAATTTCGCGAGGCAGTAGCGTGATGGTGATAGCTCGATGCTAGGTTTCGTTTCGCGACAAGATGGTGGAGTCGATTTAGGGCTTCGAAGCAAGGCACTCGCGTAAGGGCAGTGTGCGATAGGGTTTCGCGATTCAAACGGCGACAAAGGCGACTCGTTCTCGAATCGCGTGAAGGTGGAAGACCGGCGATTGGACATCGCGGTCGCTGATGGTTGGCAGGCGTGGAGAGACGCGGCGATGGAGGAAGGTAGTCTCGATGTTGGCTCGGTGAATCGCGCATTGCAATTTGGAACGGAAGTGATATCGCGATGGGTTCGAGAATGAGGTTGGGTTTGGTGGTGACGTGCTGGCGATTTAGGGTGGGGAGAAGGTCGACGTTGGTTGTTCGTACGAGGCAAGTCGAAGTCGAATGTCTTTGGGAGTCGACTGATTCTCGAAATTTCAGTAAGTATCATTGTTTTCGTTTTAGTTTAAAATAGATATACATAGGTATTTTACAGTCAGTTTTAAATTTCCATATTGATTTCAAAATAGTTTGTTTTTATATAGTGAAAGAAGAAATGCACGGTCTTGTTAATTTCAGGAAAACTGAATTTTTCTATAAATAAGTTTTGGCAAAATAGAAAGTTAATTTAAACTTTAAAACGGTTAGTTTAAAAACAAATTGTTAGTTAAGTAAATTTATCAAATGGAAGTCGTTTTACAGTAAACAGACTATTGTTAATTACAAACAGAAAATTAAATTTTTGAGTTAAATTGAATCATTAGAAATTAAATTTAGTAAATGAAAATTTATTGTTTGATTTAATTCGAATATTAATAAATTGTATAAATATTTATACAAGGTTAAACCGTGAAGAAATGATCAAAAATGGAAACGGATTGCTAATAAAAGCTAAGGTGAGATCTTCTCACTCAGATTTATGATTGAATTGCAGTTATTGATTGATTTGTTTGAATGTGCTATTAGATATGATAGGATATATCTATATATATAGCAGTATATACATATTGGCATATGTATATATTGGATTGATGATTTCCCGCCTCGTATAGCGGATGAGACCCTATTGCGCCGTTAGTAAGCGGATTTTTATAAAAACCTATATACCGCGATATTCCACCTCGAAGTGGAATGGTATTGTGCTAACGTCTGTGGATGCAGGGAAACAGGTTGGAGGGATCCAACTGGATTCCTCAACTGTATTTATTTATTTACAGATATTGATATATATTCTGTTCTCATATGATGATATATGATGTTGATGTGTGATGGACTAATTGGTGCGTTGCATCATTGGATTCAAACTTGTGAAGTTTTAAAAATGACGATTTTTACTTTAAAAAGGATTTTTGAAGTGATTTTTGGAAAGTATACGATTTATTAAAATTTTGAATTTATTTATCTTAAATAAATAAATGTTATAAATTTAAAGTTATGGAAATTATAATGTTCGTGAAATATAACCAAAAGAGGATTTTTGAAATAAATAGTTAAGTAATTTATAAAATAGTTTAAATTTGGATTTTTGAATTATTAAAACGATGTATATAAAAGATGTACAAAATTGATATTTATCAATTAAAATTATTGGAATTTCAACGAGTTTTATAAATTGTGAAGATAGAAAATTTATAGAATTTTAAATTGTGAAGATATGAAGGTATTGATTTATAAAGTGTGAAGTTATATAATGAATGAAATTTTAGAATAAAAGATTTATAAGAAGTTTACTTATAAATCGGATTTTTGCCTTTACATGGAATATTTATCGAATTGATTTATAAAGGAGATTGATAAATCAAAGTCGTTAGAAAATAGAAATAGAATTTATAAGCGTTGTTTTATAAATTCGAAATCAATTGAATTTGATAAATTAAATATAGAAGGTTATTAAAGAAGATATATTCGCGATTTTGGATAGCGAATTATCTTTGGAATAAATGTGTAGAAAAGATTGAAAATGTGGTTAGTGAAGTATATTCATGATTTTGGACAGTGAATATATTATTGAATAAAATGGATTCATTTTTTGAAGAAGTGATATTAAAAATGAAGTTAAACATTTTAAAAGATGTTTTAAAATGTATTGTGAATTGAAAGCATAGATTTCAACGTTCATTGTTGAAATAGGCGTTTTCGAAAATATAAGGAAAAGATGGACTATAACACTGTTGTTATAGTAAATGATTTTCGAAAGAAATTGTTTTATATAGTATTGGGATATATATATATATATATACCTATCTTAATTCCGAATCCCTATACTATTGATTTCGAGTCGTCGTAACAATGTTTTACGCAACATTCGTTTTGACTCAAATAGATGTTAAAAGAATGTTTTCCTTAAAGAATGAATATATACTTAATTTGATTTAAGTATATCGAGTATTTTCAAACGTTGAGAATAAATAGATTTGTGAAATACTTATTATTAAGTATGGAAATGCTTTTCCAAAATGAAATGAAACGTTTGAGAATTTATCCTTGTAAAGATAAATTGAAACAGAATATTGAAAACGATTTGAAAATCGAATATCAGTAGATATTCGAAAGTATAAATTCGATACGGAATTTATAAAAGAAAGCGAAGTTGTTTAAAAATAAACGTTGATTTATTTTTGAAGTGTGGAAATTTTATATCTAGTAAAGATATTTTTGAAAGATAAATAATTTGGAAAATTATTTGGAATCTGATGATGTTGCGCATCTTTATTGATAGTTAAATAACCGACTATCAATAATTACCTTGAATGATATTTGTTGTGAATTGGATGAATTTGAATGCCACACTTATTTTTAAATAAGCGCTCACTATTCGGGTTAGCCGGGAAAGGACCATGGGGTCGTATAACCCATTCCGAATATGTGATACATCGTTATGAATTGCATTCGAAGACCGGTGTTGAAGACCGGATATTTTTGAAAACGGAAGGATTACCGTCGAGTTACTCTACATCGGCTGATCTCCGATTTAGAGGTATTTATCACCCTTAGTGACGGGAAATCCTGACGTGATTGAAAATTATCCGGAATTGCAAGGGCTTCGTGAGAAGTGCCTTCGGTTCTGTTCGATCCCGGAACAGACTTATATGGATTGTATGTCTGACGTTACAATTTGAGATATAAAGCTGATTTCTTTCAAATACATTTCTGTTGGTGGCGGAGAATTTATTCTCTTAGCTTAACACCCTTCTCTGAGATGTACGAGCTCAGAGGTTATGTAGTTGAAATTCATCAGCGATATATCCCAATTTGGTAACGTGGCATACTGAGTGTTGCTGTGAAATGATCAGTGTTTGATCATTTGTGATATGATCATTTGTTTGATCTTATATCTTTGTGATCATAGGTTGATCATTTTGTTTGACCCGAAGCAGGGCTTTTTGAGAAAGCGTAGCTTTGTGGACGAGACTTCGTCGAGCCTCACACCCCGGAAATGGTCGAAACAGGAAGAATGCGGCAAGGTTCTAGGGAGTAGCGCCCCTTAGTGTATGTCATTCCTTCTGTATAGAGGTGGTATCATGGTATGGAGCCCAGATACTTAACCTATGTGGTTGCTGCATTATTATCTATGTGGTTTGTTGGAAATCGAGGATCCTCGGGAAGATCGGTTACGATCGGGGGATGACATACGCGTGTCAGTAGTTACCTATTTTTGCAGAGGTAACCCGGCCTTGTGTTGGCAGAGATCCGGTTAGGTTCTCGGGTCGTCTATTCCAGGGACGTACCCATCGTGGATAGGAAGTTCCTTAGCCTGACCATTTGTTGGAAATCCAAAGAAACAATACGACACTTGTACGGTTTTAGTTGTAGAACCTATCATTCACTTATGGTGGTCACCACTGTTTGGATGGTAGCTATAGTAGGCATAAGTGCGGAATGCCTATGCTGGCTAAGATTTATATTATACTTTCGAAATGTTTTCTACATTATGCACTAATAATAATATAAAAAAGGATTTGATTTTGCGTAGTAAGCATCTTTGACTATCATAAGAAGAAATCTCCTCCAATTCTGCGTTTGCATTGTGTGTGTGGTGGGAGGTCTTATGGTAGTTTCATTTTCCAAAAGCATTTCGAATTGACTTAAAAATTATTTTGTTGTTATAAAGAATAACTGTTTGACGATCTCACACCAGTCACCATGACTGACTCGGAGTTTATTGTTTCCCTTCTAAACTCTGGGTGCCCACCAATTTCCACACGGGCAGTCTAGAGTTAGATTATCAGGATATTCTGGATATTCTGGAGCTTTGGAAGCAAGATGGATGGCGAGACGTAGTATTTGTATCTGATAGTATTTATTCCGCTGTGTATTCTGTATGAGGACAAGTTATATAACTGTCCGTTGTTGTATATTGACTCTGATGATTGATGTATGTATAAAATGATATAGTTCTTGGTTTTAAAGATTATTCATTTATCTACTATATATTGTTCCGCTGCGAATGTGTAAGATTCTAATATTGTTTTTCTGTTCTGATGTTGTTCAGTTGTTGTTCTTTCTTTCTTCTTCCTTCTTCTTCTGTTTTCTTCTTCTTCTTCTACTTTTTCTTTTTCTTAAAACCCTCACTATTGGAGTTTCCGGCACTCGATTGCTCGGCAGTCAATAAAGTGAGTATCGATGTCGAATTTTCAAAAATCGAAAATTTCGGTATGTGACAAAGTGGTATCAGAGCATATGGTTAAGCGACAACCCTGCTCTGTTGGGTGTTACTCATTAGAGATAGAGTCAGCAGTGCTCTAGAATGAGTGTGAGTGTAATAATATATACGAGCGCGTATTTGTTAGTGAATATAAAAATGTTTTATATTGTGTTTGCTTATCCGTTGAGATGTTTGTGAATTTTGGTCGGTATGTGGGACGCCATATTATCGATAAAGATTTCTAAACACTTAAACGAGGCAAGACGACATAGTATTGTTTTAAAATAGGGTGAATGAAATAATTTTACCCAAAACTATTTTTGTATAGAAAAGAAATAATTTTCTATGAATTACTATAGTATATGGTTGCATGGTTGTTAGAGGTGATAAAATTAATCTATTGTCAATGAAATTGAATAAGAAATTGAAATTATAACTCCAAAGTTAAGAAATAAATTCACATATAAATGAAATTTGAGAATATAAATTATAAATGTGATTTGTAATTTGAAACGGAATTCCAGAGAAGTTTTGGAAATGTTTTGAAAAGAATTTGAAAATTTTGGAGATTTGGAAAGTTTAAAAAATCTTTTTGATTTGAAAATGGAATTCAAAGGTTTTGAAAAGTATTTTGGAGAGATGAAAGCTCTAAACTCTTTTAGGTCGCTGGAAAATAATTCTGATGATGATCGCGACATCACCGGTGTTCATTTTCGGGTTTCCAAAAGAGGAATTGCTGCCAAATCGTTTTAAATGAAAGTTGTTTGGAAAATTGAGTTTTGTTTTGAAAATTCAAAAGATAAATTTGAATTGTTTTCAAAATGGTTTTGAAAGGTTGAAAAGACTCTGGAATACTTTATAAGAATATTTATGGAATATTATTGAATTGATAACTTATACAAATAGAAATTGTTAATGTAAAATATGTAAATGTGATTGGAATTAAAGTTCATTAACAAATGAAATCTATAAATGTGAATTGAAAGTATAAGGAAATAAATTCATATATGAATAAAATGGTGAATATAAATTGTAAATAAATTTATAAATGAAAATAAAATTCCTTAATAAAATGGAATTGTGAATGTGAATGTATAAATGATTGTATAAATCAAGATGTAAATAAGATGTTAACTTATAGAATATTTGAAATCTGATTGGAATGGAATTCAAATTGAAGACGAATGAATTAGTAATTGGAACTAATTTAAGATAGTGCAGTTGTAAATGACAAATAATTGATAAAATTCAATATTTCAGAATTGAAAGTAAATTGAATCCAAATTAGATTGGAATTGTGAATTGAACTCAAATGAGAAATTGAAATGTGAAATTGAATTCAAATAAAATTTGAAATGTAAAATTGAAGATAATGGGTATAACTTCAACAGTGAAGTAAAGATGGTATAAGCAGTTTATATTGAAATTTTTGTAATAGAATTTACAAAATGGTTTGAATATGTAACTAGATATTATGGCTAGTAGGATATACAGGTGTTATAAAGGAATTTGAATTTTGATTTCGAAGATAAATTTGAATTGCTCGAAAAAGGTATGTATTTGAATTTCAAATATGAGATTTGCTGATTTCTTGTCTAGCCACTTGGCTTTTTCTTTTTCTTTTTGAAATCTGAGAGTCCGTAGGGACGTTTTGTAGTCGTACTGTATTAGCCGTGCAAAGGAGACGCTGGCGAAATTTTTCGAAAATTTCGAGTGTTAGAAAATTTTTGAGAAATTTTGAAAGTTTAAATTTGAATTTAAACTCGAATTTGAATTTTGAAGTAAAACAATGTTGTTTTGAACTATAATTGAAGTTGGAAAACGAGTTGAATGATAACGAATCTTTAGTAGAAGGTTTGTTTTGAAAGAATTTGATAAAACTATTTAGATTGTGAAAAATAGTAGACGAGTTAAGGACCATTTTTCCTAACTTGTAATTTCGGGATGAAATTCTTTTAAGGAGGGAAGTCTGTAACGACCCAGAATTTTGAACAAATTAAATTGAGAATATTTAATTTATTTTAAATATTTGAACGATAATTTAATTTGAATCCCCGATATAACTTTGAAATTGACGATTAAATTATAAAATTTAATCTACTGATGTTGAATAAAAATTTAAATCTTCAATTTAAAGCTAAAGAAAAATATTTCGAAAGGTTTTAAAATTCGTATTGATAACACTGAAGATAATAAAAGCTTCAGAATTGAAATTTAAACTGTTTCGTTCAGTTTTGAAACTTAATTGTTCGAATCGATATTTAAAAATAGTCAATTTTCAAACAGTCTCGGAATTCGACGAAACCAGTTCCATTGGGTCCGTAGTATTGAATTATTACCGGATTCCAATTTTCGTAATTTTTGGGGTTGTTATGTGACCATACGATAGTTAAACGCGTTGGAATTTAAATGGAATTCAATTTAAATTTAAAATTTAAATTTATAAATATCACACGTTTCTTCCCTTACCTCACGCCTTAATTCACGCAGAAAAATCACGATATCAGATCGTGTACACCATGCCTCCTTTCAGTTTTATAATCTCACCCTTCAAACTCATTCACGAAGTCGAATCTCTTTCCCTCTTCATAAAACAAAACAAACGAGAATAAAATAAAAATGGCCGTTTTCTCGTTCAATTCAGAAACTCAAAGGAAAATATATCGCGCCCAAATCTCCTGCAAATCGAACGAATTTCGCGAGGCAGTAGCGTGATGGTGATAGCTCGATGCTAGGTTTCGTTTCGCGACAAGATGGTGGAGTCGATTTAGGGCTTCGAAGCAAGGCACTCGCGTAAGGGCAGTGTGCGATAGGGTTTCGCGATTCAAACGGCGACAAAGGCGACTCGTTCTCGAATCGCGTGAAGGTGGAAGACCGGCGATTGGACATCGCGGTCGCTGATGGTTGGCAGGCGCGTAGGCGTGGAGAGACGCGGCGATGGAGGAAGGTAGTCTCGATGTTGGCTCGGTGAATCGCGCATTGCGATTTGGAACGGAAGTGATATCGCGATGGGTTCGAGAATGAGGTTGGGTTTGGTGGTGACGTGCTGGCGATTTGGGGTGGGGAGCAGGTCGACGTTGGTTGTTCGTACGAGGCAAGTCGAAGTCGAATGTCTTTGGGAGTCGACTGATTCTCGAAATTTCAGTAAGTATCATTGTTTTCGTTTTAGTTTAAAATAGATATACATAGGTATTTTACAGTCAGTTTTAAATTTCCATATTGATTTCAAAATAGTTTGTTTTTATATAGTGAAAGAAGAAATGCACGGTCTTGTTAATTTCAGGAAAACTGAATTTTTCTATAAATAAGTTTTGGCAAAATAGAAAGTTAATTTAAACTTTAAAACGGTTAGTTTAAAAACAAATTGTTAGTTAAGTAAATTTATCAAATGGAAGTCGTTTTACAGTAAACAGACTATTGTTAATTACAAATAGAAAATTAAATTTTTGAGTTAAATTGAATCATTAGAAATTAAATTTAGTAAATGAAAATTTATTGTTCGATTTAATTCGAATATTAATAAATTGTATAAATATTTATACAAGGTTAAACCGTGAAGAAATGATCAAAAATGGAAACGGATTGCTAATAAAAGCTAAGGTGAGATCTTCTCACTCAGATTTATGATTGAATTGCAGTTATTGATTGATTTGTTTGAATGTGCTATTAGATATGATAGGATATATCTATATATATAGTATTATATACATATTGGCATATGTATATATTGGATTGATGATTTCCCGCCTCGTATAGCGGATGAGACCCTATTGCGCCGTTAGTAAGCGGATTTTTATAAAAACCTATATACCGCGATATTCCACCTCGAAGTGGAATGGTATTGTGCTAACGTCTGTGGATGCAGGGAAACAGGTTGGAGGGATCCAACTGGATTCCTCAACTGTATTTATTTATTTACAGATATTGATATATATTCTGTTCTCATATGATGATATATGATGTTGATGTGTGATGGACTAATTGGTGCGTTGCATCATTGGATTCAAACTTGTGAAGTTTTAAAAATGACGATTTTTACTTTAAAAAGGATTTTTGAAGTGATTTTTGGAAAGTATACGATTTATTAAAATTTTGAATTTATTTATCTTAAATAAATAAATGTTATAAATTTAAAGTTATGGAAATTATAATGTTCGTGAAATATAACCAAAAGAGGATTTTTGAAATAAATAGTTAAGTAATTTATAAAATAGTTTAAATTTGGATTTTTGAATTATTAAAACGATGTATATAAAAGATGTACAAAATTGATATTTATCAATTAAAATTATTGGAATTTCAACGAGTTTTATAAATTGTGAAGATAGAAAATTTATAGAATTTTAAATTGTGAAGATATGAAGGTATTGATTTATAAAGTGTGAAGTTATATAATGAATGAAATTTTAGAATAAAAGATTTATAAGAAGTTTACTTATAAATCGGATTTTTGCCTTTACATGGAATATTTATCGAATTGATTTATAAAGGAGATTGATAAATCAAAGTCGTTAGAAAATAGAAATAGAATTTATAAGCGTTGTTTTATAAATTCGAAATCAATTGAATTTGATAAATTAAATATAGAAGGTTATTAAAGAAGATATATTCGCGATTTTGGATAGCGAATTATCTTTGGAATAAATGTGTAGAAAAGATTGAAAATGTGGTTAGTGAAGTATATTCACGATTTTGGACAGTGAATATATTATTGAATAAAATGGATTCATCTTTTGAAGAAGTGATATTAAAAATGAAGTTAAACATTTTAAAAGATGTTTTAAAATGTATTGTGAATTGAAAGCATAGATTTCAACGTTCATTGTTGAAATAGGCGTTTTCGAAAATATAAGGAAAAGATGGACTATAACACTGTTGTTATAGTAAATGATTTTCGAAAGAAATTGTTTTATATAGTATTGGGATATATATATATATATACCTATCTTAATTCCGAATCCCTATACTATTGATTTCGAGTCGTCGTAACAATGTTTTACGCAACATTCGTTTTGACTCAAATAGATGTTAAAAGAATGTTTTCCTTAAAGAATGAATATATACTTAATTTGATTTAAGTATATCGAGTATTTTCAAACGTTGAGAATAAATAGATTTGTGAAATACTTATTATTAAGTATGGAAATGCTTTTCCAAAATGAAATGAAACGTTTGAGAATTTATCCTTGTAAAGATAAATTGAAACAGAATATTGAAAACGATTTGAAAATCGAATATCAGTAGATATTCGAAAGTATAAATTCGATACGGAATTTATAAAAGAAAGCGAAGTTGTTTAAAAATAAACGTTGATTTATTTTTGAAGTGTGGAAATTTTATATCTAGTAAAGATATTTTTGAAAGATAAATAATTTGGAAAATTATTTGGAATCTGATGATGTTGCGCATCTTTATTGATAGTTAAATAACCGACTATCAATAATTACCTTGAATGATATTTGTTGTGAATTGGATGAATTTGAATGCCACACTTATTTTTAAATAAGCGCTCACTATTCGGGTTAGCCGGGAAAGGACCATGGGGTCGTATAACCCATTCCGAATATGTGATACGTCGTTATGAATTGCATTCGAAGACCGGTGTTGAAGACCGGATATTTTTGAAAACGGAAGGATTACCGTCGAGTTACTCTACATCGGCTGATCTCCGATTTAGAGGTTTTTATCACCCTTAGTGACGGGAAATCCTGACGTGATTGAAAATTATCCGGAATTGCAAGGGCTTCGTGAGAAGTGCCTTCGGTTCTGTTCGATCCCGGAACAGACTTATATGGATTGTATGTTTGACGTTACAATTTGAGATATAAAGCTGATTTCTTTCAAATACATTTCTGTTGGTGGCGGAGAATTTATTCTCTTAGCTTAACACCCTTCTCTAAGACGTACGAGCTCAGAGGTTATGTAGTTGAAATTCATCAGCGATATATCCCAATTTGGTAACGTGGCATACTGAGTGTTGCTGTGAAATGATCAGTGTTTGATCATTTGTGATATGATCATTTGTTTGATCTTATGTCTTTGTGATCATAGGTTGATCATTTTGTTTGACCCGAAGCAGGGCTTTTTGAGAAAGCGTAGCTTTGTGGACGAGACTTCGTCGAGCCTCACACCCCGGAAATGGTCGAAACAGGAAGAATGCGGCAAGGTTCTAGGGAGTAGCGCCCCTTAGTGTATGTCATTCCTTCTAGATAGAGGTGGTATCATGGTATGGAGCCCAGATACTTAACCTATGTGGTTGCTGCATTATTATCTATGTGGTTTGTTGGAAATCGGGGATCCTCGGGAAGATCGGTTACGATCGGGGGATGACATACGCGTTTCAGTAGTTACCTATTTTTGCAGAGGTAACCCGGCCTTGTGTTGGCAGAGATCCGGTTAGGTTCTCGGGTCGTCTATTCCAGGGACGTACCCATCGTGGATAGGAAGTTCCTTAGCCTGACCATTTGTTGGAAATCCAAAGAAACAATACGACACTTGTACGGTTTTAGTTGTAGAACCTATCATTCACTTATGGTGGTCACCACTGTTTGGATGGTAGCTATAGTAGGCATAAGTGCGGAATGCCTATGCTGGCTAAGATTTATATTATACTTTCGAAATGTTTTCTACACTATGCACTAATAATAATATCAAAAAGGATTTGATTTTGCATAGTAAGCATCTTTGACTATCATAAGAAGAAATCTCCTCCAATTCTGCGTTTGCATTGTGTGTGTGGTGGGAGGTCTTATGGTAGTTTCATTTTCCAAAAGCATTTCGAATTGACTTAAAAATTATTTTGTTGTTATAAAGAATAACTGTTTGACGATCTCACACCAGTCACCATGACTGACTCGGAGTTTATTGTTTCCCTTCTAAACTCTGGGTGCCCACCAATTTCCACACGGGCAGTCTAGAGTTAGATTATCAGGATATTCTGGATATTCTGGAGCTTTGGAAGCAAGATGGATGGCGAGACGTAGTATTTGTATCTGATAGTATTTATTCCGCTGTGTATTCTGTATGAGGACAAGTTATATAACTGTCCGTTGTTGTATATTGACTCTGATGATTGATGTATGTATAAAATGATATAGTTCTTGGTTTTAAAGATTATTTATTTATCTACTATATATTGTTCTGCTGCGAATGTGTAAGATTCTGATATTGTTTTTCTGTTATGATGTTGTTCAGTTGTTGTTCTTTCTTTCTTCTTCCTTCTTCTTCTGTTTTCTTCTTCTTCTACTACTTTTTCTTTTTCTTAAAACCCTCACTATTGGAGTTTCCGGCACTCGATTGCTCGGCAGTCGATAAAGTGAGTATCGATGTCGAATTTTCAAAAATCGAAAATTTGTGTATGTGACAGGAGCGATCGACGGGCCAAGGAGGTAGCACCTCTGATCGGACACACTTGTTCGATACCATTCTATTACTTGTGATTGATTTGGTGGCCACCCTTGATTTGGGAGTGTTGTTCGAGGTGGGCGGTAGTGGCTGCTATGCGTCACCACCAGTCCGGATGCGTAATTGGTATATCTACCCTGGCATTGCCTTGTGTGCCGTGTCACCTACCATATCAAGCTTTACTACGATTTTTGATTTCTCCCGTAGCCTGTGGAGTATCGAGGGTAGCCCCCATTTTGGGAGTATGCTAATACTGGATAGACTACTGGGACTATTACGTTTTAAGGGCTATATGGGTAACCCCTTGATGCTATTAAAAAGTATGTTTATTTTATATTAGACATTATTATAATAGCGAATATTACTACATAGTAAATAGTTTAACGGATCCTTAGGGGATGTGAATCCCGAGCATCTCTTAAGTTACTGCACTCACGTTAGACACTGGATAGGAAATGTTAAATCTTGTAAACATCTCTGACGCCGTTCCACTCATATATTTATCATTGATTTAACTTACATAAGATCTTTTAGTTCTGACTCGAGTGTTTTGTCTTTTCAATTCGCTCGGGTCAGCCTGAGCATTTCAGGATTTGAAGGCCTTAATTCTGGAGGACGAAGACGAAGAATTATTATTACTATTTGTTATATATTCCACTACACCATATTATTCCGCTGCATTAATTATCATTCTCTGGTATGTGTAACTCTGATATGTATTATATAAGTATAATCAAATGTTTTGTAAAACAGCTTCATGAACTGTTATTTGATTATTATATTTTATCGTTCCGCTGCAAGATTCTATTTTGTTTCTTTTATTTCTCCATTTTTTTCTTATTTACCCCATAAGAATCCGCCCTTCTGTATGGTTTAAGTTGGCACGTGTGTCTGCTTAAGCATACAAAAAGGTGGGTCGTTACATCTGGTATCAGAGCTTTGGTTTAGCGATAAACCTTAGCCTTGTGGGGTTTGACTCTTTACTAATAGGGTAGTAATACACTATGGGAGTCGCTGAGTGTATATATATGAGAGAGAGTATTTGTTAGTGTTATAAAAAGGTTTTAATATTGTGTTAATCGGTTCCTTTTTGTATTTATAAATTCTAGTTGGTGATTGGGACGCTATGACATCAATAGGGATTTCTAAACACTTAATAGGACAGACCGACATAATATTTGTTTTAATATAGGTGAATGAAATAACTTTGCCTATTATATTTTCTATATATAAAAATATTTTATAAAGATATATATTTGGTTGCTATAGATTGGGTGTTAGGTAATGAAAATATAAATAATAGTTGAAACCAAGTTGAAAATAAAATAAATTAAAACTGGAAATTTAGAGCTTAAGTTCTGGGGTTTTTGAAGATTTCTTTCAATTGATTTTAGAATATAATAATAATATTGTTAGAAGTATTTTCTGATATAAATATTTCAATAGAATTTGAAAGAAATGTTTTAAAAGAAATTCCGCAAAGAAATAAGTTGTACTCCCCTCTTTGTCGCTGGAAAATAATTTCGGTGATGGCGGCCGCATCATTGACATTCATTTTCGAGTTTCAAAGTGGGAAGGCCACTGTAGTAGTTTTACTACAAGATTATTTTATTTTAAATTGTTTTAAAATATAATTGGATATATAAATTATAAGTATATATATTATCTATTATTTTAAAATGATTTTTGAATAAAACCCGGTATTTAATTCTTAAGTTTCCATTAATAAATAGTCCTAATTACTGAAGTGAATTGGAACGTAGGTAATGAATAAATTGAAACCTCTAAAGGAAATAAGAGATTTAAATGCTAGGTTATAAATGGTATTAAATGAAAGTTGAAATTGTAACCTATGAAATAAAGGAAATAATTATTGAACATTAAAATAATTAAAGGAAATGACAAAACTTGTAAACTTTCAATTTCATTCTTTAAAAGCATAAATATAACTTACAAAAAAAAAATTTAAAAGTTGAAAATGTTTAATAAGAAAATGTATAGTAAATTGTACAAGTAAACTTATGTAATGAAATATTCAGTAAATTTTTTTTATTAATAAGAATTAAAGTATAATTGTTATGCCAAGTAACTAAAATTGAACATGAATATTATTAATAAATGAATAAATAAAATCAAGTAAATGAATAAATATGCAAAGTAAATTAATTTAAAAATGAATAAATGAAATTAATAAGTATTGATGTTCTAGTTGTTATGGACTTAAATGTTATATATAAATAATAATAAACTTAAGTAATAGGTTGAAGTTACCTTAGAATAAAAGATGAATACTGGAAAATGACTGTAAAACTTAAGAAATAAATTTACCTACCAAGGAATTTGGTTGAATGGATAAAAATAAATAATGAATAAAGAGGAAATTAAACAACAATATATGGAATGAAATTAATAATAATGAACTTGATCTATTGTTGAATTTATTGTTTATTTGGCTTATGGTTGTTTGGGCAAGGATACTTTAATATTGTTTGGATGTAGGAATAATCTATTTAGTTTCACCTAAGACTGCTGAGTGAAGGGTACACTTAGTAGTTTATTCTTCATTCTGTACAATTTAAAGTTATGAACCTGAACAACTATTTGTTTTGTTTGATATGAATGAATGATTGATTTTATGGTTGTATGCCTTGTTGCAAGTGTTTGTGTATTGATTGTTGTTGTGATTGAAACAACCTTAAATATTTCATCTTATATAATTGTTAACCCTTTTAGATTATATAAGTAAAATGCAGGTTATGGAAGCAATTGCTACTGCTTTTGGTTCCATAAATAAGCATTAATTGCCCGACAAATAGGTACGTTTTCGGATTACAGTTTATAGCGCTATTATATTGTTTTTCCCGTGTTGGGATATTAAATTTTGGATATTATATGTTATATATTGTATATTTTGATATTATATTTTCTCCCGAGCCTCTCCGTACAAAGGAGACTCTACCGAAATTTTCCATAAAATTTTGGACTTAGAAATTATTTTGAAATGTTTCCAAACTTTATAAAAGAAGAAAAAAAAAGATTTAAGGGTTATAAATGGGTATATTTATTTAAAGTAATAAATTTTGTAAATTATTTGGTTATGAGATTATTATTTTGAATAAGACGTATTGTTTATTTAATCCACCTTTTCCTTTTCCTTTTCGGGGACGAAAAGTTTTGAGTGGGGGAGAGTGTAACGACCCGTAAATTTCGACCATTTAAATATGTTGGTTTAAATTGATTTTTGTAATTTAATGTAAAAAGAAATGAAAATCTTATAATGTATATTGGAACGAATGTTGGAAATTAAGTGTTGCATAGGTAAATATAATAAATTCTTGACAAATTGGAATGAAATCCAATTGAAGGAATAGTAGAAACCATTATAATTTGTTAATTAAATTGATTTATGCAATAAAACATTTTAACGGTAATTGTTCGTAAATTTAGGTAATAAGGTAGTACGTTATTTGGAAATAGAATTAATGGTAGAATAACAACTATTATAAATTACCAAATTTATTTGGTCAATGAATATATTTGGAATTAAAGTTCATATAAATATTAAGTAATTATGATGTTATTATTGATAATAAGCGTTACTAATTATTAATATAGTAACGGAAGAGTAAATGAAATGCAAGCGTAGAAACTTAAGCTAAGGATTAACAATTGAAATGAAATGTCTTTTAAATGGAGTGCTATAAATTTTCATACTAAGCTAAGAATTGAATATAAGGAAACAAAGGCAAATAGTAAATCAATCAATGAATTTATATAGATTGTAAAGTTATAATGATAAATAGTAATTGGATGTCTTGTACGAAGTTATAATATTGTGTGAATTTTTAATAAAGAATAACTAGAATGGGATTCAAATTTGTATATTAATGGAAAGTTGAATAAAATTCTAATGAATGATAATAATGAAAAACATATACAATCAATGTAGGTAAGTTATTACAATGTTGTTGTAATTAATAAACGTTTCTTTAATGGTGATTAATAACATAACGGCAGTGTGAATGTAAAGTAATTTATGAATATATATTTGGCGATTAAATCAAATCAATCTATAGAATTAAATTTTAAATTAATTGGAAGGAAATATGTAATAATTGCATTTATTTGTAAGTGGATGAAATTTATTTCTATATAAATTGAATATTAGAATAAGATGATAATTGTTAATGTAATAAGAGTAGGCCAATAATAATTCTTCCCATAAATTGATAATCGACTCAATAATGTAATACTATCCATAATAAGGCAATTAGATTGATGATAGGATGGAAAGTCTATTAAATGGAAATATTGAAAATAAAATTTGTAATTTCTAAATTTTGGAAATTTGAAGCAAGGGTAGTAATTATTGTAATAATTAAATGGGAGTCAACTAGAACTTAATAAACCTTAATGTATATTAATGAAATTGTGGCAATAGTGCAAAACTTTAATCATTTACCCATTCATTTATGCATTGAATTAGGTCTCAATCAAATAGCAACATTGGGCTGGTTATTAATAGCTTTTAAGTGAAATTAAAACGTTAATGATAACAAGTATTTTAAGAATTAACCATCTATTTAGTATATTAAATTATAACTGATAACCAATTGCAATTAAAAAAAATAATTATTACATTTACGTTAATTGAAGTAATATTTGAAATTTATGTAAATTCCATTTATAATATAACTATTGGTTGATATAGCATTTGTAAATCAAGATATATTAATATGTAAATTTTAGTAATTGGGTTTATTTCAAATAGATGAAATTTAATTTTTAGATATTATGTAAATATAAATTTAGATGGAATTTAGAGATACTTACGTAATAAAGTATGAATCCAATGGTAGTCTCATCTATTGGATACTAATAGATTGAGAAATTGAATGAAAATCAAATAAAAAGAAATTTTTGCAAATTTAATTTATAATTTGCGAATATAATGAAAATTGAAATTTAACGCTGAAATGAATAAAATTGTTAACTCTAAATTTAAATCTAGATTTGGTTTAAATTAATGTGAAGGATTAAGAAAGTAAAGGTGATAAAGATTGTCAATTTCAGAATTTAAATAGGAAATTTGATTTAATTAATTTATTTTTAATTTATTTAATTAATATAAATAGCCATTTTGGCCACTGACTCGGATTTCGACGAAACGAGTTTCATCAGATCTGTAACGGTGAATTATAATAATGTTTCAAGTTTCGTAGCAAACGGACTTGTCGTTTGATCGTACGGACTCGAAATGCCTTGAAATTTATGCAATTGAAATCAATTTGAAAATATTGATTTTTGCATAACTTCTTCATACGACACAATTTGAACCTGAAACCTTTTCCATTGCATTTAAAATATTTTAAACATCTATTTTGATATATGAGTTGACCCAATTTCGTTCCGGAGTCGAAACAGACTTTTGGGCCATTCATCGTTCAGCGCGTTTATAAATCGGGTCCATCTATCCTATTTCGACTTTGCCTATATATATCCAGTTATAAACCCTAGCAGCCTCCATTCTTCATTTCTATACGTGCTATTTCATTTGCTCTTCCTCATTTCCAATGACTACAAACCCTAATCTTCCCAATCCAATTTCAATTTTTTTTTTTTAAAAAAAGAAATTTTTTTTGCGGATCTGCAGCAACTTCGGGTCGCGCTTCGAGTTTCAGAGGAAAAAACGCTGCATCTACTTCGGGTCAGGAAGAAAACTACTCGGGTCTTCGGGTCGTTTTCGCAAAAACTCCAAGCAAGCACTGGGATTCTTAGGCGTCGGACC
Organism: Allium fistulosum; assembly: GCA_030737815.1. Classification (NCBI taxonomy): domain Eukaryota; kingdom Viridiplantae; phylum Streptophyta; class Magnoliopsida; order Asparagales; family Amaryllidaceae; genus Allium; species Allium fistulosum. The sequence goes on from CM060903.1 coordinate 55,910,954, forward strand.
AGAGTTAAACCCGAAGTCGACTCAGCACCAGAATTTTCCAATCTTCAAATTTTCATAACTTTTACATACGGACTCGGATTCATGCGCGGTTTGTTTTGCTAGGATCGTATTGAAATTCCAAACCTGATGAAGCTAGTTTGGACGAATTCTGAGACGGTCAAATTTCTGGGTTTAAATTGAATTTAAATTCAATTTAAATTCAAAAGGTGAGTGTTTTAACCCACTCACAACTTCTAAGATTTCTTATGTTTGTTAAATTAAATTTTGATGTGATTTAAAACTTATATATGATTGTTTGGGCATATATTTAATCATCATCTCAGTTAGATAGCATTTATTTAAATTAAATTGTTATTTAATTTTATAATTGCATAAAATTTGACAGTTAAATTTATTTATTATTTTATATAAACTGCCGGTTAAACAGTTATTAATTTTTATTGAATATAATCTATTCGTTGATTCCTGTTATATTTTATATGCTCTAAATTGATGTTTTGTTTAAATTGGATGATGATTGTAATAAATGGTTGTTTATTGATATTTGGATGAATGAATGCTTTATTTTATATAAACTACAAGTTATTATGCATTTTCATTCCATTCGGGATTGCGGTTTGAAATGATACATAACCGTAAACTTTTATTTTTAAAATTACGGATTGAAATGATAAATATCTGTATCACTTGACCATAGGATAGAAAATTATATACAGGCACCGTGGTCTATATATAAAATATTTTAAAGTGATTTTCTATGGGTTTTGGAAAATAAGGGTTTATATATATACTAATTTTGATATTATATAAATATTTTTTATAGGGTTAAATTCTAAAATTTAAGCTAAGTAAAATTTGATGATGTTTTAAGTTTGATTTACGAATATTTCAAGTTTGAGCTTTATTTAAGTGGTATTGAATTTATTAAATAAATATTTCTAAACTAAATAATAGTAAATTGAATTAAGGTATATATAAGATTATCAGATTTGGTTGGGAATTTTGGAATATTTAAAGTCTTTAAATATATCAAAATTTAAATGTTTTATTGAAATTAAGGTATTATTGTTTTCAAAGTATTGGTTTCGAAATTGTTATAAATTTGAAAGTAATATGGTTTGGAAAATGAATTTATTTGAAATAGAATTTATTTAAGAATTATCTGTGAATATATGGATTTAAAACCTATTGAAATTGAAAATTTCGAAATATGACTTCAAAATGTGGTTTGGGTTTAAGATGATTTAAAGTTATCTAAATTTGAGAAAAATTAGTGATTGGAAATTTGGTTTTATTTAAATGAGATATTATTGAATTGTTTTGGAAATGGAAATGATATATTATTGAATTGGGTTTTGAAATGGAAATAATACATTGATAATTTGGGTTTGAAATAGTAATAATATTTTGGTTTAAAGTATATACTATTTTGAAGTAAAGGATATGTTTTGAAATGGCAATAATATTTTGGTTTTTGAAGTATATACTATTTTGAAATAAATAATATGTGTTGAAAGAGCAATGATTGTGTTTTTAAAAGTATATATATTTTTAAATGACCACGGTGTTATAATAACGTTTGGTTGTTAAAGAGACTGGGATCGGATATGGACATACTCTCTGTCGATACTGAAAACCACTTTGACAACTATGTACGCGGTGGAGTTTCTAGAATGAAGTAGGATGGTGGCGACGATCCTAAGGTATATACGTGGACCCAACTCCCGTGAGTTGGCATAAGGTGGCTAAAACAGGAGCGATCGACGGGCCAAGGAGGTAGCACCTCTGATCGGACACACTTCTTCGATACCATTCTATTACTTGTGATTGATTTGGTGGCCACCCTTGATTTGGGAGTGTTGTTCGAGGTGGGCGGTAGTGGCTGCTATGCGTCACCACCAGTCCGGATGCGTAATTGGTATATCTACCCTGGCATTGCCTTGTGTGCCGTGTCACCTACCATATCGAGCTTTACTACGATTTGTGATTTCTCCCGTAGCCTGTGGAGTATCGAGGGTAGCCCCCATTTTGGGAGTATGCTAAGACTGGATAGACTACTGGGACTATTACGTGTTAAGGGCTATATGGGTAACCCCTTGATGCTATTAAAAAGTATGTTTATTTTATATTAGACATTATTATAATAGCGAATATTAGTACATAGTAAATAGTTTAACGGATCATTAGGGGATGTGAATCCCGAGCATCTCTTAAGTTACTGCACTCACGTTAGACACTGGATAGGAGATGTCAAATCCCGTAAACATCTCTGACGCCGTTCCACTCATATATTTATCATTGATTTAACTTACATAAGATCTTTTAGTTCTGACTCGAGTGTTTTGTCTTTTCAATTCGCTCGGGTCAGCCTGAGCATTTCAGGATTTGAAGGCCTTAATTCTGGAGGACGAAGACGAAGAATTATTATTACTATTTGTTATATATTCCACTACACCATTGTATTCCGCTGCATTAATTATCATTCTCTGGTATGTGTAACTCTGATATGTATTATATAAGTATAATCAAATGTTTTATAAAACAGCTTCATGAACTGTTATTTGATTATTATATTTTATCGTTCCGCTGCAAGATTCTATTTTGTTTCTTTTATTTCTCCATTTTTTCTTATTTACCCCTTAACAATCCGCCCTTCTGTATGGTTTAAGTTGGCACGTGTGTCTGCTTAAGCGTACAAAAAGGTGGGTCGTTACAAAGTGAGGTCATCCCTCCAATTGGGCACATTTCTTCAATACCATTCTATTGCTTTTGTGATTGATTGGGTGCACCCTTTGATTTGGGAGTGTGTCATGAGGTGGTCGGTAGTAGCTGCTATGCGTTACCACCATTGCGGATACGCAAACGGTATATCTACCCTGGCATTGCCTCGAGTGCCTTATCGCATGCCCTATCGCGCCTTCTACGAGTTTGTTTTGTACCGTACCTATGTGATGTCCTCTGTGTAAACCTCTCGGAGGAGCGTATGACATTGTATAGACTACGGGAATATATAAAATGTGTTAAGGGGGATATGTGTAACGCCTTAATGCTATTTTAATATCTTTTACTTTACTTTAGACATATTATAGTAGCGTATATTACTACATAGTAGATAGTTCCACGGATCCTTAGAGGATGGTTATCCCAAACATCCTTTAAGTTACTTGTATTTCAGTTGATATTTCACTTTAGTTGGATTTATTGATATAAGAATGTTAATCCTGACTCGAGTGTTTTGTGTTTTACTTTACGCTCGGGTCGGACTGAGTGTCACAACATTTGAGACTCACCTTTGGAGTTAGAGCTTCACTTGGAGATCCATCTACATCTATTCAGCTTTCAGTTATCCAGTTGTTGGTTCAGACTTGTCATCTATTTGTATTCGAGACAACATTGTATTTTAGATATTCTGTTGTATTTTATTTCAACTCTGTTATTTATCAATTCCGCTGCTTATTGTTATATTACTCTGTGTTTGTGATTCTGTGACTGATTTATTTACTGTATATGCTGAGTTTTGCCAAATATAAATTAACAATCTGATATTTTAAGCAATTCAAGTCCGACATGTGCGGATGTGAATGGTTGAAAATATCGGGTCGTTACAGTTGGTATCAGAGCTCTGGTTTAGGCAAACTTAGCATATAGAGAAAATTTAATTACAGAATCACCTTCGTTCGAGCTTGAACCTTTTCCTCTTTGACTCGGTTTCCTTTGAATTTTGGAACTTCCCCATTCGTTCTGAGATTCATTCTTGTCTCTCTCCATTCGTGTTTTCTTGATCCTGGAGTATCCCATAGCTCCATTGAATGATTTATTTTACAACAGGCATTGATTCACCGGAGATTTCTATATCCTTGGTTCAGATACTGCTATCTCTTGTTATGCCTGAATGTTTCTCTAGTAAACGACCGGGGTAATTCTCTAGTGATCAATCTTATTCTGCCTCGATCTTATTCTGCCTCGATCTTATTCTTGAAGTCACGGTTGGCCCGGTTAAGGTCACCCGCGATTTATATAAGTCTATCCATTTCCCCTTCTGTAATTTAATTATTTTATCTTCCTTTCGAGCCTGTCTTCCTTGTTAGAATTCTCTTTAATTAGAGTTCCTCTAAAATTTGAATCTCTATCCTTGTTCTAAAATTTATTCTTGAATAATCGAGTGAGGGAGTGTAATTGTACTTAATATTAACATATTTTATTGTGTGTTGTTTGAGTTGTAAAGTTTGAATTTTAGGTTTCGATCGATTCGTCTGATCAACGTTATCGATAGGAATTTTAAAACACTTGAACAGAGCAAACTGACACAATATTATTTTCAAAATTAATAAATTTTGTATGATTAGATTATATATATGTGTGTAAATTTTCTGAAATTGAATAGCTAAATGGAATGGGTGTTAGAAATGATAATGCTAAAAATTTCATTTATTGCTTTATTAACATTTCTAAACCATTAACTGTTATTGTATATTATAGGGAAATGAAATTTTAGGCATGGTTTATAAATTAGATTTGAAAATGAAATCAATTTAAAATAAGGATTTGGGAATTAAATTCCCGGTACATTTCAAAGTTTGGGTTTAAAGTTTTGAAAAAGCATTATTATTTAAAAGTATTTTCAAATAGAAATTGTTTCAAAAGAATTATTTTAAAGGAATTAATCTGTACTCTCTTCTTCTGTCACTGGAAAATAATTTCGGTGATGACTGCAGTATCATCGACATTCATTTTTGAGCCTCGAAGTGGAGAGACCACGTAGCAGCTTCGCTACACTTTTGGACAATGAATTTTGTTTGAATTTCTTGTGTATAAATTGATTTATAAAATATATGTATATAATTATTTCAAAATAGTTTGAAGTGAAACCGGAAATTTGAATCTTAAGTTTTATATTAAGCAATGGTTTCAATTATTGAAATAAATTGAAATTTTTGAATAATTGGAATAACTAAAATGATAAATGAAGTTAAACCAACTTGAAATAGTTGAATTTAAATAAAACTTTTGTATAACACTAAATTGCATTCTAATATATATATAACTTGCCTAAAATATTCAAAAAGTAAAAATGTTAGGATATAATAAAGGGTTGTACAAGAAGAAAACTTAAGTAATAAATTGTTCAAACTAAAACCTAGATTAATATAAATGTTGTAAATAAAAGAAAATTTGTACAATACTTAATTACACTCTGAAACATTAATATAACTTACCTAGAAAAGTTTTAATGTAATTAGAATGTAAATTTGATAGTATACACCAGGATAAGAAATAGAATATAAAAAAACGATATTTTGTTAAGGGAATTTACTAATAATAAATTGAAAATGGGAAAAAAATTCATTTGTTGAATAATATATGGTTATAAGATGTTTATACACGTAATATATGTTGCAAAATGTATATTAAGTGGAATAAATTAAATAAATAAAGGAGGACACTGGTTAAGCAAATAAATGTGAACTTACGAATAGTGAAATTGAAATTTTAAGGGAAATCAACTTAACTAGGGTCAAATGGATTTAATAAATGGGTACATAAATGAGTTAAATCAAATAAATTTTGTTTTGAAAAGGAAATTTTGTAACAAATGCTAATAAATTGAAATCAAATCTATTGATTTAAATACATTAAATTGGATCAACAAGGCATGTATAATAAATAGTATTTGATAAAATGGATTAAACTAAATTGTTGAATATTAATTTATTAAAATTGAAATCTACATGGTTATGAATAGTTGAAAGTAAATGTTAAGGTGGAATTAGCTATGGTTGATCACTAGATTTAATAGATGATTAAAATAAAACAAATTTTGTTCTGAATTTTTTTTGTAATAAATGTTAATAAATGAGAAATAAATCAATTGATTAAAAATATATGGAATTGAAATTAATCAAATGTGAACACAATAAATTTGATTGATAAATAAAATGAATTGAAATCAATTAATTGAATATAAACCAATTTTAAAATAAATGAAATTTATATGGTTTTGGAATAAATTGTGATATCCGGTATTCCAATCTATTTTTCTTTCTGGTTGTTTCTATTCTCCTACCTCTTTCCTTTTCGGGGACGAAAAGTTTTGAGTGGGGGAGAGTGTAACAACCCGAAAATTTTAATAGTTTTTATAGCGTAATTAACTGAAATTTTATGAAATTTTAAATAATTAAATTAGGAAATAAAAATTTGATATTTGGAATGCGTTTATTTGAACATAGCAACTGGTAAATTTTCATCTAAAAATATGGAAGTTTATTTTTTGTGTAACTTTATCTCAATTTAAATCAGTTAATATCTGATGATAATAAAATGTTCTCCAAACCTGAATATTTTATACAATAAATTTGTAAATCATCTTCTGAGTGAGACGTTGTAACGACCCGACTTCCTATGCCCAGGAAGGCGCATCGTTAATAAGAAAGAAAGGGGTAGAAAAGAGAAAAGAAGAGAAAGAAAGAAACAACACATCAGAATCTCACAGCGGAACGAAACAAAATATAATATATCACATAACTATTACATAGTTTTTACATAATCAGAGTACACAACTTATATATATCACAAAATAGACAGTTATAAATTCCTGTCTATTATACAACACAAGATACAACTCAAACAAAGACTCGGAGAAACCAACACAGCGGAATACTATATCTACGAATGCTGAAGCCTCCTGCTCCATATCTCCTCCATAGATTCGTCAAAGCTAACCTGAATCCCTTGGCTACTCGTAAAAATTTGAGTACCCAAGAGTTTAATAAAACAGAAAATAAACACTTGGGTCAGACATGGGTCTGGTGTGAGTAAACGGGTTAAACTTGCTTAACTTCAAAACCTTTTGAAAACAAAGGTATCACGTAAGACTTCCCACACATAAACATGGAAAAGGTTTTACCTTACGCTAACCAAAATATTGATAGGAAATCCGGTTATATTATAATAGGTCTAGGGTTTTCAAGTAAATAAGAAATAGCTGAAATTGTTACATTATTAAATTCCAGCATACTAGCCAACAAAGTGGGTTATACAATCAAATCCGGTATCACTTATTGGAGATTGGATTCCATACAATGGCAGGGCTACTGGGGTACCGCCCGTCACAGTACGTGGCCTAGATCACCGTATCGAGGAGTACGCCCGCTCCCCTGCAACACAAAGCCGGAACCATCCCTTACTGGATAATTCCAAATAAAATCAACCCACGGTTGTGATCAGCAATCGCACCACTAAGCCGAAATAGAAAGGGACATCTAGACAGGGATGACTTTACTCTCAGTGGAAGCTACCCACGAAGCCTTGCTGCACCTCCCCTGTTTTAGCCATTCCCGTTTGATGAGGCTTGAGGCTACGATTACCTTTAATCAGAACACATCACTTAGAATGCTCATCGTCCACCTGACGATGTTCTGAAAGCATTCAATCCATACAAGTTCGTTCCGGGTTCGAACGAAACCGAAGGCATTATCTCGTTACACTCATTTTGGAATCACCCTCAGAGTTAACGACAATAACCCTTGCACTCTGAACCTTCATCTTCACTTGAGATTCACGACCTATCGTTAGTTTGGATCGATGTGGTTTTCGGATATCCAAATCTGGAAACCCGATCCCGGTCTCATCGAATCCAAAACGTATCTTTTTAAGGCCAAGTTGTTTTTAAGGTTAAAACAATTCAATTCAATTATCTAAGTACACATAGATAGATAATTCACAATATCGCAATAGATAATCTACACTATTATCACAATTAGATAATTCATATTATCATTCAACCAAAACATCCATATCACAGATCAGCACATATCTCATCAAAGATATCAAACAATGCAAAGCATTCAATACTATTTATCCATCCATAAGTAATGATTTATACCATCTCTAATTAATTTAAAGTGAATTAAATTAATCATTTCATTCTATAAATTCTGCTTACTTAATCATTAATTAATTAATTAATTATCCTTTAATTATTTATTTCAATTAATCATCCTTGATTAATTATCTTTTAATTACTTTAAGTAATTAATTCTTAATTAATTTCACAAATTAATTATTCTTAACCATTATAGTAATTAACCTTTAATTACTTCATTAATTAATTAACTATAATTAATTACATTAATCCTTAATTGATTAATGTAATTAATTACTCTATAATCACTTATTATTGATTAATTTATCTTAATTAATCAATCCTTAATTACATCATTAATTATATTAATTAATAATCCTTAATTACTTCTTTAATTAATTACTCCATTTAAATTAATTACATTAAGTAATTTATTCTTTAATTAATTACAGAAATCAATTAACTATTAATCACTTACCTTTAATTAATTAAACCTTAATTAATTAATTATACTAAGTAATTATTCCTTAATTACTCTCATTAATTAACCTCAAAATTATTTCCATTAAGTAATTATCCATAAATTACTTTCATTAAGTAATTATCCTTTTATTAATTACATTCATTAATTAACCGCTAATTACTTATACTAAGTAATTATACTTTATTAATTATATTAAGTAATTATACTTAATCAGTATCAAAGTAATTATCCTAAATTTATTAAATTAATTAATTATCTTAAATTAATTACATTAATTAATTATCCCAAATAATTAGTTAACGATCCTTATCTTAATTACATTCATTAACTATTCATTACTCATTAATTAATTAATTACTCTTTAATTACCTTCATTTAATTAATTAATCTTCAATTACCCAAGACTCTAATTAATTAAAAGGTAAATCATTTATCTTAATTAGTTTTCTTGATTTTCATTAAAATCTTATTTAATAAACCCTTGGAATTAATTATCATTAACTTAAGATATTAAGTTTAAAACATTTTGCTTTTTATAAAAAACTGTTCATGCTTTTTACTAAATTTTTTAAATCTGGTTAGCTTATCAAAACAGGCTCGAGCAAAACAACTAAAAACCCCGAGCTATCCCCATGTTACTCGTGTCCTTTCTTCCCTTCGAGTCACACACGTAAACAACTCGAGATCGACCCGAGAAAACTGCATCTTCCCTCATTCCAAACAAATCCAGACATCACCGTGCACACGTGCACGTGTACGAGAGTTCGCCAGCGCTCAGACCAACGTCGACGCCTTCGACAAGTCGATGTCGACCATCTCAAATCCTCTAAATTAATCAAACTAAAATTAATTACTTTTATTAATCAACCTTGATTAATTCATTAATCCTTATTAATTAATTAACCTTTTAATTAATTAAATAATTAATTTTTAATCAACCACTACATTCATTAATTAAGACTAATTAATGAATGTAGTGGTTGATTAAAAATTAATTATTTAATTAATTAAAAGGTTAATTAATTAATAAGGATTAATGAATTAATCAAGGTTGATTAATAAAAGTAATTAATTTTAGTTTGATTAATTAATTGTTCGAGCCAGTGGCCTAGATCACCGTACCGAGGATCACGCCCAATCCCCTGCAACACAAGGCCGGAACATCCCTTACTGGATAATTCCCGCACAAGACATCCCAGCAGTTGGAGCTCACAACTGCCCACATAGCCGAATAATAAGAAGGGACCTCTAGACAGGGATAACAACAAAATCCAGTAACAAGCATTCCAGTTTTATAAGGATCAGCAATTCAAGCATTTTTCAGTAGCATGCATGTAGTCTGTAAATCATGAAGCAAAGGCAACTCAAAGTTTTAAAAGTATCAAAGGCTTTTCAAAAATTAAGTGCTCTATTCTCTGTTCAAACTGGTGAGTAAATTTCTTTTAAAAACAGATTAAACCTGATCGTATGCTTGATGCTTGTTGAAGTAATATAGTATATTATGTCTATATAAATGCATAGATGTGAATGTATATGTATATAGTGTGATGCATGTGAAATATTTGAAATCTACAGACATGTTCTCTGTTTTTAACCTAGTGAGGAAACCATTTCTTTTAAAACCCCCAATCAGTTTTAATAACCTAATGCATGTGATTTATACTTGAAGTTAGTTGTGGAAAATGTTTGTATGAATATATTAGGCTTGTATGTATATCAATAGGCAAATTTTGAGTGTGCATGTCTGGGAACAGGAAAATTTGCCTCTGCTATTGATTTTAAGTTTCAAAAATATATTCAAAATCCAAATTCTCTTCCTCTAATTCTTTTTAGGCTTTGATTCCTAAATGAAAACTGTTCATAACTATATAATATCAATTTTAAAAATAATTTCAAGTATTTAAATTTGGTAATTGATTCAAAAATAAGGTATAACAGTAGAAATCATATTTAAGTCAAAAATAAATATTCACGATTTCATGTTTGGATTTCGTAAATTGATTTATATTGGAAAACAATGATTTTTGATAAACATTTCGAGATTTTTAAACTCGTATATGTTGAGATATCTTTAGTTGTTTAGATTTGGGTTTGTTGGCGAATTCCGATGAACGTTGGTAAGTTGAGGGCCAAAATTGTTGTCAGAGGTAGCTTGCGTGTTGGAGGTCATCAGAAAATTAGTGGTGATATTTTTAGGTGGCCATGGCGTCTTGACGGCGACGAGTTAGGGTTTAGCAGGTAGTTTGGGTTGTCAACGTATTCGAGGAGATGACGATGCCGTGGGAAGATCGTGGTCGATCGCGATGGGGGGAATCGATGCGTGGGATGGTGATGAAGCTTCGTTCGGGATGGCGTGGATGATCGAGGCTGGGATCGTCGGCGAGGGGGTGGTGTTGTTGACTAAGCTTGTTCCAGGAAGTTGCATAGGATGGTTTCGGCTTTGTGTTGCAGGGGAGCGGGCGTACTCCTCGGTACGGTGATCTAGGCCACGTACTGTGACGGGCGGTACCCCAGTAGCCCTGCCATTGTATGGAATCCAATCTCCAATAAGTGATACCGAATTTGATTGTAACGACCCGACTTTTTCTCCACAGAAAGTCGGATCATTATGAAGAAAGAAAGGGGTAGAAAATAGAAAAGAAGAGAAGAAAGAAAGAAACAACAACAACGATCTCACAGCGGAACGAATAAATTATATTAATAACATAAACTATTACATAGTATACAACAATTTACAGAGTTACACAGCATATACATCACTTACTAGACAGTTATAAACATCTGTCTAGACATTACAACTCAAATACAAGACAAGACACTATCACAGATATCAACACAGCGGAATACTATATCTACGAACGGCGAAGCCTCCTGCTCCATTGCTCCTCCAGAATATTCGTCAAAGCTAAACCTGAATCCCTTGGCTACTCGTAAAAATTTGAGTACCCAAGAGTTTATAAAACAGAAATAAACACTTGGGTCAGACATGGGTCTGGTGTGAGTAAACGGTTAGATTGCTTAACTTTGAAAACTTTTGAAAACAAAAGTATCACGTAAGACTCCCCACAAATAAACATGGGTAAGTTTTTACCTTACGCTAACTAAAACGTTTGATAGGAAATCTGATTTTATTATAATAGGGTCTAGGGTTTTCAAGTAAAATACAGAAATAGCTGAAATGCTTACATCTCACATTCCAACATAGTTGGGCACAACTAATACGTACGGCACTTATTGGAGTTTGGATTCCATACAATGGCAGGGCTACTGGGGTACCGCCCGTCACAGTACGTGGCCTAGATCACCGTACCGAGGAGTACGCCTGCTCCCCTGCAACACAAAGCCGGAACCATCCCTTACTGGATAATCCCGAACAAGATAACCCCGTAGTTGGCGCGACCAACCACACACTAAGCCGAATGAAAAGAAAAGGGACCTCTAGACAGGGATCTATCTTGCTCTCAGTGGGTGCTACCCACGAAGCCTTGCTGCACCTCCCCTGTTTTAGCCATTCCCGGTTGATGAGGCTTGAGGTTACGATTACCTTTAATCAGAACATATCACTTAGAATGCTCATCGTCCGCCTGACGATGTGCTGAAAGCATTCAATCCATACAAGTTCGTTCCGGGTTCGAACGAAACCGAAGGCATTATCTCGTTACACTCGTTTTGGAATCACCCTCAGAGTTAACGACAATAACCCTTGCACTCTGAATCTTCATCTTCACTTGAGATTCACGACCTATCGTTGATTTGGATCGATGTGGTATTCGGGTCTCCAGACCTGGAATTCCGGTATACGGAAACCCGATCCCGGTCTCATCGAAATCCAAAACGTATCTTTTAAGGGCCAAGTTGTTTTAAGGTTAAAACAATTCAATTATTATCTATACTACACACAGATAGATAATTTACAATAGATAATCCATATTATCATCCAAACAGATAATTCATATTATCATTTCAATCCAACTAAACATCTATATCATAGATCAGCACATCTCTTATCAGAGATATCAACAATGTAAAGCATTCAATATCATTCATCCATTCTTAAGTAATGATTTATCATCTCTGATTAATTTAAAGTGAATTAAATTAATTACTTCATCCCATAAATCCTGCTTACTTAATTATTAATTAAACCAATTAATTAATCATTACTCTAAGTATCCATCTTAATTAATCATTCCTGATTAATTACCCTTTAATTACTTTAAGTAATTAATACTTAATTAATTTCACAAATTAATTATCTTAAACCATTCAGTAATTAATCTTTAATTACTTCATTAATTAATTAACTATATTTAATTACATTAATCCTTAACTAATGACAATTAATTAATTACTTTAATCACTTATTATTTATTAATTAATCTTAATTAATCAATTCTTAATTACATCATTAATTATATTAATTAATGATCCTTAATTATTCTTAATTAATTATCCTATTTAAATTAATTACATTAAGTAATCAATCTTTAATTAAACCACATTTATTAATCACCTTTGATTAATCTCATCCAGTAATTAACTTCCCTTAATTACATCATTATATAAATTTATTACTCCTTAATTAATTATCTTTAATTAATCCCTTGATTAATTACAAAAAGTAATTAAACTCAAATTACTTCCATTCTTAAATCATCTTTCATTAATTACATCCAGTAATTACCATTAATTACTTTACTAAGTAATTACAGTCCATTTAATTAATCACATTAATTAATCAGTCTTAATTAATCTTATTTATTAATTAACTTTAATTAATCACATTAATTAATTATCTATGTAATTAATCCCTAATTACCTTTCATTAATTACTTCCATAAAGTAATTATTCTTTTTTAATTAATTACATTTAGTAATTACAAATTTATTACTTACACTAAGTAATTTACTTAATTAATTATATTAAGTAATTAATCCAATTCAAAGTTTATCCTTGATTAATTAATCAATTAATAAATAAGATTAATTAAGACTGATTAATTAATGTGATTAATTAAATGGACTGTAATTACTTAGTAAAGTAATTAATGGTAATTACTGGATGTAATTAATGAAAGATGATTTAAGAATGGAAGTAATTTGAGTTTAATTACTTTTTGTAATTAATCAAGGGATTAATTAAAGATAATTAATTAAGGAGTAATAAATTTATATAATGAAGTAATTAAGGGAAGTTAATTACTGGATGAGATTAATCAAAGGTGATTAATAAATGTGGTTTAATTAAAGATTGATTACTTAATGTAATTAATTTAAATAGGATAATTAATTAAGAATAATTAAGGATCATTAATTAATATAATTAATGATGTAATTAAGAATTGATTAATTAAGATTAATTAATAAATAATAAGTGATTAAAGTAATTAATTAATTGTCATTAGTTAAGGATTAATGTAATTAAATATAGTTAATTAATTAATGAAGTAATTAAAGATTAATTACTGAATGGTTTAAGATAATTAATTTGTGAAATTAATTAAGTATTAATTACTTAAAGTAATTAAAGGGTAATTAATCAGGAATGATTAATTAAGATGGATACTTAGAGTAATGATTAATTAATTGGTTTAATTAATAATTAAGTAAGCAGGATTTATGGGATGAAGTAATTAATTTAATTCACTTTAAATTAATCAGAGATGATAAATCATTACTTAAGAATGGATGAATGATATTGAATGCTTTACATTGTTGATATCTCTGATAAGAGATGTGCTGATCTATGATATAGATGTTTGGTTGGATTGAAATGATAATATGAATTATCTGTTTGGATGATAATATGGATTATCTATTGTAAATTATCTATCTGTTTGTAGTATAGATAAGAATTGAATTGTTTTAACCTAAAAACAACTTGGCCCTTAAAAGATACGTTTTGGATTTCGATGAGACCGGGATCGGGTTTCCGTATACCGGAATTCCAGGTCTGGAGACCCGAATACCACATCGATCCAAATCAACGATAGGTCGTGAATCTCAAGTGAAGATGAAGATTCAGAGTGCAAGGGTTATTGTCGTTAACTCTGAGGGTGATTCCAAAACGAGTGTAACGAGATAATGCCTTCGGTTTCGTTCGAACCCGAAACGAACTTGTATGGATTGAATGCTTTCAGCACATCGTCAGGCGGACGATGAGCATTCTAAGTGATATGTTCTGATTAAAGGTAATCGTAACCTCAAGCCTCATCAACCGGGAATGGCTAAAACAGGGGAGGTGCAGCAAGGCTTCGTGGGTAGCACCCACTGAGAGCAAGATAGATCCCTGTCTAGAGGTCCCTTTTCTTTTCATTCGGCTTAGTGTGTGGTTGGTCGCGCCAACTACGGGGTTATCTTGTTCGGGATTATCCAGTAAGGGATGGTTCCGGCTTTGTGTTGCAGAGGAGCGGGCGTACTCCTCGGTACGGTGATCTAGGCCACGTACTGTGACGGGCGGTACCCCAGTAGCCCTGCCATTGTATGGAATCCAAACTCCAATAAGTGTCGTACGTATTAGTTGTGCCCAACTATGTTGGAATGTGAGATGTAAGCATTTCAGCTATTTCTGTATTTTACTTGAAAACCCTAGACCCTATTATAATAAAATCAGATTTCCTATCAAACGTTTTAGTTAGCGTAAGGTAAAAACTTACCCATGTTTATTTGTGGGGAGTCTTACGTGATACTTTTGTTTTCAAAAGTTTTCAAAGTTAAGCAATCTAACCGTTTACTCACACCAGACCCATGTCTGACCCAAGTGTTTATTTCTGTTTTATAAACTCTTGGGTACTCAAATTTTTACGAGTAGCCAAGGGATTCAGGTTTAGCTTTGACAAATATTCTGGAGGAGCAATGGAGCAGGAGGCTTCGCTGTTCGTAGATATAGTATTCCGCTGTGTTGATATCTGTGATAGTGTCTTGTCTTGTATTTGAGTTGTAATGTCTAGACAGATGTTTATAACTGTCTAGTAAGTGATGTATATGCTGTGTAACTCTGTAAATTGTTGTATACTATGTAATAGTTTATGTTATTAATATAATTTATTCGTTCCGCTGTGAGATCGTTGTTGTTGTTTCTTTCTTTCTTCTCTTCTTTTCTATTTTCTACCCCTTTCTTTCTTCATAATGATCCGACTTTCTGTGGAGAAAAAGTCGGGTCGTTACAGTTGGTATCAGAGCAGTAGGTTGAGTGAATACCTAGGCTCTGAAGTGGTGTCTATCTTGAGAGCGCGTAATTGTTAGTTATATAAAAATGGTTTTATATTGTGTTATTAATATAATTTATTCGTTCCGCTGTGAGATCGTTGTTGTTGTTTCTTTCTTTCTTCTCTTCTTTTCTATTTTCTACCCCTTTCTTTCTTATTAATGATACGTCATTCTGTAGAATGAGTGGCGGGTCATTACATTGATTGTATAACCCACTTTGTTGGCTAGTATGCTGGAATTTAATAATGTAACAATTTCAGCTATTTCTTATTTACTTGAAAACCCTAGACCTATTATAATATAACCGGGTTTCCTATCAATATTTTGGTTAGCGTAAGGTAAAAACTTTTCCATGTTTATGTGTGGGAAGTCTTACGTGATACCTTTGTTTTCAAAAGGTTTTGAAGTTAAGCAATTTTAACCCGTTTACTCACACCAGACCCATGTCTGACCCAAGTGTTTATTTTCTGTTTTATTAAACTCTTGGGTACTCAAATTTTTACGAGTAGCCAAGGGATTCAGGTTAGCTTTGACGAATCTATGGAGGAGATATGGAGCAGGAGGCTTCAGCATTCGTAGATATAGTATTCCGTTGTGTTGGTTTCTCCGAGTCTTTGTTTGAGTTGTATCTTGTGTTGTATAATAGACAGGAATTTATAACTGTCTATTTTGTGATATATATAAGTTGTGTACTCTGATTATGTAAAGACTATGTAATAGTTATGTGATATATTATATTTTGTTTCGTTCCGCTGTGAGATTCTGATGTGTTGTTTCTTTCTTTCTCTTCTTTTCTCTTTTCTATCCCATTCTTTCTTATTAACGATGCGCCTTCCTGGGCATAGATAGTCGGGTCGTTACAGACGTCATATTGCATTTTTTCAAATTTAGACTTCTCTAGCTCCGTTTACCTTATTTTCTGCAATTTTGCAGCATTTCCGGTAGCGAAAATTCGAATTTTTATAATTCGATTGTATCACTGATATCTGTATACCGTTTTGATCGTCTCGTCGTACTGATCTCCGTAGTTTATTCATTTGTGTATTTTGGTGTCCGGTACGCGGCGATATCTACGGGACAGATAGCCATATCGGTATCCATCTTAACTTTTAGATCTCTAGGTCCGTTCAAAAAATTTTAACGGTTGAAAATTTAAACAGCCACTAGCATTAGCCTTTATTATTTGCAGAATTCTAGGGCCAACCGTTACCATTTCCATCATTTCCATTTATTGTACAGTGGTCCTTTCCTATGCCTTCTTCGTACCGTTCATTTGTATATTTTGGCTGATGCTCTTCTACTTTTCCATTTTTAAACATCGGCTACCAAATTCCTTTCCCGACCTCCCACCTTCGCTCCTCTATCACCTTCTTATAAAAATGTTTCCTCTGTCACCTTCTTATAAAAAGATTGTTTCATATTCAAGCAGCATATTTTCATTTTTCATTGCTTTCCTCTTCCTCTTCCCACATTCTCAATCACCTCCGCCCCTAACCAGACATTGCCGAAAACCCGAACAGCCACCGCAAGGACCATCTCCCCGCTACTCCGCCACGTCGAAACTTCACTGACCATCACCTGACCCGAAAACCACCACTTCCCCTCTCCTTCACCGGCCATGGCCGAACCCACCTGCTGCCAAACCTGACCCAAACCTAACCGCCTGTCTTGGCCCCTGTCTCCCCTCACCCACGTCCTTGCTCCTCCTCCTTGTACAGCCAACCTACTCCACTGCCTTCTTCCTCAACCTGGCCTTTCCCAATCTTCCTCGCGCTGCACCTTGACCACCGAACTCGGTCCTCCTACCTGCGTGCTCCTAGGTTGGATGAGAGCAGCACAGTTTGCATGCGTACGTATATATATTTTAAGTTTTGGAAGTTTATATATATATTGGTTACAGTTATATTGGTATGTTTACAGTATATTAGTTTATAATGGTTACAGTTTGGATATAGATTTTAATTTTTTAGTGTGTATGAGTTTTAAATTATATATATATGTGTATATATATATATATGTTTATATTTATCCACTTATATGTATAAGTTCATTATGCCTGAGTTGTATATATATAAATTTGTTAAAAAAAAATATATAAGTTTTCACGTGTGCGGTTTATGTATAGGTTATATATATATCAGTTTAACAAATGTAAACTACAACTTCGGTTTGCAAGTTCTACATCGCATGTACATATATATTTTATAATGATTTGTTTTTATATAGATTTCATAGCTATATACATATGTGTTATATTCTATAAGTATATTATATATGTAAGTTACAGTTCTGGTCTTCGTTAAAGCTTATGAATACGAAGGACATAAATATATAGACAGTTTTATTTTAGTTCATGTTTTAAAAATATTAATATATTTGAAAGGAATACGTGTTCAATATATTTTTGTTCAAATTTCTTTTTACGCTAGACCCTCTTTGCCTTACTTAAAAACATTGATGTTAGAATATAAAATATATTGGATCCTTAATACTTGAGTTTATTTTCCTATGTTTACAGTTACATAAGTGTACACTTATATCTAATATATATTAGTAATATATTATATGTTGGTTATGAATACAAAGTCCACATAAAATTTTGAACAGGTCAGTTTGTATATATGTTCCTATATATATTTATACAATGTAAGGTTACCTTCTTTTTTTTTGCTGTGAAAATGCCAGTATACGATATTAAGGCTTATATTAGTTGTAAAGGCTGAGTCCATATATACTTAAGTTATACTGATTTTCAGAATTTCTTTTTTTATAAGAATGTAAGTTTAAGTATAAACTATAATTCCATTAGCATAGTTGCTTTTGCGGTTTGAATATAAATAGGTGTTCTACCTTCTTAAATCTATGTTTTTAAGCTAAGCATGGGTTTTGTAATATATTATATATATATATATACACAGATTTTATGTTACATACATTGTTGAGTTATTAAATGTAATATATCATTTTAAATATGTATTTAAATTTGAATATTTATTTTAAGGAAATTAATAATAATAATAATGTATGTATTTTGTTTAGTATATATCAAGCTAATTGGATTTATTCCCACCGATTCTATCTATCAGCTTTGTTTGTCGAATCGTTTCCATCCAGCTTTGCTTTGGAAGTCGTGTTTGCATTTCGTAACTCAACTTCATTTTCTATCCCCTCTAGCCTCGAAAGGTGAGCAATCACTCACGATTAACGTTCTTGTATTTATTAGATTTGATTTCAATTGAAACGACAATTGAAATATGCTGCTATAGTTATTTAAATTGTTATATATACTATTATATGTAACTGTTCACCTGTGGGATATGACACCATATCCCGTTGTTCATATTATATTGTTATTGATGATATATGCCTGTTATTATTATTATCATATCTGTTATCACTCTGCAAGTTCCCTATTAGTATAGAATTCCCTATGGGTTGAAATGATACATACCCAAATGATCTTGTAGAATAGGAGAAAATCCTTATGGGTTGAAATGATAAACCCAAGCGATTTTCATTTGAATTGAATTTGGGATTGTGGGTTGAAAAGATACATACCCGTATATATTTAAATTGCGGATTGAAATGATAAATATCCGTATCACTTGACCATAGGATAGAAAATTATATACAGACACCGTTGGTCTATATATATATATATAAATATTTTGGAAAAAATGATTCCTATGGATTTGGAAAGAAATATATGGTTTAATAAATATTGATTTTGGAATATTTCAAGTAAATAAATTGAAGAGAATATATAGTTTATATAAATCGTAAATGAATTTAAGCTTCGAAATCTATTGAAATTGAAATGGTTTATTTAGAAACTGAATTAAATTGGAATTGATGAATTGAGAATGAATTAAATTGAATTTTTGGAATTTGAATTGATTTGAATCGATTTATAAACTTGAGGAAACTATTTTATTATATAAACTATTTTAAATAAACTACGTTTAATATATCAATTACCTTGTTATAAACTATTTAATTATTAACTATTTTATATACAAATTATTTTATTATATTAACCATTTTATTTATAACTAATCTCATATATATTACTTTTAATATCTAAACGGTTTAAGAGGTAAGTGTTATGGATTTCAAAGTGTTATAATTTCGAAAAGTTATAATTTTAGAAAGCGTGATGGTTTTGGAAATGAATATATTTAAAGTGAAAAGTGATATAGTATTGATATGGTTTTGAAATGGAAATGATATTTTGGTTTGGAAGTACGATATTTTGAAATGACCACGGTGTTATAATAACATTTGGTTGTTAAAGAGACCGGGATCAGATATTGTCATACTCTCTGCCAATACCGAAAACCAGTTTAACAACTGTGTACATGGTGGGACTTTTAACCCGTTCAATCCACGCACCCACTCCATTTACAAGGGTCACGGTCGAAGTCTCCTATGTTGGCATCCTGATTTAACATCCCTCCATCGCCTCTCATCGGACATATAATCCAGTCTTGGCAACACATTGTAACAAAAGGAATCTCTAATGTTACATGCCACCAATCCCATATATATACCACGATTATTCCGAATACCCTGTGACGTTGGACTTTTTCCGTTCAATCCACGCACCCACTCCATTTACAATGCGGGCCACACCTAACAAGTACTCCCTTTTCTATTCACACTTCGAGCAATCAGTAGTCCTTTCTCCAACTCTATACCAAGATAAATTGACTTTGACTTCCTTTAGTGCAATGTATTATGAACATTATTGACAAAATCATAATAACTACCATCAAAATAAGGAATCTCTCCTTTCCAAAATACCTCATGATTATGCCCCAGTACATCCATATATTCGTAACTGGATGCAACGTAGACAAAATATTTTTCTTATACGTAGAATGATGGTATTGGACTCGCTATTTGGTAATCCCAAATTGAATTTGAAACAGGACTGATTTTTTTGGAGCAGCGCGCAAAATTTGCTGTAGAAATCATTGCTGAGTAGCCTTTGTCAACTGACAAATCAACTACGAAACTGTTAACTACGGAGTTGAGATTTTGGTGAGGGCAAGGGGAAGATTCAAAATTGGATAAAGATATGGATCCAATATCGAGTGTGAGTCGGCCAGCGTAGCTGATGTTTGTGATTTTTAACTGAGGAAAAGCAGGAACTTTAAGGGTTCTATCGTCCGGGGAGCCATAAGATCTAGACCGTTCGAACTAGGGCTGTAGCATTTTGTAAATATTGTTACCGTACCGTTTTTACTGGTAAACTAAAATTGATTACCGTTATCGGTACCAATTGACCGGTGTACCGATAACTGATACCAATAAAATGGTAACTGTTACACTGGTAATGGTAAATTACCGTTTGTCTAGAAAAATAATAAGTTGCTATATTTTTACACTGAGCAATGCTTCATTATATATCTCATTAGGCCACTTAATAAAGGAAATAGAAAAGAAGTGTATTTATCATCATTTGAGTTGAATTATTGAAATAAATTGAACTATTTTCTTGATTCTAAATGCTCGTAATACAACATCTTACATGAATATCAATGCATTATGAATGGACTAGTAAATTACCATTACCGTTGGTTTTGAAAAAATATTATCGATATTTACCGTAGAAAATGGTAAATTTACCGTTACCATACCGAATATATTAGTATACCGACTTTACTTTAAAATGGTTACTGATTGACTGGTAATGGTATGATAATGGTAAATACAGCCCCAGTCCGAACTGCATCTTGGATTATCGGATTGGAGTCAGAGCGAATCAAAAAGGATCCGCATTGGGAAGGCCGACATGTCTTCGAGAAGTCGGACTCAGACCCATGGGCCGTTGAGGCAGCTACGAAAGTTGCAATGATCAAGATTATAAGCATTATTTTAAATTTTTTATGTCAATCTATATAACTAGTACAACCGATATAATTTCCAAAAAAAATTACATTTATTGTAATCATTCATTAATGTCAATTAAGTACCAAATGATAATATAAATTCAATAAAAAATTACTTGCATCATTAGAATCTTAAATAAAAATATTATGGTTTACCATGTGGTCTTCAAACAAAATAGATTTGTTTCAGCTTTTTTAATAAGATAAAACTATATAAACAATTAAAATAGATGAACCAAAATAAACTTTAGTAACTTGCTACACTTCATATTACAGAGTTCCAACTTCGGATTATTTTTACAACCCCCTCTCACAAAATTTTTATTCTTTCAGGCAAATTCCATCTAAAATAAATTTGGAGATTTCAAAAACTACTCATAGTCAGTACATAGTTTGTTGTCCCAAAGGATCTTTCACAGTCCATACAAAGTTCATCTTTGTATTCAATTTCCCAAAAGATTTTTCACAACTTCATAGTCTATTATACTTGCAGTAAAATACCAACATTTAGGCATCCGATGTTATGAAACTAGTAGCGCTTTATGGAAGCTTATATCAACGGATCTTTGTCATCCAAATCACAAAGAGATAACTTGAATTGAAAACAAGACGGAATTGAAATCAAAACGCAATAACACAAGATATTCCACCCAACCACCCACTTTATTGATTCACCAAAATTTTATTTAAAATTAATAGAACAAAGCTAAAATAAACAAAATACCATTGAATCAATAACCAAATTGAGAAAGGGAGAAAATATATATATGGCTAAAATTGTTGGAGAAGAACAAAGATGGATAAGAGGGAAATAACAAATAGATTTTCCATCATACTTTTACACTCTCTTCTAGTCTCTATTTATATAATCAATTACTTAATGCCCAAGTTAACATTAGATGAGAAAAAATAATTTGATTAGCCAATTAGAGAGAGAAATAAACATAATCAATATGCCTATTAATTAGGGGAAATAGAATATTCTCTTTCTTTCTTTTGCATATTTATTTCTCTCTATTTGTGATTTTGTATCACCAAAATTTAACACTCCACCTCGATGCAAAATCACATATCTCCAACATATCAATCATGCCATATCTAGATCTATCACAACTCCCTATATCTCAATCATACTAAATTACAAACCTCTACCACTGTCTGCAAGTGATGCATCTTCCACATGAGGTGCACCACACAAATCCGGTCTCAAAAATGTTTGTAATACCACAAAGATCTCCGTCTTGTCTTTGTGGAATTTGCAACTCGACACCCGTCTATCACTCGATCTGAGCTCATTACCTGATCACTATCGATCACTCGAGCATCATAACCATGAAGACCCCTGTCTAAAATATGATCCTCAATGCTAGAATCATAAGCAGTGACCACATTAACCTCTCCACCTTGCTGTGGACTAGGTCCTTCAACCGTCACTCGCTTTCCTAGTCGACTATAGAACCAACCAAGCTATAAAGGTTTCCTTCTTCCAATACTCCTCTCATCCTTACACGACCACCTTTATTCACTCTCAAAACTCCACCTTGAGTCTCATAAGTGCAACCACGGTGATCCAACTGACCGAGAGAAATAAGATTATGCGAACAAGTGGGTACATGTCTCACTTTAGAGACTTCTCTAACCACACCGTCATGCAAACGAAACCGGATAGATCCAATACCACAAATCGGTAGCTCTTCTCCATCGGCTGTCCTAATCATGCCAACACTCTTGTCATAAGAAGAAAAACAATTCACATCTCTACAAATGTGAAAACTGGCTCCCGAATCCATCTTCCAAGGCTTATTTTCACTAAAGAGGACATCACAAGAAGCATCACTATCGGTACCTTCAGCAAAACCTGCTTGTGCATCACTACTAGTATCACCATGTGCAGCCTTTTTCTGATCTCTTTTACAAGCATAACACTTGCTGCGTATGTGACCTTTCTTATTACAATAATGACAAGTGATAACACCTTTACCATTAGCGCCCTTCTTCTTCCAAATTGTATCTTTCTTCGAGTCACTTGCCACCATAGCCTCACTTTGAATCGATTTCATACCTGACCCTTTTCTTCTAATCTCCTCATTCAAAAGACTGATTTGAACAGTTTCCAAAGAGATAGTTCCATTAGCATTGGAATTACTCAATGAAACAACCAAAGTTTCCAACTTTCTGAAAGCGAACTCATCAATAAAAGAGCTTGTAACTCATTATCAAAATTGACCTTCATATTTGCCAATTGATTTATTACATCCTGAAATTCATTCAAATGCTCTGCAACAGACTTCTATTTATCTAATCTCAGTTGTACCAACTTTCGAACCAGAAAAGCCTTACTAGTAGCACTCTTTGAAACATACAAAAATACCAACTTGTCCCACAAAGCCTTCGCGGATTCACAACTAGCCACATGATGGAAAACTGAATCATCAAGATACTGGCGGATCAAAGCAATCGCCTTCTTATCCATCTTCTTTCATTTTCCCACATCTACATCAGAGGGTTTCTTTCCATCTCCATCAATCGTATCATAAAGATCATTGAGGTACAGAACAGCCTCCATCTTAGGCTTCCAAATACCCTAATTTTTCCCATCCAAAATAGCCATCTTCGAAAACGAAATCATATCCAACATCAATAATATTTCCAACCAAAATTACTCTAAGCTTTGCGATGATCTGGGCTCTGATACCAAACTGTTATGAAAATAGTAGCGCTTTGCGGAAGCTTATATCAACGGATCTTTGTCACCCAAATCACAAAGAGATAACTTGGATTGAAAACAAGACGAAATTGAAATCAAAACGCAATAACACAAGATATTTCACCCAACTACCCACTTTATTAATTCACCAAAATTTTGTTTCCAATTAATAGAAAAAAGTTAAAATAAACAAAATACCATTGAATCAATAACCAAATTGAGAAAGGGAAAAAATATCTATATGGCTAAAATTTTTGGGGAAGAACAAAGATGGAGAAGAGGGAATTAGCAAATAGATTTTCCACCATACTTTTACACTCTCTTCTAGTCTCTATTTATATAATCAATTACTTAATGCCCAAGTTAACATTAGATGGCAAAAATTAATTTGATTAGCCAATTAGAGAGAGAAATAAACATACTCAATATGCCTATTAATTAAGGGAAATAAAATATTCTCTTTCTTTCTTTTGCATATTTATTTCCCTCTATTTGTGATTTTGTATCACCAAAATTTAACATCCGAGTGATGAACTACTGAATTGATAATTGACATCTCATGTTAACTAAAGGTTGTCTAATACAGTTGATTACTACACTTAAGCAATATCAAGCTCACCTTAAAGGCTTAAACCAAAAGCAATGGGCATTTTTATGATATTCAAACATATATTTTATTTCTAAATCTGAGCTTTGCACCAAGATTCAAGATAGTATAACACATTGACATGTCATTTAACCCTGTTCGGTGAAATTATGACCATCTCCGAATACTTCGTAGAGCTATGTACAATTCACTACATTTAATGCCTGGCCATAAATTTAAACCTCTATCAAAATAAAATGACTGCAAAGACTCTTCTGTAGTTATAATTATCACATAATAAGTTCTTTTATTCACATGATCTATAACACTTTTATTAAACTGGCATTATACAAGATATCTAAACCTAAATCATGTAAAACAAAAAATCTCCTTAATTTCAGATTATATAAACCAAGAGAAATGGACACACGAGTATAGATATTCTAGCTTTACCATCAAATCAAATGTGTCTATAAAATTCCTAGAAACACAAATGTTATATTAGAAAGAGGCTGTACCTTGATAAGAGAAGTAGAGTGAACTTGAAATGACTATAACTTGATAATTCTCCCGTCCATTAATCCCTGGACTCAAAAGGAGGAATCCCTGGACTCAAAAAAAGCTTTTTGACCAACAAGGCATCCTAACTTCACAATTAAATTGAAGATCTCTTTATAATGGAAAATTGAAAACACATTAGTATGATAAGCATACAATTTTTGACAATCAAAGAAGATTCAAAGAAATAGTTTTCCGTCAGCAGTCTGTACTTGTAAATATTGATAGAAATATAGCCATCAATTTCATTGTAAATATTGAGGAGACAGGAAGTCAAAATCATTGTTAAGGGAAAGAAAATATTTTTACACATATTGCTCGTTTAAGCGCATTTTCATAACACAAAACACGATATTGAAAGCAAAAGGTATTGTTCAACGAAGAAGGCATGAGCATTGGTTAATATAAAGGGCATGGCAAACCATTCATAGAAACCATTCTCTGGGAGGAAGGACAACAGATCAAGCTCCAGGACTAAGATCAATGCGGAAGTCAATTTCCCGCTTAGGAGGTGGAGAAGTGACTTCACCAAAAACATCTGGATAATCCCTGACTATCGGGGTGGAGTCAAGATCACTAGGTTGAGAATCAAGTGAGAAGATAAGATTGCCTACATAATCCTGAGGCAATCAACATTCGATCACAAGAGAATTGCCCAGGTCGTCTGCTAAAGTAACGATTCGGGCTTTGCAAGAAATAATAGCATCATAACCGAGGACATAGAAATCTCCGGTGAATCGACGCCAATTGTAAAGGAACTATTAATAGTTTAAGTTTACAGTATGTTCAAGGCGACCTTTCGCGTTCTGTAAACTTGAACAAAAAATCAAATAATACATTTTTGGTGTATTATTTGCTT
Organism: Allium fistulosum; assembly: GCA_030737815.1. Classification (NCBI taxonomy): domain Eukaryota; kingdom Viridiplantae; phylum Streptophyta; class Magnoliopsida; order Asparagales; family Amaryllidaceae; genus Allium; species Allium fistulosum. Next base: position 55,937,112 of record CM060903.1, read on the forward strand.
TTTTGTTCAAGTTTACAGTATGTTCAAGGCGATTAATAGTTCATAAACATGCTAATATAAAAAGGAGCATAATGCTGGCAGAAAATGGATTCTCAAACCTTCAAAGATCACCCAATTCAGCTGCATCAAAGAAACTATACTATAGAATTTCACACACAGTTAGAGGTGTGCTATCATAGTTCATAAGCAACAAATACTTTAGATTCACCGGGTGCAAAGTAAGTTGTGTCCTAATGCTGAATGTTATTTCTAGCTATATGCAGGTTTACCAATCCATATAATGTACTGTTGATGCAAAAAATGTTTTGATGTAAAGCTAGAAGAGTGGAGATATTGTGACATTGGGAAGTTAATGTACACATAATGTCAGACTTTAAAACTAGCTTATATAGCTAATTCAGAAAATTAGTTTACTAAAATGTTTGTCACAAGCATAGTGTTAACGCATGCATGCTTAATAACCACGCACAGATTGATACCTTTCTATTTAAAGGATGCAACTGAAATACAAGCATATTTCATTAAAAGTAACTATTGACGTATACACTCAAAAGAAAAAAACGAAAAAAGAAGAAAAGGTGAATTGTTGAAGATTAGACTTACCAGCATCATAATGTTGAACATGGGCTGGAGATGGCAATATTCATTCCTTACTTCGCTAAGTGATCTCACACAACTGTGAAATTGACGATACAAAATGAATATCAACATACGATCTAGTGATCCATATATACTTTATGCTCATACTTTATTTTAATTACCATACATTATTGGTTCAACATATACAGCTTATCGGGTAAGTTATAAAAAGCAACCTTTCGCGTTCTGTAAACTTGAACAAAAAATCAAATAACACACTTGGAAATAAGAAAAGAGTAGCATCATATTTACCCTTATTTATCTTTGTGATTACACATCCCACAGAGGTAAAGTCATGCCATGTGAATGCTATTAGCTTGGATGCTGGTTTGCAAAACCTAATGGAAGTCATAAGTAATAATGATTAAACACCGAGAAAACACAACTGTTTGTTGAATTTTGGCGACACTATATGGAGAATTGAAGAGGTCAGAAGTAGCTTGATGACGGAGAAAACGGTTCGCAAATCGGAGCTCGGAGAAGAAAGATATGGCGAAGAAAGTAGAGTGCTACTAGAGCAACAGCGAGAGGCATCTGTGCTAAAGTGATAGACGTCTGTTGCTTTAGAGATTGAACCTAAGACTTCAGATAGACGTTTATGGGGAAGTGACAGACGTCTGGCGCTTCAGGGGAACCCGAAACTTGTGACAGACATTTGTGGTTTCAGAGATGTTTTCCCGAGACCTATGACATATGTCTATCACTTGTGACAGACGTCTGTGACGACTTTATGCCTATTTTTTGCCTGGCCTTGGTAAGAAGATTTGTGATAATCGAAGGGCAAATTTCAGAACTTTTCTTGGGTTTTTTAATCTTCTATATAAGCAATTTTTGGATTTAGATTAGAAGAGACCGAAAAGTAGAGGACTACAAGTGTTTTAGCCTCCACTAATTAGGGTTTATCTAAACCTAATTTTTTTCAGTTCTCTTCTCCACAAACCAATTCTATTAGAATTTAGATCATTATAATCAATCTTTTATACTCTTCTCATTGGTATTAATAAAAACTCTCTCTCAAAGTGGATGTACACTAACACAATGTTAGTGGAACCACTATAAATCAGTATGTGATTTATTTAATCGATATTGCTTTGATTATCTATTGCTTGTTTGGTGATTGTGATTGGCCTTGAATTGGATTGAGATATTGATTGGTTATTTTTTCACTTCTTGCCACGATCTCGTTTTCCGTTATGCTTTGGTGTTTTGATTTGACTGGTCTCGAGTTGGAGGAGTTGTATATGACAAAGTCACTAACTAATCGTTTGGTACAAGTTATCTTATCATATGACGTCGAATAAGAATTGTTTTTCATCTTATGTTGACAGAGAAGGAAATTTAATTGTTATAGGTAATGATGCTATTTGTAAGTCGAAAGGTATTGGCTCCATGTAAATTCAGATGTTTGACGGAGCGGTTCGTACTCTCACTAATGTATGCTATGTTCTGGGAATTCGAAAGTCTCTTATCTCATTGAGGTAGCTGGATTCTTTAGGATGTAAGATCACTATTGAGAGTGAAAGCTTGTGGGTTTCGAAGGGTGCACTTGTGATAATAAAGGGTGCTAGGACTCATGGTGTTTATTTTCTTCAAGTAGTGACTTTAGAAGGTAAAACTTGTGTGGGAGTTGATAGTCCTCGTGGCTTGGATTCGACTAAGTTGTGGCATTTGATGTTAGGTTATGTCTTGGAAAGGAGTTTGGATATTCTTCGGAAGAGGAAGATGATCGATGGAGAGAGTTACAACAAACTAGAGTTTTGTAAGGGATGCGTCATGGGGAAACAAACTAAAGTTTCATTCGGTGAGGAAAAACATGATTCGAGAAGGGTTCTTAAGTAATGTCACACAAATGTTTGAGGACCGGCAATGGTAGCTTCTCTAGGGGGAGCTCGCTTTTATATTTCTTTCATATATGATTTTTTTTGAAAAGTATGTGTGTATGTAATGAAGGCCCAGCTGGAGACATTTGTAAAGTTCAAAGCATGGAAAGCTCTTGTTGAGAATGGGAGTGGAAAGTCTTCGAAGGTTCTAAGGTCCGACAATGGCGGGGAGTACGTTTCCGAAGAGTTCTTGGAGTTTTGCAAGCATCATGGTATTCAGAGGCATTTTACTACACCGGGAGATCCGCAGTCGAATGGTGTTGCGGAGAGGATGAACCGTACTCTACTAGAGAAAGCTCGATGCTTGAGATTGACATCGGGTTTGTCTAAGGGATTTTGGGTCAAAGCTTTGTCAATCGCGGTGCATATTGTGAATCGAAGTTCGTGCTCGGCTATTTGTAACAAAATTCTGGAGGAAGTATGGAAGGAAAAGAGCATTGACTTGAGTTATCTTCGTGTGTTTGGTAGTCCGATTTATGTGCATGATCCGAGAAATGATAAGCTTGAGCCCAGAGCTTTCAAGGGGGTTTTGCTAGGTTATACGGACGGAGTAAAAGACTATTGGATTTGGAATCCGGAAATGAAGAAGGTTGTGAATTCTCATTATGTTACTTTTGATGAGTCGCCGTTGTTCAAGGAGAATGAGAGCTTATCAGATGTTCTGGATTTGGTTCATGGTGAATTAAAGAAGAAGGAAGTTATTTCCACATTTTTTCCAAGGAGTAGAGAGAGTAGAGTAGTTGGGGATGCTTGTGAGGAGAAAGCAATTGATGTTACATCACATAGTCCACAGGGTTCCTCTAGTAGTGTTGGTGATGTGCATGATTGTAGAGAGGATTCTGTTCAAGGTTGTGCCGAAGGAGGTTTGGATAATGGTATTGCTACTTGGGTTGGTCGTCATGCTATAAGGCCACCTGAAAGATATGGTGATTGGAACTATGTTAGCTTTTGTGATAATTTGGACTATACTCTTCATGTAGTCCAAGATAAGCCGATGGACCTTGATGAAGTCATTGAGTCGAGCGATAGCTCGAAGTGGATTTGTGCCATGGAGGAAGAGATGTAATCGTTGATGAAGAATCAAACTTGGGATTTGATTCCACTTCCTAAAGGAAATCGTGCTATTGGTTGCAAATGGATTTACATGGTGAAGAACGATGGGAGATACAAAGCTAGGCTAGTGGCTAAGAGGTTTGCGCAAAGGAAGGGAATGAAGTATGATGAGATATTCACATCGGTTGTGCGCCATACTTCAATCCGAATATTACTTTCTATAATTGCTATTCATGACTTGGAGTTGGAGCAACTTGATGTGAAAATCGCCTTCTTGCATAATGACTTGGATGAAGACATCTACATGGAGCAACCGGAAGGTTTTGTTGTAGATGGTAAGTCAAATTTGTTTTGCAAGCTAAAGAAATCACTATATGGTTTAAAGAAATCACCTAGACAATGGTACAAGAGATTTGATCATTTTATGCTTGAAAGTGGTTTTGATAGAAGCATCAAGGATGCTTGTGTATATTTCAAGAAGTTGAAAAATGATTGTTGGGTGTATTTACAATTGTATGTTGTAACACACTGCATTTTTGGATAATTAAATAACCAAAATAATTTTTAAACAGTGAAAATGAGTATTTTGGAATTGTTAGAATTTAGCTACGGGAGTTGCACCATTGGGGCCGTGTTAATTTTCTGATCAATTCCCATATATAAATTGTCAAAATCCGAGCTAGTATGAAGAAATTACAAGAGAAACAAGAAATCAGAATTATATTACAATTAAAAGAAAAAATATACGTATCCATAGGTCGACCCGCATTAGGATCAAGTCAACCCCCAAAGGGGTTAGGTCGACCCGCCTTTGTTACTGGATGAAGGATCGTCCAATACGAGCCGAATGTTATGGGACCCCTTTTTCGTGAAATCTTGTATGTTCGTGGTTGCATCCGTGGGTCCCTAGCGAGCCTATGACGTGGTTGCGCCAGATTCAATCTTCAAATACAACGGTCTGAGATACCTAACCCACACTATAAATAGAACCCTAGACCTAGCTATTTTTCTCATTAAGATTTTCTTCCAATTGGGCTCATTGCTTGAGGCTGAACCCTAAATAGAAATTTTTTCTAGGGAGGAAATCTTTTTAATAAAAATGTTCTACACCCTAGAAGTGGATCTAGGAAGGCCCAGGACTAGAGCTAAGGACCGCAGGTGAGTGTTTTGTAATTATTTTAGATTTGTAAGCAATTTAAAATAATAGGGTTCTCAATATTTGTAGTTTCTCTACAATTTTGAGACAGTTTTTATGTAAGTTTATTTACAGTCAGTATTTAAGTAAATTTCAGAAGTTCTTTTCAGTCTATTTTTACTCAGCTATTTTATTCAGTTATTTGCAGTTATTTACATCAGTTTTAAGTTGGAATTTAGCCTGTAAACATTAGTTTCTTTTTACAGAGATTTAATCCTTTTTGACGTGAATAAAATATTAAAAAGAGAAGAATTCGCAAATATGGATTAAAATAAAAAAATGCTAAATTTACAGAAATCAGATGTTACATGAGAAAATTGAAATAAAATAGAGATGAACTGAAATAGGAAAATTTAAGATATTTGCAAGCATGATTATAATAAGTAGTTATCACTAAAAAGAGAAAGTAGAAGAGCAACAGTTGCAACACAATTATAACATGTAGGTTAAAATTAGAAAGAAAGAAATAACAGAAGGGGTTAACTTAAAAACTTAGATTTTGGATTAAGTTAATAAGAAAATATAGCAGTAGTGGCCCGTACCGGCAGCATTCCCTTTTAGGTCTAGGACTGATGGTCTCACACGTGGGTGAGGCTGGGCACGCTTATGCTGATTAGGGTAATTAAGTGGCCAAAAGATAGAGGCTCAAATTCGGGGATTTGGGCAAGGGGCGCAAAGTTAGAAGATTTGTTTGTTAGGATCAGTACCGGTATCATTTCCTTTTAGGTCGAGGACTGATGGTCTCACACGTGGGTGAGGCTAGGCACGCTAATGTTGATTAGGTAAATAAAGGGTCAAAGAGGGGGGCGACAGTTAGCGTGTACCAGCGATGGCCGAGCGTGCGGCATCGATTAGGGTAAATAATTTGCTACTGCGTCTTGAGCGCTAAAAGGTGTCTTTTGCCGTGGGACCAACAAGATTGGCTCACAGTGGCACAACAGAGATAGAAAAGGCCGATCAATGGGTAGGATTAGGATTTCAGCATAATCAAGTTAGTAGTTGAGATAGGATTAAGTTTTCAGCCTAATCACAGCAGTTTAAGACAAGTGAAAATCAATCAAAACAAACAATCAAACAAAATCAAAAACAGAATTTTATGCGAGTTTTATCTTTTATGAATCTTCCTTTCATGCTAGAACTATTGCTTAGTCTATTATCTTTATCTTGCTTAGAAATTCTAATAATTAATTCCACTCACCAGAATTATTGTCTGACCCATTCCTTTATCTTTCCTCTTTCCCCCAATAGGCTAGCAAAGTTGAGGATAGTCGATTCAGGTTTCTTGGAGATTCATTTTCGAAGTTTCCTCATTTCGGATGTATTCTTCTGCTTTTCATCTTTTTCATTTGGCTTATGATGGATTGGCACTTGTGAGAGAGATTATTATTATTGTTACTTTTACCCTGATTATGTTGGACCGAGATGTATTTTTATATGACATAAGAAATTATGAGACATGTTATGTTTTTATGACTTATTTTGAGATGAAGATTAATTCTGAATGGTAAGTTATTATTTAAATGTTTTCCACTGCTTTTATTTATTTGTCTTGTGAATCTTAGTCCCTGTAATGCTTTAGCTATACCTATAACTCATCGCATCCTTTGATGTGCCCATTTTGGGAATACTAAGGGCTGTGGGGTGTTTCATTTCGTACCAATGCCTAAGGTTACAGGATTCCTAAAAACTTGTTTTAAAAGTAAAGTATTTTTCAAAGGTAACATATCTTCAAACTAAAAGAATTTTTTAGAAAGAAACTCTTATTATAGAAATAGTTTTCAAGTATAAGAGAGTTTTTATAAAAATCCCCTTAAAGTCCAGTTCAACATTCTTTCGAGCCTAAATTTTCTTTTCTCTACATAGAATGGCGGACGCCCCAGATCTTCTAGAGGGTGTCCAAGTCCCTGGATGGTTCCATAGATACCTCCAAGCAACGGCACCAGAGGCGCAAGGGCAAGCGCCCAATGCAGCACCAGCGGGTGGAGGTCCCGTTAATCCATCTACAGTAGCCAATTTTTCTAAGCTATGCAAGGACTTCGCTAATCTAGGAGGCAAGACGTTTTCTGGCATGGTGGATTTCGTAGAGGCATGAACTTGGTTGAGGAATACGGAGCGGATATTTGGGCTGTTAGGATTGGAGAACCGTTAGAGAGTTTAGCTTGCATCTTGGCAGCTGAAGGGAGAGCCTTATTACTAGTGGGAGATTATAGAGATGGAGGGTAGAGACATTGGTTGGGTTGGATTTCGGGCAAGGTTTGAGAGAAAGTTCTTATCGCAAGCCGAGGAAAGCATGTAGTTGGAGAAGTTCATTAGTCTGAAGCATGTGAGTCTTTTGGTGAAAGAGTATATAAATCATTTTAATGAGTTATCGAGGTTCGGGATGAAGCTTGTTAATACACTGCATAAGAAGGCCACTAAGTTTCTAAGGGTTTGAACAAGCCTCCAAGGGTTGGCATTGACACATGTACCTATGGGAGCGACGTATAAGTCACTTGTGGAAATGGCCCTCATATCAGATGTTGCTAAGGAAGAAGAGGTTAAGGAGGTTCCTAAATAAAAATACTCTAAGAAGTAGTGGTGGAAGAATAAGAAGGATAAGGACAAGAAGAAAGGAGGAGGACCTCAAAAGGGACAGATCAAGAAGGGCAAGAAATGTCATAATTATGGATTGGTTAGGCATTACTCAAAGGACTGTAAGAAGGACACGATGAAGCGGAGGTGTTACAACTGTGGGCAGCCTGGACACCTTAGTAGAGCTTGTCCTTAGAGGACGGGGCAAAGAGCAGGCGCACCTAAGGCGCAAGTACAGGCTTTGGATGCATCACCTTCTAGTAGGACCGAACCGAGGTAGGAAAGTCTCTATAGAAGGTTTGATCTCTATTTTGAATTTTCCTATTCGGACTCTTTTTGACTCCGAAGCATCGCATTCTTTCATTTCTAGTTCCTTGGTTGATTGTTTGTACTTAGATATCTCTCTAGTTGTAGATCCTATAGTTGTTTCAAACCCCATAAGAGAATCAGCACATTTATCCATGATTTGCAGGGGTTTGAAAATTTTTATACTAGGCATAGAGTTTGATTGTGATGCCTATGTACTGGGATTTCCGGGATATAGGATGATTTTGGGGATGGACTGGTTATCCACTACGATGTTGGACTACGAGACGAGAGTCGTCAGGCTAGGGACATGTAACGGATGGACCCTCGAGATTTCTTGCGACCCATAGAGGTCAGTCATGTTGAGCTTCCTTTATTATCTTGATTCATCACTAGGAAAGTTAGATTCAGTTCCAGTTGTTAAATATTTCCTAGATGTTTTTGAGGAGATTATGGGGCTACCCCCTAAGAAAGAGATCGACTTTAGGATCTATCTGAATGACAATGCTAAGCTAGTGGCATTGCCTGTGAGACATATGGCTCCTAGGGAGAGGAAGTAGTTAATTTAGCAGATTGGTGAGCTATTAGAGAAAGGCTTCATCAGACAGAGCATATCTGAGTGGGGCGCGCCAATCGTCTTCGCTACAAAGATGGATAGTTCCCTTCGACTTTGTCTAGACTATAGAGAGTTGAATAAGCTCACGAAGAAGAACTGTTACCCACTTCCTAGGATAGATGATCTTTTCGATCAGTTGGTTGGCTCTTCAGCATTTTCTCAGCTTGAATTAGCCTCTGGATTTCATCAGCTTAGGGTCGCTGACGATAGCATCGATAAAACAGCATTTAGGACGCCCGATGGATTCTTTAAGTGGTTGGTTATGCCGTTTGGGCTGACCAATGCCCCAGCCTATTTTGTAGATCTAATGAGCCATGCTTTTCGAAATGTCCTAAATAAGTTCATTGTAGTGTTTATGGACGACATCCTAGTATTTTCCAAGAGTATGGAAGAGCATGCTATTCATCTTGAGGAGGTTCTTCGTACAATTCGTGTTCATCAATTGAAAGCAAAATTCTCGAAGTGTCACTTTTGGCGTGAGAAGGTGCATTTCTTGGGGCATGTAGTCTCAAAAGAGGGTATAGCAGTGGATCCCGCTAAGGTAGCAGCGATACAGGATTGAAAGGCCCCCAAGAATGCTACCGAAGTTAGAAGCTTCCAAGGTTTGGATTGTTATTATAGGAAGTTTATCAGAGATTTCGCTAAGATTTCAGCACCGCTTACTCGCCTCACTAAGAAGAATGCAACATTCGTGTGGGATGTGGATTGTGAGTATTTCTTCACGATGCTAAAGAGGGCCCTTACTAGTGCACCAGTTTTAGTTTTACCCAACGGAGCTAAGACTTTTACAGTATACAGTGATGCATGTGGGACCGTCCTTGGGGCAGTATTAATGCAGGAGGGGATGGTATTATGCTGTGGGAGTAGACAGTTGAGAACTCATGAGAAGAACTCCCCCACCCATGATTTGGATATGGCTGCTATTGTTTTCGCGCTCAACTCTTGGAGACATTACTTGCTAGGAGAGAGGTTCGAGCTTTTCACTGACCATAAATCATTGAAGTACCTGTTCTCACAAAAGGGTTTAAATTTGAGGCAACAGCGTTGGATGGAGTTTCTAGCGTTATATGACTTTGAGATAGCTTACACCCCGAGCAAGGGGAACGTGGTTGCGGATGCATTAAGTAGGAAGAGTGTAACGCCCCACCTTTATGCTCATAATAACAAAGAGTATTAAAAGAAATATTGTCTATTATTACGAAGAATAAGGCTGGATAGGAGCGACCATCCGTAGTTAGCCTTACACTAATATTGGTTACCTCGATAGGAGTGGTATATACTTTTTATTTTTCATCTCTTATTTATTTACTCCCATCGACATACCCAATTTTAGTACAAAACGAACTATGACGGTTCATAATAGTTTAAGACAATGAATATAATAATAACACAGATAATATAAATGCGGAACACAGATTAAACAAAAAGTCTCATATATATAACTAATGTCAGTTACAATACATTTGACACAATACATATGATACAACTACAACTGTCGACTCTGGAAATTATATACACAAGTACATTATCAACTAATATACATGAGTACATATCATCCTATACAATGACACGACTACTACAAAAAGACGCAGACCACTTCAAATGATGTGAAAAGTCTTCATAGCTCAAACAACAACTCAAAGCAGGAAATCTACAACCTGAAATAACTCGGGTCTGACCCGAGTATTACATTCAAAAGAAAATAATACACGGGTCAGTCTAATTCAAACTCAGTTATTAGTGCATATAAGCAATAATAATCAAACATCAAATAGACGACAGTCACAGAAATCTCGTATATCCGACTCCTCGATAAAAGAATCGGATAACGGCAGATATAACACTAAACAGTGTTAAACAACGAATTAGCAATCCAAATCAATTTAAACAATTGAAATGTCAATTTAAAAACATCAATGCTGATTGGTTGCAGTACACGCTAACGTGTACTGCCTCGCCAATACAGCCTATGAAATACTCAGAAGATCAATGAATTCAAAAGCAAACGGATCCAACTCAAATCAAAATGACCCATTTCAAAATACAACTTCAAAATATTGAATTTAACCAACGTAATAATTTAACAATCGAAAAATCAACTAAATCTGTCAATCCTGCTAGGGCTGCAGTACACGCACGCGTGTACTGCCTCGCCACTACAAAACAACCCAAACCAATTCAGGACATTGAGCCACATGACCACATGCACAAGTGAGACATGCGTAGCTAACACACCTGCTCAGAATCTACGACTTCAAATAACTCAAAGGCAATCAAGCCAAATCAACACCGTATACAACTGAAGGCAGTAAATCAAGAGTCTGGCATCAACAAAGACTCAAGACAGTCAATTTACTAAACTAATTACACAACCATAGCTACCAAATGAAGCAATGCAAATATGTAGTGCACACGTGAAGTGAAACAAGACCACCAGATCAAACAGTGTCAAAAACCCCAACATGACAGTAAGAAGTGCCACAAAACTACCCAGTACAACAGTCGAGTATCATGTCACAATTTACATGATGAAGCAACCCAGTTAAGTGTATGCACTCAAGAAGCAAAACTCAAACTAAGGCAAGCTCAAGTCTAAAACCCCATAGGATAATCAAAGTCTACAAAAGTACATGTATGTACATACTCGAGTGCACATACATGTCTAAATCGAATGAAACAGCAAAATGAAACTGCAACTGAAACAGTGATGTATAAGGACTGTAATTTCAAATGTAGACTCAACGATACATGCATACACACATACAATCATATATATGCATATATACTAAAAACAGTTGACAAAAACTTAACAAACAACTCAAATTTACAATAACAGCAGGCTCGAAATCACGAAGTCAAGCATCAGCTCACAAATCAAAGATAGAGGAGCAGCAGTTTCAAAAATGATCAACAGCAAGCAATACATCATAATGGAGCCACTTATTCAATTCAAACTCAAAACAGTGCACTTCAATTACAAACTATAAGAAGGCAATGCACTAGTACAGTGTCTGGAAGGAACCATAGGAATTCGCTAATGGACAGTGCTAAGCTAAACCAGACAGCATGTCAAAGAGACAATGTGCACAAGAATGATATCGAACAAAACCAGTACTGTTTCTTCACAACTCAAAATCATATCGAAAACAACTAAAACAACTCAATGCTTTGGCCATTAAATAAAAACGTCAGACACACTGTTCGTGAGCACTGACCAGTCAACGGAAAAAAAGTCGAAAAATCAACGCTTTCAAACAATATCAAGAGCCGAAGTCGTGGCGAACAAGGTGTTGAACAAGACAACCCATAATTAAAATATACACCACTGAAAGCAAGTCAAAATATACAAATTCGACAAAGTCTAACTACACAAACTCAAGTCGAGAAATCAAAGATCGACTACGAGTCGAAGCCGAAGCCAACAAAGAAATCGAACTAAATCAAAATTAAGTCAGAAATCACCAACGACGAAACCAAATCGATCGTAAAGCATACGCTAAGTTTGAATTAAGATGTGAGTGGAGTGTCACTCACCTTAGATTTGAAGAACTCAGATCCACTGCCTAAATTCCAGAATCGAGGCCGTGGTGAACAAAGAAAGGAATTGAAGTATTCTCGCCTTCAATTAGACAAAGCAGCGCTTCTATGCTTGAAGCCATAATCTCGATCGAACAAAAGGGACGAGAAAATAACGAAGTAGTCGTACTCGCCGCCATTATTCTTCTTGTTCAATTTTTTCTAGGGTTTTGAACGAACGAAAACAAAATGAAAATGGAGGGACGGGGTTTTTCGAGTGAACGAATAAAAGGGGAAAGGTATAGATAAACATCACGGCAACAATAAGTATGGGCCACAATATTTTTCTTTAAAACCCGCTTCAATAATTACTAAATTTTATTAAAAGAATTTCTACTCGATATAGAAACTCCAATAACCATTTTATAAAAGAATTTACAACTGATAAAAACACTTAACAATTTTTATAAACGAATTTCAACTCGAATGAAATTCCAATTGCAATTGTCTAACAAATGACGTAACAAATTAAATCGTCATTTGACGAAAATCAACTGTTATGAAACCCCGGGTTGTTACAGACTCCCCTCCTTATAAAAATTGCGTCCCCGCAATTTTCATAATTAAAGGCGTCAATAACAATTATTTTTCTAACATAAACTGGTTAAGCTAGAAAATAAAAGTCAAAATACAAACACCAAAGAAATCTTTCAATTTCATAAAGGAGATTCACAATTTCTCAACAAAATCTAACTATCAGATAGATAATCAGAAAACAACAAAGCTGAATAAATGTAATCATCAGCAATATTCAATTATCAATCAGATAATTAGAATACAGAAATCACAAAACAACAATATCTAATTATCGATACGATAATTAGAAAACAACAATATCTAATTATCAACAAAGATAATTATGAAACACAAATCACAAATCGCAAACTGCAAATATCTAGTTATCCAATAATTAACTAGAAAACACAAATCCCATAATCAGTAAACTCTAACTATCAACAGAAATAGATAGAAATAGCAATTCAATAAAATCAACATAATCTAGACTCAATTAGAGACTAGAAAATCTCATATCAATAAAATCAGTAATCAACCAATATCTAATTATCACAACGATAATCAGGAAACATCAGATAATTAACACGAATCAAAAAATATTTAATTACCGAAAACGATAATCAAATTTCAAATCAACAAATATTCGATTATCAAAAGCGACAATTAAATCCCAAATCAACGAATATTTAATTTATCAAAAGCGATAATTAAATCTCAAATCAGCAAATATTTAATTATCAAAACGATAATTAAATCTCAAATCAGCAAATATTTAATTATCAAAAGCGATAATTAAATCTCAAACCGGCAAATATTTAATTATCAAAAGCGATAATTAAATCTCAAATCGGCAAATATTTAATTATCAAAAGCGATAATTAAATCTCAAATCGGCAAATATTTAATTATCAAAAGCGATAATTAAATCTCAAACCTGCAAATATTTAATTATCAAAAGCGATAATTAAATCTCAAATCGGCAAATATTTAATTATCAAAAGCGATAATTAAATCTCAAATCGGCAAATATTTAATTATCAAAAGCGATAATTAAATCTCAAACCGGCAAATATTTAATTATCAAAAGCGATAATTAAATCTCAAACCGGAAAATATTTAATTATCAAAGCGATAATTAAATCTCAAATCAGCAAATATTTAATTATCAAAAGCGATAATTAAATCTCAAATCAGCAAATATTTAATTATCAAAAGCGATAATTAAATCTCAAATCGGCAAATATTTAATTATCAAAAGCGATAATTAAATCTCAAATCAGCAAATATTTGATCATCAAAAACGATAATCAAATTTCAAATCATAAATATTCGATTATCAAAAACGAAAATCAAATCTCAAATCAACAAATATTCGATTATCAAAAACGATAATCAAATCCCAAATCACAAATATTCGATTATCAAAAACGATAATCAAATTTCAAATCAACAAATATTCGATTATCAAAAACGATAATCAAATTTCAAATCACAAATATTCGATTATCAAAAACGATAATCAAATCTCAAATCAACAAATATTCGATTATCAAAAACGATAATCAAATTTCAAATCAACAAATATTTGATTATCAAAAACGATAATCAAATTTCAAATCACAAATATTCGATTATCAAAAACGATAATCAAATCTCAAATCAACAAATATTCGATTATCAAAAACGATAATCAAATTTCAAATCATAAATATTCGATTATCAAAAACGATAATCAAATCTCAAATCAACAAATATTCGATTATCAAAAACGATAATCAAATTTCAAATCAACAAATATTCGATTATCAAAAACGATAATCAAATTTCAAATCAACAAATATTCGATTATCAAAAACGATAATCAGAATTCATATCAACAAATATCCAATTATCACAAGCCATAATTAGAAGCAACAAATATCCAATTATCAAAAACGATAATCAGAACTCATATCAACAAATATTTAATTACCAATACGATAATTAAATCTCATAACATCAGATATCTAATTACCTGCAGATAATTAGAAACAACAAATATCTTGAAATCAATTAAGAAGACTAGAAAATCAACATAAAAGCTTGGATCGATCCCATCAGATGGCGAGTATGTAATTCGCCACACGTGCATCAACAAATGGCCGAAGCCTACCAAGTACTCAACATAATTTTGGCGCCCAACAAATGACCCGAAGGTCCAACAAATGACCCGAAGGTCTAGTACTGGTATTTGACCCGAAGGTCCATCATATGACCCGAAGGTCTAGTACTGGTATTTGACCCGAAGGTCCATCATATGACCCGAAGGTCTAGTACTGGTATTTGACCCGAAGGTCCATCATATGACCCGAAGGTTTAACATATGACCCGAAGGTCCATCATAGTGGCTCGAAAGAACATGAAATCATCAAATATTTCAATTAACGAGTCCGGTATTAACCGAAATAGCAAACGCACATGTCCCATACCACGTGTTTTACTAAATCGTTTGATTCTCTTCATCGTTTCCTTGGAAGTGCAAAATTGTGTATTTTGTAAAAATACATTTTACATTCTCAAACGGACAAGTCCGGAATTAAGCGAATCAGTAAAAGAAAGGGGTCATAGTCCTCGATTTTGCTGAAACGTTTAAATCACTTCCTCATTCTTTTGAAAGTGCAAACTGTTAAATTCCTGAAAACAATTTTATTTATTTTGTAAAAATAACAATTCACATTCTCAACTGGACAAGTCCGAAGTTAAGCGAAACAGTAAAAGAAAGGGGTCATAATCCTCGATTTTGCTGAATCGTTTAAGTCGCTTCCTCATTCTTTTGAAAACGCAAACTGTTAAAAATTTATAAAAAAAATTTCATTTTAAAACGATTTTCCCATCACGTGATTAAAACAGCAAATCAGTAACAATTTCGATAAGGAAATTGTACTTCTCAAAATACCGTAATAACGGGTCACAAATCAGCATTGCGGTATAACCGCTTGAAAATCCACTTTTAAAATTTGACGGTTACTGAAGTCAAAGCGATAGTAATTTTTTAAACTTCGAAATTTCATCAAAATAATTCACATCAAAATGTAACACCAGTGAATTTTCATTCATTAAAATTTTCAACAAAACACTGTGCTTCGAAAATATAGCACTGGTGTAAAATCCCGTTATAAAAATAACGGCAACAAAATACGTTTCATAACCAAGCATCGGTTCAACGTAAAATTAATGCAGTAACGTGCAATTCATATTTGCATGCGCACTACAATATACACAAATAAATTACTCTATTATCTTCAATGAAGATAATTTAAAACAGCAAAAATCTAATCTACATGTGATTAGCATAAAAGAAAATCAGCAAAAATCTCAACAAAAATCACATAACTGCAATCGTTTCGAATCCTCAATTCAGATTCGAAATTCTCAAAGAAACAAAATAAGCACAGCTATGTAAACAGCAAATGAAATTTATTTCAATTTCATATTTCGATTTTTTTAAATCAAAAAGATTATCAGTTGTACTCAGCGAAGACAGTTTCACTGTTTCCGCTGCGCACTCTGATAAACAGTACTCAAATCAATCAAATCAACAAAACACAGTTTCACTTTTATTTTTAAATAAAGATACTTAAAAATTTCATCCAAATTTCAAAACTTTAGTTTTGACTCAAAGCACAAATAAAATATCGACCAATAGTTGTAACATATGTTCCATCTAAGTTATGTTTTATATTATGTCCATAAACCCCAAGCTCTGATACCAACTGTAACGCCCCACCTTTATGCTCATAATAACAATGAGTATTAAAAGAAATACTGTCTATTATTACGAAGAATAAGGCTGGATAGGAGTGACCATCCGTAGTTAGCCTTACACTAATATTGGTTACCTCGATAGGAGTGGTATATACTTTTTATTTTTCATCTCTTATTTATTTACTCCCATCGACATACCCAATTCTAGTACAAAACGAACTACGACGGTACATAATAGTTTAAGACAATGAATATAATAATAACACAGATAATATAAATGCGGAACACAGACTAAACAAAAAGTCTCATATATATAACTGATGTCAGTTACAATACAGTTGACACAATACATATGATACAACTACAACTGTCGACTCTGGAAATTATATACACAAGTACATTATCAACTAATATACATGAGTACATATCATCCTATACAATGACACGACTACTACAAAAAGATGCAGACCACTTCAAAAGATGTGAAAAGTCTTCATAGCTCAAACAACAACTCAAAGCAGGAAATCTACAACCTGAAGTAACTCGGGTCTGACCCGAGTATTACATTCAAAAGAAAATAATACACGGGTCAGTCTAATTCAAACTCAGTTATTAGTGCATATAAGCAATAATAATCAAACATCAAATAGATGATAGTCACAGAAATCTCGTATATCCGACTCCTCGATAAAAGAATCGGATAACGGCAGATATAACACTAAACAGTGTTAAACAACGAATCAGCAATCCAAATCAATTTAAACAATTGAAATGTCAATTTAAAAACATCAATGCTGATTGGTTGTAGTACACGCTAACGTGTACTGCCTCGCTAATACAGCCTATGAAATACTCAGAAGATCAATGAATCCAAAAGCAAACGGATCCAACTCAAATCAAAATGACCCATTTCAAAATATAACTTCAAAATATTGAATTTAACCAACGAAACAATTTAACAATCGAAAAATCAACTAAATCTGTCAATCCTGCTAGGGCTGTAGTACACGCACGCGTGTACTGCCTCGCCACTACAAAACAACCCAAATCAATTCAGGACATTAAGCCACGTGACCACATGCACAAGTGAGACATGCGTAGCAAACACACCTACTCAGAAACTACGACTTCAAATAACTCAAAGGCAATCAAGCCAAATCAACACCGTATACAACTGAAGGCAGTAAATCAAGGATCTGGCATCAACAAAGACTCAAGATAGTCAATTTACTCAACTAATTACACAACCACAACTACCAAATGAAGCAGTGCAAATATGAAGTGCACACGTGAAGTGAAACAAGACCACAAGATCAAACAGTGTCAAAAACCCCAACATGACAGTAAGAAGTGCCACAAAACTACCCAGTACAACAGTCGAGTATCATGTCACAATTTACATGAAGAAGCAACCCAGTTAAGTGTATGCACTCAAGAAGCAAAACTCAAACTAAGGCAAGCTCGAGTCTAAAACCCCATAGGATAATCAAAGTCTACAAAAGTACATGTATGTACATACTCGAGTGCACATACATATCCAAATCTAATGAAACAGCAAAATGAAACTGCAACTGAAACAGTGATGTATAAGGACTGTAATTTCAAATGTAGACTCAACGATACATGCATACACACATACAATCATATATATGCCAATATACTAAAAACAGTTGACAAAAACTTAACAAACAACTCAAATTTACAATAACAGCAGGCTCGAAATCATGAAGTCAAGCATCAGCTCACAAATCAAAGATAGAGGAGCAGCAGTTTCAAAAATGATCAACAGCAAGCAATACATCATAATGGAGCCACTTATTCAATTCAAACTCAAAACAGTGCACTTCAATTACAAACAATAAGAAGGCAATGCACTAGTACAGTGTCTGGAAGGAACCACAGGAATTCGCTAATAGACAGTGCTAAGCTAAACCAGACAGCATGTCAAAGAGACAATGTGCACAAGAATGATATCGAACAAAACCAGTACTGCTTCTTCACAACTCAAAATCATATCGAAAACAACTAAAACAACTCAATGCTTTGGCCATTAAATAAAAACGTCAGACACACTGTTCGTGAGCACTGACCAGTCAACGGAAACAAAGTCAAAAAATCAACGCTTTCAAACAATATCAAGAGCCGAAGTCGTGGCGAACAAGGTGTCGAACAAGACAACCCATAATTAAAATATACACCACTGAAAGCAAGTCAAAATATACAAATTCGACAAAGTCTAACTACACAAACTCAAGTCGAGAAATCAAAGATCGACTACGAGTCGAAGCCGAAGCCAACAAAGAAATCGAACTAAATCAAAATTAAGTCAGAAATCACCAACGACGAAACCAAATCGATCGTAAAGCATACGCTAAGTTTGAATTAAGATGTGAGTGGAGTGTCACTCACCTTAGATTTGAAGAACTCAGATCCACTGCCTAAATTCCAGAATCGAGGCCGTGGTGAACAAAGAAAGGAATTGAAGTATCCTCGCCTTCAATTAGACAAAGCAGCGCTTCTATGCTTGAAGCCATAATCTCGATCGAACAAAAGGGACGAGAAAATAACGAAGTAGTCGTACTCGCCGCCATTATTCTTCTTGTTCAATTTTTTCTAGGGTTTTGAACGAACGAAAACAAAATGAAAATGGAGGGACGGGGTTTTTCGAGTGAACGAATAAAAGGGGAAAGGTATAGATAAACATCACGGCAACAATAAGTATGGGCCACAATATTTTTCTTTAAAGCCCGCTTCAATAATTACTAAATTTTATTAAAAGAATTTCTACTCGATATAGAAACTCCAATAACCATTTTATAAAAGAATTTAAAACTGATAAAAATACTTAACAATTTTTATAAACGAATTTCAACTCGAATGAAATTCCAATTGCAATTGTCTAACAAATGACGTAACAAATTAAATCGTCATTTGATGAAAATCAACTGTTATGAAACCCCGGGTTGTTACAAAGAGAACAACCCTTAGCCCAATGTTCGTGGAGTGGAAAAGCCTAGAGTTTATTTCCACCTTTGATTTTAAGCCCTCTACGGACATTACTCCTAGATTATTGGCAGCGCTTGAGGTTAAGCCTACCCTCGTAGATCAGATTAGCTCAAGGTAGTGAGAGGATTCAGAGCTTGTGGATATTCCGGATAGGATTAGCAAAGGAGAGGTCTCTAGACATCCCCCACACTATTCCATCAATAGTAAAAAGCGCGGCTAAGGAGAGATGGAAGACTTCGTGTCCCCCGCACTGGTGACTTGATGAGTGCAATTCTAGCAGAAGCACACCATTCTCGGATGACTATTCATCCGGGTGATGATAAGATGTATTGGAACATGAAGAGAGTATTTTATTAGAGTGGCATGAAGACGGATGTAGTAGAGTTTGTGGCGAAGTGTCTTGTGTGCCAAAGGGTTAAGGCGGAGTAGTAGAAGCCTGGCGGATTGCTTCAACCATTGGACATACCCGAATGGAAGTGGGATAGTGTTTCGATGGACTTCATAGATGGTTTACCCCAATCTAGGAAGGGGAATACCAGTAATTTGGTGATTATAGATCGTTTGACTAAGAATGCCCACTTCATTCCGGTCAAGAGTAAGAGGACAACACCTTATTTGGCATCCATATATGTTCATGAGATAGTTCGACTTCATAGAGTTACTACTAGCATAGTGAGCGACAAAGACCCTATCTTTACCAGCGAGTTTTGGAGGAGCTTGCAAGAGACTTTAGGGACACAACTTAGATTAAGTATGGCCTATCACCCTCAAATGGATGGCCAAATGGAGAGACTTAATAGAGTTCTTGAGGATTTGTTGAGGATGTGCATTCTTGATTTTGGAGGGACTTGGGAGGAGCACCTTCCTTTAGTGGAATTCGCTTATAATAATAGTTTTTAGGCTAGCATTGGGAAGGCTCATTTTGAAGACCTTTATAGAAGACCTTGCAAGTCGCCTTCATGTTGGGTGGAGTCTACAGAAAGATTGCTACTTGGTCCCGGCATAGTTAGAGAGACTTTGGAAAAGATTAATTTGATTAGAAGAAGAATGAAGATGGCCCAAGATAGACAGAAATCTTATGCAGATAAGCGGAGAAGGGATATTGAGTTCAAGGTAGGAGATTTGGTTTTCATTATGGTGTCTTCGTTGAGAAAGGTAGTGAGGTTTGGATCAAGTTTGAAACTTGCTCCCAGATTCATAGGATCGTTCCCCATTGTGGAAAGGATTGAGAAGATGGCGCATCGGATAAAGCTACCGGAGAGGCTCGCAGGAGTTTATGATGTTTTTCATGTTTCGCACTTGAGAAAGTGCTTACATGATTCGGTAAAGGTAGTGGAACCTAGCCAACTTGAGGAAGTTGAAGTGGAGGGAGAAGCATCGGTTCGTCGCATTCCTACCAATATCGTTAGACATGATATCAAGAAGCATAGGAATAAGGAAGTCCCATTGGTTAAGGTGCACTAAGAAGATAGTACTAAGGATGCTACGTGGGAGGCTGAGGAGAAAATATGTATCTCTTATCCGCATCTCTTCGATGGTACGTCTTGAATTTCCTATTTCCTATTTCAATCTTTAGTTTTGAATAGGTTCTTTCCTTTAGTATCATTTGGAAGGATAGATCTTAGGATTTAACCCATGCATGGTAGGACTGAATGAAAACATGTTACTCGAATATGTTTTGTATGTTGGATGCAAGTGTTTGCTAATGGATGCTAATGGACGCACACACACACACTAGGCACTATTATCTCTAAGAGATCGGCCTAACTAGGTCACTAAAGCATATGTATATGGATGTGTGTGCACTTGCATTTTTTATTTCATGGTTGCTATGAATGGGTGATTATCATATGATTGTTGCATTTAGATGATGATTGTAGTACGCATATAGAACTATCAGTTGTCATCAGGGAATTTGCATTCATTTGGATACATGGCACGGACATGAGCGCATAAAAAGGAGGTCGACTGAATCAGTAGACCGCCTAATCTTTTGCATTAGTTAGGAACATTGACACCACACTATTGCATGTCATAAATTGCATTAAAAAAAGCTTAAGAACAATGGATGTAATGAATGAATTTTGAATATGTGGTTGTGGAATTTGGATGAAAATATTTATTTCATTCTTCTATTCTTCGAGATTTCAAAGGCATAGTCCTTTAAGGAGGGGAGAATGTAACACCCCGCATTTTTGGATAATTAGATAACCAAAATAATTTTTTAACAATGAAAATGATCATTTTTGGAATTGTCAAATTTTAGCTACGGGAGTTGCACCATTGGGTCCATGAAAATTTTATGATCAATTTCCATATATAACTTGTCGAAATCCAAGCTAGTATGAAGAAGTTACGACAAAAACAAGAAATCAGAATTATATTACAATTAAACGAAAAAAAAATACGTATCCATAGGTCGATCCGCATTAGGGTCAGGTCGACCTATGGGTCAACCCCGAAAGGGGTCGAGTCGACCCGCCTTTATTAATGGACGAAGAATCGTCCAATACGAGCCGAATGTTCTAGAGTCCTTTTTCATGAAATCCTATGCGTTCCTGGTTGCATTCGAGGGTCCCTAGCGAGCCTATGATGTGGTTGCACCGGATTGAATCTTCAAATCCAACGGCCTGAGATACCTAACCCATACTATAAATAGAACCCTAGGCCCAACTATTTTTCTCATTCAGATTTTCTTCCAGTTAGTTTCATTGCCTGAGGCTGAACCCTAAATAGAAATTTTTTCTAGAAGCAAATCTTTTTAATAAAAATATTCTACACCTTAGAAGTGGATCCAGAAAGGCCCTGGACTAGAGCTAAGGACCGTAGGTGAGTGTTTTGTAATTATTTTAGATTTGTAAGCAATTTAAAATAATAGGGTTCTCAATAGTTGTAGTGTTTCTACAATTTTGAGACAGCTTTTATGTAAGTTTATTTACAGTCAGTTTTTAATTAAATTTCAAAAGTTCTTTTCAGTCTATTTTTACTCAGCTATTTTATTCAGTTATTTGCGGTTACTTACAGTTTATTTACATCTGTTTTAAGTTGGAATTTAGACTGTAAATGTTAGTTTCTTTTTATAGAGATTTAATCCTTTTTGACGTGAATAAAATATTAAAAAGAGAAGAATTCACAAATATGGATTAAAATAGAAAAACACTAAATTTACAAAAATCAGATGT
This sequence comes from Allium fistulosum, assembly GCA_030737815.1. Lineage (NCBI taxonomy): Eukaryota > Viridiplantae > Streptophyta > Magnoliopsida > Asparagales > Amaryllidaceae > Allium > Allium fistulosum. Next base: position 55,959,396 of record CM060903.1, read on the forward strand.
TAAATGAGAAAAACTGAAATAAAATAGAGATGGACTGAATTAGGCAAATTTAAGATATTTGCAAATATGATTATAACAAGTAGTTATAACTAAAAAGAGAAAATAGAAGAGTAATAGTTGCAACAACAATTATAACACGTAGGTTAAAATTAGAAAGAAAGAAATAACAGAAGGGGCTTATTTTAAAACTTAGATCTTGGATTAAGTTAATGAGCAAATATAGCAGTAGTGGCCCATACCGGCAGCATTCCCTTTAAGGTCTAGGACTGATGGTCTCAGACGTGGGTGAGGCTGAGCACGCTTATGCTGATTAGGGTAAATAGGTGGCTAAAAGATAGAGGCTCAAATTCGGGGATTTGGAAAAGGGGCGCAAAGTTAGAAGATTTGTTTGTTAGGACCAGTACCGGCAGCATTCCCTTTCAGGTCGAGGACTGATGGTCTCACACGTGGGTGAGGCTGGGCACGCTTATGCTGATTAGGGTAAATAAAAGGTCAAATAGGGGGTGACAGTTAGTGTGTACCAGCGATGGTCGAGCGTGCGACATCGTTTAGGGTAAATAATTCACTACTGCGTCCTAAGCGCTAAGAGGTGTCTTTTGCTGTGGGACCAAGATGAATGGCTCACAGTGGTACAATAGAGATAGGAAAGGCCAATCAATGGGTAGAATTAGGATTTTAACCTAATCAAGTTAGAAATTGAGATATGACTAGGGTTTCAGCCTAATCACAGCAGTTTACGACAATTGCAAACAATCAAACCAAACAATCAAAACAAACAGTCAAACAGAATCAGAAACAGAATTTTATACGAGTTTTATCTTTCTGTATCTTCCTTTCATGCTAGAACTATTGCTTAGTCTATTATCTTTATCTTGCTTAGAAATGCTAATAATTACTTCTACTCAGCAGACTTATTGTCTGAACCACTCCTCTATCTTTCCTCTTTTCCCCAATAAGCCAGCAGAGTTGAGGATAGTCGATTCAGGTTGCTTGGAGATTCATTTTCGGATTTTTCTCATTTCATATGTATTCTTCTACTTTTTATCATTTTCATTTGGTTTATGATGGATTGGCACTTATGAGAGGAATTATTGTTATTGTTACTTTTACTCTGATTATGTGAGACTGAGATGTATTTTCATAAGACATAAGAGATTTTGAGACATGTTATGTTTTTATGACTTATTTTGAGATGAAGATTAATTCTGAATGATAAGTTATTATTTAAATGTTTTCCGCTACTTTTACTTATTTGTCTTGTGAATCTTAGTCTCTATGATGCTTTAGCTATACCTATAACACACCACATCCTTTGGTGTACCCTTTTTGGGAATACTAAGGGGTGTGGGGTGTTTCATATGTGGATGACATGCTCATTGCTTTTAAGGATAAGAATGAAATCAAGAAGTTAAAACAGAGTTTGAAATCGGAGTTCGAAATGAAGGATCTGGGAGAAGCAAGAAGGATATTGGGCATGGAAATAAAAAGGGATCGAAAGCGTTTTGAGTTGAAATTGACTCAAAAGGAATACATAAAGAAAGTTCTTTGCCGGTTTAGCATGGAGAATGCAAAGGCGTCAAATACACATTTACCTTTGCATATGAAGCTTTCGAGTAAGGGATCACCTATCTTGGAGAAAGGCAAAGCTTATATGGAAAATGTGCCATATGCTAGTGCGGTTGGAAGTCTATTGTATGCTATGGTGTGTATAAGGCTCGATATTGCAAATGCTGTTGGGATGGTTAGTCGGTTTATGGCTAATCTGGAAAAATTGCATTGGCAAGCGATGAAGCTTATATTGAGATAACTTAGAGGTACATCATCTCATGGTCTTGTTTTTGGCGGTAGTGATGGGAAGAATTGCAAGTTGGTTGGTTATTGTTATTTGGACTATGCCGGTGATAGGAATCAAAGAAAGTCAACTTTTGGATATGTCTTCACAATTGGAGGTATGGCCATAAGTTGGAGATCGAGATTGCAGACCGCAGTTGCTTTATCCACTATGGAGGTGGAGTTGATAGCCGTAGTGGAGGTGGCAAAGGAGGCACTTTATTTGAGACGATTGTCGTGTGACTTGGGATTCGAGCATGATAACACCAATGTTCAATGCGATAGCCAGAGTGCTATTCACATGGTGGATAATTTGGCGTTTAGCTCACGGACTAAGCATATTGAAGTGAGAGAGTCATTTTTGGTAGTCGTGGAAGAGGATAAGCAAGTATATCTTTGGAAAGTGCACACAAAGGATAATGCTGCAGATATGTTCACTAAGGCATTGCCGGTTGTGAAGTTCCAGCATTGTTCTAACTAGATTCGCTTGGAGAAGTGCTAGGTGCCACAGGGTGGCACGGTTGAGAGAGGAGCTTGGTTATGGATGAGGAAGAGTATAAGTGAGAGATTGTGGTTCTATCTTCTTGGTGAGTGCTAGTTTACACTCCTTAGCACTTTAGTCTTTGGTGAGACGGTTTAGGATTTGGATGTTTTCAACACTTCATTAGCGGGTGGGGGCTTTGCTTGGGTTCGTTGATGAAGTGCAATGGGCAGTGGCTTTGCCAGAGCTCATTGGGAAAGCATTCATGTTTGGTTGAAGGTAGAAGTGGTGATAGTTGGAGCTATAGGTTGTCGAAGATGGTATGGTACCATTGGAGTTGGAGATGGATATAGTGTCGAGGTGGATTATTGAATTTTTGCGACACTATATAGAGAATTGAAGAGGTTGGAAGTAGCTTGGTGACAGAGAAAATGGTTCACAAATTGGAGCTTAGAGGAGGAAGATATGATGAAGAAGATGGAGTGATGCTGGAGCAACAGCGACAGACGTCTGTGGTAAAATGACATGTGTCTGTTGCTTCAAAGTTTGGAATCCGAGACTTCGGATAGACGTCTATGGGAATGTGACAAACGTCTGTCACTTCAGAGTTTGGAACCCAAGACTTGGGATAGACGTCTGTCACTTTGTGACAGACGTCTGTGGTTTCAGGGATGTTAATTAGTTGTGCAATAAAAGTTGTGGTCAAAATGTGACATAGAACTTGTGCAATAAAAGCTGAAATTAGTTTTTTGCTAGCGAAACCTCCTATGCTACCTCAAACATTAGTTATAATTGGTCATTGCAATACAAAAATACATTGAATTAAAGATTGACTATATTATTTCTAATCAAACAATCCAGTCTTAAAAATATATGTAAAGACCGTTTAGAAACTGAATTTTCAGCCTGTATTTCCTTAGTCGTAAAATAGATTTGGGATGGATTTTCAGTCTTTAAATTTAAAGACTGAAAATTCTGTTTTAATTTTGGTTACAGATCGAATATTAAAGACTGAAACATGGTCTGTAGTCAATCTAAAGTTATGCGGCTTTTAATTATTATTTTTTCATTTTTCAGCTATTCATAAATTTTTTATATTATATATTCTTGTTTCACATATGCACCTACCAAAATATTTTTAGTTGTTCATATATTTTTGATTACTATACTGTTATTTCACATATGATCGCACAAAAATATGCCAACGAAAGCCAACGAGATTCATATTCATATATACGTATAAATATGATGTGTATTTATGTACATTATTCTTTCTTCAAATGCATAGTATTTTAGATTACAAAACATGAAATGACACTACATCATCAAATCTTATCACACTTACATCAGATTATAAAACCCTATCAACAAACAATCCATCATCATGTCTGCACAATCACATCACCCACCAGCCCTTATGTAGTCCAGTAGGTTCAACAACCGTCCACTTTTGGGGATTTAAAACATCATTCTTGACATAATTTGAACTGCTAATAACACTTGCTCAACCATGATCCATTTCAATTTCCTTTTTCATCCTAATTCTCTTTACCGTGATCTTTAAATTTTTAGAGTTTGATTATCCAACTCTGGGACCCTTTCTCAACATGCAGTCCAAATTTAGTTTTGCCAACTTATTCTTGCATGGCAAAGTTGATTCTAAATACTTCATCTTTGACGAGATAAGGCTACATGTAAGGAAAAGGACCTGGAAAAAAATGTGGGGAGGTTGTGGATGGAGTTTTGAGTGTAGTTACATAACCCATGTTTATGAAGCTATGGTTGGCACAAGGTGGTTTTAAGGAGGATGATATTGGATTGGATGAGAGATATGTTAGTCGATGGATTAGAGAATTTCATTTAAGATTACTTTTGTGTTTGTGAAGTTGTAATATAAGAGGGGAATTGCGAGAGTGAAAGAGTCAGGGAGTGGTTGGTTGTTTGTGGACAAGTATATACAATGGGGTAATAGGCCTTAATTTATTAAATAATAGTAAAACAGAAGAATTTAAAGCTCTCCTATTAATTCTAGAAATTTCTTCCTCTCTCCTTAATTCTCTCGATATATTTTATTTTCACATCCTCGCAATTTATTGTTATTATAATTATAATTATTACATTGTTTCTACCGATTCTATCTTCTATCATCATAATTTAATACTAATTTTTACAATTATGTACATATTTCTTCCTAGTTTTTAATGTTATTTTACATTTAAGTCCATATATAATAATTTTTGTTAGGTGATCTTAAATTTAAACGTTTTAAATAAATACAATTAAAGAATATATTAATTTTTAAAAATAATAATTCAATATATGTACCGCAATCGTATTGACAAAAATAGTAAAACTAATTTTTTATTCAAGTCCAGATAGTTTCAAATTTCCGCAATTCTATACAAACTATTACAATTTTCTACTAATATTCTCTCCTATCATTTTACATTTAAATGTCAACATTCAATAATTTTTACAATTATTTATGGATTTCTCCTAAGTTTTCTTATATTATTTTACATTTAAGTGCAAATATTTGAATTTATTAACTAACTGATCTTGAATTTAAATTTTTAACTAAATCCAATTAACAAATATTTATTTATTAATATAATAAATCATAAAAAATGATAATTCGATGTGTATATCGCATTTGTATTGACATAAATGGTAAAACTATACTATCTTCAAGTCCATATAATTTAATATTGTCACAATTATATACAAAATTATCTTTGATACTTATAAATTTTCTACATTTAAGTTCATAAAATTTCTTTCTTTCTAAAGTTAGTTATTTAATAAAAAGAAACATATACATAATTTTTTCTTTCTAGAGTTGGTATTCCATTTCAAACAAATATATTCAATTTTTTTTTTCAAAATTTGTACATCATTACAAACATATATAACTTTTTTCCTTCATAAAATTGGTACGTCAAATGGACTTTTTATCATTATTAAATCATATTTTGTGAAAAATAACATTACAATTATTGATAAGTGATGAATGTTTATATTCTGTAATATTGAAAAAGGAATAAATATTTTCAATTAGTACATTTTTGTATAAAAAGTTACATTTTAATTATTTATAGTCTTAATCTAAGTTAATCAATGGACAAAAATTATACCATATTTTGATTAGAAATAGTTTCTTTCATATTCTATCATCTTTTTTTACATAAATGTCAAATATTTGTTGAAATTTTTTATTATAAACTAAAAATAGTAAGGTATGAAATAATGGATTAAAAATCATTTTTTTACGCAATTAAAATGACAATGTGACTTGTAATGTTTCATGTCTAATTTTCACTTAATATTTCTTTTAGTAGTCAGATACATATTTTTTATCACCCCGATAATATCATATAATTATTTTGATAAATATGTGCTGCAAGAACTATAAATGCATATAAATACATTGAGTCTTTAATATTATACTTCTATTTTTGGGTGTTTGTCATCTTTCTCTCAAGTAATATTTGAAATTTAATATATACATCATTTATCATTTAGTCAAATGTATCAAAACCTAAATGTCAATTTCAGAATATATGTACATGATATTAATTTCATAATTTATTAAGAATACTTATTTCCATTTATTTGTTTGATAAATAATGAATCCTAAAAAATAATAAATCGGTATATAACTCATTTTTATCAACAAAAATGATAATTTAATTTTTATTCAAATATAAAAATACATGAATCACATAACAAAAATACACGGTTATAAAAATAATAATTGAAATTTACAAGTCAATTAGCCTAACAAAATTCAACGGATATTGCATGATAAATTATAGTCATCAAATACAATTATAATATTATTTTTCTACAACATATCGTGTGCAATACATGGATTACACACTAGTTTAAGGAAAATGTGAAATTGTTGATTATATCCTAGAGATTAGTAACCTTACTTATTATATTAAATTGAAGAAATAATAATCGTTGAATTTGCTTTTGATCAGTCTAAATAATTAACATATGGATCGCTAAGCTCAACCTTTGCCTCTATAAAAAAATGATCTCGACCGTTGTGTATCTATATACTTATTTAAGAATTTTATTAAATATTAGAGACTGAAATTCAATATCAGATTAGTTTCATTTTTTTGTTACCACTTACATAGTGAACTGCAGTCGCTAGTTCCAAAATATAAAGACTGTTTTTTTTTCAGTCTTTGGTTTGTCTTTAACTAATGACCTAAAAAGTTCAATTTTTTAATTTTTAGTCTCGATTTAGATGTTTTTTAGTAGTGGATGTGGCTAGGTAGAAAAACTATCCAATTTCATAGAGGACGGTGATTTTTTTGAACAAGATGCAAATGGTACAAGCTGTAGCGAATGACTTAAAGGGTCATTATTGATGTAAACCTTAATGTATTACTAACAACAATATTCCTAAAGAGGGTCAAAATTCCATAACACGAAGAAGATGCATCACAATGGTGAGAATTCCATAACCGAAAGAAGATGCATCACAATAGTGAAAATTCCATAATGTACAGTAGTAATAGTGAAAATTCCATAACTGGAAGAAGAAGACACATCATAACTTGCATTTTAAAAAATTTGAAACATACAGAAGCACATAAAATAACTTTATATTACATAACCAGCTGCAAAGTTAAGAATTTAATCATGCACGTGTAATGACTTGCATCTACTAGTACCCAACACGTCAAGGAAAAGTCATTGGTAGAGCTAGTGTTGAATTTATGCGATTCATATATCTGTTTGATGTGAAGATTCGGTAGAGCTATGCATTGGAGAGCATTGGAGTTGATTGGAGGAAGAAGATTTGTCAGAAGAGGTGGAGTTTCCTGCACTGTAACCTGAAACTTCCTGCAGACGTCTGACCTACCCAGGTCAGACGTCTGACCCTGTTTCAGATTGTTGCCCGAAATATTCTGCAGACGTCTGACCCCCCCTGGTCAGACGTCTGAGGCGACGAAGGCTATTCTTCCAATTCTGAAGGGCAATTTTGTAAATTCCGAAGCTTGGTTTTCGAAACTGATGGTGCAGATTCTTTTGACGTGGATGGATGATCTAGATCATTTAGGTCACCTATATATTGTCTCCTAATCATCTTCCAAATCAAGAGATTAGGTTTTAATCAGATTTCCAATAATTGTAATTAATAGAAACCCAAACGAAATCAAATTGGGGGTTTTCTATTTTGAGTGCTCTATTATTAATCTCTTCAATTGAGTAATTGATTAGAGAGAGTCTCCACCTATTGTATCTCTCTAATCATTGTATTGGCTTGTAATCTATGGTGATAATAATAAAAGCGTTATTGGGTCTCCGTGGACGTAGGATTTTCATATCCGAACCACGTTAAATCTTCTGTGTCTCTTGTTTTTCGTATTGTTGATTGTGTTTTCATAATTGATATTTTAAGTTGCATTGGTATTCAAATAGACAATACTAGGTCTTGATTTGAAATCGCTTCCGCAACGCACCGTGACGTTGAATTGTTGCCAGTCACCAATTTTTCACTACAGTTTGGTATCAGAGCTGGTGTTATTGTTCCGTTTGGATATTAATGGCTACTTCAAGTAAATCTATTGGTAGATCTGGGGTCAATTATGGACTTACTCGTTTTGATGGAAAGGGAGACTTTGGAACTTGGAAGATGAAGATGGAGGCCATATTAAAGAAGGAGAAGACTTTTAAGATAGTTTCTGCGCCTGAGAAGCTGAAAGAGTTAGATAGTGAAACTTTAGAAGAGATGGAAGATAAAGCCCTAACTACCATCTAGCTAAGTCTTTCAGATGAGGTTCTTAGGGAATTTTCTCAAAAGAAACGACAAAGGAATTATGGGATGCATTATCTGATGCATATCAGGACAAGTCTCTCACTAACAGAATAATTCTGCAACAACAACTCTATTCGTACAAGATGAAGCATGGAACTGATTTCATGGGGCATGTGGATGCCATAACCACCTTAGTAATGAATTTGAAGGCAGCGGAAGTTGAAATTACAGATGTGGCTTAAGGGGTAATCCTTTTATGTTCCTTGCCTAAGGAGTACACTGCTTTTGTTAATTCTATGATTTATGGTCGTAGTAAAATTAGCCTATCTGATGTTAAAGCTGGACTTCATAATGAAGTGTTGAGGGATAGATTAGCAAGCACTAGTTTAGACAGTGATACGGAGGGCTTATATGTTCAGAGAGGTAGAAGCTAAAGCAAGTCAAAATATGGTGGAGGTCGAAATAAATCAAGGTCTCAGTCTAGGGAGCCTAATAAATTGACTTGCAATTATTGTAAAAGGCCAGGGCACTTTGTAGCAACTTGTCCCAAGCTTGAAGGTAGAAGAAGAGACCCAAAACAAGCTTCAGAATCTACCGTTGAGAAGTCAGATACAGAGAGTGATACCGATGTGTTTACAGCTTCTGGCTCTTCTGGAAAGAGCAACCTATGGTTGATCGATTCTGGCGCATCCTATCATTTGACACCTGATAGGAACTGTTTCTCCACTTACCATGAGATTGATGGAGGAGAAGTTCTGATGGGCAATGATGCTTCTTGCCGTATGATTGGTGTTGGTAGTGTGAAGGTTAGAATGTTTGATGGTGTTATTCGTACTATTACAGATGTTAGACATGTACCTGACTTGAGAAGAAGTTTGATATCTATTGGGGCTCTGAGTAGGCTTGGTTTGAAGATTGTAGTTGAAGGAGAGAAGATGAAAATATCAAAGGGTTCTATGATAGTTATGAAAGGAGTAAGGGCAGGAAATATTTATCTTTTGAAGGGCACTACTGTAGTTGGCGAATCAGCATCTGTTACTTCTGTTGATTCGGACTCTTCCAGATTATGAAATTTACGAATGGATCACATTAGTGAGCGCAGCATGGATGAGTTGAGAAAGCGAGGTTTGATTGATGGAGTTCATCATTCAAAGCTTGGCTTTTGTGAAGAGTTTGTTCTTGGGAAGCAGACGAAGATTTCTTTTGGTATTGGAGAGCATAAGGCAAAGGCTGCTTTAGAGTATGTTCACACAGATGTTTGGGGACCTTTCCCTTGCCCCTCCTTAGGTGGAGCCAGGTATTTTGTTTCATTTATAGATGATTTCTCTCATAAAGTTTGGGTATATTTTCTACAGTCGAAGAGTGAAACTTTTGACAGGTTTCGAAAGTGGAAATCTACAATTGAGAAGCAGTCAGGAAAGAAATTGAAAGTTCTCCATTCAGATAACGGCGGTGAATTTGTATCACAAGAATTCATCGATTATTGTGAGTCTGAAGGTATCAAAAGGCATTACACCACACCTGGCGACCCTCAGTCCAATGGAGTTGCTGAAAGAATGAATCAGACATTATTGGAGAGAACTCGTTGCCTCAGATTGACTGCAAAGTTGAAAAAGGGATTTTGGGCGGAAGCTTTATCTATGGCGGCTTTCCTCATCAACCGCACACCTTCTACTGCCATAGACATGAAGATCCAGAAGAAGTATGGAAAGGAGAGCCTGTTAGCTATTCATTCCTCAAAGTGTTTGGTTGTCCAGCTTACGTACATGAGAGTAGAGGGAAGCTGGAACCTAGAGCTCGCAAGTGTATCTTTCTAGGTTATAGAAGAGGAGTGAAGGGATATAGATTATGGTGTCCTATTAGCAGGAAGATTGTTACCAGCAGGCATATGACTTTTGATGAGAAGGCTATGTTGAAGGTGGAGCCTTCCTCATCAGATGACAATGAGAGGACAAATGAAGAATACCAAACACAAAGTAAGTCATCTACTGTTCCTTTTCATAGAAGTTCTAAAAGTGTTTCCGATGACACCGTAGTTGATGAGCAAAGTACAGAGATTAGTACAGAGGATCAGACTCAAGGTGGAGCTAGTTCAGAGATCAGACCTGTTAGACAGAAGAAGAAGCCTAATTGGCTTAATGATTTTGTTGGATTGAACATCGAATACATTGACTTCGATGACATGGCAACATATGCTTTGAATGTTGTCCATGATGAACCCAGAGATTATAGAGACGCTATTGCTTCAGTTGACAGTTCCAGTTGGTTAGTTGCTATGGAAGAGGAGATTGAATCTTTGCAAAAAAATCATAATGGGATTTGGTGCCTCTTCCCACCAACAAGAGAGCTATTGGTTGTAAGTGGATCTATAGAGTAAAAGACGACGGCAATGGAAATTTCAGATATAAAGCAAGGTTAGTAGCAAAGGGGTATGTTCAGAAAAAGGGAGTTGAGTATCATGACATTTTTGCTCCAGTTGTTAGGCATACCTCCATTCGCATTCTATTGGCATTAGTGGATCATTATGATATGGAGTTGGAGAAACTAGATGTCAAAACCGCATTCTTGCATTGTGATCTGGATGAAGAAATTTATTTACGGCAGCCGGAGGGGTTCATTGATAGTAGCAGGCCTGACTATGTTTGTAAACTTAACAAATCTCTATATGGACTAAAACAGTCACCTAGACTATGGTATAAGAGATTTGATAAGTTTATGCTTTCACAAGGATATTCTAGAAGCTTCAAAGACCAGTGTGTTTATTTCAAGAGATGTGATAATGATTTAATATATCTGTTGTTATATGTTGATGATATGTTAATTGCATCTCGGAGTATGGTAAGAATTGTGGAGTTAAAAACTGAACTTAGCAAGGAGTTTGATATGAAGGATTTGGGAAAAGCACAAAGAATATTGGGTATGGAGATTTGTAGAGATAGAAAGTGGAGAGAGTTGAGACTCACTCAGGCGCAATAAATCGAGAAGCTCCTCACTCGATTTGGAATGGAGAAAGCCAAACCGGTTGGTACTCCATTAGGCTCTCATTTTAAATTGTCAAAAGACCAATCTCCCACATCGGAAGAAGATAAAAGGTATATGACTGATATACCTTATTCCTGCTATTGGTAGTCTTATGTATGCAATGGTATGCACTAGACCAGATTTGGCCCACGCAGTGGGTCTTGTAAGTCGATATATGTCTAACCCAGGTAAGGAACATTGGTAAGCAGTAAAGTGGATACTTAGGTATCTTAGAGGCACTTCTTCTGTTGGCTTGTTATATGGTGGAGTGGATGGCGACATCTCACTTAAAGGATACTGTGATTCAGATTATGATCGGGATATAGATGAACGGAAGTCAGTGTCGGGCTATGTTTTTACACTTGGCATAGGCTCGATTTCATGGAGATCAAAGCTGCAATCTATTGTAGCTTTGTCAACTACCGAAGCAGAATTGATATCGATTGTTGAAGCAACTAAGGAGGGTTTGTATTTACTTCAGTTGTTGGATGATCTTTTTATGCTGCAGAAGACCGTGGAGCTATTTTCAAACAGTCAGAGTGCAATTCATCTTGTTCATAATCAGGCTTATAGTTCATGAACGAAGCACATTGATGTTAGAGGTTTCTTCCTTATGCTGGAGGAAGAACGGAGTAAGATCAAGTTGTTGAAAGTGAATACTTCAGATAACCCCTCAGATATGATGACGAAGCCACTTCCCAAGGATAAGTTTGAGCATTGCTCAAACTTGATTCATTTGATTTCAGCTGCTTAGGCGCCATTAGGCGCGAGATCCAATAACCCCTATGATACTTTGTTGATGAGACATACATATATTGAATCGAGGTGGAGTGTTGAATTTATGCAATTCATATATGTGTTTGATGTGAAGATTTGGTAGAGCTATGCATTGGAGAGCATTGGAGTTGATTGGAGGAAGAAGAGTTGTCAGAAGAGGTGGAGTTTCCTGCACTGTAACCTGAAACTTCCTGCAGACGTCTGACCTACCCAGGTCAAACGTCTGACCCTGTTTTAGATTTTTGCCCGAAACATTCTGCAGACGTCTGACCCCCCCTGGTCAGACGTCTAAGGCGACGAAGGCTATTCTTCCAGTTCCGAATTCTGAAGGGAAATCTTGTAAATTCCGGAGCTTGGTTTTCAAAACTGATGGTGCAGATTATTTTGACGTGGATGGATGATCTAGATCATTTAGGTCACCTATATATTGTCTCCTAATCATCTTCCAAATCAAGAGATTAGGTTTTAATCAAATTTCCAATAATTGTAATTAATAGAAACCATAACGAAATCAAATTGGAGGTTTTCTATTTTGAGTGCTCTATTATTAATCTCTTCAATTGAGTAATTGATTAGAGAGAGTCTGCACCTATTGTATCTCTCTAATCATTGTATTGGCTTGTAATCTCTAGTGATAATAATAAAAGGGTTATTGGGTCTCCGTGGACGTAGGATTTTCAGATCCGAACCACGTTATCTCTTGTTTTTCGTATTGTTGATTGTGTTCTCACAATTGAAATTTTAAGTTGCATTGGTATTCAAATAGACAATACTAGGTCTTGATTTGAAATCGCTTCCGCAGCGCACCGTGGTGTTGAATTGTTGCCAGTCACCAATTTTTCACTACAGCTAGAACATATACTTTTGTTTAAGGATAAAAATAAGGACTTAAAAATGCATATATATTTGTCCAACTTGTTTTTAAGGAGCTCAACACAAGTATATACATACTTATAAAATTTATACTAATGCATATACTTTGATAAGCTTGTTTAATTTGCTTAGCACCATTATACATACCTAAAACCGATAATTCAACAATATTGATTGCTCAAAACTACTAGAAAGGATAAAAATAGAGGAACATACCAGATTAGTATTATATGCCCAAATCTTCTATGTTCCAAATGCAGTAAAATTCCTGAAATAAAATTTGGAATTGCGATAAAGAGTAACTTTGTAGTAAAAATAATTTGGAACGAAGCATCAACGGTTGAGGCGATTGCAATCGATTGTTTTTACTGACCCTAATTTTTGTTTTTATGCATGGGTGAGTATGCATGTTGTAATTATTTATTTGTCTAATAATCTATTATAACATCATATTTATTGTCACCTTATTTCTGTTTTAGAGGGGCGAACTGTGGAACTTCAGTGTTTGAAACTATATTCGGGTTAATAAGCCATTGGCCTCAACAAAATGCAAGACAATTTGATCATTTTATCAAACAAAGAATCACTTCTGAAAGGAGTAAATGGAGGAAGCTATTGGTGGCAGTTCTCAGTTCAAGAAATTTTTGTCAGGCAAGTGAATTAGTTTACTAAATTCATCTATTCAATTATTACATGCATGTACAACGTAATTTGAATTAGTTCACTGTTTTCCTTTGCGAACTCAAGGTATCCTCCACTCATGCTTCTGGCTTGACTCATTTTAGCTTCTTTCTAAAGCTAGTAACATCGCAAGCACCTCCATCTGCCATGCCACAACGACCTCCATCAAAGTGCCCCTCCTCAAGTACTGTTCCTATAATGACGTAGCGGATTAAACAAAACAATATAGATCGATGAACGTAGCAATCGGTGGATTGATGAATACTGAAATGCCCAAATTCATTGATCCGAAGATACCGAATTTTAGCTATCTACGTCACGTTGATCGATCTCGATACCGTGAAAGTAGATCTTCAATTCTTCGAGCGTTGATCAAGCGCACTTAATACCACGAATTGGCTTCACAATCGTTGAATCGAGCGCACTCGATTGAACGAAGGTAGAGATAGGAGATCACACTCGACTACCAATTGAATGAAAGCACAAAGCTAACAAAGGAAATTTTATTTCAAAATCAACAACCTTTTACAAATGACATAACTCCTTATTTATAGGGTTTACAACAAGACACAACGACTAAAAAAAGATTACAACACTTTACACAAACGACATAAGAAAACAAAACACCAACGTACAACGACTTATCAATAGTGCCTTAACGACCTAAAGAAACAATAGTCCTCCGACTTAAAAATTCACGCGACTTATAAAAAACATCTCGCGACTTATCAACATTATCTCCCGACTTATCAAATTATCTCACGACTTATCAAAATTATCTCGCGAGCTAAGGGAAGTACGGCCGCGACAGTAAAGGAGCTTCGCGACTTAGGCTAGAGAAGGTGCGACTTACTGGAGTTAGGTCGGACATTGTTTGCGACCTATCGTTAGGTCGGAGAGCTATTGGAACTAGGTCGGAGCTTCTGGACTTCGTTTGCGACCTATTATTAGGTCGGAGCTCTACTGGAATTAGGTCGGACTTTGTTTGCGACCTATCGTTAGGTCGGAGAGCTATTGGAATTAGGTCGGACTTTGTTTGTGACCTATCGTTAGGTCGGAGAGCTATTGGAATTAGGTCGGGAAGTGTTATGTCGTGGGAAAAGTTAGGTCGTGGTAATGGATTTCGTGGAAGTGGATTTAGGTCGTAGGAGGTAAGTCGCTCGACTTCGTCTTCGCAATTGCGGCACCAGGTATGTGTATGTGCTGCATCATCCTCCCTAGGTTGAGAAAAATTCGTCCTCGAATTTAAAAGTTCTTCCCCATTGGGTTGTTCATCTCCACAATAAGGTATAAGATGTTTAACATTAAACACGTCAGAAGTGTGAACATCCTCTGGCAGCTTCAACTTATAAGCATTTTCATCGATCCATTTTATAATTTCTACTGGACCAACCTTTCGGGCTTTCAACTTGTTATACGCACCTACTGGAAAACGATTTTTCGTCAAAACTGCGTAAACAAAATCACCCTCTTTGAAGACAACACTTCTTCGTTTCTTATCCGCCCTTTGTTTATACTTCTCATTTGTCTTCTCCAATCGTTCCTGAACGATTCTATGGCATTCTGTCAACCCATCAACAAAATCTGAAGCCTGTTTAATCACTCCTTTCGGTTGTGGCACTACCGTCAAATCCAACGGCCCTTTTGGCAAGCTTGAATATACAATCTGAAATGGACTGAATCCAGTACTTCGATTGACAGCATGATTATGTGCAAACTCTGCCTGACACAACTTTAAGTCCCAACTCTTCAAATTGTCCTGTACAAGACATCGCAACAAGTTTTCCAACAATCTATTCACCACTTCCGTTTGCCCATATGTTTGAGGATGATAGGCGCTACTAAAACTCAGTTTCGTTCCGACCATCTTCCACAGACTCAACCAAAAGTGACTTAGAAATCGCGTATCTCGGTCCGAAACAATGGATTCAGGTAACCCTTGTAGTCGATACACTTCTTTAAAGAACAATTGAGCAGCACGGACTGCATCAGCGGTTTTTTTATAGGCTATAAAATGTGTCATTTTTGAAAACCTGTCCACTACAACATATATTGAATCATTTCCTCGCTGAGTTCTTGGTAATCCCAAAACAAAATCCATGCTGATATCAACCCATGGTTTAGTAGGCACGGGTAATGGCATATACAATCCCGCATTTGTCGTTGTTCCTTTGGAAACTTGACAAATATGACATCTCTCCACAAATCTTTCAACTTCTTTTCTCATAGAAGGCCAAAAATATGATTGCGAAATCAACTGCAATGTACGATCTCTGCCCACGTGACCCTCTTCATGCAATTCTTTGACAATCTTTATTCTCAAACTGCTATCTGGAATACACAATTTATCTCCCTTGAACAGAAAACCATCTACTAACACGTATTCATCCGTCTCTCCCTTCTCTACTTTCTTCACAAACTTCTCAAAGTAAGGATCTTCCACGTACAACTTTGGCAACATGTCAAACCCTGTCACTTCAATCTTCATTGTGGTCAACAGATGATTCCTCCTTCTCAAAGCATCAGCCACACGATTCGTCACTCCAGACTTGTGTTTCACGACAAAAGTAAACTGTTGCAAATAGGCAATCCTTGATGGATGTCTTGCTGAAATCTTGTCCTGTCCCTGTAAATGTTTCAAAGCTTCATGGTCTGTGTAAAGAACAAACTCCTTGTGGAACAGGTAGTGTCTCCAATGTTTCACTGCTTGCACTACAGCATAAAATTCCACATCATACGTACTATACCTCATCTTCGCCCCTGATAACTTCTCACTAAAGTATGCAATCAGACGTCCCCCCTGGCTCAACACTCCCCCAATTCCAACCTTGGATGCATCAGTATGTAACTCAAACAACAACTGAAAATCTGGTAAGACTAGAATTGGTGCTGATGTCAAGAGTTCCTTTATTCGCTCGAAGGCAACCCCTGCTTCCACTGACCATATAAACTGCTTGCCCTTCATACAATCAGTAACAGGTGCCATCACACTACTAAAGTGTGGAATAAACCTTCGATAAAATGAAGCCAACCCGTGAAAACTCCGAACTTCCGTTATCGTCTTGGGTTGCGGCCAATCTTTGGTAGCTTCAATTTTACTTTGGTCCACCTGTATTCCTTCTCCCGATACAACATACCCCATAAATAAAACACTATGCGTCATGAACACGCATTTCTTCGTTGCAGCATAAAACTGTTCCTGTCGCAGTACCATCAACACTTCTCTCAGATGTTGCAAGTGTTCCTCTGCGCTTCCACTGTATATCAGAATATCATCAAAATACACCACTACAAACTTCCCAATGAATGGTCTAAAAATCTGATTCATCACCCGCATAAATGTACTCGGTGCATTCGAAAGACCAAACGGCATGACCAGCCATTCATACAATCCTTCCCTCGTCTTGAATGCCGTCTTCCATTCATCTCCTGGTGTTATTCGAATTTGATGATAACCGCTCTTCAAATCAATCTTCGAAAATATAGTAGCTCCGCTCAGCTGATCTAACAAATCATCCAATCTGGGCATTGAAAATCTATATCTCACAGTAATCTTATTCAATGCTCGACTGTCAGTGCACATTCTCCATGTTCCGTCCTTCTTTGGCACTAACAATGCTGGTACAGCACACGGGCTTAAACTCTCCTGTATACGCCCCTGTTCAAGCAATTCTTCCACCTGTCTCCTTAATTCTTCATGTTCCTTCGGACTCATTCGATAATGTGGTCTGTGTGGCAACATTGCTCCCGGAACAAGATCAATTTGATGTTGAATGTCTCTTAGTGGCGGTAACTCCTTTGGTAACTCACCTGGGAATACATCTTCAAACTCTTTCTACACTGGTTTTACTTCTTTCGGAATCTCAACCTCTTCACGACTCTCTCGTCCAATCAACAAGAATACTTCGGGTTCCTCTTCAACCTCCTTAACAATCTCCTTCAATGATAATAAAGTTTTCAACTCTTCAATCTCCTCCAGTTTGTTTTCCTCTTGTTGACGCTTCTTTGGAACTAGAGTAATCTTCATGCCTTCAAACATGAAACTGTAACTGTTGGTATGCCCATCATGTTGCACAGCCCTATCATACTGCCACGGTCTCCCCAGCAACAAATGACAGACATCCATATCTACCACATCACACCAAATTTCATCTTTATATTTCTTCCCAATCGAAAAATTAACTCGAGCTCTTCGTCCAACTTTCACCTCCCCGCCTTTCCTCAACCAAGCCAACTTGTACGGTTTCAGATGTTTCTCAGTCTTCAATGCCAGCTTCCTCACATCCTCTGAAGAAATTATATTATCACAGCTTCCAGCATCGATAACAAATTTGCATACTTTCCCTAGAATAGTACATGTCGACTGAAAAATATTGCTCCTCAACCAACTACAATCCTTATCTTGCTTGGGTGTCAAACACGACATCCTCAACATCAGATTCAACCTTCGTCTCCCGACACTTCTTCTTCCTCCTCATCAGGTGGTGAATTGGAACATTCAGCTTCTTCCTCCTCATCCTCAACATCCGCTATCATAGCTCGCTTCTTCGGCTTTGGACATTCATTGCTTTTATGACCCAACTCCTGACAATTGTAACATTTGAAACCGTTGTTAACCTTTTCCTTCTTAGCCTCCTTCACCACCGGTTTACTGATAGATTTAGAAACATTAGAATTTCCACTAACAACCTTTGCTTGATTGTTGGAATTCGTAAACACACCACCACCTCGTCTTCCCTGCTTCTCCAAAGCCAACGCCTTCTGGTGTGCTTCCGCTACAGAGCTAGGATCAAACATGTTAACCATATCTTGAATCTGCATTCGTAACCCTCCAACAAATCTGGCTGTCAACTGTTCTTCCGTCTCCATGATATCGTTCCTTACAATCAGTTGATAGAATTCATCAGCATAGTCATTCACAGTCTTTGTTCCTTGCCTCAAGTTTTGCAACCTCTGATACATAAGCGATTGATAATTATAAGGTAAGAATGTAGCTTTCATCAATTTCTTCATCTTTTCCCATGATTCAACCTTTGACTTCCCCATCCGTTCACGTGTAAGTTTGGTTTGCTACCACCATGCCAAAGCTCTACCCCTCAACCTTGTAGCAACCAACTTCACTCTACGATGTTCGAGAACCTCTTTGAAGTCAAAAATCTCCTCCACATTAGACAACCAGTCCAAAAACTCTTCAGCTTGCATACCTCCTTTGAATTCTGGAATTTCAGTTTTCATTCCCGACTCTCATTTGTGATCATACTCTGAATGATATCTTACTTGGTTTCGATTTCGACTATGAACACTACCAACATCAAAATCCTCATCAAAATCCGAAGCATATCGATGTCGATCATGACCACCATCTCTACTACCACCATTTCTTCTATCTACATTCCTTCGATCACGATCATTCACATTTCTATCACGTCTTCGATCATCAACATTTCTATAACTATCTCGACCCACACTTCTATGATCACTATCAACACTTCGCTCTCGATTGGAATGTGGTGAAACTCTACTTCCTCATGGTTAGATTCAGGTGAAATTCTTCTTCTACTTTGACTCATTTCAAGCATCATTCTCTCTAATCGACTAATCCCCTCATTCAACTTCTCATTGAAATTCTCGTTGATTCGTTGCTCCATTTCATCGGCCTCTTCTCTTCCGTACAAAGCATTAATATTGCGATGACGTTGAGCTCGTCTCGGCGGTATGATCACTCTTCAACAAACTCCAACAAAACTTCAATTCGTTCAAACGAACAAATCTCTTGAAAATCTCGAGAACCTAATTCTCCAAATGATGTAAATCTTGCACAAACTCCAAAATCTACGCAAACTCTTTGCGCTCTAGCTCTGATACCAAACTGACGCAGCGGATTAAACAAAACAAGATAGATCGATGAACGTAGCAATCGGTGGATTGATGAATACTGAAATGCCCAAATTCGTTGATCCGAAGATACCGAATTTTAGCTATCTACGTCACGTTGATCGATCTCGATACCGTGAAAGTAGATCTTCAATTCTTCGAGCGTTGATCAAGCGCACTTGATACTGCGAATTGGATTCACAATCGTTGAATCGAGCGCACTCGATTGATCGAAGGTGGAGATAGGAGATCACACTCGACTACCAATTGAATGAAAGCACAAAGCTAACAAAGGAAATTTTATTTCAAAATCAGCAACCTTTTACAAATGACATAACTCCCTATTTATAGGGTTTACAACAAGACACAACGGCTAAAAAAAGATTACAACACTTTACACAAACGACATAAGAAAACAAAACACCAACGTACAACGACTTATCAATAGTGCCTTAACGACCTAAAGAAACAGTAGTCCTCCGACTTAAAAATTCACGCGACTTATAAAAAACATCTCACAACTTATCAACATTATCTCCCGACTTATCAAATTATCTCACGACTTATCAAAATTATCTCGCGAGCTAAGGGAAGTACGGCCGCGACAGTAAAGGAGCTTCGCGACTTAGGCTAGAGAAGGTGCGACTTACTGGAGTTAGGTCGGACATTGTTTGCGACCTATCGTTAGGTCGGAGAGTTATTGGAATTAGGTCGGAGCTTCTGGACTTCGTTTGCGACCTATTATTAGGTCGGAGCTCTACTGGAATTAGGTCGGACTTTGTTTGCGACCTATCGTTAGGTCGGAGAGCTATTGGAATTAGGTCGGACTTTGTTTGTGACCTATCGTTAGGTCGGAGAGCTATTGGAATTAGGTCGGGAAGTGTTATGTCGTGGGAAAAGTTAGGTCGTGGTAATGGATTTCGCGGAAGTGGATTTAGGTCGTAGGAGTTAAGTCGCTCGACTTCGTCTTCGCAATTGCGGCACCACGTATGTGTATGTGCTGCATCATATAATCATTCCAACTGTTTACAGTTTATATTTTTGATTACAGAATATTGGATTTTTAATCATAGTCAGGTATATTATTACTGAAAGAACTTTAGAAACCATGATTAGGCTCTCAACTACTTATGCCAAGCTAAAACTGAGAAATCGGGTATTGCGATTGCTATGTGTGTTATACATTATTTTGGTGAAGCTATCCCCAATCAAGCTTTTAATTCTTTAGCAATTGTTTTATAATCATTCTCCAAACGAATTAATTGCATGTAGGTTCTAAAGATTGACATCGAAGCTGCTCTGAAAGTCTTAAATTTTGCAATAAATCACAAAGAAATGACAGACATGGAAGGCCGTGAAAAGGAAAGAGAACTGGAAACACTACAAAAAAACACTAAATTAAAGACTGAAAATATCGGTCTTTAATTGAACAAATCAGTCTCTACATTACGATTAAAGACTAATTAAAGACTTATAGTTTCAGTCACTGTTTATCAAGTCTCAAAAATATTTGTGACTGATCTTTTTCAGTCTTAAAATTTAAAGACTGAAATATCAGTCTTAAGTATTTTCAAAGACCGAATTTTTAAGACTATGATATAGTTTCTGATCAGTCTCAAATTAAAAATAATTTTAAATATTAATATACTTAGAACTATGTGCATATATATTAACACATATACTAATTCATATGTAGATATTTAAAAAACTTGTAAATCCACTACTTTTCAAAAACTAACGGTACATGGCACAAAGTTAAAAAACTTGTAAATCCATTACTTTTCAAAAACAGACGTACATGGTGCAAAGTCTAATACAATGTACATTTTTGAGCAATACAAGCAAGACCCGTTACATAATTAAAAAAAGGAGAAATATGTGATATATATCAAAAGAGTACACTAGGCAGGCAAAAGTGGAATTAAAGTATTGTTTGTAGCCAATGGATGCTCGAACACGTATGTAGCTAAAGCTTTTTCTTGATAAACCCATCAGCACAGCGACCAAAAACTTGTTGAGATTCTAATCGATGTCTTGAGTGTGTCCATCAACAACAAATACGGGTGTGAAGAGCATGAAGGATCAAGTAAAGCCTTCAAAGAAGCTGATTGATATCAACCGTTGTCCGTTTGTATATCTTAGTCTTTTTGCCACCTCTGAAATTATATACAAAATAAAGTTAAAACCCAAAGAACTATTTTCTTACAGCAAAAAGTTTGAGCTGAAGCTTACAGAGGCCGCAGAGCACAAAGTGGAGGTGGCAAGGGGCGGCGTTGAGGAAGCGCGAGTGGACGAGGTTAAAGGCGACAACGAGAAGGTGGAAGAGGACACGTGGAGGAGCACATGTTGGTGGTGGTGTTAATGGGTTACAGTTCGGGTTCAAAACGCAGATTCAAGTTGGGGTGATGGATGGCGGGCCATGTTTGCCTTTGCAACGAAGAGTTGCTTGGGGAAGAGATCTAATGGGTGTACATACATGAGTTGATGAGGGGCAGTAAAATAAACATGATGTGTTTATTCAGTAAAAAAAAGTTCAATGTATACAGGAGAAAGTGGGAAGTTTTATGCGTGTGTACGGTGGAAGAAGAAAGTGGCCACGACCTATTAATTTGAAATTTATTAATTTTACATGGAAAATGAAAAACTATGACATGGATTGTTAATCCTCGCCGTTAGATTTAAAATACTCAGGGAATCTCAACCATTGAATATTTAGTTAATTAAACACCGATTAAAGACTGAATTTCAGTCATTAGATAATATCAACTTGTACAAACCAACTAAAGACTGATTTTCAGTCTTTAACATTGAAAACTAAAGACTGAAATTTTCAGTCATTAATCAATCTTTAATTAAGAACTGAAAATTTTCAGTTTTAAATTTACAGTCACTAATTAGATGTATTTTTGTAGTGAAATGAAGCGCAAGGATGATAATATGCAGTAAATGATGATAATGTTGATGCTGGTGAAAGGTGAAAATATCGTACCCGTACATTCGACTCTCGACATTATGTCTATACATATTCACAGTTAATGTTCAATCATTGTCATCTGTTTCACCAAGGTTATAATGAATTAAAAATATAACAATAACCAGACTAACACGATGTCAGCTAATGATTTATATTTAACCATGATCACGATAATAATAAAAGTATAAGTATAACCAAACTAAGGTCAAATTGTGGTTAAAATTGAAGTTTAATTGAAATATTCATGTTTTATTATACAGTACGGTTGATGCAATGGATGTCGATGACCACTCTGCTGCAGCTGAAGTTGTTATTTCTTCAGAGCGGTACTTATGCTGTCTCTTCCCTTATAACATAATTATACTCTTTTAGTATAAACGGGAAATGAAAATTATAATTTATTTTCCAAAATACAAGCATTTGAGGCTATTTTGGGTCAGCATGTAGTTGCAAACCATTTGGACCAAATATGCTTCGCAGATGTTGAACTAGTAGTCAATAGGGAATCTGCCGTGCCCTATACAAAGACTCAGATTATGTCCACCTTGGAGGTATTATATTGCTTACAAGTTTTTCTAATAAAATGATTAATTCATTTTATAATATTTATTATAAGTTATATTGCTTACAAGTTCTCTATGCGCCTTGTATTGTACAGCGAATGCAGGATAACAACAGGATCATGCTTAGTGAAGGAATCGTTCGAATCATATAAATGCAATGGATACAGCTGATCGTCAACTGTTACTATTTTTACTGATGCCAATGTCGTTGTTTTTTAGATTGTTGTGAATTAGTTGCTGTTTCGAATATTTAGTTGTTATATAGACATGATCACTGCCAGTTTATTTCTATTGAAACGTTGTAAGATTTGTTGTAACAGCAAACAAGTTATCTAAGGTATTTGCTATTGCATTATGATTTTGTATGTTTAGTGCATGTTTACTTAGAATTTATTTGTGTAGCTTTGGTTCCTATTTACCAAAATATTTGTTGAATTTAAGAAAAATTTCGCTGATGTGATAATGCACCAAGAGTTTTTCGTATAATGTATTGCAGCAGGATTCGAACTAGTAATTTGTTCCCACCACCTGTATTCTAAAATGCCACTCATATAGCCGTATACTTCTATCAATGGTCGGCTGTATTTTCACTATTGTCAAGTAAATCATGCAATTTAAGTTTTAAGCCTTTTAAATGAATGTATCGCATAACAAAGCATAGCTAAAAGATCAATTTTATGTACGAATCTTTTGCTTGTCATTTGTGCATCTATATCCTGCATCCTCTTCTGAGGGTGAAGTTGATGGATATGGAGTTGATTTATCAGGGCAAGAGCTTGTGCTCCGGAATGCGAGAGCGATGTAGAAGGAAAAGGGGCAGAAGGAAGTGGGGCAGAAGGAAGAGGGGCAGGGGCAGAGAATGCATGTTCTTTTTAGTGAAATATATACCCTCAATGATCAGATCTATCCGACCACCACCGAGTTCTTATTGCATATATCTCATGAGATATAGGACTACCTAAGCTATGAATTAGGGCTGTGCAAGTACACAAGAAACTATAAACATGTTAGTTTGCAATAAGTTTGCAATAAGTCATCATATAAGTATGTGCGATAAACCATACACCATAAATCATCAAGTCAATCTGAGTCTCTTAGACGAACCGTAAATCATAAATGGTAAACCATCAAGCATAAATGATCCCATCGTACATATTTTATGTTTTAAGCTTTAGCATTTTCTGGTTATGTTATAATTTATTTTTAAATTTTAATATTGATGATCACCATTGCAAGTAGTTTGACATGTTGCCAGATAATCTAAACGACATATTCAAGTCACAAAATTTTATTTCCGTATACTGTATTAGTAGAAGTTGGGATAAATTATTACTTCCACTTTGGCAAGTTCATCCATCCATAGGCATTTTCTTTTTAAATTTTAATATTTAGACTTTTATTGATTCCGAATTTGAAATAAAATCTAGTGATAATATTAAAAATTTCAATAGAGAAATAGGAGATGTTGATAGTAGTGCAAAAGAAGAAGAGATAAACAAAATGAAAAAAGAAATGCCTGGATCTTATTTATGTAGTCTAGAGTCCTTGCATAAAATATTTGTTCTACAAGTTCCAAGGAGACCCCCACCTGATCTAATTCAAACCCCTGAACTTAATAGCCTCGATTAACATGATAGAATTTGCCTTGTGTTCTTGTAGGAGATAGTGCACTTGGGCTAGCCATTACCAACTACTAATTTTCAACTACCGTGATGTCGGCCCGGGTGCTTTGACAGCACTACGTGCTGCCAATATTTCTACCGAGAAACTTGCTAATGATGGTCTAGGTTAAAAGTGCAATTAGTTTGACATTAGAACTAATAACAAGATATTTGTTTCTGTTATTGCTTAATACACCTTTATACTCACACTTTGTTACTTGACCTTTTTCTTTTTAAAAATCGATGATTGGTTTCGAAGGAACCAAAATCGGATTTGGGTGATTCCTATTCTAAAATAACTTTAAATCAATTTACATTCGGATGTGTTTGAAGATGAAGATTATTAAGATGAAGTTCTTTGTAATTTAGTGTTTTTACCACTAGACCATTAAGAATTACCGTATCTCATTATGGTGGTAATAACTCCAGATTATGAAATCTATTTCATTCCGTCCAGGAATGAACTTGTATTGACAAGTGTCGATGTTGTATTTTTGTAACACGTCAGTTGACTTCTGCATTGTACTTCGTTTGGTGGCGTAGGAGACAACTCCTATTAGCTTAATACCCTAAGTTTAAAAGCTCATTAGTGGTAGATTTGCAGAGTTTAACTTATGTTAAGTCTGTAATAGTGATATGACACTCCAAGATATGGATGTGTTGTTTGTGAAAGGTAATCGTGACCTCAGACTTCATCTGCCGGTAATGGATTAAACAGGAGTTTTTGCCGCAAGATTAAGTGTGTAACGCTGATTAGGATGTGTTCATCACCTTTCTAGATTATCTTTTGGCACCTGCTATGATGTAAGATGTCTAAATGTTATTGATGATGGAAAGATATATAATACTATATTGCATTCGAACGACGTTTTCAATCATAACAACCAAATAAGCAAACATGCAACCAATATGCATAGAGATGCCTATAATAGTCGATATATGTCTATAATAATATAATACAATCCATCCAAGCAATCATTTGGGCTGCTGAGCCTTTGATGCCTATAATTGTACCTTCTTGAGTGTAACGACCCGCATTCTACGTATCGGAGGATCGTAGAATCATACTATTTTATTCACACTTGGTCGTATGATTCTCAAACTTTGGGAAATGGTTTGTAAGGACATTTCCCACATACATGATTTTTCCTGGATTTTTCTGTGTGACCGTTTTGGCCGTATCTTCTGGTAGGAGCATCAATTAAAGCTATTACATTAGTTATTACATTAGTTTCATAATAGGGGTTTTTGCCGCATCTTTGTATGTTATACAAAGTCGATCATCTACAAACTTTTATTTTTTTTGTACTGTATTAATTAACCCTCTCTTTAAATGTTACCCTTTTTGCTATTTCGACGGGTATGCCAATTTGATCTACACCCGTATATGTGTCGCTTGTAATAACACTCCTTGAAGAGAAACCAGAACCTTTGCTTATGAATACTGTTTTCATCTTCTCTAGTCAATGCTTTGACGATGACTTTTTCATGGCGATCAACCACCGAATAACAATAGTTGGTAGTTGATGGCCGGGGAAAATATTATTGGTCGGCTGTTGTTCGCTGTACAAAACGACTTTACGCTATGATTGATTGTCATATGAAATGATTTTGGTATTATAAAGTGTACAAATTCTATTGTAGTTTTTTCTATGGTATTAGAAAAAACAAAACTAAATGAGCAATACTCTAAATAAATTACATGGTTAACTCCCTGTGCTAGAAAGGATTCGTATTATTATTGACACTTTAAACAAGTCGTTTCAACAGAGAAAATAGGCTTGACAACTGTTACACCAATCCTTTCATATTCTACTTTTACCGGTTCTTTAGGAATCACATGAATGTTTCTTGCTATTTATTACTATCCAACTTCTACCCATCCTTCATGCTCTCAGTTTTTACTGCTTCTTCTCCCTCTCATTTTCTTCTCATCCCATAAAACTGAAACCCGAACCGCTCTAATTTTCATCCTTTTGGATTTGAAGTAGCTTCCTCTTCGCTTTAGGTATACTAATCTACATGATTTTTTCAATTTTCATATAGGATTTTGACGCAGCGGATTAAACAAAACAAACTTCAATCGGTGAAAGTAGTAATCGGTGGATTGGAAGATACTGAAATGCCCAAATTCGTTGATCCGAAGATACCGAATTCTAGCTATCCCGAACTCGTTGATCGCGCACGATACCGGGTTCAAAGATCTTCAATTCTTCAAGGGTTGATCAAGCGCACTTGATTCCGCGAATCGGCTTCTACAATCGTTGAATCGAGCGCACTCGATTATCCGAAAGAGGAGATAGGAGATTACACTCAACTACCAATTTAGATGATAGCACACAGCAATCAAAAGAGAATTTTATTCAAAAATCAACAACCCTTGCAAATGATAGACTCGGCCTATTTATAGGCGTTTTACAACTCACACGAAAAAACAACAAAAATTACATCTCCTAAGTCGGTTCCGAGCTAACAGTCACGACCTAACATAAGTCGGTGACGACTTAAGACAACACAGTTACAACACTTGCCTTTAGCGACTTAACAAACCGAACGACTTATGAAAATAGACGACATACGACTTACAAAACATACAGCTTTCGACTTAACAAATGGTAATTACAACAACACTTAAGTCGTGAGCGACCTTCGACCTAAAACAGGCGACTTAACAGCAGCTTCTTCACGACTTAAGGAATCAACGGTTTTAGATTAACTCGGCATAAGAATCTACGGCCTCCAGAGCTTCAGCGACTTAAAACATAAGCGGTATCCCAAATCAACGTCTTAAAGAGATCAACGGTCTTCATACTTCAGCGACTTAAAGAATGGACGGCATCCGTAGCTTTGCGACCTAAAACAAAAGCGGCATCAGGAATCAACGTCTTAAGGAAATCAAAGACAGAGATTAACTCGACAGACACATCAATGGCATCCAGGGCTTCGCGACTTAAGATGAGACTTTGCGACTTAAGAAGCCT
This sequence comes from Allium fistulosum, assembly GCA_030737815.1. Classification (NCBI taxonomy): domain Eukaryota; kingdom Viridiplantae; phylum Streptophyta; class Magnoliopsida; order Asparagales; family Amaryllidaceae; genus Allium; species Allium fistulosum. The sequence goes on from CM060903.1 coordinate 55,986,891, forward strand.
AACTCCGCGACCTAAGTCTGTACGACTTAAAACTTCGCGACTTAAGAACATAGCATCTGAACCCTCTTCATGCGACCTTAGTTCCAACTCGTTAAGTCGTACACGAGTTAAAAACAAGTTAAGTCGTATCTCTTTTTTCTTCAGACTGGTAGGTCGTAGCTCCGACCTAAAAAATACGTTAGGTCGTTCGCGACCTAACACTTCAGCTCCCAGCCAATCCTCACACACTGCTAACTCGCTAGCCTCTTTGTTAGGTCGTAGCCTTATCTCCTTACGTGGCTCCTTAGGTCGTAGACGACCTACAACTACGTTAGGTCGCACAGTTCGGTCACGACTTATGTCTTCGACAAATGAGGGCTGCGCTGCATCAGATTTCTTGGTTAGATTTGGTGCTGCAGCGGAGATAAGGAAGCCACGACTTGGTAGCGGGGTTATTGGACTACCTCGCGGCGGTAGTCCGTGGCTTCTCCTAGGGACCCCGTAATCGAGCTATGGTACTTACTACTAGGTGCTCAACTCCACACTACCTTTTCTTTCAACTAAAAATATGAAAATAAAATATAGGGGGTAAAAAGGGTATTTTTTGTGAACCAGCTGTTTGTAACAGTAAAGGGCACTCAACTATTTCACGAGTGGAAACAATGTTTTCTTTTTTACCGTTTCTTACTGGTTTTGAAATGTCAGAATCATCTAAAATGGAGTTAATATATCATGCTGGTGAACAAAGAGATAGGACTTCTCGGAGGAACCATAATTATTCGTCATCTACTTCAATCGCTAATCATCTCTATGCATGTCTGTTGCATGTTTGCTTACACCTCTACTATAGAAAGAAACCCTACCATTATAAAAAGAATCCCTACTATGAAAATAACCCCTACTAACATTTAACCCCTACTATAAAAAGAACCCCTACTATGAAAAGAACCCCTACTAATATTTAACCCCGACTTATCTGACCGATCCCTATACATGTTTCGTCATAACTGACTTCACCAATCCATCACCCTATACAATACTACTGATCCGTCAATCTATACCAATCCATTGGTTGATAGCCATGCTCAATACCAATCCCACAAGCAAAGCCGAACCTTCTCAAGGAGCCTGTGCATACCGATCCCTTCCAATTTGCCATATTATGCCGAACCCTTCCATCAGTTGAACTATATTCTATACTTTGAACATTATGCCTTGCATATCTTTCAATTCCATTCAATCCCGACTTCATGTAATCATCGATACCTGATTTTTGTGCCTTACAATGCCGCTCTATACTCATCGGCCTTGATAATTGTGAAGTCCGTTGGGTTAAATACGCCTATGTACTGCCTTGCCAAAAGGCAGGTTAACAATTATTTACTTTAATACCTTCAATATCCGCTAATATTTATGAATGGTACATGTGTAAAAATGACAAATCGTTGACATTTGGGTCAGTGCAACGTAATATTTTGTGATATTGTAGAAGGAAAAAAGTTCTATCATGTTGGCTATTTGTTAACACCTCTTTTTCCACAACTTAGCGACCCAACGACTTACGACTTAACAACCTAAGAAACTAAGCGACTCAGTGGTCCAGAAAGCAACCTAGCGACCTAACTCCAGAAAGCGATCTAGCGACCTAACTCCAGAAAGTGACCTAGCGACCTAACGAGTTAGCGACCTAGCAATTTAGGAGAAGGGAATGACTTAACATGCTCCAAAGCCAAGCCACACGACCTACCTCTTCTGTTAGGTCTCTCACGACCTAATCCGACCGAGATAACTTCTGTATTTACAACATTAGGTCGCTCATACCCAGTATCTCACCCAGAATGGCTCCACTAAGTCGCCAACGACTTAAGCTAATTGGGATGACCCTTAGGTCGCTCGCTACCTACGACCTAACCTCCAGATTTTCCCTATAAATACCCCGCCTACTCCACATTCAAGGGCGCCTTTTCCAGACTTTGAAGCGCCGAAGCTCTGCTGCATTCACGATCTCTACAACACCTCAACTACCGAAAACATCTCAAACTACCTAAAGAGAATATCAGCTACATTCAAGATGAATTCCAGAATCTCTTTTGCACTGAAGTGTTGATTACTTGTATCGATTGTTGAATAATCGAAGGAATTCTTGTAAAACTTGTAATCGAACTTGTGATAAAGAAGATAAAGTGGACGTAGGCTTGATTTTGAGCCAAACCACTATAAAACTGCTGTCTCTTTACTTTTGTACTATTCTCTGCTTATTTTTAGTTCCCGTACCCATGGGTGGTGCTTTCACTTTACTAATACTCACACCGGGGTGTTAGCGTTCGATTTTTAGGTTAACATTTTTGGTGCTTTCACTGAGAAACATCGAACTCAGGTGTGTTCTCACCATTGCTTTGCAAAGATTTGTTGAAAGATTCTCCTTAAAAACCAGAAGTTTATCTGAAATTATGGCTCTTGGAAGGAAGAGTAGATCTGCTAGATCTGGAGATACCCGTGGCAACACCGCCACTTCTCCCGCTTCAAATCAAGTGGCTACTACTGTTGGAGTCACAAGGGCTGAACTAGATGCTGTTGTGTTCGGGTTATACCAACAAATGAAAGCTCAAAATGCTTTGATGATGGACAGGTTAAGTGCTTTGCTTGGGGCTAACCAACAACCAAAAGATAATGAAACAACCTTTGCTGAAGATACTCATGACCCTCAAGAGACAAGCATTCCTCAGAGAACAGCTGGCGCCGCCGAAGGGGCACCTCCCCAAGTTGGAGGATCAAGGCCGCAACCAACTCTTCGCGAACGTTTTCCTAGATAACTTCCGAAAAAGTGGCTGACGTCTACCCGGCAATGCCTCTGAATGATGAGGAGTACTTATCAGGAATGATTCGCCAAATCATGAAAGAAAGCATGCAAAGGGAGGAAAGTGAAAATGACTGGGGGTTTGCTCCAAGCAAGACTCCATTTACTGAAAGAATTCTAAAAGCTGAATTTCCAAAGAAGTGTGTTCCCCCTACCATCCCAGTTTATCGGGGGACAAGTGACCCTAATCAGTTCTTGTGTAAGTATGACTGGCATATGACAGGTGCCAGGGCGACAGATGAGATCAAATGCAGATATTTTCCTATCTATTTGGAGGGAGTAGCTTTACTTTGGTTCACAAAGCTACCGGTTCGATCTGTAGATCAATTCTCTGACTTAACTCGTAAATTCAAGGATCAATTCAGATTGTATGCTTCAAAAGCTAAGGACATAATATCATTGTCCAGCCTTGAACAAGCTCCTGGGGAATCTATCAAATCTTTCCTGAATCGCTTCAATATAGCCTTGGCTGAAGTGGATAATGCTGAGCCTTGAATGATTCTAACTTACTTGATGCGAGCCATCGATAAATCTAGTGAATTTGGAAAATGGTTGAAGAAGAAGGAACCAAATTCACTTGAGAAGTTTTATAAGAAGGCTGACGAATTCATGTGTCTGGAGAATCTTCCTGCACCAGCAAAAGTGGTTGTGGCTAAAATTGAAAACAACAATGTGGCTGAAGCTTCTAATAAGAAAGAATCTAGCAGTCAGAAAAGGGAAAATGATAGTAGGAAAGGACAGAAAGATACAAAGAAACTTGGTTACTTTAAGCCTTCAGACTTTACTCCTTTGACTGAGACTCCAGAGAACATCTTCTTTGCAACCAAGGATGACATTAAGTACCCCGGGTGATGCAGCCCAGAATGACGCTCAAAATGATGAAGTCTTAGGTCGCTCACGACCTAGTAACAATTTAGGTCGCTCACGACCTATGGAAGATCGCTCACGAGTTAACAGAATCGAGGTTAAGGCATGTGGACGAGCTAACAAGTTAAAGCAAGGGGATAAGTCGTGGGAAGTTGAAGACTTAGGTTGTTCACGACCTAACGTAATTTTAGGTCACTCATGACCTAGTGAAGGTGACCCACAAGTTAACAGATTCAACATGATGGCATGCGAACGAGCTAAAATGTTCCGACCTAAGTTAGGTCACAAGAAGTTAGGTTGCAGAAATATGATTCGACTTAAGATAGGTCGCTGGGTGATCTGGGAAGATAAGTCGCACGCTATAAGTCGCGAGGACTTAGGTCGCAAGACTTAGGTCGCGCAGTTTTATGAAGCGGCTTTTAAGTCGCTGAAGCTTAATGCCGTTGATTCTTTAGCCGCGTTAATCTCTGCCGTTGATTCTTTAAGTCGCTGATGGATGAAGATATGCCGCATATTTTTAAGTCGCTCACTGATGATAAGTCGTTCAAAGTGCTAAGTCGCGAACTTTTAGGTCGCTCCCGACCTATGTGTTGTAAAGTGTTGTATTTTCCTTATGTTGTAATCTTTTAGGTCGTTTGTTTTTTAAGTCGTGTGCTTTGTTAGGTCGCGTCTGTTTTTAGGTCGCCCCATTTTAGGTCGTAGGTCGTTCACGACCTAAGTGTTTGAATTTTTGTTCTGTTTTGGCATGTTGAGTTGTAGCCTATAAATAGGCAGGTTTGGTCATTTGTAAAGGTTGTTGATTGTTGAATAAAATTCTCTTTTGTTAGCTTTGTGCTTTCAATTTAAATTGGTAGTTGAGTGTAATCTCCTATCTCCTCTTTCGGTCATTCAAGTGCGCTTTAATCAACGATTGTAGAAGCCGATTCATGGAATCTAGTGCGCTAGATCAACGTGTGAAGAATCGTAGATCTTTAAACTCGGAATAGTGCGCTATCAACGAGTTTGAGATAGCTAGAGTTCGGCATCTTCGGATCAACGAATTCGGGCATTTCGGCATCATTCAATCCATCGATTGCTACTTCCATCATCACTTACATTTTCAGAATATCTGCTGCGTCAGTTTTGGTATCAGAGCTGTTTCTAGCCAATCATAGCTAGATCGAGACTTGGAGCCAATTAATTGAAGAAATTTGAAGAAGTTTGAGTCGGCCGAGGTAGTAGAAGGAATTTGCCTTTGTTTTGAAGCTTGGAAGATCGGATTTGTGTTGAAGGCCGAGGTTGTGTTCATCGTGTTCATCATGGAAAAGCAACACGCATAGAGTTTTCGATCCGTTCTTTTTGGATCTAATTTCGAAACTTGTTTGAATTTTGGCGGGAAGTAGAGTGCGCACCCAAGTCCAATTGTTCGAGCCGACCTAAGTACTAGATCGCGATCTATTATTGCCAAGCCAAGTTGAGTTGCCGAAGTCGAGTTAGGTCGTGTGACCTTGATTCGGGACAAGTGTGTGGAAGTTTTAAAGAATTTTTGAAGTTTGAATTTGTTGAATTTGTGAACTTTACAATCATGCCACCGAGGAGAGCAAATCGTCATCAAAACGTAGAAGCGTTGTATCGAAGAGAAGAAGCAGAACAGATGGAACAACGTATCAATGAGAAGTTTGATGAAGGCATTAAAAAGTTGGAAAAGCTGATGACTGATTTGAATCAAAATCAAAGGAGGAGATCACCAGTCTCGAACCATGGAGGAAACCGAGTTTCGCCATCGGTTACGGAAGCAAGAAGGGTATCACCACAATCTTATAGAGGCAGAAGAGAATCGTCAGTTTCAATGAGAAGAGAACATCACGAGTATAGAGATGAAGAGAGGAGAACTCCATGGGAGTATGAATATGAACCATTCCGTGATGAAGAAAGACAGAGTAGAAGAGATATGCGGGATCGAAGAGATATGGGTGGTCGAGATCGTTATAGAAGTACCTCTGTTTATGATGAAGATGGTGATAGGGGAAGTTTTCATTTTCGAGATTGAGACCAAGTACGAAATGCATATCGGGATGTAGAGGAAGATCGACGTTGGGAATCTGGGATGAAGATGGAAATTCCGGAGTTCAAAGGAGGAATGGTAGCAGAAGAATTTCTTGATTGGTTGTCTAATGTCAAAGAGATTTTTGACTTCAAGGAAGTTCCAGAGCATCGAAGAGTGAAGTTGGTTGCTACAAGGTTGAGGGGTAGAGCTTTAGCGTGGTGGTAGCAAACTAAACTTACTCGAGAACGAATGGGGAAGTCAAAGATTGAATTGTGGGAGAAGATGAAGAAACTGATGAGAGCTACATTCTTACCTTATAACTATCAATCTCTTATGTATCAAAGGCTACAGAATTTGAGGCAAGGGACGAAGACTGTTAATGACTATGCTGATGAATTTTACCAATTGATTGCTCGAAATGATATTATGGAAACGGAAGAACAACTGACAGCTAGATTTGTTGGAGGGTTACGAATGCAGATTCAGGATATGGTGAATATGTTCGATCCAAGATCTGTGGCAGAAGCACATCAGAAAGCGTTGGCATGGGAGAAGAAGGGTAGACGAGGAGGTGGTGAGTTTACTAATTCCAACATCAAGTGAAGGGCGTTAGTGGAGGTTCCAATGTTTCTAAACCTATCAGTAAGCCAGTGGTGAAGGAGGCTGAGAAGGCGAAGGTTAACAACAGTTTCAAATGTTACAATTGTCAAGAGACGGGTCATAAAAGCAATGAGTGTCCAAAGCCTAAAAAGAGAACCATGATTGCAGAAGTTGAGGATGAAGATGTTGATGGAGATTGTTCTAGTCCAGTTGAGGAGGATGAGCAGGATATTGCGTCAGGAGATGAGGGTTGTAATCTAATGCTGAGGAGATCGTGTCTGACACCGAAGCAGGAGGAAGCTAGTTGGTTGAGGAGTAATATCTTTCAGTCGACATGCACTATACTGGGGAAGGTGTGTAAATTCGTGATTGACGCAGGAAGCTGTGACAATATTATCTCAACCGAGGCTGTAACAAAGTTGAAGTTGAAGACGGAGAAGCATCCAAATCCATACAAGTTAGCATGGTTGAGAAAAGGAGGAGAAGTGAAAGTGGATAGACGAGTTCGAGTTCCATTCTCTATTGGGAAGAAATACAAAGAGGAAATTTGGTGTGATGTAGTAGAGATGGATGTTTGTCACTTACTTTTGGGAAGAACATGGCAATATGATCGAGCAGTACAACATGACGGTCGGACCAATAGCTACAGCTTTATGTTTGAGGGTACGAAGATTATCTTAGTTCCGAAGAAGAGACAACAAGGAGAAAGTAAGTTGGAAGAGATTGAAGAGCTGAAAACGTTGTTATCTTTGAAAGAGTTTGTTAAGGAGGTTGAGGAAGAGCCTGAAGTGTTCTTGTTGATCGGGCGAGAGAGTCAAGAAGAGGTTGAGATTCCAGAGATGAAACCCGTATTGAAAGAGTTTGAAGATGTAATTCCAGAGGAATTACCAAAGGAGTTACCGCCACTGAGAGACATCCAACATCAAATTGATCTTGTTCCGGGAGCAATGTTGCCACATAGACCACATTACAGAATGAGTCCGAAGGAACATGAAGAGTTGAGGAGGCAGGTGGAAGAATTGCTTGAACAGGGACGAATCCAGGAGAGTTTGAGTCCATGTGCTATACCAGCATTACTTGTACCAAAGAAGGACGGGTCATGGCGAATGTGTACGGACAGTCGGGCATTGAATAAGATCACTGTGAGATACAGATTTCCGATGCCGAGGTTGGATGACTTGTTAGATCAATTGAGCGGAGCTACTATCTTTTCGAAGATTGATTTGAAGAGCGGATATCATCAAATTCGTATCAGACCAGGTGATGAGTGGAAGACTGCTTTTAAAACCAGGGAGGGTCTATACGAATGGTTGATAATGCCATTTGGCTTATCGAATGCACCGAGTACATTTATGCGAGTGATGAATTAGATTTTTAGACCATTCATTGGGAAATTTGTGGTGGTGTATTTTGATGATATTCTGATATACAGTGGAAGCGCAGAGGAACACTTGCAACATCTGAGAGAAGTGCTGATGGTACTGCGACAAGAACAATTTTATGCTGCGACAAAGAAATGCGTGTTCATGACGCATAGTGTTTTATTTCTGGGGTATGTTGTATCGGGAGAAGGAATACAGGTGGACCAAAGTAAAATTGAAGCTATCAGAGATTGGCCGCAACCCAAGACGATAACGGAGGTTCGGAGTTTTCACGGCTTGGCTTCATTCTATCGGAGGTTTATACCACACTTTAGTAGTGTGATGGCACCTGTTACGGATTGCATGAAGGGTAAACAATTTACATGGTCAGAGGAAGCAGGGAGTGCTTTTGGGAAGATTAAGGAATTGCTAACGTCTACACCAATCCTAGTGTTGCCAGATTTTCAGTTATTGTTTGAATTACATACTGATGCATCGAAGGTAGGGATTGGAGGAGTGCTGAGTCAAAAAGGACGTCCGATTGCATACTTTAGTGAGAAGTTGTCAGGAGCAAAAATGAGATACAGCACATATGATGTGGAATTTTATACAGTTGTACAAGCTGTTAAGCACTGGAGACACTATCTATTTCAGAAGGAGTTTGTTCTTTACACTGATCATGAAGCGTTGAAGCATTTGCAAGGGCAAGACAAAATTTCAGCGAGACATGAATCATGGATTGCATATCTGCAACAGTTTACTTTTGTTGTTAAACACAAGTCAGGGGTGACGAATCGAGTAGCTGATGCTTTGAGTAGGAGGAGTCATTTGTTGACTACACTGAAAGTTGAGGTGACGGGGTTTGACGTGTTACCAGAATTATTTGTCGATGATCCTTACTTTGCAAGGTGTGTTGATAAAGTCAAGGAAGGAAAGACGGATGAGTTTGTGATGGTAGATGGTTTTCTATTCAAAGGAAATCGATTGTGCATACCTGATTGTAGTTTGAGAATGAAGATTGTGAAGGAGCTACACGAAGAAGGTCATGTGGGTAGAGTCCGTACACTACAGCTGATTTCTCAATCTTATTTTTGGCCGTCAATGAAGTGGGAAGTTGGGAGGTTTGTGGAGAGGTGTCACATTTGCCAAATTTCCAAAGGAACAACAACGAATGCGGGATTGTATATGCCGCTACCCGTGCCTGTTAAACCATGGGTTGATATCAGTATGGATTTTGTTTTGGGATTACCAAGAACTCAAAGGGGAAATGATTCGATATATGTCGTAGTGGACCTGTTCTCAAAAATGGCACATTTCATCGCTTGTAAGAAGACAGCTGATGCCGTCCGAGTTGTTGAGTTATTCTTCAAAGAGATATATCGTTTACATGGTTTGCTAGAGTCCATTATTTCTGATCGGGATACTAGATTTCTAAGTCATTTTTGGCTAAGTTTGTGGAAGATGGTGGGAACGAAGTTGAACTTTAGCAGCGCTTATCATCCGCAAACGGATGGACAGACCGAGGTTGTGAACAGATCATTGGGAAATTTGTTGAGATGTCTTGTCCAAGACAATCTGAAGAATTGGGATATGAAGTTATGTCAAGCAAAGTTTGCTTATAATCATGCTACGAACCATAGTACGGGTTTCAGTCCATTTCAGATTGTATATTCTAGTTTGCCAAAGGGTCCGTTGGAGTTAACAGTCATACCACAACCAAAGAAGACAGTCAAGCGAGCTGTTGGTTTTGTTGAAGGATTGACAGAGTGTCATAGAATCGTTCAAGAACGATTGGGAAAGGCGAATGAGAAGTACAAACGAACTGCAGATCTGAAGCGAAGGAGTGTTGAATTTAAAGAAGGTGATTGGGTTTATGCAGTGTTAACAAAGGATCGTTTTCCAGTGGGAACATACAATAAGCTTAAAGCTTGAAAAATTGGTCCTGTAACGATTGTGAAACGGATCAATGAAAACGCTTATAAGTTGAAGCTGCCGGAGGACGTGTATACTTTTGATGTGTTTAATGTTAAACATCTTATATCGTATCATGGGAATGAGTTTGTTGTGGGAAAAGAGGGTGCAAATTCGAGAACGAATTTTTCTCAACCAGGAGAGGATGATGCAGCCCAGAATGACGCTTAGAATGATGAAGTCTTAGGTCGCTCACGACCTAGTAACAATTTAGGTCGCTCACGACCTATGGAAGATCGCTCACGAGTTAACAGAATCGGGGATAAGGCATGTGGACGAGCTAATAAGTTAAAGCAAGGGGATAAGTCGTGGGAAGTTGAAGTCTTAGGTCGTTCACGACCTAACGTAATTTTAGGTCGCTCACGACCTAGTGAAGGTGACCCGCAAGTTAACCGATTCAACATGATGGCATGCGAACGAGCTAAAATGTTCCGACCTAAGTTAGGTCGCAAGAAGTTAGGTCGCAGAAATATGATTCAACTTAAGATAGGTCGCTGGGTGATCTGGGAAGATAAGTCGCACGCTATAAGTCGCGAGGACTTAGGTCGCAAGACTTAGGTCGCGCAGTTTTATGAAGCGCCTTTTAAGTCGCTGAAGCTTAATGCCGTTGATTCTTTAGCCACGTTAATCTCTGCCGTTGATTCTTTAAGTCGCTGATGGATGAAGATATGCCGCATATTTTTAAGTCGCTCACTGATGATAAGTCGTTCAAAGTGCTAAGTCGTGAACTTTTAGGTCGCTCCCGACCTATGTGTTGTAAAGTGCTGTATTTTCCTTATGTTGTAATCTTTTAGGTCGTTTGTTTTTTAAGTCGTGTACTTTGTTAGGTCGCGTCTGTTTTTAGGTCGCCCCATTTTAGGTCGTAGGTCGTTCACGACCTAAGTGTTTGAATTTTTGTTCTATTTTGGCGTGTTGAGTTGTAGCCTATAAATAGGCAGGTTTGGTCATTTGTAAAGGTTGTTGATTGTTGAATAAAATTCTCTTTTGTTAGCTTTGTGATTTCAATTTAAATTGGTAGTTGAGTGTAATCTCCTATCTCCTCTTTCGGTCATTCAAGTGCGCTTGAATCAATGATTGTAGAAGCCGATTCACGGAATCTAGTGCGCTAGATCAACGTGTGAAGAATCGTAGATCTTTAAACTCGGAATAGTGCGCTATCAATGAGTTTGAGATAGCTAGAGTTCGGCATCTTCGGATCAACGAATTCGGGCATTTCGGCATCATTCAATCCATCGATTGCTACTTCCATCATCACTTACATTTTCAGAATATCCGCTGCGTCACCGGGCCACCTAAGATTAAGCTCGGGAAGAATTTTGTGCCTAATGGAAGGTTCTGTCGATTCCACAACCAACCTGGCCATGACACCAACGAATGTCGCCATCTAAAGAACTTGATTGAATAACTGTTGAGAGAAAATAAACTGCAACAGTATGTCAAGAGATACAGAGGTGATCCGGCCTCATCTACTTAAGGGCAGCAACTTCTTGCTCGTCAATCTGGCTCAGGTGAAAAGGCTGTGGTACAGGAATCTGAAAGGCCTGTTATTAATGTAATCACAGGGGTCCTCACCCAGCAGGCAGAAGTTGGGGAGAGATGGATAGGTATGCTCATGCTCTGAGACATGCCCCGAAAGAAGAAACTGTTTTTGTCTTGGATGATGCTGTGCCTTCAAAACAGCAAAGAACTTTTCACGATGACATCATATTCAGAGCTAGAGATTCTGTGGGAATTGAGGCTCCCACCATGGATCCTTCGGTAATATCTGCTGGTATCGGACCAGCTATTGTGAGAAGAGTGCTTGTTGATTGCGGTGCTTCTTGTAATATCCTCTTCAAAAAGACCTTTGATCAAATGAAAATTCCGATGGCTGATGTTCAAGCTTCTTCGCAAAAAATTGTTGGGTTCACTGGGGAAGCAAAACAGCCCATCGAACTGTCAACTTATCTGTAGAACTTGGTGAAGGGGAAAGAAAAGTGGTCCGTAAGCAAACTTTTGTTATTGTTGATGAATTTTCTGCTTATAACGCCTTCTTGGGACGACCAACTCTTGCTGCATTCAAAGTTATTCTCGCCCCGTGGTGCCTAACTATGAAATTCCCCACTGATAATGGCGTTGGTGTTTTGAAAGGGGACCAGAATGCTGGGCGGGAATGTTATCTTATAGAGTTGCGGGAGGCGAAGAAGAGAGAGATGGGAAAGGGTGCGGCAGCTCCGCTCTGCATCAAAGAACCCATCTTGTAGCAATTACAGGGTGGACCCTGCATTGGTGAGCATAGTGGTGCACGAAAAGAAATTGATCCCAGAAAGATCAGTGTAGGGGAAAATAGAGTGGTGCCGGTAGAAGTAACGGTGCCAATACCTGTTGACCAAAAGATCAAAACAAGGTGTTAAATGTGGGTTCACAACTCAGTGCGACAGTTCATAATATGCTAATATCATTCTTGAAAGAAAAACTAGATGTATTCGCTTGGAGTCATGCTGACATGTGTGGAATATCTCCAGAAATTGCAGTACATGCCTTAAATATTGATCCGAAGTTCACACCCGTAAAGCAGAAAAGAAGAACCTAGGGTCCTGAAAGGTCAACAGCATTGAAAGAAGAAGTAGATCGGCTCATGGAAAATGGCTTCATCAGAGAATCCACTTATCCAAATTGGGTTTCTAATCTAGTGTTGGTTAAAAAAGAAAATGGAAAGTGGAGAGTATGCATCGACTTTTCAGATTTGAACAAAGCATGCCCCAAGGATTGTTTCCCGTTACCCAGGATTGACCAGTTGGTGGATGGAACAGCTGGGCACGAATTATTGTCTTTTATGGATGCTTACTCTGGATACAATCAAATCATGATGCATGAGCCAAATCAGGAGGACACGAGCTTCATCACCGATGTTGGTCTTTACTGCTATAAAGTCATGCCCTTCGGACTAAAGAACGCGGGGCAAATTATCAAAGACTCGTTAACGCCATGTTCAAGCCTCAAATTGGCAAGACTATGGAAGTGTACGTTGATGATATGTTAGTGAAATCAACGAAGGCAGTAGACCACATGGACCATCTGGCAGAAATGTCCGCGATCCTTCGAAAGTACAGGATGAAGTTGAATCCTCTGAAATGTTCATTCGGGGTTGAGTCCGGAAAATTCTTAGGTTTCATTGTGAGTGCTAGGGGCATTGAAGCTAATCCTGCTCAGATCACTGCCTTCAGAGAAGTCAAACCCCCTAGAACAAAGAAGGAATTGCAAAGCCTCAATGGGAAAATCGCTGCTTTGAGTCGATTTATTTCCAAAGCCACAGATAAATGCATTCCCTTCTTTGATGCTCTGAAGAAAGGAAAAAAGAATTTCGAATGGACTCCTGAGTGTCAAAAAGCTTTTGATGAGCTGATTCATCATATGGAAACGCCTTCAGTACTTTCTAAGCCCAACAATGGTGAAGATCTATTCATATACTTAGCAGTTTCATCTCGTGCTCTCAGTGCAGCGTTGGTACGAGAAGACGCAAAAGTTCAGCGTCAAGTTTATTACATCAGCAAAAGATTCACTAGGGCAGAGATGAATTATTCAAAATTAGAAAAGCTCGCCTATTGTCTATTGATCGCGTCCAGAATGTTTAGGCCATACTTCCAGGCTCATCCTATTAAAGTCCTCACTAATCAACCTCTAAAGCAAGTCCTATTCCACCCTGAAACTTCGGGTCATCTTCTGAAGTGGAATATTGAACTCAGTCAATACGATATCACTTATCATCCCCGAAGAGCAATCATTGGACAAGCTTTAGCAGATTTCATTGCAGAATTCACAGGTAAAGGTGGCAGTGAGGAAGAGGTAACTGAAGACATTTCGATCTGATGGAAATTATATGTTGATGGTGCAAGAAATGACTACTGTTCCGGAGCTGGGGTTGTGCTTGAAACCCCCGAAGGGCGGTCATTGTGTTATGCATTGAGATTAGAATTTCCTTCGACAAATAATGAAGCCGAATACGAAGCTCTTATTGTCGGCCTGAGGATTGCTAAAGAACTGAGCATCAAAGTATTGCAGATCTTCAATGATTCCCAGCTAATTGTATGCCAAGTCAAGAAAGACTTTCAAACTATAGGAGGAAATCTGCCTGCTTACTTATCAAAAGCCTGTGAGCTTCTCGATGATTTTGATCATTATACAATAAACCATATACCCCGGGAAGAGAACATGAAGGCAGATTCTCTCGCGAAATACTCAAGCTCTGGCGAAGCTCAATTATTGGGATTGGTCCCTGTAGAAGTCTTGACAGCTCCGAGTATTGACGAGATGGATATTGACTGGATCATGGCTGTATCTCAAGAACAGGAGTCATGGATGACCCCGATCAAGGAATATCTACTCAACGGCTCCTTGCTAGAAAACTCGAAAGAGCGCCAGAAGCTGTTAAGAAAAGCCCCGAGATATGTAATTCAAGGTGACCATATGTATAGACGAGGATTCTCGATGCCATTACTCTGATGTGTAACCAAAGAAGAGGCTAAGACAATTTTAGCTGAGCTGCACAGAGGAGAATGTGGGGATCATTCAGGTGGCCAAACTCTTGCAAAGAAAATTCTCCGCTATGGGTATTTTTGGCCGAATATTAATCAAGATGCTGCTAGCTACTCCCGAAAGTGTGACAGATGCTAGAGATTTGCAAAAATCCCAAGAGCACCTTCCACCATGCTAACACAGATGGTCAGTCCATGGCCATTCGCCATTTGGGGAATAGATCTCATTGGGCCGATGCCGATGGCCAGATCCGGAATCAAATATGCCATTGTTGCTGTTGATTATTTCACTAAATGGGCTGAAGCTGAACCATTGGCTACTATTACCTCTAAAAAGATGATAAATTTTGTAACTAAAAATATCATTTGCAGGTATGGTGTGCCTCAGAAGATAATCACAGACAATGGTACCCAATTCGAAAGCGAAGAATTTCATAACTTTTACAAGCGATTCAAGATCCGAAAAAACATCTCAGCAGTAGCTCACCCGCAGGAAAACAAGCAAGTAGAAGCAATGAATAAAATTATCAAATCAACCATAAAAAACAGCTAGAAAAAGCAAAAGGTGGTTGGGTCGACAAGCTGCCACTTGCACTATGGGCATACAAAACTACCCACAAAACTGCGACTGGGCACACTCCATTTTCATTAGCATACGGATCGGAAGCAATGATTCCGGTGGAAATAGAGGTCCCCTCCCACAGGAGAATTCATTTCAACCAAGCTGAAAATGAAAAGCTACAGCTTGAAGCACTTGACTTGCTTGATGAAAGAAGGAAAGAAGCTGAACTCAAAGTTGCAGCTCAACAGCAAAGGATAGCCAGGCACTTCAATTCTAAAGTTCGTCAACGCAGCTTTGAAATTGGGGATCTAGTCTTGAAAAGGATCATGACAGCAACAGGAGTGTTTGGGCCAAACTGGGAAGGGCCGTATGTCATAGGCAAAAAACTTCTTGATGGCACTTTCAAACTCACAACTGTCGAAGGAGATCCAATCCCGAGAGCCTAGAACAGCAACCACTTGCGTCCATATTTTACTTAAAAGCCATGCTTAAATTTGTAAAATAATTCTGGATGTATCATTCTTGTATTGTAAGCCATTGTAAAATCAGTGTGACTCAGCAATAAGAACCATAAAGTGGATGTAGGCCAAGTTCTTAGCCGAACCACTATAAATCTTGTGTCTTTTACTACTGTAAAATGCCTGTCTCATTTCGATGTGCAAATATATTAAATATGTTGCTAAAATATCGATTTAATATTGCAGGCAATCAAAGCAAAGCTTACTTATTCAACACGTCACAAACCCAAGCGATTCCATAAATCACTCAACAAACAAATGTCAAGCCACAAAAATTCCAGATTCAATTCCTACATAAGAAGTACTTCTCACAAACGGTTGGTGATTCCACCGAAGGGGCACCTTCCAAAAGTGAAGGTTCCAGGCCCTTGCTAACTAATCGAGATCGTTTGTGCAAACAAACATCCGATTAAGTAGCTTGCGTCTGCCCCGTGGATTCACTTAACAAAGAAGTGCGCTTCTCTGGAAGAATCAAACAACCTGAAAAAGGAAGGAACATGTATTCAAAAGTGATAACAAGGGATCGCTGAGGAACAGATGATGAAAAGATATTGGCAAGCAGACAAAAAACATCCAAAACGGAATTTTGTCTCTCAACCAAAAGGGTTGGTGGAACCACCGAAGGGGCACCTTCCCAAAGTGAAGGCACTGGGCCCTTGTTGCTTAATTGTGATCGCTTGTGTAAACAAACATCCAGTTAGGTAGCTTGCGTCCGCCCCGTGGAACCACTTAACTGTGAGACGCAACCTTCCTAGCAAACAACTCAAAGCCCTCTCCGGAGGCACAATTTAAAGCCCTCCAACGAGGCACGCTGTATAATGAAATGTTTTTCTCAACCAATAAGGTTGATGGTACCACCGAAAGGGCACCTTCCCAAAGGAAGACAACGGGCCCTTGCTAGTTAATTGCGATCGTTTGTGCACGAACATCCAATTAAGAGGCTTGCGTACACCCCATGGATCCATTTGACTGTGAGACTTAACTTTCAGGCAAACAAATAAAGCCCTCTTTGGAGGCACTCTTCTACTCTCATGGGAACGATCTTCCCCAAAAAAGTTGAAGTGCAAAATAAAGCTCTCCAACGAGGCACGCTGTAAAATGAAATGTTTTTCTCAACCAAAAAGGTTGGTGGTACCACCGAAGGGGCACCTTCCCAAAGTGAAGGCACCGGGCCCTTGCTGCTTAATTATGATTGTCTATGCAAACAAACATCCAATTTAGCGGCTTGCGTCCGCCCCGTGGATCCATTTAACTGTGAGAAATAAATTTCAAGCAAAACAAAAAGCCCTCTAACGAGGAACAAGCCCTCTTCGGAGGCACAACTCTTCGGAGGAGTCCTCTTCAGAGGCAAAAGACCTCTAACGAGGTAAAAGCCCTCTAACGAGGCATAAGCCCTCTCCCAAGGCACAACAAAAAATCCCTCTCCCGAGGCACAACAA
Organism: Allium fistulosum; assembly: GCA_030737815.1. Classification (NCBI taxonomy): domain Eukaryota; kingdom Viridiplantae; phylum Streptophyta; class Magnoliopsida; order Asparagales; family Amaryllidaceae; genus Allium; species Allium fistulosum. The sequence goes on from CM060903.1 coordinate 56,003,585, forward strand.
AAATGCCCTCTTCGGAGGCACAAGCCCTCTTTGGAGGCACATTCCTACCCTCAACGGTGAAGTGCTAAACAAAGCCCTCTAAAGAGGCACATCAAAAAAAAAGTTTTCTTCAGAAACTCGCTTCACTACAAAGAGTAATCCACTTCTCAGAAAATAAAAGTGGCCATCTTCGAAAGTTGAAGTGTGTTAACTCTTTCTAAAAAGAAAGGAAAAAAGAAGAAAACTTCTCTAATACAAGGCATACTCCACGAAAGCAGAATAATATTTCCCCAAAACGGAAGAATTATTCTCTAGAATAAGAGTACAACTCTTTTCAGAATATTGCAATGAGCCGTGGTATGGGGGCATATAGCTATATCAATAGAAACAACGCTCAAACAGCATACCACGAGCTCACTGTAGTATCGTACAAATAAAGTAAAGAAATTTGTGCAAAAATGGGGAATAAATGCATTCACAAATACTGACAAGAGATTGTACCGGTAAAAAGAGTCATTTTCATTCCATATTATCAAATTGTTTACATATGCGCAGGTTTCAAAAAAAAGCGGGGGCCGGTACCCGCACAATCCCCGGTCGATACAAGTCTCTAGACAAAGGACAAAATAGCTAAACAAGAAGTATAAAAGCCGAACTCATTTCTTCTTCCTCCCGTTGCCTTTTGAGCCTTCACCGGGCCTAATGATTAACTTCTTAGGTCGGCTTGAACTCTTAGGGGAAGAAGGAGAGAGTGGTGCAATTGGGTCCTCTTCTGTTTTCTCATCGCCGATGGAAGTGTCCACTCTTCCATCATCAGAAGAAGCACCCTTCTTTTTCTTTGAAACTCCATGCTTTCCCTTCTTCTTCAAAGAAGATTCGCTGCCCGGAGAAATAAGATCAAAAAGCTTTGTATCATCGGCAGTGAATCTCTCCAGGGTCCTCTCGCCCTCCTCAAGTTCCTCGGCTTTTTGCTCTTGAGAAGCCGTCGGGTCGTCTAAACCTTAGAGAGCTTCTATTTGTTCCTCTTGCGATCCCGGTTAAGAAGCAGAAGGAGGAGTAACTTGAAGAGGTGAAGGGACAGCAGCCGAGGGAGGCGAAGCCTGTGTGGCACTTGTTGTTTTCGCTACAGAAGAAGAAAAGTTAAAAACATCAGTATTTCCCACAAAGAGAGGAGATAGTGGCACGTCAAAGCTTAAGTAATAGGCAAAAAGTTCATCAAGCTCATGTGAAGCAAATGAGCAGTCCACTTGAGCCAGATCGGAATTGAAGTTACCTGGAGAGCTTGATTTTATCATGTCGATTTCATAATCGTGGGCTTCAGTGCTCCCTTGAGCCTCTTTTTTAGTGTGAGCAATTGGGGGCTCAGGAATTGTGATTTCAGTTTCGGTTTTAGCAGGAGGCGGAGAATGAGAGCTAAAGCCAATGGTATTAGGGTCGACCAATGCCGAAGGACGAGTGGGGTCGGCTAAAGGCGCCTTCTCCATATGCTCTCCTCCTACTGCTTCGACTCGCTCCCTGGCAAGCTGTTCTTTCCCTCTAGCAAGGGCAACACGACCCTCGTTGTCCAAATGACAAGCCTCCAAGTCATCCTCCACATAGCCAGCATCTTTATACATTTCAATTATTGCCTCCCATACTTCAGCCAAAGTGATCTCATACTTCGGGCCCAAGAAAGAGAGACTGCCTTTCCCTAAGACACTAAGAACGTAAAACTCAAAAAGAGTGGAGCTGATGTTGGCCTTGGTTGTTTCGTGCGACTCTTCAGCAGCCGATCTTCCAGCAACGGCCTCATCACGCTCCTTTTCGGCTTTTAAAAGTTGAGCTTTTAACATAGCAATCTCCAAGTCTTGGGAGCTAACTTTTTCCCGCAACTGGACGGTATCGTTGCGGTGTTTTTCAACAACATGCGCCTCGAGTTTGATCTCGGCATCTCTCTGAGCATCATGCGCATCTCTCACTTGCTTTTGAAAAACCTCTTCCTTTTGAGAATAGGAAGCGGAAGAGGTAGTAAGGTCCTCCTTAAGTTTCTCAACTTCAGCCTCAAGTCTCTCGTTATCATCGGTGATGCTCTTCATTTCTGCATCGTGCTGCTCAAGAATTTTCTGCCATTCAGATTTATCATTTTCCATAGTCAGCATAACCTCAGGATTGGCACGGTTGACTCTTTGGAGTTCATCGACCAGTTTTTGCCAGCTGGACATTCTTTCGATATCAAGCTTTACAGCATCAAGATTTCACAGCATGGCTTGTTTGTCGATCGAGACCAAATTAAGATCAAAATGCACTCCTTTTAAGCACCAGTGTGGAAATCGACTTTGAAGAGTAGTCAGAGACTTTTCAACCTGATATGATGCCTGTTGAGGATCGTGTGAATATCAGTTCTTTTAAGGGCAGGAGAGCTGGAAGGAATTTCTAAAGAGATGGGAGCAGCGGGCTTTTCAGAAATTGCAGACGCAGGCCTTTCGCTAAGCTTGACCCGCTTGCTTAAATCTTCAACAACATGACTCTTCCCTTTGTCATAATTAGATTTTCTTTTGTGGGAGTCATCACCTCTTGGAGAAGAGTCATGTCGTTCATCTCTTCTCCCGTAGCTCTCCTCATGGGCCCTCCTTTCTTGAGCTTTTCTGGCTGCTCTTTCTTCGTCGGTCTCCCTAGGGGTGGGGGATGGCGCCTGGGATCATAGTAGTAGTCACGCCTTCCATAGCGCATAAAATCATCATAATACGAGCCACTTCGTCCCATTGGAGAATCTGAAAATGAAAAAGAAATAGAATTTAGAGATCTCCAGGAAAAGGAAGTTAAGTGCAAGTAACTGCTAAAAATCCTAAGTGTGTGTGGCGTGCAAACTACACACATCAAGCTACAAACCACTCTTCAGCTTAGGAGTGATGTCGGCTTTTACAGTAGGGGTCAACTCTTGGGTCGATAGAAGTGATCGCAAGTCAGATGTTGCTTCAACCGATGGAGAGACAAGCTTAGAAGCGGTGGCATCGTCTTTAAAAAGCTCTTGAGAAGTCACCATAAAATCGCTCAACCCCTCGAAGATGTCATCACCATCATGCCCAGTCGAGTGAGTCACGCCAGCAGTTCCTTCTTCAACATGCTCAGCACTTTTTATGGCGGAACTTTCCTTCTCCGTCCACTCATCAACTTCCGTGGCGACCTTCCCGAGATGTTGAAGGAGTTCCTCTTCTTCGATAACCGGGAGAGGCTTAAACTTGTCGGAAAACTCTGCACCCTCAGCAGAACCGGAGCATTTTATCAATGAAGCCTCTGCAACAAGTTTTTTCGACGCAAGTTCTTTTGCGGGGCTGGGGCATCAGATGTTTCCGGTTGAGGAGCAGGGGCATCGCGAAGCTGAAGAGATCGTGAAGGATGTAAAAGGCTAAATTGATGTAGAAATTCATCTTTCAAAAGAAATTTGATACTCCTTTCCTTGACGGCTACAACGTTTAGCCTTTCAAAAGTTGACTTATGACTGGAGTCTTTAGAAAGGGAAGGAAGTGCTACAAGAGTAAAAATGAAGTTAATACTTAACAACCCGAATTCTGAAAGGCTCAGAAATGGAGTAAATGGAGATAGACAATCTTACTTCCTACTCTCCAGATGCCATAGAATTCTGAAGGGCAACGAACGAAGAAAAACCGATTTAAGAATCCGTGAGCGCTGTCGGGCAAGTCTGTAATCAGTTTACAATTTCTAGCGCTCCTTATAAGTGTGATGGAAGGATGATCTTTATTCTTCCCGAATGAACACAAGTAACAAATTTCGTCGAAACTCGGAAGGCGACTAAGTGTTCTCTCGAACAACACACACAACCCCGTCAGAATGGCATAGCCATTGGGGTGCAACTGGAATGGAGAGATAGTCAACCGAAGAAGCAGCTTTCTGAGAAAGCCATTGAAAGGAGGAATAGCTCCGCTCAAGCACATCTGACGGTTGACCGCAATAAAGCCAGGAGGTGGCCTGTCAGCGGTATCATTTACTCCAGGAAGTAAAGCTTCGGTCTCAGCAATGCCAAATTGGACGCAAAGCTAGCTGAAAGCCCATTGGGTTAGAGTGGTTGAGACTGATTCCGGAGGATTCTCCAGAGGGTCAGCTATTGGAAAGACTTCTTCAATCTGTTCTGCTGTCTCTTCTTGTGCTTGATGAGAAGTCATTCTATACAAGGAACTGGATGTTCAAATATGAAGGTGCACGTTTCCTAAAAGCGTGTGAAGTGTTGTGCGAAGCTAATAAAATAACAAGTAAATAAAAATAATAACATTGGTTGTCATACGTCAATTCAGGAAAATTCAAGACTTGTTATTAAATTAAAACTGAGAGTAGTGTTAAAGTAGATAACATTCGATAGTAAGCAGTTCTAACTGTGAGAATTTTGTGTTAACACTTCATTCAAATTAATTGATTCGCAGCATTTCACACTCGATTAAATTCAGTTTATTTTACTTAAGTAGAATATTGTCTCTTGATTTAATCCATCATTCGATGTGGGCAGTCAATGATGAGTATATTCGTCCCAGTTTTCTGCAAATGCTGTATTTAACAGGTTATTAGCAATCAAGTCAATACAATCTGTGAAAAAAAGTACAAGTTCAAGCAGTTCAAATTTGCAGTTCAGTCAAGTTTTATGAAAATTTTGCAAGTGTTCAAGTCCTTAAGTCGCAGGAACGACTTAAGACTAGCTCGGGATTGCTTAGGTCGTCCAAATCATGTTCAACGACCTAACATAAGTCAGCCTTCCTTAAGTCGCTCTCCTCGAGCTATGGGATTCATTAGTCACGTTCCTACGAGTTAAAGCTACGCTGCAAGTTAAGGCATAAGGCTTTAAGCCAGGATAGGGTAAATTTGTTTAAGTGTTAACTCGTCCAAGTACGCCTACGACCTAAAAGTTATGTCGCAAGAAGTTAAGTCGCCCAGATTGTAGTGCGATCCAAAGATAGGTCGTAAGGAGAGTTATCTCGTCCGAAGAAATATGCTACACTTCTTAAGTTGCAAGTTCTTAAGTCGTTCAGATTCTTTTAAGTCACAAGTTCTTAAGTCGCTCAGATTCCTTTAAGTCACAAGTTCTTAAGTCGTTCAGATTCTTTTAAGTCACAAGTTCTTAAGTCAGCTCAGATTCCTTTAAGTCGCAAGTTCTTAAGTCGTTTAGATTCTTTTAAGTCGTAAGGCTCTTAGGTCGTTCGATGCTTTAGGTCGCTCTAAGAGTAACTTAGAAATGCCGAATTTTCTTCCACCAAAAAACCCTAAGTCCTGCTCTCCACTCGCATGTTGCCACGTGTCCATCTCCCTTACCTCACCAGAAACACCGCAACATAGCCCACTATCCAATAACCCGTTAACCCGATATCTCCTCATCTCCTCCAAACGCCTAAAACCTCATCATCTCCTCCAAACATCTAAAACCTCATCGCCTTCTCCAAATTTGCCGATTCACTTTTTAAAGCAATTACCAACAATTCGACAATAATCGGAGGGCGAAATGGAGTACAACTTTACAATATGGTAACAGAAATTGCATAGAACTGATGATAAGAGAATCGATGGAAGACGCAATAGATGGATGATCGGCGTTACCTAAATTCGCTGTTGGAAATGATGATCGAAATAACGATGAAATTTCGCTTTGAAGTTCCGGAGTTCAGAAATTCGTCAATGGCAGTTTCAAAGGTTAGAGCAAGTAAAGAGAAGAAAGAAGAAGCCAAGCAACTTATAGGCGGGAAAAGTGGAATTCGAATCGGCTTAGAACGACATAACAACTCAAGCAGCTCACGACCTAACAACTCCAGCGACTCACGACTTAGCAATTCAGATGGCACGAGTTAAAAGGTATCGAAGCACACGACCTAGTCCCTAGGCGTATACTTTGAGGGGCAAGTGTTAACACCTCTTTTTCCATAACTCAGCGACCCAACGACTTACGACTTAACAACCTAAGAAACTAAGCGACTCAGTGGTCCAGAAAGCGACCTAGCGACCTAACTCCAGAAAGCGATCTAGCGACCTAACTCCAGAAAGTGACCTAGCGACCTAACGAGTTAGCGACCTAGCAATTCAGGAGAAGGGAACGACTTAACATGCTCCAAAGCCAAGCCATACGACCTACCTCTTCTGTTAGGTCGCTCACGACCTAATCCGACCGAGATAACTTCTATATTTACAACATTAGGTCGCTCATACCCAGTATCTCACCCAGAATGGCTCCACTAAGTCGCCAACGACTTAAGCTAACTTGGGATGACCCTTAGGTCGCTCACGGCCTACGACCTACGACCTACGACCTAACCTCCAGATTTTCCCTATAAATACCCCGCCTACTCCACATTCAAGGGGGACTTTTTCCAGACTTTGAAGCGCCGAAGCTCTGCTGCATTCATGATCTCTACAACACCTCAACTACCGAAAACATCTCAAACTACCTAAAGAGAAGATCAGCTACATTCAAGATGAATTCCAGAATCTCTTTTGCACTGAAGTGTTGATTACTTGTATCGATTGTTGAATAATCGAAGGAATTCTTGTAAAACTTGTAATTGAACTTGTGATAAAGAAGATAAAGTGGATGTAGGCTTGATTTTGAGCCAAACTTCTATAAAACTGCTGTCTCTTTACTTTTCTGCTATTCTCTACTTATTTTTAGTTCCCGTACCCACGGGTGGTGCTTTCACTTTACTAATACTCACACCGGGGTGTTAGCGTTCGATTTTTACGTTAACACTATTCAATAGGCTGACTTTGTCATTTAAAGTTCTTAAGGAAGCTAAGCACTCATAATTTCTTAATGTTACTTGCTGTGGTAGGCTCTGTTCGATCTCTAATGTATCATAATTTTATCATTGTATCAAATAAATGTTTCTCGTACACATATATATTCCAATTATGGAAACACTTAACTTAGAAATGTTGAGTTTCGGTATTTTCGCGTTCCGTACTTGTTCGCTTCACCTTGTCTAGTCGACATCAACGGTCGAAGTCTCTTATGTCGGTGTCCTGGTTGAACATTCCTTCATTGCTCCCATCGGGCATGTTAATCCTCTTTTGCTCGCGACTTAATAGGTCATGACTTACGACCTAAAAAGCGTGCCGACTTAACAATTGAATGACCTAAGAGATGCCACGACTTAAGGAGGCCTACGACTTAACAGGTTCCGACATAAGGAAGTGGACGATCTACGAATTACGAAGTCTCACGACCTAACAACTGGAAGTGGTTAGCGACTTAAGGAGTTAAAAGGATTTACGATCTAGCGACTTAACGGGTTACGAGTTAAAAAGTCTCTGACTTAACTACAGAGACAACTTAAAGAATCTACGACTTACCGGTTTAAGAAAGCCACCGACTTAAGAAGTATACGACCTAAGCTAAGTCGTACACGACTTATACGAACTCGCTCAAACCAAATGCCGCTGACCTACGACTTATACTAAGTCGCTGTCGACTTATGACTTGCAATCTAACAGCTCGTTCTGGACATGTTCAGGAACAACTAATACTGTCCCTTATCTCGTCACCGACTTACCTTAAGTCTTCCACGACTTAAGACTTAGGAAAATTTCCAGTCCAGAATTTAGCTCCTATAAATATCCCACTACCTTCAACATGAAGGGGGACTTTTGGCCAGCCAATTTCTGAAGCGCCGTTACTCTGCCGAACTCTCAACTCATCCAAAACTCGAAGTGCTCCAAACATCGAAGACACTACAACAAGCTTGATCGAGATTCTACACATCCGACACGGATTCGTCAAATCTCACCGTCAAAGTTTGAGTCATTAATTTGAAGTGTTTTGAGTGATCGAAGTGAATTGTATGGAGAGTGTATTGTATCAAATTGTAAACATATCAGCAATAAAAGACTATAGAGTGGACGTAGGCTCAATTACGGGCCGAACCACTATAAATTTGTTGTTCCTTTACTGTTTTTCTGCTATTTTCAGCTTATAGTCTATTCCCGTACCAACGGGTGGTGCTTTCACAACTCTATTACACACACCGGGTGTTAGCGTTCACTTTTAACTGTTAACATTTTGGTGCTTTCACTGAGAACTGAACTCAAGAATATCCTCACCATTGCTCCGCAAGAGTTTGTCGAAAGGATTTCTCTAAAGACCAGAAGTTTATTTGAAATCATGGCTCCTGGAGGAAAGAGTAGATCTACTAGATCCGGAAATGCTCATGAGGGAACCTCTGCTTCCCCAACAGCAAATCAGGCAACTCCTGCCATCGGAATCACAAGGGCTGAGTTAGACGATGCAGTATCAGGATTATATCAGCAGATTGAAGCTCAAAATGCTTTAATGATGGACAGATTAAACGCTCTGCTTGGGGCAAATCAACAGCCATTAAACAATGAAACAGTCTTCACTGAAAATGCTCGTAATTCCCAGGAGAAAGATATTCCTCAAAGAGCAGCTGGCGCTACTGAAATGCCACCTTTCCAAGCTGAAGGTTCAAGGCTGCAGCCAACTTTTCGTGAATATTTTCCCATGCAAACTTCCGAAAGGAGAACTGACGTCTGCCCGGCAACGCCTCTGAGCAACAAGGAGTACCTCTCTGGGATGGTTCGCCAAATCATGAAAGAGAGTATGCAGAGGGAAGAAAATGAGAACGACTGGGGATTTGCACCAAGCAGAACTCCGTTTACTGAAAGGATCCTGAAAGCAGAATTTCCAAGAAAATTTGTACCTCCTACTATCCAGGCTTATAGAGGGACAAGTGACCCTAATCATTTCCTATATAAGTATGACTAGCATATGACCGGTGCAAGAGCATCAGATGAGATTAAATGCCGATACATTATGGTGTACTTGGAAGGAGTGGCTCTACTTTGGTTCACTAAGCTACCAATTCGGTCCGTAGATCAATTCTCTGATTTAACCCGAAAGTTCAAGGATCAGTTCAGGTTGTATGCTTCAAAAGATAAAGATATAATGTCACTATCGAGTCTTGAGCAAGCTTCCGGAGAATCTATCAAATCTTTCTTGAATCGTTTCAATGCAGCTTTAGCCGAAGTGGACAATGTAGAACCCCGTATGATCCTGACTTATCTAGTGCGAGCCATCAACAAATCAAGTGAATTTGGAAGATGGCTAAAAATGTAGGAGCCAAACTCAGTTGAAAAATTCTATAAAAAGGCCGACGAATTCATGCGCCTAGAAAGCCTTTCTGCACCGGCGAAAGTAGTTGTGGCCGAAATCCAGAATAACAATGTTGCTCGTAATAGAAGAGGATATGGAGAACAGAAGAGGGAAAATGATGACGAGAAAAAGCAGGGAAATGCGAAGAAAACTCGCCAATTTGAATCTCTTAATCTCACACCCTTGACTGATACTCTCGAGAATATTTTCTTTGCAACTAAGGATACTGTCGAATATCCTAAACCACATAAGTTGAGACTTGGGAAAAATGCCACTCAGAGTGAGAGATTCTGTAAGTTCCACAACCAGCCTGGCCATGACACTAACGAGTGCCACCACTTGAAGGATCTGATTGAAAAGCTGTTGAAAGAGAACAAACTTCAACAGTTTATCAAGAAAAACAGGAATGACCCATCTTCATCCACTCATGAACAACAACTTCCCGACCATCAATACGGCTCAGTCAACGAAATTGCAGAGCAGGAATCAGGGAGGTTTGTCATTAATGTTGTCACAGGGGGTCCCCACACAGCATCTGACCACATTCTATTCTGATTGGCATAGGGATCAGGAACAATGATTCCAGTAAAGATGAAGATTCAATCTCGAGATTCCGGAACAACATTCATTCGCATCCAATTTTTTACTTAACAGCATTGCTTAAATTTGTAAAATGATGATGAATGTATAATTCTCGTATTGAAAACCGCCGAGAAATCAGTGCGGATTAATAATAAAGAACTTTAGAATCTTGTGTTCTACTGCTATATAATGCCCGTTCCATTTCGATATGCAAATATCTTAGATATGTTGCTAAAATGTCGATTTAATATGTTGCAGGCAATTAAAGCATAGCTTACTTATTCAACACGTCACAAGACTCAGCGATTCCCATAAATCACTCAATAATAACGTACATTTCCCTAGCAGAAAACAAGCAACTTGCAAAAGAATGGGGTATGTACTTGAAGTAATAACAAGGAATCGCTAAGGAACAGATGACGAAAGAGCACGAGTAACGATTGCTACTCTTCGGAGTCCAAAAAAGACCTCTTCGGGGGCACATTTCCCCGGAGTTGAAGTGTAAAAATCTCTCTTTGGAGGCCCACTTCACCAGAGCTGAAATGCCAAAAAAGACCTCTTTGGGGGCACATTTCACCGGAGTTGAAGTGTAAAAATCTCTCTTCGGAGGCCCACTTCACCAGAGCTGAAATGCCAAAAAAGACCTCTTCGGGGGCACATTTCACCGGAGTTGAAGTGTAAAAATCTCTCTTCGGAGGCCCACTTCACCAGAGCTGAAATACCAAAAAAGACCTCTACGGAGGCACATTTCACCGGAGTTGAAGTGTAAAAATCTCTCTACGGAGGCCCACTTCACCAGAGCTGAAATGCCAAGTTGCTTCTCTTCAGAGACCAAAAATTGCTTCTCTTCGGAGACCAAAAGACCTCTTCGGAGGCACACTTCACCGTGCTTGAAGTACCAGACATAAGCCCTCTTCGAAGGCACAAAAACAAAGCCTTCTTCAGAAGCACTAACCTAATCAAAAAATTCTTCAGAAGTTCACTTCACTACATAGAAAAATCTACTTTCTTTTTTGACAAATGAAAGTGATCATCCCCGAAAGTTGAAGTGTTCTTCAGAAAGAAAGAAAAAGTAAAAATTTCCCCAGTATGAAACGTATTCTATTAAAAGCAGAATAATACTTCCCTAGATCGGTAAAGTTATTCTCTAAAAATAAGAATACAAGTTTTTCCAGAATATTGTAGTGAGCCGTGATACGGGGACGTATAACTATATTAATAGAGACAACGCTCAACTATCATATCACGAGCTCACTATGATATCGTATAAAGTAAATAAAGAATCATTTATTCTACATTACAATGGGAAATAAATGCATTCTCACATACACAAGAATTTGTACAAGTAAAATAGCTATTTTATTCAATACTATGAAAACTTTTTACATTGTGCAGATCACAAAAAGAAGCGGGGACCGGTACCCGCACAATCTCCGGTCGATACATGCAAAAAGCAAAAATAAGAAGTAGAAAATCCAACTTGTTATTCCTTCTTCCCGCCACCTTTGGAGCCTTTATCTGGCCTAATGATTAGTTTCTGAAGCCGCTGCGGACGGGTCGGGGGGGAAGGAGAAAGAGGCACGGCTGGATCAACTTCTGCTTCCTCTCTAGTGGAAATACTTTTCTTCTTCTTCTTTATAGCACGCTTCCCCTTCCTCTTCGAAGAAGATTCCCCGGAGTAGCAAGCAGTGTAGAAAGCTTTGTATCATCGTCAAGAGACTGCTCTGGGGTCTTCTCAGTGTCATCAAGATCCTCTGCCTTCTGCTCTTGCGAAGCGGCCGGATCATCCAGGCCCTGAAGAGCTTCAATTTTCTCTGCCTGTGATCCCGGTTGGGAAGCAGAAGGAGGAGTAATTTGCGAAGATGGAGGAACGGCAACTGGAGGAGTGGAAGTTTGTGCAGTATTCGGTACCTCCGCTAGAGAAGAAAAGTGAGAGCTGGAACCAACGATATCGACGTCGGTCGAAGTCGAAGTGTGGACAGGGGCAGTTAAAGATATTTTCTTCTCTGGATGTTCTTCTGCCACTATTCCAGCTCTAGCTTCAGCGAGTTGCTCTTTTCCCTTGGCAAGAGCAGCACGAGCTTCTTCGTCAAGATAGCGTGCCTCAAGTTCCGCCTCATCATAGCCGGCCTCGCTAAGCATGTCAACTGCTGCTTCCCAAACTTCAGCCAGGGTAACCTTATAGTCAGGACCCAGAAAAGAGAGGCTCCCATGACCCAGAACGCTGTGCAGATAAAAGTCAAATAAGGTGGAGCTGATGTTAGCTTTTGTTGTCTCATGCGATTGCTCGGCCGCCTCTTTTTCGGCGACAGCTGCAAATCGACCAGCAACAGCCTCGTCGCGCTCCTTCTCAACTTTAAGAAGCCTGGCTTTTAGCATCTCAATCTCTGCGTTCTGGGAGTGAAGTTTTTCCCGCAGTTCAGCGTTTTCTGTGCGATATTTCTCAGCAATGTGTTGCTCAGCTGCAAGCTTCATTTCAGCATCTTTTTGTGCAGCGTGTGCGTCCCGCACTTGCTTCTGAAAGACTTCTTCTTTTTGAGTATGTGATGCAGAAGAAGAGGCGAGATCTTCCTTAAGCTGCTTGACTTCAGATTCAAGCCTTGCATTGTCATCCGCGATGTTCGTCATCTCCGCATCATGCTGTTTGCACCATTTATCCCATTCAGCCTTATCATTCTCCAGAGTCAGCATGTTTTCGAGATTCATATGGTTGACTCTCTGGAGTTCATCAACGAGCTTTTGCCATTGCGACATCCTATCAATGTCAAGCTTAACTGCATCAAGATTTCTAAGCATGGCTTGCTTATCAATCGGGACCAAATCCAGGTCAAAACGCACTCCTTTTAAACACCAGTTCGGAAACCGGCTTTGAAGTGTTGGAGGGCCGTCTTTAACCTGATATTGGGGCCTGCTGATGATCGCTTGGATGTCGGATTTCTTTAAAGGAGGAGAGCTGGCCAGAACATCAGAAGAGATAGGAGCGTTAGTTTTTTCAGAAATTGAAGACGCGTCCTTTTCACTAAGTTTAACCCGTTTACTTGAGTTGTCAGCAATATGAGTCTTCCCCTTGTCATCATAAGACTTTCACTTATGGGAATCGTCACTTCTGTGAGAATAATCATATCGCTCAGCGTCTTTCCTCCTCTTCCACTGCTCATAATACCGCCTTTCTTGAGCCTTCCTTTGAGCCCTTTCTTCATCTGTCTCTCTCGGGACATCGAGGTATTTCCTAAAGTCATAAGATCCACGGCCTCCACGGCGCTGAAATGAGTCATAGTATGAGCCAGTACGCCCCATCGGAGAACCTGAAAATGGAAAAGGAGTCAAGTTTAGAAATTTCCAGAAAAAAATGATAAGTGCGTATAAGTGCTGAAAAATCCTAAGTGTGTGCGGCGTGCAAACTACGTGCGTCAAACTACAAACCACGCTTGAATGTGGAGACGGAGACGACTGGCGTAGAAGGTGTCAAAGCTTGTTTCAAAGAGGAAGTCGCTTCAACGACGGGAGAGGTCACTTTTGAAATAGTATCCTTGAAAAGCTCTTGAGAAGTTATCATTATATCACTCAAGTCATCAAAGGTGTCATCACCATGGCCCCCAGCAGAACTCTCTTTTTCGACTTCCACTTCGGCTGATTTTTCAGAAATTCGAGGATTTTCTTCCTCTTCAATAATTGGAGCAAGTGCCGGTTTGCTGGACGTTCCCGCAACATCGATTAAAGTAGAACACTTTACTAATGCAGTGTCTACAGTTGGCTCCTTTGGAGCCATCTCTTCCGTTGAAGCTGGGGCATCTGATGACTGTGCTAGAAATGTAGAAACTTCACGAGGCTGAGTAAAGCGGGAAGAGTGTAAAAGCCCGAATTGATGTAAAAATTCGTCTGTCAGTAGAAATTGGATACTCCTCTCCTCAACTGGTACCGCCATAAGCCTCTCAAAAGTCGATTTGTGACCGGGATCTCTAGAAGGGGGAGGAAGTGCTGAAAAGAAAAAAGGGCAAAGTTAACACTTTACAACTTGGACTTCGGCAAGTTCAAGAAAACATAAGAAACAGAGACAAGTGATCTTACTTCCTACTCTCCAGATAGTGTAAAATCCCGGAGGACAGCGAACATAGAAAAATTGACTCAGAAACTCGTGAACGCTCTCAGGGAGACCGATGATCAACTTACGGTTTCTAGCACTTCTTACGACTATGATAGAAGGATGATCTTTATTTTTGGCAAAACTTGGGAGACGATCCAACGTTCTCCTAAATAGCACACAAAGTCCCATCAGGATAGCATATCCATTGGGATGTAGCTGGAAAGGGGAGATGGTCAGTCGTAGAAGAAGTGTTCGCAAGAAGTCATTAAAAGGAGGGATAGCTCCATTCTGGCACATTTGTCGATTTACCGCAACAAAACCACGAGGAGGTCTATCAACATTATCAGGCTTCCCGGGTAGTTGTGCGTCCGCTTTAGCAATTCCGAATTGAATACACAACTGGTTAAAGGTTCTGTAGTTCAAAGTGGTCGAGACCCTTTCTGGAGGATCATTCAGCGGAACAGCAACTGGAAATGTCTCTTCAACTTGCTCTATTTCTTCTTGTGGAGAAGACATTCTACACAATCAGCTGAATGTTCAAATGTGAAGGTGCACGTTTCCTAAAAAGTGTGAAGTGCTGTGCAAAACTAATGAAAATAAAAAGCAAACATAACTAGAATTAAACTAGCTGACAATCAGTCGATTACAAGATTTCAGAACTTGTTAATGCTCAAGTGCAGTGTTAATGCAGACAAATCGGTTTCAGTTGACTATTACGATTTTGCTTTAATACTTCACTTGAATTGGTTATTGTATAGCATTTCACTCATACAGTTCATTTAATTTGATATTTTCTTTATCGACTAATCTGTCATTCGATGTGGGCAGTCAATGGCAGTATATTCGTCCCAGTTTTTTGCAAATGTTGTGATTAACAGGTTGTTGACTTGCAAGATAAACGTGGCGTGTAGAAAGGGTCAAACAGTTAAAAAATAGGCAGTCTGTTCCAGCATCTCAAGTCAAGAAATTCATGTCAAAAGTATGTCCCAAGTTAAAGAATGCAAGTTTAAATATTTCACTAAGTCTTAACTCGTCCACGACCTAAGAGGCAAGCTATGAGTTAAGTCAAGTCATCGGTCCTTTAAGTCGCACTGCAAGGAAGAATTTCAAGGCAGAATAAAAAAAAATCGCATGTCCTAGGTCGTTGCCGACCTACGACCTACGACCTACTTTAGGTCGTCAAGAGTTAAGTCGCGATTTATGTTTAAATCGCAAAGGCCTTAAGTCGTTCATCCTCCCCAATACACCAATTCGCCTAACCCGTTAACCCGTTAACCCATTAGCCTCTCCTTCAACCAAAACTCTTGTTCCCTCAACGCATTCAATCATCCCGAAATCGCCATAAATTCGGTATAATGCTATTCCATCACAAACCACGAGTCAGACAAACTGAATCATCGTAATCCATCGCCTCGTTCTCACCAACTGTCCAAAGCCAAGACAAACCATCTCGAACCCATCAGCAATCGATTGAAATGAGAATTGCAATGAAACATGGCAAAAGAAAAAGGGGGTTGAAGATGGAGATAGGATTCATAATTTGATGATAATCAAGGAATGGATAGCAAGCGAGTCCACTTACGTGATAAGGAAATAAGGATGATTGGCAACCGGTTGGTTTAAATCGTCTTTGGGAAGCTTGAGAATTCGTTAATGGCGGATTCAAATAGAGGAACAGGTAAAACTGGGGAGGAACGACCTAAGCTATTTATTCACTGTGGCAGTGAAAGACGAATCGACACGAACGACTTACGACCTACGACTTATATTAAGTCGCTTCCGACCTAACCAAAGAACAAGTTAAGAAGAATCGAAGCATATGACCTACGACCTAGGCATACACTTCGAGGGGCAAATGTTAATCCTCTTTTGCTCACGACTTAATAGGTCACGACTTACGACCTAAAAAGCGTGCCGACTTAACAATTGACTGACCTAAGAGATGCCATCACTTAAGGAGGCCTACGACTTAACAGGTTCTGACATAAGGAAGTGGACGATCTACGACTTAGGAAGTCTCACGACCTAACAACTGGAAGTGGTTAGCGACTTAAGGAGTTAAAAGGATTTACGATCTAGCGACTTAACGGGTTACGAGTTAAAAAGTCTCTAACTTAACTACAGAGCCAACTTAAAGGATCTACGACTTACTGGTTTAAGAAAGCCACCAACTTAAGAAGTATACGACCTAAGCTAAGTCATACACGACTTATACGAACTCGCTCAAACCAAATGCCGCTGACCTACGACTTATACTAAGTCGCTGCTGACTTATGACTTGCAATCTAACAGCTCATTCTGGACATGTTCAGGAACAACTAATACTGTCCCTTATCTCGTTACCGACTTATCTTAAGTCTTCCACGACTTAAGACTTAGGAAAATTTCCAGTCCAGAATTCAGCTCCTATAAATATCCCACTACCTTCAACATGAAGGGGGACTTTTGGCCAACCAATTTCTGAAGCGCCGTTACTCTGCCGAACTCTCAACTCATCCAAAACTCGAAGAGCTCCAAACATCGAAGACACTACAACAAGCTTGATCGAGATTCTACACATCCGACACAGATTCGTCAAATCTCACCGTCAAAGTTTGAGTCATTAATTTGAAGTGTTTTGAGTGATCGAAGTGAATTGTATTGAGAGTGTATTGTATCAAATTGTAAACATATCAGCAATAAAAGACTATAGAGTGGACGTAGGCTCAATTACGGGCCGGACCACTATAAATTTGTTGTTCCTTTACTGTTTTTCTGCTATTTTCAGCTTATAGTCTGTTCCCGTACCAACGGGTGGTGCTTTCACAATTCTATTACACACACTGGGTGTTAGCGTTCACTTTTAACCGTTAACAGGGCATATAATCTGGTCTTGGCAATACATTATAACAAAAGAATTCCCCAATGTTACGTGCCACCAATCCCATATATATTCTATGATTATTCCAAATATCCTATGATGTAGGACTTTTTAACCGTCCAATCCACGCATCCACTCCATTTACAATATGAGCCACACCTAACAATCTCCACCTTGGTTATTTTCTCAATTCATCTTTGGAGTTACACCAGTGTGCTCTTCGTAGTTGGGTCAGGCTACCACTCCAAGTTCTCATAAGTAGGAAGGGCGTAATCATATCTCCACCTTGATGAGCATCCCGTGCTCAAGCCCCTTTGGAGCCATGCTTCGGTCTTGCTGCATCATACAGGTCCCTCGAACTATGGAGTTCTGATACTATGTTGAGTTTCGGCATTTCCACGTTCTATACGCGTTCACTTTATCGTGTCTAGTCGACATCAACGGTTGAACTCTCCTATGCCGGCATCCCCATTGAACATCCCTTCATTGCTCCCATCGGGCATATAATCTAGTCTTGGCAACACATTGTAACAAAAGGAATCCCCAACGTTACGTGCCACCAATCTCATATATATACCACGATTATTCCAAATATCATGCGATGTAGGACCATTTAACCATCCAATCCACGGATCCACTCTATTTGCAATGCGAGCCACACCTAACAAGAAACGACTATGACAAAGCTAAATGCAGTTTTAAATTAATAAACGGTTTTCATTGACTTTAACAAACCTTTATGATAAATGCTTGCTTATTCTAATTGTTATTGATGGGATTTAACTGTATGTTTAATTAAAATGGAAAACGTTGGTCATTTCTTATCTCATGTTACAAAATTAGTTAAAATGGGGTCATGGTTTCAGATTTGACCATTATAAAAATTTGAATTCATACTAACTAGATTCCTTAAATATTTCACTCATGTTGCACTAATTGCATATATATTTTCAATATATGCTCTTTTATTTGATTGAAGATACATTCGATAAAATTTGACCCTATTGCTTAATATTATGTAAAGATAAATCCACTTTGGCATAACATGAATATAAAAAATGGTCATATATAGATTGAAATATTTTCATATAGTGGATAAACGAATAGGTTATCTAAGCTTGGCCCATAAAGGGTCAGATACAAACTCAGATAGTGCCATATCTGTATCCATATCCGAAATCATTTTCGAATACAGATATCCGTATCCGCGGATGTAGATAGATATTGGATATTCTTCGACCAGTCCACAACTAATAAATATAAACAAATAAATACAAAATTTTGATTTGTTATATATCCATTTCAGTACTAAAATTATAAAAATAATTAATACGCTAAGAAAATATTTTTAAGTGGCAAATATTGATTTTAATATACATATTAATTTTTTTTACCTAGATAAAATAGTAAAGACAATCATTTTATGTACTAAAATAAAAAAAAAACTATAATCTTGATAAAAACTAAAAGGATAATTATTGGATATGTGTATTGTCATATCTGCATCCGCATCCGTTTTTCGAATATTGGATAATTTTACATATTTTACATACGGATATGAACGGATTTCAGATTTTTCGGGTACTCGTTGACAACTTTAATCTGAGTATATTAAAGAAATGTTGTTGTACCATTTCATTTTTTGTATAAACTCTAGGAGAACTCGGAAGACTGATAATCTCCTAAGGGAAATTAAGTTGTGTTTGTTCACTTCAACTCATGGCACCTATAATCCCTGGGTAAAATTTCATTTTATTCTCCAGTTAAAAAAGTTGTTTTCTTTTAATATTTTACACCTTCTCTTATATTGCATATATATGGCTATCACATTTTCATTTTCGAGGAGCATCTACTTTCTCTTATATTTAATTCAAATGGAAAAGGTTGTCCATATCTTATCCATTACATAATGTACTTACCTTACATAGGGCCATGATCTAAGTTTTGACATCGCAAAACTTTGAATTTATATTAGACATCTTTTTTTAATGTTGGAAATAGAATATTTCCTTAACCATGTTTCTCCAATTGTATTAATTCCCATTGATTTTTCAAATATGTATCCTTTTTTAAATTTTAGTACGTTTAAATAAATTTCACCCCCATTACTTTGTACAAGTAATCCACTATGGCATACTATAATATCAGATATCCTCATACTTTAAAGCCCTCTAAGTTCTTCACTGCGTTTTGATTCAATATTAACTTGAAAATGTCAAACTAATTTTTCTACTATTTTTCTCTACATGGTTATCAAGTACATGAAAAAGTTATAGTAAGAAGTCGTGTTATAGTTACATGAGGTCACACAACTGACCGTGCACAGAGCCATCAAGGTAAAACAATCTATTTTCGGATCTAATTCAGTTGTTTCTATGTAGATCACTTGCATGCTTCAACATTTGTTTCTCATTATTATATAAATTTTGCGAATTTTGTGTAGTAAAAAAATCTAGCATCTTATTGATTATAGATGAAAGCTAATATTATTTCAATTATTCAGTCTTAGGTATAAGAAAACTATGCAATCATTTTGCTGATATAGTTATTACACTTAATATGTAAGTTCCGTTGTGCCATACATTTATGGTTTTTGTACATGAAATATGCATTCAAAGTTTGGATATTTTTCAGTTTGCATTTCCGTTCCTCCATTGTTGGGACTAATGACTTTATAGAGTTATTCTACATATGGCCGCCAGTGTGGTGGCAGCACAATACTTGGTTATTGTAGTACTCAGTTTGCATGTTAACAACAATTCTCCCTGCTGAAGTTGTAATTATACCATGTGAAGTTGATTCTTTTATCTTTCTATCATAGTTTTCATAACCGGACTATGAGTCGAAGCACGACGACTCAAGATTTAAGGTTTCGATGGTTCAACTGGTCAAACCATGAGTTTTCTCTCTCAAAAGTTTACACATTAAACTACAAGTTATATGGAAAATAATTGAAATAAAAATGCTATGTAGGCAAGCAGCAGAAGGTCTTCAAAGTCTACAATCGCAATCGAAGTTTTATACAACTATATGGCCCAACTACACCAACACAACTATAATTATATACACAGCAGTAGTGCACGACGACAGAAGTTTAGCGACGGAAAACATGATGAAGCTTATAGTGGTCTTAGAGGAGCTTACCATGACAAAAGAACGAAGTTGTGGAGTTTGTTGTTTAGATTTTGAGACGATGATGATTTTGCAATATGGATCTATTTATTTTCTTCAAAGCAATACAAAGGATGAGAATGTAAAATTATTACATGGTGAGAAGTAAGAATTGATAAATATAAGTTAACTACATTTATTGGAATAGTTTAAATTTTAGATTGCATCACTAATATATAGACTTGAATGTTGAATATTAAGAAAGGGTCAAGAGGAGTATGCAAGTAACTATAGAAATTTGAAACGGCAATACTAGAAATTACAAAATAAAATTTTACAGTGCAATGTATGATATGTTCATTAAGATAAATTAAATTTAAAATAAATTTAAAATAAATTTGTTACTAATGAATATTGTTAAGACTAGAATTTGGCCTAATTTTTAAGTTTTGGAACATAGGTTGATTTGACCTAGGCGACCATTAAAGTCACGTTGTGCTTAAAAATGATGTAACACCCAAAGAAAACTACAAAAAAAGTGATATAACAGAAAATTGTAAATAAATATTGCGAACACCAGATTTTATAGTGGTTCGAAAAATCTATAGCCTACTTCCACTGTTTTGTTATTGATTATAGAATTTTAGTCACTAGTACAAGGGTTACGCGGATCTAGTAGCCTAGCACAACCAAGAATAGCTTCCTTAGCGACTTTGGTTGGGAAGTTATAAAAGATGAAGAAATCAAAGTGCCAAAAGTCCTTTTCCCAATGCCATATGTTCTTTATTTATAAGGAATTCGTCTACATCAGATCTCAATATTCCAAGTCTTACTTTTGATCCGAGAATGTAAAAGGGGAAGGCAAAGTCCCTCGAGTTGTAATTTCTACTTGATAACGGTCTATCCTTTTTAGGGTTGGCCACTCCATCTTCTTTCCTTTGATACTCTATCGTCAATTCATTGTACTCTGATCACTTTTTCATAGAGATCGCGTTGTTTCCAAGTGGTTTTGATATCACCTGTACTCATCTACTTTTTTGAGAACTTCCTTGAAATTGTTCACTTATTCCTGGAGGAATAGACTTCACGAGGATCACTCAAGTCATAGTTCCCCAAACCATATACTCGGGGTCCCATAAGAGGCAAAAAGTGTTCAGTACCAAGTTGATCAGCTCGGCACCGAGCTCTGTCCTTGGCTTCTATTTTGCTCCAATTTCCTAGGTCCATTCCTATTGTCCTTCCAAGCAAGTTCCTAAGTCTATGAATCATTTGGTCTTCGTCCAAACATTCAAATTTGTTTGAAAGCTGCTTGGTTATAAATCCAGATAACACTTGCCCCCCCAAAATATGCTTCTCTTATAAACTGACGCAGCGGATTAAACAAAACAATCTTCAATCGGTGAAAGTAGTAATCGGTGGATTGGAAGATACTGAAATGCCCAAATTCGTTGATCTGAAGATACCGAATTCTAGCTATCCCGAACTCGTTGATCGCGCACGATACCGGGTTCAAAGATCTTCAATTCTTCAAGCGTTGATCAAGCGCACTTGATTCCGCGAATCGGCTTCTACAATCGTTGAATCGAGCGCACTCGATTAACCGAAAGAGGAGATAGGAGATTACACTCAACTACCAATTTAGATGAAAGCACACAGCAATCAAAAGAGAATTTTATTCCAAAATCAACAACCATTACAAATGACTCAACTTGCCTATTTATAGGCTACAACACGCAACATAGAAAAAAATACAACTCCTAAGTCGTTGCCGACCTAACAGTCACGACCTAAACATAGTCGACTTAAAGACCAGACGACTTAACAGCATTACAAGATAACAGCTACAATGTACAAATGACTTACGACTTATAGAAGATATTCAACACATTACAACGACTCACATAGGTCGTACACGACCTAAAGTACACACGACTTAACATCAACGGCTCAGATTGACGCGGCATCAAGATCTTCGGCTACAAGCTTCTGTGTGACTTACGACTTAAAGACTTTGCGAGTTAAAACTTCAGCGGCTTCAAAAATCTACGTCTCAGATTAAAGCGGCATAGAAATCCACGGCTCCGGTCTTCAGCGACTTAACTTAGGTCGATAACGACCTAAAAACAAACAGGTAGCGACTTAAGAAATCAACAGCCGAGATTAAGTCGGCAGGAAAGATCCACGGCTCCAGTCTTCAGCGACCTATCTCTTGACTCGTTAGGTCGTTCACGACCTAACACTTCACCACATCGCTCTGCCTTTTCACTGTGTGACTCGGTAGGTCGTTTAGATGACTTAAGCTCTTCGTTAGGTCGGCTGTGATCTTCACTAAGTCGTTGGAACGACTTATAACCTTTGTTAGGTCGGTTGCGACCTAAAACTTCAACTTTCCACCATTTCTCACCAAATCTTAACTCGTTAGCTTCCTTCTTAGGTCGGTCTCGACCTATCAACATGTTAGGTCGCACACGACCTATGACTTCTTCATTCTGGGCTGCATCATCCTCCCTAGGTTGAGAAAAATTCGTCCTCGAATTTGCGCCTTCTTCTTCCCCAACAAACTCACTCCCATGATATGGTACAAGATGTTTTACATTGAATACGTCCGATGTGTACACATCATCTGGCAGCTTCAATTTATAAGCATTTTCATTAATTCGTTTCACGACTTCCACCGGACCAATTTTCCTGGCTTTCAACTTGTTATAAGCGCCCACTGGAAAACGATCTTTTGTTAACACTGCATAAACCAAATCACCTTCATGAAATTCAACACTCCTTCATTTCAAATCTACAGATCGTTTATACTTCTCATTTGCTTTCTCCAATCGTTCCTGAACGATTTTGTGACATTCTGCCAATCCTTCAACAAAATCAGCAGCTTTCTTAACTGTCTTCTTTGATTGTGGCACTACCGTTAAATCCAACGGACCCTTCGGTAAGCTTGAATATACTATCTGAAATGGACTGAACCCTGTGCTACGATTTACCGCATGATTATGAGCAAATTCTGCCTGGCATAACTTCACATCCCAACTCTTCAGATTATCTTGTACAAGACTCCTCAGCAAATTCCCCAATGATCTGTTCACAACCTCAGTTTGTCCATCCGTTTGCGGATGATAAGCACTACTAAACTTCAGCTTCGTTCCCACCATTTTCCACAAACTCAACCAAAAGTGACTCAGAAATCGAGTATCTCTATCCGACACAATAGATTCTGGCAATCCATGAAGTCGATAGATCTCCTTGAAAAACAATTGAGCAACATGAACAGCATCCGCCGTCTTCTTACAAGAAATAAAATGTGCCATTTTCGAAAATCTTTCAACTACCACATAAATGGAATCATTACCATGCTGTGTTCTTGGTAACCCCAACACAAAGTCCATACTCACATCAACCCATGGTTTAGTTGGTACAGGTAGCGGCATATATAAACCAGCATTAGTCGCAGTTCCTTTCGAAACCAGACAAATATGACAACGCTCCACAAACCTCTCTACTTCTTTCCTCATCGATGGCCAAAAGTAAGACTGTGAAATCAACTGTAATGTACGGTCTCTCCCAACATGTCCTTCTTCATATAGTTCTTTTACGATCTTCATTCTCAAACTACCCTCCGGTATGCACAATCGATTTCCTTTGAACAGAAAACCATCTATCATTATAAACTCATCCTTCTCCCCATCCTTGACTTTATCAACAAACTTTGCAAAGTAAGGATCATTGTCAAATAATTCTGGTAACATTTCAAACCCCGTCACTTCAACCTTTAGTGTAGTCAACAAATGACTCCTCCTACTCAAAGCATCAGCCACACGATTCGTCACCCCTGACTTGTGTTTAATAACAAAAGTAAATTGTTGCAGATATGCAATCCACGATGCATGTCTCGCTGAAATCTTGTCTTGCCCTTGTAAATGCTTTAACGCCTCATGATCAGTGTAAAGAACAAACTCCTTCTGAAATAGATAGTGTCTCCAGTGTTTAATAGATTGCACAACAGCATAAAATTCAACATCATATGTACTGTATCTCATCTTTGCTCCTGATAACTTCTCGCTAAAGTATGCAATCGGACGTCCCCTCTGACTCAATACTCCTCCAATTCAAACCTTGGATGCATCAGTATGTAGTTTAAACACTAACTGAAAATCTGGTAATATTAGAATTGGTGCAGACGTCAAGAGTTCTTTGATTCGCTCAAAAGCAACCCCGGCTTCCTCCGTCCATGCAAACTGTTTACCCTTCATGCAATCAGTAACAGGTGCCATCACACTACTAAAGTGTGGAATGAACCTCCGATAAAATGAAGCCAACCCGTGAAAACTACGAACTTCCGTTATCGTCTTGGGCTGCGGCCAATCTCTGATAGCTTCGATTTTACTTTGGTCAACCTGTATTCCTTCTTCCGACACAACATATCCCAAAAATAAAACACTCTTCGCCATAAAAACACACTTCTTTGTAGTAGCATAGAATTGTTCTTCACGAAGAATAATTAGCACTTTCTTCAGATGTTGAACATGCTCTTCTGTACTAGAACTGTAGATTAGAATATCATCAAAGTAAACCACAGCGAATTTCCCAATGTATGGCCTAAAAATCTGGTTCATCACCCTCATGAATGTACTTGGTGCATTCGATAGACCAAACGGCATTACCAGCCATTCATACAAGCCTTCCCTCGTCTTGAATGCTGTCTTCCATTCGTCCCCTGGTCTAATGCGAATCTGATGATAACCGCTCTTCAAGTCAATCTTAGAAAAGATTACGGACCCACTGATCTGATCCAATAAATCATCAAGCCTCGGCATCGTAAATCTATATCTCATAGTAATCTTATTCAATGCTCGACTGTTAGTGCACATTCTCCACGTCCCATCCTTCTTGGGTACCAATAAAGCTGGTACAGCACAAGGACTGAGACTCTCCTGCACACGCCCCTGTTCAAGCAATTCTTCTACCTGTCTCCGCAACTCTTCATGTTCCTTCGGACTCATTCGATAATGTGGTCTGTGTGGCAACACAGCACCTGGAACAAGATCTATCTGATGTTGTATATCCCTCAACGGTGGCAACTCCGTTGGTAACTCCTCTGGAAATACATCGTCAAATTCTTTCAAAACTGGTTTAACTTCTTCTGGAATTTCAACTTCTTCACTGCTCTCACGCCCAATTAACAAGAATACTTCCGGCTCTTCTTCAACCTCCTTAACAAACTCCTTCAAAGATAACAAAGTTTTGAGCTCTTCAATCTCCTCCAACTTGTTTTCCTCCTGTTGTCGCTTCTTTGGAACTAGAGTAATCTTTGTGCCTTTAAACATGAAACTGTTGGTACGCCCATCATGTTGCACCGCCCTATCATACTGCCATGGTCTCCCCAGCAACAAATGACAAACGTCCATATCTACCACATCGCACCAGATTTCGTCTTTATATTTCTTCCCAATTGAAAAATTAACACGAGCCCTTCGTCCAACCTTCACCTCCCCGCCTTTCCTCAACCAAGCTAGCTTGTACGGTTTTGGATGTTTCTCAGTCTTCAACGCCAACTTCCTCACAGCTTCTGAAGAAATTATATTATCACAGCTTCCAGCATCAATAACGAATTTGCAAACCTTCCCCAGAATGGTACATGTTGACTGAAAAATATTGCTCCTTAACCAACTACAATCCTCCTCTTGCTTTGGTGTTAAACAGGACCTCTTCATCATAAGATTGTAACCTTCGTCTCCCGTCACTTCTTCTTCCTCCTCATCAGGTGGTGAATTGGAATATTCAGCTTCTTCATCCTCATCCTCAACTTCCGCTATCATAGCTCTCTTCTTCGGCTTCGGACATTCGCTACTTTTGTGACCAAATTCCTGACAATTGTAACATTTGAAACCGTTGTTAACCTTTGTCTTCTCAGCCTCTTTCACTACTGGTCTACTGATAGGTTTAGAAACATTAGAACTTCCACCAACACCCTTCACTTGATTGTTAGAACTAGTAAACACACCACTTCCTCGTCGTCCCTGTTTCTCCCAAGCCAACGCTTTCTGATGTGCTTCCGCTACAGATCTGGGATCAAACATGTTAACCATATCCTGAATCTGCATTCGCAATCCCCCAATGAATCTAGATGTCAGCTGCTCTTCCGTTTCCATAATATCATTCCTTGCAATAAGTTGATAAAATTCGTCAGCATAGTCATTCACAGTTTTCGTCCCTTGTCTCAAGTTTTGCAAACGTTGATACATCAAAGATTGATAATTGTAAGGTAAGAACGTTGCTTTCATCAATTTCTTCATCTTCTCCCAAGATTCAACTTTTGACTTTCCCATCCATTCACGTGTAAGTTTGGTTTGCTGCCACCACGCCAAAGCTCTACCCCTCAACCTCGTAGCAACCAACTTCACTCTACGGTGTTCTGGAACTTCTTTAAAGTCAAAAATCTCTTCAACATTAGCCACCCAATCTAGAAATTCCTCCGCTTGCATACCACCTTTGAATTCAGGAATTTCAGTCTTCATCCCCGACTCCCACTTGTGATCATACTCAGAGTGATTTCTTCCTTGTCCTCGTCCTTGTCCTCGAACACTACCACCATCATACTCTTCTTCAAAGTCAGATGTATATCGTTGTCTATCTCATCCACCCACATCTCTACTACCTTCACGCCTACCACCATCATCCCTTCTATCTACATTCCCCCGTTCACGATCATTCACGTTCCTCCCACGCCTTTGATCATCATCAACACTTCTGTCTCGATTGGAATGTGGCGAGACCCTACTTCCCCCATGGTTAGATTCAGGTGAAACCCTTCTCCGATTTTGATTCATTTCTAACATCATCTTCTCTAATCGTCCAATCCCTTCGTTAAGCTTTTCACTAAAATTTTCATTGATTCTTTGCTCCATCTCATCAGCTTCTTCTCTTCGATATAAAGCTTCTACGTTTTGGTGACGATTAGCTCTTCTCGGCGGCATACTTGAAATCTTTACAAACACTTCAACACTTCAAAATTCAAACACTTTTCGGACTTTGATCCAAAATGAAACGGATCGAAAACTTCCACTTTGTTGCAAATCGCGATGAACACGATGGACAAAGTTTCGGCCTCCCACTCAAATCCGATCAAACAACTTCAATATAAAGTCGAACACTTCAACTTGATCACGGCTCAACACCTCAAGCTCTCGGCTATCACTTCAACTTCAAAATGAATAGGCTCCAAGTCTCGATTTAGCTATGATTGGCTAAAACAAGCTCTGATACCAAACTGACGCAGCGGATTAAACAAAACAATCTTCAATCGGTGAAAGTAGTAATCGGTGGATTGGAAGATACTGAAATGCCCAAATTCGTTGATCCGAAGATACCGAATTCTAGCTATCCCGAACTCATTGATCGCGCACGATACCGGGTTCAAAGATCTTCAATTCTTCAATCGTTGATCAAGCGCACTTGATTCCACGAATCGGCTTCTACAATCGTTGAATCGAGCGCACTCGATTAACCGAAAGAGGAGATAGGAGATTACACTCAACTACCAATTTAGATGAAAGAACACAGCAATCAAAAGAGAATTTTATTCCAAAATCAACAACCATTACAAATGACTCAACTTGCCTATTTATAGGCTACAACACGCAACATAGAAAAAATACAACTCCTAAGTCGTTGCCGACCTAACAGTCACGACCTAAACATAGTCGACTTAAAGACCAGACGACTTAACAACATTACAAGATAACAGCTACAACGTACAAATGACTTACGACTTATAGAAGATATTCAACACATTACAACGACTCACATAGGTCGTACACGACCTAAAGTACACACGACTTAACATCAACGGCTCAGATTGACGCGGCATCAAGATCTTCGGCTACAAGCTTCTGTGTGACTTACGACTTAAAGACTTTGCGAGTTAAAACTTCAGCGGCTTCAGAAATCTACGTCTCAGATTAAAGCGGCATAGAAATCCACGGCTCCGGTCTTCAATGACTTAACTTAGGTCGATAACGACCTAAAAACAAACAGGTAGCGACTTAAGAAATCAACAGCCGAGATTAAGTCGGCAGGAAAGATCCACAGCTCCAGTCTTCAGTGACCTATCTCTTGACTCGTTAGGTCGTTCACGACCTAACACTTCACCACATCGCTCTGCCTTTTCACTGTGTGACTCGGTAGGTCGTTCAGACGACTTAAGCTCTTCATTTGGTCGGTTGTGATCTTAACTAAGTCGTTGGAACGACTTATAACCTTTGTTAGGTCGATTGCGACCTAAAACTTCAACTTTCCACCATTTCTCACCAAATCTTAACTCGTTAGCTTCCTTCTTAGGTCGGTCTCGACCTATCAACATGTTAGGTCGCACACGACCTATGACTTCTTCATTCTGGGCTGCATCAGAAACAAAGCGTGCTTTGGAACAAGACAAATGTACATCTCCATTACATCAGCTGGTTATCCAAGAGTTGCTTTAAAGCGTTGTCTCTATTCTATAGATATCCATTTGAGTGCTACATATAGTGGAAATTCTATTTTCCGTGCTAAGGACAAGATCTACACCTTGGAGATCATTCTTTCCCTTAGCTAGGTACACACTACTTTTGTACTTCTCCTTCCATCATTCTTTCCAAATAATCATCTTGGTACTGAGCTAGTCTACTCGGTATCGAGATGAATTGCTTAGTCACCAAGCCCTTTAAGTACTCTGTATCTAGGAAAAAATATCTTACTTTTTCACTTCCTCTCGTTCTCGTGCCCGAGTACTTTCCTACATCGATCCCTTTTCATCTTTGATTCCTTGAGCTAAATCATTCGCCATTGCCAATCTAGGCCACCATCACCTCTGTGATACCATTGCTAACCACTTGAAGCAATTGCCATCACCCAATCCACGTTATAACCACCGACCTCTTAGGATTATTCATCGTTGAATTCTCCAAATTATCAACCAGATCCATAAATCACCAAGACGGTTGATGTTACAGTTGATGTTGGTGATAAGAATTTGGAAGGGCTTAGAAAGGTGGTTGGGTATAGACATAGTTTCATTTCAATATGAGTATTATGAATATTGGTTATAAAATAAAACTATAATAGTGGTAAGATGCATTGAAGATATATAAGTATCTAAATTTATTTGCAATTATTTTAGATATATAGAATAAGCCATGGATTAGAGAAATAATTCTTGGGTTATATGATTATGAATCATATGATACTAGTTAATTATATCTCAAACAATTAAGAGTCAAGCACTCAATCAGTGGGAGCGTGATAAGAGTTGATGAACTCTTCAGATTGATACATGTAGATGTATACAATCGCAAGTCTATTAATACCAAAATGGTTCCATGTACTTCGTTATTTTCATCGATGAGTTATCCCCGACATGGACATGTGTATTTGACACACAAGTAGTATGCCTATGATAAGCTTATTGCGTATAAAACAAAATAATTAAAATAACATACAATAGAATATAAAATTGATTTGAATTGATCGAATATGTGAGTATATTAGAAAAGAGTTCCTAACGTACCTAAATATGAATAAAGATTTATCTCAAAAGTCACTCCTCCCTATTATACATAATGATGTATCGATAAGGAGTAATTAAACTTTGTTAAACAAAGTACGATTAATTGTGTGTGAATTTGAGTTAACCTCTTTCTATAAGTTTGTGTACATAAGAGTAGTAGCCAAGATTAACATTAATTTCATTTAAATATGGTTTATAAAATCATACATGATTAGGGTTTATAAGAAACCCAACATACCTAGGCCAAGGATTTGGCAGGTTGGGCGAGTCAAAAGACTGCACGTAATAATTATTCATGAGAGATTTTGTGTGAATCGCCCTAAAAGGAGGTTGGGAACGACTATCATGGAATGACCCATTTATGTTTTGAGCATAAGTATTGCAAACTAAAACCGAATCAGTTTTATATGTAATACGATTCATAAATATTTATGAATACTCATTCAATTGAACCGAGAAACAATTGTTGTTTCAAGAAATATAACTTTACAGTGAAGAAATTCTTTTAGAAATTATTGGTAGTGAAATGGATTTGGATATGATCCAAGAATATAACTAATACAAGGGATAAAATGAAATTAACCAAACCCAAAGGACATTACAAGAAAAATGGTTAATAACAGCATACAATGTCAACGTTCAATGTGGTCATGCTTTCACTACTATATTATTTTCAATATATCTTTTCTAAATGTTGTCAAACTTTCCCACTAAACTTTTAGTTGGCCGCACATTACAGTGTTTTCTCTTTAAATAAAATATTCGCTTTCCCTTTTCTATAACCTAGTTCAGAGCTTTTCTTCTCTCTTTATGTTTAACCATCTCGGTCTCTAATTTCATCTCTACCTCCATCTCCACCTCCATAACTGGCTCCATCTCCACCTCGAGCTCTGTCTCCACCGCCATCTCTATCGGCGCTCTGGATTTATTTGTTCGATTGAAACATAACTCTATAACTACCAGTTCCTTGAATCTAGTAAAGGTTTAGTATTTGATATCTCATTCATGTATTCCATTTTCCCTTCTGCTTGTGATTTTGATGCAATTTGGGACTGGACTAACAAAACATTAATCAATTATGTTTTTGGTCATCTATTTTTTTATTTGTACGTTTTTACTATATAAAATAGTTGTCATCGTCTACTTTCTACGAACACAACATGTTGGAGTAAATAACCGTTTTTGTATTGAATTTCTGTATATTACATGTCTGTTGCTTCTCCCATACCATGTTAATGCACAGTCACATTTTTAGAGGAATATATTTTGTCTACTAATACATGTTTCATTGTTACATTGATTGCCTATTATCCATTGCCCTTAAGATATCATTTTTTTTATTTTGAATTTTAGTCTATTAGTTAGTTTCTCACATTTTAGTGTAACGTGATAAGAAATTCAATATTTTTCTGTTTTGAATTGTTCAAAATATATCATGCATAAGGTATTATAAGATCTATATTTGAATACTATGGTTATGTTAGTTAATTAAGTGGTTGTCATGTTTTCCTTTTCAAATTTCATTTTGATAATTGTGTAAAAAAAATTAATCTTCTTTTCATGGATTTACTCTTTTTAAAAATGTTGTTCATGTTTATAAAAGAATAAAATATATTTCCACTTGTTTTGATATGTGATTTCGTGAAGTTTTCAATTACGAATAATTTCAAAGTGGGACTAACAAAGGAACATCGTCTTCCTATAAGATGTCACTATATGTACAATGATTCGTTTTTACACCTTATTTCACTATTCCCATGCTTTTTAGCCTTGGAAAGTTAACAGTAAGATAAATTCAATATAGGTGAAAACAATAATATCATAAGCATTTGAAAATTGTTTAACTAGAATCATTTATTGAATGCGGTATTCATTTCTCAATCGACCCATGTGAAGAAGACTAGTGTTGTCTGTAGATAAGTTGGAGGTGTCAGATTTGTTCCTTGTTGATCGTGCTTGGACTCTTCGATTGCAAGATGCTCTCAACCAGCTGAAAGAAGTTCCTGGATTAGTGTAGAGGATGGTAGCATTAATATGTGTTGATGTCAATTTGGAATCAGATGCTACAGAGGGAGAGATTGGGATGAATGGAAATCATGGGGATAACATTGAACATGTTTGGCAAAATTTACAACTAAATGCAAATGAGTTAAATGAGAAAGGGAATGGTGCATCATGGCAAAATTTGGAGGAATTTGGTATAGATGATGATATTCTATGCCCTCTTGGTTATTTAAACAAGCTATATATTAAACAAAAATTTGTGCAGGAAGTCATGAAGTGCGCACAACTAAAAGAATTTGGTCGAATGATAACCCAGTGGTTTCAAAATGTGGTGATGAGCTTGAACAAGCAATTTTGAGTAAACTCCCTGATTTGGAGATTTACAATTTTGATTTCACCAGTAACTTCTCAAAGTGGGCATTAGGCTTTTATGGAGGCACTGTGGGGTCTGAAAATCATGAAATTCACTCTTCCTATTCAATAAAGAACACCATAAGACTTGATCTTTGAAGTAGACACATTCATAAATTATCCAAGACTTGATATTCCAGGGCCTCTTGGGAATAGTGCAATAATATTCTTGAATATCCTTCCATAGTACATTTGTTGAATGGATTAAGCAGAAAAAACACTAAGAGCAAAGGAAACATATTATCGATTCAGCTCTTAGACCACGCTTTCTAGAATGGAAACTTGATGAAGCCCTTGCTGAAAGAGTGATAGGTTCAATGTGGTTGTATTTGATGACATATTGACTTGCTAATCAAGAAAAAATTTGACGAGACATATGTATTGTATGTGATGGATGAATTGGGCTTAGCTTTACGGCAAAGTGATGCATCTAATTTCAAACTACTCCTTTTTTGAACATGCAAAAAGGGAAACTAGCATTTGCCATAAGCTTTCGGAGTTATGGCGAACAAAAGATGTCACTAATGGGGAAGAATATGCACGTGATTTTCTATTCGGTATCAGAGAAGATAAGCAATGTTCTGCTAGACTTACCGCTTGCTTTCATACACAAGAAAATTACTTCATTAAGGTGATTTTTAATATCGAATATAGTACAAAACTTCTTAAGCATCGGTTGTTTTAATATTTCATAATTCATACTATTGTAGGAGTATGAAAGATTTTCCAAACTACTTGACTCAGTAATTATTCCTCGACGTACTATGTAAGCTTCAATAACTTGAAGCATACTTCTTATGAACAGGCACGTGCTTCAGTTTTATACAAATAATCCAAGAGTAGAGGAAAACCTATCACACCCCGAATTTTCTCTCAATAAGAGTTACATATTTGTGCATATCTGCTCCAAAATGAACTTATAATTCCTTGTTTTTATGTTATATACACCTGCATTTTTCTAGAAAATAATCTTAACTGTACCTGCAAATCATGCAACCATCAGAACATCAACAGATGATTTCTCATTATTTAATTGTTTATTTCATTGCAACAAATGTCCTAAGATTGCTGATATCATTCGGACAAGTATGCAAATTGACTCGAAAGTAAGAAAATCGGATATACAAATCAGTTTCCCTTTGAAGCTTGCCTTGCGATGAACCTTTAGCTGAGACAATTCAAGAGGTAAGTACACCATCTTAATAGTATAGCATTGCTTGCTAATTCATACCATAGAGTTACCATAATTGGAAGCTTGTGTGGGAAGCAGAATTATGGATCTTAAGGCTAATTTAACACTAGATGAGGGTGAATAGTGTTTTCTAACTTACATAAATCTTTATTGTTTTCTTTCAAGTTTAAAATTAAATCACAGATTAACAACATATAATTTACTAATAATCAATCACAGATGCAATCACCAAAAAATATTAATGCAATAAAGTAACGTAAAGAGTTAGAGAAATGATACTTGAGATTTTATACTAGTTCGGATTTCTCGTACATCCAATTCCATACAATAGATCGTATAGATTTCTTTTCAAATGTCAATCTTTAAAGGGTAAAAGGAAAATCCAAATATAATCTCGATTCTGAGGCTACGAGACCACCTTGAATTTCTGATCTCATGGTACACCCACTTGATTTGAACGGGCTATAAGTACGACCATTAGATTTTCGGACTACTAAGCACACCCACTTGATTTAAACGGGCTACAAGCATACCAAAGAAAATACAAATAGAATTGATAGTTTTTCCAAAGATAGTTTCTTGAACTTTATATACAAGATGTTTACAAAATAGTAAGAAAGTACTATTGAATCAATACAAAGAAGTATAAATTGATTTTATTTGATTTTGAAGAGAATAAAGTATATATTCAATGGAGTTTTCAAGAGAGTAATAAGAGGAAAGAAAATAATTAATTAATTGTTGAAAATTTTGTTTGAACTCCCATTTATATAGTGAATAAACACATGTCTTGGTTTGTGAAGAGTTGCGACGAATATACACTTCCTTTCAAGATTCAAAAAACCACTTGGTGACATATATGTCGACTTATGATATATAAGTATGTCGACATACCTTTGTTAAAATTGAACTTTTTTTAAATGTATTTTAAAATTCTGTACTTTGTAAAATATTTTGATACTTTTGTAAAATAGTTTGAATATAATCTATAAACATTTTAGACTTTGAAAAACTTTTATAAAATATTTTGAAACATTTTTAAAATTTATTTTGTTTTTTAAATATAAAAGATAGAAAATAAGAGATAAAGATCAAAGATTGCTGCTAGGGACTTTAACAATATAATCTATGGCTCTATACACTAAATTATAATCTTGAGATCTTCACCTCTTGGTCTTGACTCATGAGTCTTCATGTCCATCTTTTGAGTATTTATACTGTACAATTTTCAATTCAAGGTCTATGTATATTAGGCACTATATATTATATAACTTGGCAAAATATTAGTATCTATATTGTATATGATTATATATGGTTGTTGTCATCAAAATCAATAACCGAGGTATTGACAATCTCCACCCTTTTGATGATGATGACCATTAAATGTTCATAAATATAAAATATGATATAACTCCCCTTGAGTTAGATAACTCCCTCTGAATATATACATGTATATTTAATATTTTTCTCCCCTTTATCATCAACAAAAATGGGTGAAAAGAAAACTCTACCTAAAAAAATACATAGAACCTACAAATTCAAAATTAATAACTAAGCACTAAAATAATTGAAGCATATTAAGCATGATGATATTAAGTGTGATAACCATATGATGACTATGATATAAATGATAATTAAGATAACACAAGCTATTTTTATTAATTCAAAATCAGATCACACTATAAGTCCAAAACATTCATTTAAACTAAAAGCACACAAATCCAAATATACACACGAAACCAAATTAAATCCTAAGCGTGTTAAAATAAGTTATATGTATACATGTTTATAATTTAAAAAAAAATCGAATATCTAAACATTCCTAGGAAATTCAAGCCAATAGTCTGATCCAAAGATTAGATCTGCTTTGATGGCGTCCCAACCTTCATTATCCTTATTAATAGAGCATTTTGGGTTGTTGGTTTGATCATTTTTGCTAAGAAAGGAATCATCCATTAAAGGGCATTGAAATGCTTTTCTTGCTCTTTGATCATCTGCATTTGACTTAATTCTAAATGCCTTTGATTTCAAATGATAAAGGTAAGAATATCCTTGAAAGATCGAAGTGTTTGTTCAAGGTTTTCACACAATTTTTGGTGTGGAGACGACATTTTATTAAAAATGTTTAAGAATGAAAAGACAGTAGAGAATAAAATGATAAGTGAGTTTATTTGAAAGAAATAGGCTTTTATAGGAGTGAAAAGTTATTTAAAAAGATTGTATAGGTGGTAGTTATTTTATTTTTAAATTTAAATTTTTTTCCCAATGGCTCACATATGTCGACATATATATTGTATGTATGTCGACATATATATTGTATGTATGTTGACATACAATATATGTTTATCCTATAGGCTTAGAACGATATCAAACTTGTGTTTTTTTTTATAGTTTTTGTTTTTATCTTATACCATTATATGTTTATAACTTCTAGAGACTATTAGAACTATCTGTAACAGTAAGAATAATTTTACATTGATAAGAAAGGATGGTTCACAGCACAAGAGCAAAAATACATAAAGATAACATAAATCAAACTAGAACAATACACCAAATAAGGGCTAGACATCACAAGGTAATAACTAGATATGCTTAGAAAGATGTAGATGACGACGACGAATTTCCACTAAACTTGCAAATAATTTTCCTAAAGTATTTGTCCACTTTATTGGAGAGGGAAGTGAACTTTTTAATCAAGGAACGTTTAAGCTTCTTTTGGTTTTTGAGAAGCTTCTATTAATTCACTAGAATGTTTTTGTTGGAAGGATGGGATGGTTTGTCGAAACTTTCTAAAGAAGAATCCATTTCCTCCTCTTCTTTTTCTTGATTTCCTTCTTCTACATCCATTTCATCACCTTCTTCCTCTTCTTCTTATTGAAATTTCTAGATTGCCATTTTCTATTGATCAGTTCTAACTAGTCTGTTATAGCAGTGAAACACATATTCACATTCTCTGTACCTGGTTCACTGTCGCTTGAGGATGTATCTGAAACATCTAATGTTGCTGTATAAGCCATCTTTTTTTCTAAATGAATCAGTAACCAGTGAGATCTTTGATTTATTCTGATGCAAAAAATCTCTTTGTAGATGACTGAGTTCATCACAGTTGAAACATCTACGCAGTTCCAGTTCCAGGTGTCATGTTTTCAGGTCTTCGAAAGTTGTTCATCTTTCTATACTTTAGGAACTTTTTGAAATTTCTAGTTATGAATGCAATTTCTTCATTATTGTCATCGTTTGGATCCTGATCGTCATTTATTGCATTAAAAGCAATGGGTTTCCTTCCTGTTGCCTTACCTTTTCTTCTTCCCTATAATTGTGCTTCATAGGATGTTAAATTGCCTATTAACTCTTTAATTTTTAGAGTACTAATATCATTAGCTTCTTCTACTGCTAGTGTCCTATGATCCCACTCTAATGAAGTGAGTTGAGGATTTTTCTAACTTGATCCTCTTCAAAAAAGTTTTTATCCAGTGATACTAAAGAATGTACTATATCTTGACTGTAAATAAATCTTCATCCTGCATGACCAACAAGTATAATTACTACCATTAAAAAGTGGAGGTCTAGTAGTAGATTGTCCTTCGATAAAAGTGTTAATAAGTGTACTAACAGTGTTGCTAGCAAATTAAATTTTTCAAAAATCAGATTATGAATTTTTGAAAACCTAGTGCTCTGAAACCAAATGTGTGTTGCAGAATTATGGATCTTAAGGCTAATTTAACACTAGAGTAGGGTGAATAGTGTTTTATAATTTATGTTATTTTTGTTTATATTAAACCACAGATTGACAACATATAATTTACTAACAATCAATCACAGATGCAATCACATAAAAAATTAATGCAATAAAGTAAAGTAAAAGGTTAGAGAGATAACACTAAAGATTTTATACTGGTTCGGATTTCTCGTACATCCAGTTCCGTACAATAGATTGTATAGATTTCTTTTCAAATGTCAATCTTTAAACGGGCAGAAGGCAAACCCAAATTTGCACGGAAGAGATAAGAGACTTCTGAAGTCCGGGAACATAGCGTACGTTAGTGAGAGTACGAACCACTCCGTCAAACATCCGAATTTGCATGGAACCAACGCCTTTCGACTTACATATAACACCATTTCCCATAACAATTGAATTTCCTTCTTTGTCGATGTAAGAATAAAAACAATTCTTTTTTGGCAACATATGATAATACGCCCCTGAATCGAGCACCCATTCGCTACCTGAAACATTCGATGCTACTACCGACAACACATCTACGTCTCCCTCACCAACTCCACTCTCCACCGCTATTGATGAAGATGCTACTTCCTTATTTGCCTTCTCCTTGTCCGGACAATCATTCTTCCAATGACCGGGCTTCCTACAAATATAGCACTTGCCTTTTATTTCCTTCGACTTTCCTCAACCGGGGTTCCTTGATTTAGAACGCCCCTGGTTCTCCTTCTTCACATACCTCTCCTTCTCCACAACTAAACTATGCCCATTACTTGCACCACTACTTCCATCACCCAACCCCTTCATTTGATCCCGCAACTTCTCGCTAAGAAGACCGCTCTAGAGTCAATGTATCCTGGCTATAGATCAAACTATTTGAGAAACCTATATAGCGGTCCGGCAACGAATACAATAATATCATCTCCTTTTGATCTTCCTCAATATTCAAATCTACCGCTTTCATCTTCATTAGAAAATCATCATAAGTATTCAAGTGTGCCTTTAGCGAAGTACCTTCCTTCATCATATAGGTGAAGAATGTTCGCAATAAGATCAAACGATTAGTCAGTGACTTCTTTATATATAACTCCTCCTACTTGTCCCAAATACCCTTAGAGGTGGTCTCACCGCTAATTTTAGAGATAACATTCTCTCCCATAGCAAGTTGAAGTGTAGTGAATGCCACTCTTCCATTTCCTCTCTCTCAACATCTGAAATGTCCACTAGCAACAAATGTGTGTCAAACACTACCCGATGCACCCGATTCCTCCTTAGAATCGTTTTCATCTTCTATTGCCATTTTTCAAAATCATTATTGCCATTCCACTTGTCGTTACCAATTTTGATCCTGAAGTCGCATACGATCCATGTACATAAGGCGCTACACCACTTGGATTATCCATTGAGGAACTACTTGAGGTATTACTTGATTCCGGCATTTCTACAATCACCTACCAACACCAATACTCCGTACCAAATGTTGGGATGGGATTCTAACTCGACACCACTCAAATCAAAACCCTGATGCAGCAGAAAAGCGAGATTGTGGTAAGAAGTGTAAAAACAACCAATCAATATCTCAATTTCAATCAATCCAATCCAAAAGAAATCACAATCACCAAACAAGCAATATAGAAATGACAAGCAATAATGAAAAATAAATCATACAGGGATTTATAGTTGTTCCTCTAACGTTGTGTCAGTGTACATCCACTTTAAGTAAGATCTTTATTGATTTCACTAAGAAGAGTACAAGAGATTGATTACAATGATCAAAACTCTAATAGAATTGATTTTGTGAAGAATAGAATTGAAGAAAAATTAGGTTTTGATAAACCCTAATTAGTGGCGGTTAATCTCTTACAGTCGCTTTCTACCGCGTGTAGATCTACAACCTAAAGCTATCTTATATAGGAGAATAGAAAACCTAGGCAAAGTTCCAAAATTGCCCCTGCAAATATCATAAATCTTCACGTCAAGCCCAGCCTGAAAACTGGTGGAAGTCGCCACAGACGTTTGTCATAATATGACAGACGTCTTTCCAATGTCTCGGAATGCAGTTTGCTGAAGCTACAGACGTCTATCCTTTTTCATAGACGTCTGTCCAACATCTCGGGATGCAAGATTTCTAAAGCGACAAACGTCTGTCCTTTTTCACAGACGTCTATCGCTATCAATTCAGCACCACTTCACCTTTTCCTCCGTAACTTCCACCTCCGAACTCTGATTTGTGAACCGTTTTCTCCGTTACGAAGCTACTTCCAACCGCTACAATTCTCCATATAGTGTCGCCAAAATTTAACACTCCACATCGACACTATATCCATCTCTAACTCCAATGGTACCATACCATTAACAACAACCGATAGCACCAACTATCACTTCTTCTACCTTCAACCAAACATGAATGTTTTCCCAGTGAGCTCCGGCAAAGCCACCGCCCATTGCACTCCACCAACGAGCTCAGGCAAAGCCCCTGCCCGCTAATGAAATGTTGAAAACATCCAAATCCTAAACTGTCTCACCAAAGACTAAAGTGCTGAGGAGTGTAAACTAGCACTTACCAAGAAGATAGAACCTCAATCTCTCGCTGATACTCTTCCCCATCCATAACCAGGCTCCTCTCTCAACCGTGTCACCCTGTGGCACCTAGCACTTTTCCAAGCGAATCAAGTTTGAGCAATGCTCAAACTTCCCAACCGATAATGCCTTAGTGAACATATCCGCTCCATTATCCTTTGTGTGCACTTTCTGAAGATATACTGCTTATCCTCATCCATAGCTACTAGAAATGACTCTCACCTCAATATGCTTAGTCAGTGAGCTAAACGCCAAGCGAATAACAATCTGGCTATCACATCGAAAATCAATGCTATCATGCCCGAATCCCAAGTCATACAACAATCGCTTCAAAAAGAGTGACCCCACCATGGCTATCAACTCTGCCTCCGTAGTGGATAAAGCAACCATGGTCTACAATCTCGACGTCCAACTTATGGTTATACCACCAAGTGTGAAGACACATCCGAAAGTTGATTTTCTCCGATCCCTATCACCAGCGTAGTTCGAATCACAATAACTAACCAACTTGCAATCCAATCTATCACCATCGCCAAAAACAAGACCATGAGATGATGTGCCTCTAAGGTATCTCAATATAAGTTTCACAGCATTCCAATGTGATTTCCCATGATTAGCCATATATTGGCTAACCATCCCGACAACATTTGCAATATCGGGCCTTGTACACACCATAGCATACATTATACTTCCAACCGCACTAGCATATGGCACCTTTGCCATATAAGCCTTGTCTTCCTCCAAGATAGGTGGTCCTTTACTCGAAAGCTTCATATGCAAAGGTAATGATGTATTTGATGCCTTTGCATTCTCCATGCTAAACCGACAAAGAACTTTCTATATGTACTTCTTTTGAGACAATTTCAACTCAAATGCTTTCGATCCCTTTCAATTTCCATGCCCAATATCCTTCTTGCTTCTACAAGATCCTTCATTTCGAACTTCGATTTCAAATTCAGTTTTAACTTGTTGATTTCATTCTTATCCTTAGAAGAAATGGGCATGTTGTCCATATACAAGAGTAAATACACCCAACAATCATTTTTCAACTTCCTAAAATAAATATGAGCATCCTTGATGCTTCTATCAAAACCATTTTCAAACATAAAATGATAAA
Organism: Allium fistulosum; assembly: GCA_030737815.1. NCBI lineage: Eukaryota > Viridiplantae > Streptophyta > Magnoliopsida > Asparagales > Amaryllidaceae > Allium > Allium fistulosum. Next base: position 56,043,909 of record CM060903.1, read on the forward strand.
ATCTCTTGTACCGTTGTCTAGGTGACTACTTTTAACCATATTATGATTTCTTTAGCTTGCAAATCAAATTTGACTTACCATCCACAAAAAAACCTTTCGGTTTCTCCATGTAAACCTTTGTCTTGTTTTGTTTTCTAAAGAAAAGCGCTTGCTTATTATAAAGAGGTTTCGAAGCAGTCGAAACCAATGCCTAGGAAAGGGTATTTTAAAACAAACTTTCGAAGGAGAGCTGCCGCCATTTTAAAGTAAGTAGCTTCGGAAGGAGTTACCAAGTCTTCAAAGTGATGCTTTCGGAAGAGGTAGTTTACACCAAGTAGAAACCCTTCTATAACTTTAGGCCTTTCGATGGTATTGAAGATATCAATGCCGTCGAAAGGTACCTTTTGTTTTTATAAATGTAAGCCACTTCCTATAGCTTTTGAAAGGGGTTAGAGGTTTCGAAGGCAATGGTTTCGAAAGGGATTTCAAAGCCAATCTTCTAATATTTTACCCAGATATTTTATGCTTTCGAAAGGATGATTTCGACACCATCAAGTTTTCCCTAATACTTTTATATGATAAAGAAAGGTTTTGAAAAGGGTACTTTAGCTTACGTTCGCTTTGATCCAAAATGATATTTTAAGATATAAACCCAATGGCTTCAGAAGGTATACTTCCATGGTTTCGAAAGAGGGTCTTTCAATGTTTTTGAAAGGGGTACTTTCAATTAGTTTCGAAGCTTTACTTCTAAAGTTAAAAGTTAATACTTTAATACATTCAAAAGGTTTCAAAAGAAAGGTTTTAAAGTGTTTTAAAGGCAGGAGCCTAATGTTTTGAAGATTGATTTATATGCTTTCAGAGGAGGTCATCCAATGAAGTCGAAAGCAAGGTTTTGAAGGTGTCGAAAGGTTTTGTAACCCAAACTCAAATTTAAAGGAAAAACCCATAGCTAAATAAAGGATCTTTTTAAATGATTTTAAGAAGAAGCTTTCCTTGATTAAAGTATAGGTTAAAGGGATTAACCATGTTTTATATTAAAAGTATTTCAAGGATATTAAACCCAAAGGAGTGGTATTATTCTGTTATTATGTTTGCTTCTTCAAGTAAGGATGTATTCACATGATAAAGGACCCATAACTGTATTTTGGGGATAAAGGGTAGAAGAACTAGCTAGGTAAACCCAGTAGTGAATATAAATTGATTAAACTCCTCAATGAGTAGAATTGCATCAAGGAAGTCAGGGAGACTAGAATATAGGATGCCTAAACCTTAAATTTGTCAGGGAGACATGTTCATAGTAAACCCATGAAAACTATGATTTGGAAGTTATTGGAGTAATCAGTAGGTTCATTGTGATCCCATGAAAACTATGCTTTTAAGAGTTGTTGGCAGGGGTCAACTGGTTTGTAGTGAACCTATGAAAACTATATTCGGATTAAGCGATTGACATCAGTCAATAGGTCACTAGTCAACTCATGAAAACTAGGATAAGAAAGAAGTTATTAAAAGCAACAATAGGTTCCTAGTCAACCCATGAAAACTAGGATAAGATAGAATTATTGGGTGATACCAATAGATTCACGGTGAACCCATGAAATTAATTAATTCATTGGCAAGTGCTAATAGGTTCTTTGTGATCCCATGAAAACTATGAATTAGGGCAGGGAGTCCATGAAATATGAAACGGTTATTAGTAATCCCATGAAAACTAATAGGTTAATAGTGACCCTAGAAGCTATAAAATATGACAAGTAGTCAATTAAACCGGGGATGGGAAATCCAGAGTGTTTTAATATGTTTGCATATCATCATAATATTTTGAAATGCTATGTTTTAACCATTGTGAATGTAGGAGCACAGTATATGGTTTTGAAAAAGGTTTTAGGATACTAGTGAGGCGAAAACCCGTTCAGTAAAGCGGCACGGTATCACTAGATATCTAAATGGATTGAGATGTTAGATTATTATTTATACTAGCCTTTATCTTGTTTTCCCCTTAAACTCTCGGGTACACAATTGATTTTGAGTAGTTTGAGATTTAAGGTTTCCAGGTTCTTTTCTTAGATGAATAAAGCTTCCGAAGAAGTGGAGGAGGCATTCTAGTTATTTAGAGTTATCATTTTTCCTCTGTGTGTTTTGGATGTAAAGACAGACTTGTTTTATTACCTTATTATATACTCTGGTCGACCAAGAGGCATCTTCATATGTCGCTCTTGGCGTATGCATAATAATTATATTTTTCTGAATGTGGATAAAGTTTTGGAGATTATGTAATGAGCAAGAAATTTTTTGAATGGAATGTGAAAATGTGTTTGGTTTGTTAAATTTTTTCCATATTATTATGATCTATGTATCAATGTATCTAGCATCATCGTATTTGGTCGCCACAGATTAATAATTATGGATGACTGCAGCATCCGTAGCCGTTAGTTTTGGGCCTCCAAGTAGGGGGATGTTACAAGTTGGTATAATCGCATAGGTTTATGAAACTTTAAAAGAAAATGATAATGCTAAAAGATTTTTGAAACATAATCCAATGAATTAGAAATATGATCGGGGTTTGGGTTAATGCTATAATGACGTACTTGTATTTGACATATAGATATATATATATATATATATATATATATATATATATATATAAGTACGTGTTCCCCTCTCTCTTAGACCGTTGTTCTGTATCTTACTAAGGCTTGTATGCAGATTTAAGAGAAAGAGGACATGGAAGTAGGAAACGGAAGAGGAAATCTAGGTGAAGGAAGCACCACAACCAAGGGAAATACTCGACCTAATACCAGGAGGAACCCAGGTCGACCGACTAATGCTAACCAAAATGCTGAAGCTAATATAGGTGCTGGAAATCTGCCATTAGATGCAGGGATGATGTATCAGTTGTTGGCCAGGCTTTTGCAAGCCGGGGCTGCTGGTAATGTTGGAGGAGCTAACCCTATAGCTCTAGTTGGATATAATTATGCTAGGCTGAGCAGAGACTACAACAATCTGGGTGGAAAGTCATTTATTGGAATGGAGAATGCTGTTGAGGTTGAGAATTGGCTATTGCACTATGAGATGATCTGTACTAATCTAGGCTTGGATTATGAGAAAAAGAGGAGGCTGGCCTCTAGGCAGTTGCAAATGGCAGCGCTTCACTGGTGGAATAGTGTGACAGCCGAAGTTCTGAAGGAAGAGCTGACATAGGCTGATTTCAGAAGGAGATTTGAGTAGAGGTTTTTATCTAAGGTTGCTAAGTCGATGCTGATGAGGAAGTTTATGGATTTAGTCTAGGGAGAAATGTCAATAATCGAGTACGCTGCTAAGTTTGATGAGCTGTCTAGATATGGATATGCCTCGATAGATACTGACATCAGAATGAATGAGAGGTTCATTTGAGAATTGAGGCCTGAGCTTGCAAGAATGACCATGACACATATCCATGAACCTTGTAATGCGGTGGTGGAGATGGCCATTCACCATGAAGTGATGCTTTCTGTTTCAGCCAGGGAGAAGCCAGTTGAATCCCAGGGTCCTCGGGGAAATAAGAGGAAAGTCTTTAAGAAGAAGGGAGCCCAGAAAGGGGATGCTGCCAACAATGAAAAGGCTGATATAGTGTTCTTCAAGTGTGAGAAGAAGGGTCATTTTGCTCACGAGTACCAGATAGACAAAGGGAAGAAACCTGCAGAGCAGAAGAATGTGAAATGCTTCAACTATGACCAAGTTGGGCATTATAAGAATTAGTGTCCAGAGACAGCCAGGGCGGACAGAGGGAAGGTTTTTTCTATTGGACCACCATCTTCTTCTAGGCCTACTGCAGCAGAGAAAGGGAAAACTGCGATGGAATGTACGCTTTTGATTAAGAGCACACCAGTTAGGGTACTATTTGATACCGGTGAATCAAACTCACTTATATCACAATATTTGGTTGATAGGTTGTGCATAGAACACGCATACCTTGTTACTTCCTTAAGGGTTGCGAATCCAATAGGAGGGTATGCAACTCTATGGATGAGATGTGACCAGTTAGAACTTGATTTGTTAGGTCATAAATTTACATGCAGTCTGTTTGTTTTTTATTTCATAGATTTCGGGATCATTTTGGGTATGGATTGGTCGGGTAAGTATGAGGCTAGGATATTTTGCCAGGATAGGGAAATATCATCGAGACACTTAGATAGTCATAGCCGAATCATCTTCTCATTGGAGAATTCCATCCGAAGTGCTTGTGCTTTGTTTAGTGCTATGGAGGTAGGAGAAGAGCTAAGTCAGATTCGAGTAGTTAGAGAATTTGCAGATGCCTTTGAGCCGGTTACGGGATTACCACCGAAACGAGCTGTTGAGTTTCAAATAGATATTATACTAGGAGCTGAAACTGTGAGTAGACCACCAAGCAGAATGACACCGACAGAGATGAAGGAATTGAAGGTGCAACTAGTGGATTTAGAACGAAGGAATTTTATTTGGCCAAGCAGTTCGCCTTGGGGAGTGGCTGCGGTGTTCGGAAAGAAACCTGATGGGTCGTTAAGGATGTGCATAGGGTTATCGCAAATTTTCTCAAATTAAACGCGAAAGCAAATAGCAGATAAATAAATATGCAGTAAAGTAAATCATACACAAAATTTACCCAGCTTCGGCAACCCCTGCCTACTGCTGCATTCCCAGATTTCTATTAGAGTTAAACAGTATCCCGCTTACAAACACTCTGACAGACTCGTAGACACTCGCTCCCGCTCACAAACACTCCTACAGACTCGCACACCCTGCTCCGCCTATAGAGTTTCGTTTACTCGCAAATTCTGCTCCCGCCTATAGAGCTTTGCAAACTCGCAGCCTCCCTGCTCACTGAACTAACCCTAACTAGACAATCTGACAACACCTAATCCCTAGGTGGTGATTCACTCTGACTGGACTTTGAAAAATATAAACTGAAAAAACAAAATTTAGTTTGAACCCTAGGACAAAATATAGATTGACAGTTTAAAATATTTTTGCCCTCAAAATAAATTTGGCCTAAAAGTTATTTCAATAAAACCTGACCCAATTTAAAAACTAAATTAAAAATCCTATTTAAAACTCAAACTAAATTTAAACCCTTAATAAACTAAACCCTTAATTAAAAATAGGCCAGCCCCTTCTTTTGTTTGTATCGGCTCGCTCCCTTTTATTTGCTCTGGAAAAATAAATGGCGGCCTCTTCTTTCGATCTGAAAATTAGGGCTTGTGCTCTTCTTGCTGTCTGGAGCTTCGTGCTTCTCGATTGCCTTGAGATGATCTCGTTTCAGCTTGCTTGTGGAGGCTCACGAGATTTAGGGTTTTTCTGATTTGGGGCTTCGTTCCCCTTAGTGCTCGGCTTTGCTTGAGAAGGTGATTTGTGCTTGCTATGGCTTTGCGCGCTCCTTCTATTCGTCGATTCTGGAATTCGCGTGTTGCACTGTCGATTCTTATTCGAGGCTACGGCTTCGTTGTGACGAATCTGGAATTTGTAAGTTCTTCTGTTCTGCTTATCTTGATTGCTTGATGAATTGTCAGTGATGATTGGGTTTTGGTTTTGTTCCTCTGAATCGCCACACTTCGTCAATGATGATTTTGAGTCCTTTATATAAACGTCTGATTTGGTTAAACGTGTTCTCCACGTTGCCGATACTTTCCTGTTTTAATCTTTGTATTTTTGGAAATTCCTTTCGATGCACGACTTTGTTTTTGTGACGTTCGATCCTCTGTTTGAAAAAAAAACGAATCTGATACTTTCCTAAATTATACAACTTGACTTTTTCTCTGATTTCCAAAAAAAAACTTCCTGCTTTCAAATGCATGATTTCGGCATTGACATTCTTTTTACTGTGAATTCTTTTCTTATGCATTCGACTTTACTGTGACTTCCCTGTGCACTTATTCTTGATCATCTGCACTACTGTATTGAGTTCGGTCTTGTAGTTGTTGTACTTCATTGTTGCTGTGTTGTGATGACTGACTTGTACATATTACTTGTATCACTGTAGTAGTTGTACTGCACTCTTCTTTGTTTTCCAGATTTGATACTTTTTCCCATTTCACTACTTTCCTGTGTGTACTTGCTATCATGTTGACTTTTGCATTGTATACATATATTCATGTATGTATATAATTGTATGACCATTGGCTGCACTCTGTAATCTTGAATCTCTTGTGCATGTTGTCAAATTTCACTCTTGAGTTTTTCATATATGCTTTGTGGTTGTTGGACTGCTGCACTCATGTAGATATCTACTGTGGCACTTGAGTTATTTATAAATGTTTGTTGACTTCATTGTACCTCATTGTATATTCTGTAGCATGGTCTGGAGTTGTTGCATTCAAATGTTAGTTTCATTTTTATTATGTTGATACTGTCTGGTCTTCTTCATTGTGGTTGATCTGTGAGTTCTCTGGTGGACTCTTCATTGTTGTTGTTGAACACTGTATCCACCTTCACTTGAAACTGTAGCCTTCACTGTGTACACTTTGTTGATCTTGTATATGGTCATAAGTCTTTGTTACCTGTCTGCATCAGTTAACTTGTACATGCTTGGTACATTCATATGTAATGGATCAGACTTGATTTGTCATCTCACTTTCATGTATGGCTTGATTTTGAACTTTTGTGCATTTTCCAATTTCTTGAGACTGCATTCTTGGTTTTCCAGTTGTATAGTGGAGTCTTTGATCTTGAGTCAGTTGCATGTGAGTTTGTTGAATTTTGATTGAGTCTATTGGCACTTTGTGTTGAATCTGATATAGATTTGACCTTGTGCACTCGAGTTGGCGAGGCAGTGCACACGTACATACGTGTGTACTTGTAACGACCCAGAATTTTTGATAATTAAAATTCGAATATTTAATTAATTTTAAATATTAATAAATGGAATTTAGGAGTCGAATGATTTATTTTTCGAATATTGGATTTTATTTGATAATTAAATCGATAAATTAAATAGTGAAATTCCAGAGATAATTGAAAATTGAGTTTAAAATGATTGAAAATGATTTGGGAAATTTTATTTAATCATACTGGAGTTATAGAAATATTTTAGAACTCTTAAAACTGAATTTGGAGTAAATCTGTGAAAATTGAATATTTTAATATTTAATTATCGACTGAAAAATAGTCAATTTTCGAACAGTCTCAGAATTGAACGAGACCAGTTCCATTGGATCCGTAATAGTTAGTTATTATCGGATTTCAATTTTCGTATCAATCGGAGTTATCGTTTGACCGTGGCAACTCGAAACGCATCGATATCATTTTAATTTAATTCGTCGAGTTAAAAATAGTCATTTTTCAAACGGTCTCGGATTTCGACGAAACCAGTTTCATCGGATCCATAATGTGAAATTATTGCATGGTTTCAAATTTCGTAATTTTTGGAATTACCGTTTGTCCGGTACAAATTAAAACGCTTCGAAATCGATTTAAATCGGTTTAATTTAAATTGATCGTTTATTGTCATATCTCACACATACGATCGAATTAGCTTCCGAAACCTGTTCCATTGCGTTCGGAACGCGGGGTAAACCTTAGAAACGCTAACCGGCACGCTCGATTTCGAGTTCGGAAAATCCGGAGTGAATAGTGTTCGTCGTTTTTTCTATAAAAGCCCTTTAGTTTTCATTTTTGCAAATTAAAACAACCCTAGGGTTTCTAAAGGTCTCAGCCGCCACCTATGGAATCAATGGCCGAAACGCAATGCACTCTCTTCCCCAAAATCTCTTCATCCATTAATTTTCGAGCTTCGACTTCTAAAGGGAAAATGTAGGGCTCTCCGAGCTCTACGATATTGACGGTGGAGATGGGAATCGGAGGAGTAGGGAGGCCAGGAGGACGCCGCGTTCGTGCGTTCTTAGGGTACGAATTACGAGGCGATGGCGCGACCGAGTCTGACATGGCTGGGCGCGGTCAACGAGGCAAGGTGGGGCTTCACTTCGGCAAAGCCTGATCGTCTTCGAGATGACTAAAGGAGGGGCGTTAGCTAGGGTTTGGAGGCGGCCAGTTTGGGTTCTCGTGTTCGCGTGATGAACGAAGGAAGGAGAAGCGTTCGGTGGCCTTGATCTGCTGTTAAGGAATTGAACGGTCCAGATTTGCTAGGTTTAGAATTTTAAAAGAAAAATGTAAATTTAATTATATTATAATCGTATAAACTTTGAAATGGCATATCTTTTTGCTGCAAGGTCGGAATGGAACGAAACGAAAAGCGTTGGCTTCGTTTTATCGAGCACTTCGCGATGCAACTGATTTGGAGTCGATTGGAGTCAAGGAAATTTTTGGGTAAAATTAAACGTCGTTTAATTTTATTCGAAAATAAACGCTGGAATCGGAATTTAAAATCAAGGTGAGATCTTCTCACTCAAAATTAAATGTGGAATTTTTGCAGTTATTTATTGATTGACTGTTTGGATGTGATATTAGATATAGTAGGATATATATCTATATATATAGCAGTATATACATATTGGCATATGTATATATTGGATTGATTGATTCCCGCCTCGTATAGCGGATGAGACCCTATTGCGCCGTTAGTAAGCGGATTTATAAAAACCTATATACCGCGATAATTCCGTACTGGAGCGGAATTGGTATTGTGCTAACATCTGTGGATGCAGGGAAACAGGTTGGAGGGATCCAACTGGATTCCTCACCAGTAGTTATTTATTTTCAGATATTGTGATATATTCTATTATCATATGATGATATATGATATTTGATTGTTGTGATGGACTGATTGGTGTTGTTACATCATCGGATTCAGTTTTGAAGTTTAAAAATAACGACTTTTATTTTAAAAAGATTTTTAAAGTGATTTTTGAAAAGTAGACGTTTATCAAATTTTTGAATTGATTTATTTCAGAAAAATAAACGTCTAGAATTTTAAAGTTATAAGAGTTAAGATTTTTGGTGAAATATAACCAAAGTGTGATTTTTGAAATGAAAGTTGATTTAATTGTAAAATGGGTTAAATTGAGATTTTTAAAGTATTATAAAAGATGTACAGAAAAATTGATATATTTATCAATTAAAATTTTTGGAATTTTAATACGAGTTTTTATAAGTGAAGATATGAATCTTATAGAATTTTAAAACTTTGAAGATATGAAATTTATAGATGTATAAATTGTGAAGTTAAAATGAATGAAATTGTAGAATAGAAGATTTATGAGGAATTAACTTATAAATTGGATTTTTGCCTACAAATGAAATATTGATCGAATTTGTTAATAAAGGAGATTTACAAATCGAAGTTGTTATAAAATATAAAAGGTGAAATTTATAAACATTGTTTTATAAATCCGAAATCACTTATTTTTATAAGTGAATTTTTGAAGTTAATAAAATGAGATTTATAAACCGGAGTTGTTATAAAAAATAGAAATTGGAATTTATAAACGTTGTTTTATAAATTCGGAAACCAATCGATTGAATTTGATAAATTAAATATAGAAGATTATCAAAGGAGATATATTCGCGATTTTGGATAGCGAATTATTATTGAAATAAAACGTGTAGAAAATAGTGAAATGTAAATAGTAAAGTATTTCACGATTTTGGATAGTGAATATATTGTTAAGTAAAATGAACTTGTTTTGGGAAAACGATATTATAGAAATGTAGTTAATTGTTTTAAAAGATGTTTTAAAACGTGTTAAGTATCGAAATCATAGATTTCAACATTTATTGTTGAAATAGACGTTTTCGAGAAATAAGGAAATGATGGACTATAACACTGTTGTTATAGTAAATGATTTCCGAAAGGAAATGTTTTGATGTAGTATTGGGATTTATATATCTATTAAAATCCGAATCCCTATACTAGTGATTTTGAGTCGTCGTAACGATGTTTTACGTAACATTCGTTTTGACTCAAATAAATGTGTTTAAAGAGAATGATTTCCTTAAAGATTGAGTATATACTTAATTTGATTTAAGTATATCGAATATTTTCAAATGTTGAAAATAAATAGATTTGTGAAATACTTATTATTAAATAAGTATGGAAATGCTTTTTCCAATATGAAATAAACTGTTTTGAGATTTTATCTTCGAAGATAAAATGAAATGTGAATATTTGAAATTGTTTTCAAATGGTTAAGTGTGGAAATTTTATATCTTGTAAAGATATTTTTGAAGATGAAATAATTTGGGAAAATTATTTGGAATCTGATGATGTTGCGCATCTTTATTGATAGTTAAATAACCGACTATCAATAATTACCTTTAGATAGGTATTTGTTGTGAATTGGATGAATTTGAATGCCACACTTATTTTTGAATAAACGCTCACTATTCGGGTTAGCCGGGAAAGGACCATGGGGTCGTATAACCCATTCCGAATATGTGATACGTCGTTATGAATCGCATTTGAAGACCGGTGTTGAAGACCGGATATTTTTGAAAATGGAAGGATTACCGTCGAGTTACTCTACATCGACTGATCTTCGATTTAGAGGTTTTATCACCCTTAGTGACGGGAAGTCCTGACGTGATTGAAAATTATACGGATATGCAAGGGCTTCGTGAGAAGTGCCTTCGGTTCTGTTCGATCCCGGAACAGACTTGTATGGATTGTGTGTCTGACGTTACAATTTGAGATATAAAGCTGATTTCTTTCAAATACATTTCTGTTGGTGGCGGAGAATTTATTCTTTTAGCTTAACACCCTTCTCTGAGACGTACGAGCTCAGAGGTTATGTAGTTGAAATTCATCAGCGATATATCCCAATTTGGTAACGTGACATACTGAGTGTTGCTGTGAAATGATCAGTGTTTGATCATTTGTGATATGATCATTTGTTTGATCTTATATCTTTGTGATCATAGGTTGATCATTTTGTTTGACCCAAAGCAGGGCTTTTTGAGAAAGCGTAGCTTTGTGGACGAGACTTCATCGAGCCTCACACCCCGGAAATGGTCGAAACAGGACGAATGCAGCAAGGTTCTAGGGAGTAGCGCCCCTTAGTGTATGTCATTCCTTCTGGATAAAGGTGGTATCATGGTATGGAGCCCAGATACTTAACCTCTGTGGTTACTGCATTATTATTTTCTATGTGGTTTGTTGCGAATCGGGGATCCTCGGGAAGATCGGTGACGATCGGGGGATGGCATACGCGTGTCAGTAGTTACCTATTTTTGCAGAGGTAACCCGGCCTTGTGTTGGCAGAGATCCGGTTAGGTTCTCGGGTCGTTTATTCCAGGGACGTACCCATCGTGGAAAAGGAAGTTTCTTAGCCTGACCATTTGTTGGAAATCCAAAGAAACAATACGAGCCTTTACGATTTCAATTGTATAACCTGTCTCCTCAGGAGGCAGCTATAGCAGGCATAATATAATGGTACCTATGCTGGCTAAGATTTATATTCTACTTTCGAAATGTTTTCTACACTATGCACTAATAATAATATCAAAAAGAATTTGATTTTTTGCGTAGTAAGCATCTTTGACTATCATAAGAAGAAATCTCCTCCAAGTCTGCGTTTGCATTGTGTGTGTGGCGGGAGGTCTTATGGTAGTTTCATTTTCCAAAAGCATTTCGAATTGACTTTAAAATTATCCTGTTGTTTATTTTAAAGATAAATAACTGTTTTACGATCTCACACCAGTCACCATGACTGACTCGGAGTTTATTGTTTCCCTTCTAAACTCTGGGTGCCCACAAATTTCCACACGGGCAGTCTAGAGTTAGATTATCAGGATATTCTGGATATTCTGGAGCTTGGAGATATTCTGGATGACGAGACATAGTATTTGTATCTGATAGTATTTATTCCGCTGTGTATTCTGTATGAGGACCAGTTATATAACTGTCCATTGTTGTTTATTGACTCTGATGATTGATGTATGTATAAAATGATATAGTTCTTTGTTTTAAAAGACTAGTAATTATCTATTGTATATTGTTCCGCTGCGATGTGTAAGATTCTGATATTGTTTTTTTGTTTCTGCTCTTGTTCTGTTGTTGTTCTTCTTTCTTTTTCTTCTATCTTCTTCTTCTACCTTTTCTTCTTTCTTAAAACCATAACTTTTCGGGTTTCCGGCATTCGATGGCTCAGCAGTCGATAAAGTGAGTATCGATGTTGAATTTTCGAAATTCGAAAATTTTCGGGACGTTACATTTGGTATCAGAGCATATGGTTAAGCGACAACCCTGCTCTGTTGGGTGTTACTCATTAGAGATAGAGTCAGTAGTACTCTAGAATGAGTTGAGTGTAATAATAGATACGAGTGCGTATTTGTTAGTGAATATAAAATTGTTTTATATTGTGATGATTGGTTTGTTGAGTGGTATATGGATTCTGGTCGGTATTGTCCGTCCAACTCTATCGATAGGGATCTCTAAACACTTGAATAGAACAATTCGGCACAGTATTGTTTTAAATAGGGTAAATGAGATAATTTTACCCAAAACCATTTTTGTATAGAAAAGAAATGTTTTTCTATAAAGTACTATAATATATGGTTGCGTGGTTGTTAGAGTTGATAATATTAAATTATTATCAATGAAATTGAATAAGAAATTGAAATCGTAACTCCAAAGTTAAGAAATGTTTTTGAAAAGAATTTGAAAATTTTGGAGATTTGGAAGTTTAAATCATTTTTGATTTGAAAATGGATTTCGAAAGTTTTGAAAAGTATTTTAGAGAGATAAAAGCTCTAAACTCTTTTCGGTCGCTGGAAAATAACTTCGATGATGACCGCGGCATCGTTGGTGTTCATTTTCGGGTTTCCAAAAGAGGAATTGCTACCAAATTGTTTTAAATGGAAGTTGTTTGAAAGATTGGGTTTTGTTTGGAAATTCAAAGGATAAATTTGAATTGTTTTCAAAATGGCTTTGAAATGTTGGTTAACTCTGGAAGGCTATATAAAGATATTTATGGGAATAATGAATAAGTGATAACTTATACAGATTAAATTTTGATAGAGTAAATTTAACTTAAAGGATGAAGTTAAGTTAAAATAAGTATAAGTGAATCAACTTAATGAAAGTAAATTGAAGGTTGAAATTCATTTCGAATTTGTAGAGTAAAGTATTGAAATAAAATTAGTAACTGAAACTAATTGAAGAAATGACAAATTAGTATGGTTTGGAATGAATTAAATTCATATGGAATTTGAAACCCAGTTTAATATGAGTGGTTATAAACCAAAATGGCAAATTGAAAATAAATTTTGGGAATGAACAAAAGAATAAAACTGGAATTGAAACTGAATATTGAAAACAAATTTGAATAAGTAGATGAGAATTTGTAAGGAATTAGTAATTGAAACTAATTTAAAAATAAGCAGTTGTAAATGAAAGTTAATCGATGAAATTCAATATTTCAGAATTGAAGATGAATAGAATTCAAATTTAATTGAAATTGTGAATTGAATTCAAATGAATGTGAACTGAAAAAAAATTGAACGAAAGTGAATATATAACTTCAATAGTGAATTAGAGATGATATAAGCAGTTTATATTGAAAATTTTGTAATTGAATGTACAAAATGGTTTGAATATATGCAACTAGATATTATGGCTAGTAGGATATACAGGTATAAAGGAATTGGAATTTAATTTCGAAGATAAATTTGAATGGCTCGACAAAAGGTAAGTATTTGAATTCGAATATGAGATTTGATGACTTATTTCTCTAGCCGCTTGGCTTTTTCTTTTTCTTTTTGAAATCTGAGAGTCCGTAGGGACGTTTTGTAGTAGTGCCGTATTAGCCGCGCAAAGGAGACGCTGGCGAAATTTTTCGAAAATTTCGAGTGTTAGAAAATTTTTGAGAAATTTTGAAAGTTTAAAATTTGAATTTAAACTCGAATTTGAATTTGGAAGTAAACAATGTTGTTTGGAACTTATAATTGAAGTTGGAAAGCTAGTATGAATGATAACGAATCTTTAATAGAAAGATTTGTTTTGATAAATTGATAACACTATTAGATTGTGAAAAATAGTAGACGAGTTGAGGACTTTTCTTTCTAACTGGTAATTTCGAGGACGAAATTCTTTTAAGGGGGGAAGTTTGTAACGACCCAGAATTTTTGATAATTAAAATTCGAATATTTAATTAATTTTAAATATTAATAAATGGAATTTAGGAGTCGAATGATTTATTTTTCGAATATTGGATTTTATTTGATAATTAAATCGATAAATTAAATAGTGAAATTCCAGAGATAATTGAAAATTGAGTTTAAAATGATTGAAAATGATTTGGGAAATTTTATTTAATCATACTGGAGTTATAGAAATATTTTAGAACTCTTAAAACTGAATTTGGAGTAAATCTGTGAAAATTGAATATTTTAATATTTAATTATCGACTGAAAAATAGTCAATTTTCGAACAGTCTCAGAATTGAACGAGACCAGTTCCATTGGATCCGTAATAGTTAGTTATTATCGGATTTCAATTTTCGTATCAATCGGAGTTATCGTTTGACCGTGGCAACTCGAAACGCATCGATATCATTTTAATTTAATTCGTCGAGTTAAAAATAGTCATTTTTCAAACGGTCTCGGATTTCGACGAAACCAGTTTCATCGGATCCATAATGTGAAATTATTGCATGGTTTCAAATTTCGTAATTTTTGGAATTACCGTTTGTCCGGTACAAATTAAAACGCTTCGAAATCGATTTAAATCGGTTTAATTTAAATTGATCGTTTATTGTCATATCTCACACATACGATCGAATTAGCTTCCGAAACCTGTTCCATTGCGTTCGGAACGCGGGGTAAACCTTAGAAATGCTAACCGGCACGCTCGATTTCGAGTTCGGAAAATCCGGAGTGAATAGTGTTCGTCGTTTTTTCTATAAAAGCCCTTTAGTTTTCATTTTTGCAAATTAAAACAACCCTAGGGTTTCTAAAGGTCTCAGCCGCCACCTATGGAATCAATGGCCGAAACGCAATGCACTCTCTTCCCCAAAATCTCTTCATCCATTAATTTTCGAGCTTCGACTTCTAAAGGGAAAATGTAGGGCTCTCCGAGCTCTACGATATTGACGGTGGAGATGGGAATCGGAGGAGTAGGGAGGCCAGGAGGACGCCGCGTTCGTGCGTTCTTAGGGTACGAATTACGAGGCGATGGCGCGACCGAGTCTGACATGGCTGGGCGCGGTCAACGAGGCAAGGTGGGGCTTCACTTCGGCAAAGCCTGATCGTCTTCGAGATGACTAAAGGAGGGGCGTTAGCTAGGGTTTGGAGGCGGCCAGTTTGGGTTCTCGTGTTCGCGTGATGAACGAAGGAAGGAGAAGCGTTCGGTGGCCTTGATCTGCTGTTAAGGAATTGAACGGTCCAGATTTGCTAGGTTTAGAATTTTAAAAGAAAAATGTAAATTTAATTATATTATAATCGTATAAACTTTGAAATGGCATATCTTTTTGCTGCAAGGTCGGAATGGAACGAAACGAAAAGCGTTGGCTTCGTTTTATCGAGCACTTCGCGATGCAACTGATTTGGAGTCGATTGGAGTCAAGGAAATTTTTGGGTAAAATTAAACGTCGTTTAATTTTATTCGAAAATAAACGCTGGAATCGGAATTTAAAATCAAGGTGAGATCTTCTCACTCAAAATTAAATGTGGAATTTTTGCAGTTATTTATTGATTGACTGTTTGGATGTGATATTAGATATAGTAGGATATATATCTATATATATAGCAGTATATACATATTGGCATATGTATATATTGGATTGATTGATTCCCGCCTCGTATAGCGGATGAGACCCTATTGCGCCGTTAGTAAGCGGATTTATAAAAACCTATATACCGCGATAATTCCGTACTGGAGCGGAATTGGTATTGTGCTAACATCTGTGGATGCAGGGAAACAGGTTGGAGGGATCCAACTGGATTCCTCACCAGTAGTTATTTATTTTCAGATATTGTGATATATTCTATTATCATATGATGATATATGATATTTGATTGTTGTGATGGACTGATTGGTGTTATTACATCATCAGATTCAGTTTTGAAGTTTAAAAATAACGACTTTTATTTTAAAAAGATTTTTAAAGTGATTTTTGAAAAGTAGACGTTTATCAAATTTTTGAATTGATTTATTTCAGAAAAATAAACGTCTAGAATTTTAAAGTTATAAGAGTTAAGATTTTTGGTGAAATATAACCAAAGTGTGATTTTTGAAATGAAAGTTGATTTAATTGTAAAATGGGTTAAATTGAGATTTTTAAAGTATTATAAAAGATGTACAGAAAAATTGATATATTTATCAATTAAAATTTTTGGAATTTTAATACGAGTTTTTATAAGTGAAGATATGAATCTTATAGAATTTTAAAACTTTGAAGATATGAAATTTATAGATGTATAAATTGTGAAGTTAAAATGAATGAAATTGTAGAATAGAAGATTTATGAGGAATTAACTTATAAATTGGATTTTTGCCTACAAATGAAATATTGATCGAATTTGTTAATAAAGGAGATTTACAAATCGAAGTTGTTATAAAATATAAAAGGTGAAATTTATAAACATTGTTTTATAAATCCGAAATCACTTATTTTTATAAGTGAATTTTTGAAGTTAATAAAATGAGATTTATAAACCGGAGTTGTTATAAAAAATAGAAATTGGAATTTATAAACGTTGTTTTATAAATTCGGAAACCAATCGATTGAATTTGATAAATTAAATATAGAAGATTATCAAAGGAGATATATTCGCGATTTTGGATAGCGAATTATTATTGAAATAAAACGTGTAGAAAATAGTGAAATGTAAATAGTAAAGTATTTCACGATTTTGGATAGTGAATATATTGTTAAGTAAAATGAACTTGTTTTGGGAAAACGATATTACAGAAATGTAGTTAATTGTTTTAAAAGATGTTTTAAAACGTGTTAAGTATCGAAATCATAGATTTCAACATTTATTGTTGAAATAGACGTTTTCGAGAAATAAGGAAATGATGGACTATAACACTGTTGTTATAGTAAATGATTTCCGAAAGGAAATGTTTTGATGTAGTATTGGGATTTATATATCTATTAAAATCCGAATCCCTATACTAGTGATTTTGAGTCGTCGTAACGATGTTTTACGTAACATTCGTTTTGACTCAAATAAATGTGTTTAAAGAGAATGATTTCCTTAAAGATTGAGTATATACTTAATTTGATTTAAGTATATCGAATATTTTCAAATGTTGAAAATAAATAGATTTGTGAAATACTTATTATTAAATAAGTATGGAAATGCTTTTTCCAATATGAAATAAACTGTTTTGAGATTTTATCTTCGAAGATAAAATGAAATGTGAATATTTGAAATTGTTTTCAAATGGTTAAGTGTGGAAATTTTATATCTTGTAAAGATATTTTTGAAGATGAAATAATTTGGGAAAATTATTTGGAATCTGATGATGTTGCGCATCTTTATTGATAGTTAAATAACCGACTATCAATAATTACCTTTAGATAGGTATTTGTTGTGAATTGGATGAATTTGAATGCCACACTTATTTTTGAATAAACGCTCACTATTCGGGTTAGCCGGGAAAGGACCATGGGGTCGTATAACCCATTCCGAATATGTGATACGTCGTTATGAATCGCATTTGAAGACCGGTGTTGAAGACCGGATATTTTTGAAAATGGAAGGATTACCGTCGAGTTACTCTACATCGACTGATCTTCGATTTAGAGGTTTTATCACCCTTAGTGACGGGAAGTCCTGACGTGATTGAAAATTATCCGGATATGCAAGGGCTTCGTGAGAAGTGCCTTCGGTTCTGTTCGATCCCGGAACAGACTTGTATGGATTGTGTGTCTGACGTTACAATTTGAGATATAAAGCTGATTTCTTTCAAATACATTTCTGTTGGTGGCGGAGAATTTATTCTTTTAGCTTAACACCCTTCTCTGAGACGTACGAGCTCAGAGGTTATGTAGTTGAAATTCATCAGCGATATATCCCAATTTGGTAACGTGACATACTGAGTGTTGCTGTGAAATGATCAGTGTTTGATCATTTGTGTTATGATCATTTGTTTGATCTTATATCTTTGTGATCATAGGTTGATCATTTTGTTTGACCCAAAGCAGGGCTTTTTGAGAAAGCGTAGCTTTGTGGACGAGACTTCATCGAGCCTCACACCCCGGAAATGGTCGAAACAGGACGAATGCAGCAAGGTTCTAGGGAGTAGCGCCCCTTAGTGTATGTCATTCCTTCTGGATAAAGGTGGTATCATGGTATGGAGCCCAGATACTTAACCTCTGTGGTTACTGCATTATTATTTTCTATGTGGTTTGTTGCGAATCGGGGATCCTCGGGAAGATCGGTGACGATCGAGGGATGGCATACGCGTGTCAGTAGTTACCTATTTTTGCAGAGGTAACCCGGCCTTGTGTTGGCAGAGATCCGGTTAGGTTCTCGGGTCGTTTATTCCAGGGACGTACCCATCGTGGAAAAGGAAGTTCCTTAGCCTGACCATTTGTTGGAAATCCAAAGAAACAATACGAGCCTTTACGATTTCAATTGTATAACCTGTCTCCTCAGGAGGCAGCTATAGCAGGCATAATATAATGGTACCTATGCTGGCTAAGATTTATATTCTACTTTCGAAATGTTTTCTACACTATGCACTAATAATAATATCAAAAAGAATTTGATTTTTTGCATAGTAAGCATCTTTGACTATCATAAGAAGAAATCTCCTCCAAGTCTGCGTTTGCATTGTGTGTGTGGCGGGAGGTCTTATGGTAGTTTCATTTTCCAAAAGCATTTCGAATTGACTTTAAAATTATCCTGTTGTTTATTTTAAAGATAAATAACTGTTTTACGATCTCACACCAGTCACCATGACTGACTCGGAGTTTATTGTTTCCCTTCTAAACTCTGGGTGCCCACAAATTTCCACACGGGCAGTCTAGAGTTAGATTATCAGGATATTCTGGATATTCTGGAGCTTGGAGATATTCTGGATGACGAGACGTAGTATTTGTATCTGATAGTATTTATTCCGCTGTGTATTCTGTATGAGGACCAGTTATATAACTGTCCATTGTTGTTTATTGACTCTGATGATTGATGTATGTATAAAATGATATAGTTCTTTGTTTTAAAAGACTAGTAATTATCTATTGTATATTGTTCCGCTGCGATGTGTAAGATTCTGATATTGTTTTTTTGTTTCTGCTCTTGTTCTGTTGTTGTTCTTCTTTCTTTTTCTTCTATCTTCTTCTTCTACCTTTTCTTCTTTCTTAAAACCATAACTTTTCGGGTTTCCGACATTCGATGGCTCAGCAGTCGATAAAGTGAGTATCGATGTTGAATTTTCGAAAGTCGAAAATTTTCGGGACGTTACAGTACTGCAGCCACTCGTAATCACCTGTCCCTGATATGAATACTGATATGCACAGATATTACGCAATCAAAGATGATGACGTTTAACCCATATATCTGAGACAGCTCTAAAAACAGATTTTATATTTTTGCAAATTAAATTTGTTTCTGTTCAGATTACTATTGTAAATTGTCAATTATACAGGTACACAGAAACAAGACAGATACTGGAACTGGACAGTGCAAATGCAGACAAACAACTGAGTGTATGAGTGATGTAGTGAGGACTGTGATTGTAAAATCAAATTGTGATGTATACAGAAATTGTACAGTTATAGTGAGTCAGAATTTGTACTATTCAAAATTTGTAATAAAAAGATTGTTTGAATAAAATTTCAGTTTGAATTCAAATTCTGTGTTGATAAAATTTCTGTTATTCCTGTATGTGTATAATATGTAAACACATCTAAAATACGATATATATAGTTTGTTATCATCAAACACTAAACACACATCAAACAATCTCCTCCTTTTGATGATGACAAACATATATAAAAAAGATTTTGAAATTCAGTAGATGTGTTTAAACATGACATATTTAGCTCCCCCTACATGTATACTCCCCCTACAACTGAGACTATTCCATATTCAGTCGAATAAAAGAACTATAGAAAATAACTAACAACATTTTTAAAATTTGGTGTAGTATTCCAAAAATACATATTTTCTTATCAAAATCTCTTCCTTCTCCCCCTTTTGTTATCATCAAAAGACTGACAAAAAATAATGAAACAGTAGGGGAAAACAAATGGAAAAAATAGGGAAAAACCATAATATATCATAACAAGATAACAATTTCCACATTTTAGAGAATGGATCGATAATTTGATTTTTATAATGAGAAGAGAGATGTTCTATTCTATTTTAATTTTAAAAAGATTTGACATTTAAGCGCACAAAAAAATAATAAGCACTTACTAACCACGCATAACCATAAGGACTTTTAAATGGGATTAGCAGTTACTCATTAGTTATCAAGCTCCATCCATGCATAACCATAAGGACTTTTAAATGAGAATGGAGTGATGATAACCTCTCATGATCCATCCATGCATAACCATAAGGACTTTTAAATGAGAATGGATGCATGAGGAATATTTTAAAATTTTCTTTGATTTTTCCCTTTTTAATTTAAAGAGCAATTCACTCTTCTCATTTTTCAAAACCATTATGAATGATAGAAAGATGGTAGAAATAAAGATGGTCGTGGAATAAGTTACCAAATTAATCATATTATGAAATTTCATAAACCAAACGTATTTCCACTACTGAATACCATATTCGAATCAATCTTTGAATGATATCCAAAACAGGTTTGAATTCTAGAAATTGAAGTTGAAAATAAATATCCAAGAGTATTTCAACCAAAAATTGGAAAATGATTAGTCAATTTCCATAATCCCCAAATCCAAACGTAATCTGGAAAATCTGTCTTTGGGGAGGGGTTTTGTGAAAATATCAGCAACTTGACTCTCAATTGAATTTAATGCAAATGTTTTCCCTAACAATGTGATCAAAAATGGTGTTTCACATCAATGTGTTTCATGAGTGAATGGAGAACATGATTATTACACAATGAAATTAGTGAGTGTCCTAGTATGAAACATGTCCTACTAGTACTTTTCCTGTCAACCAGTGAACCCGTATAATCAACATTAGAATAACCAACTAAATTAAAGTTTTCACACGAAAGATATCATAGTCCAAATTTGTGTGTGTGTGAAAAACATCTCAAAACTTCGTTTAGTGGTATTCAAATGTGATTCTTTAGAATTAGAGTGAAATCGTGCAAACACAAACACACAGAAAACATAATATGGTGTCTAGAAGCAGTTAAGAACCATTTCAACAGTATCAGATTCATCTTCAGAACTAAAACTACGGTGTACACAAACTTTTATCAAATGAAGAGCGAGTGTGTATTCCTTCCGTAGACTTACAGTTAAAGTATCAAGATTATCTCAAAAACAATTTGAAGTTTTCATCAGTGAAGCAACAGTTTCAATAGTTTCTCAAAACTACCTTTTTAGACATGAGCAATCAGAAATCAATCATAGTTTGACTAAACAGATTAAGTTCAAGAAGAGGATGATTGATCAATTTTTAAGCACAGATTAAAATCGAGTCATATAAGATCATAAATCAAGCAAGTTAGATTCCGTCATCCATCACAATTACTTCGAGCAAGATAATATCATCAATCATAGCTGGCTGATTTAATTCAGATTATGGTGCAGATTCTTACCGATTATCTATCGTGTGAAAAACAAAGATAACTACCTGTTTTACCTGTACGATAATCATTCGTCGTTTGCTCATAGTGAATCTGTCACCTTTATACTAGGCTAAGGAAAGTTGATTTGACACCCATTGTATATCTGGAACAGCCAGAATCCAGATAACACCAATGTTGTTCCTCAGCCTGCCACCACACCTATACGGTTAAAGATGTATGTGACCTATTTATAGGTCCATGGTTGTTAGTGGCAGAATAATTATTAATAAACAATCCCTTTGGAACCCAAACTTGTTTTGTCCTTTCATTCTTGTTCCAATACACTTGAAATTTATTCGTAGAATTTTTAGGAACCCAAACTTGTATAAATTTAGTGTTCTTGTTCCTATGACTACCATTTTCAACACGATGTCCAAATATTTCACGTTCAGTAAAGATACCCTTTCCTTTTGCACTATCATCAGCTTGTGATTTACCAAAACCTAGTCCTTTTCGATTGTTAGCAAACAATTGATTTCCTAATAACATATTGAATGATTTTTCTCCTCTAGAAAAGTTATTCAGTAATTTCTCAAGATCTTGGACTTTGGTTTTCAGTGTTGAGTTTTCAGACACAAGTGAAGTGCATCTATTTATAAAATCCTTTTTCCTAGCTTCAATGGTTTCCTTTAGATTCAAGTTTTCCTTTTCAAGATTTTCAAAATTATTCTTCAGTTTTGATAATTCTGAATCTAAAGTTTTACAGTTTTTACATTTTAGGTTTTGAATTTTTTCAAGTTCAGATTCTAACCTAAAATTTTCACGGGCAAGTTCTTTCCTATCAGATTTCAGTTTTTCATTTTTAGAATCAAGAGCTTCAACAGTTTTAGTAAGATCGAGGCACAAATAAGCAAGATCTTTATAAGAGTAGTTTTTTACCTCATTGGATTCTTCTGAGCTTGCTTCTGAATCTGATCTTGATTCTTTAGAGCTTGCTTCTGAATCTGATCTTACCGTAAGACACAGATTAGCCTCCTCTGAGCTATCAGTTGAAACTTCCTCTCCTTCCTCATCATCCCAAGTTGCTGCGAAGGCCTTTTTCTTCTTTTTCTTTCCTTTGTTGTTTTTGAGAAGTGGACAGTTTTGTTTGAAGTGACCAGGCTTGTTGCAGTTATAACAGATTAGTTCGTTTTCAGAGTTGTCAGAATCTTTAGATGTATTACTACTGGTCTTCTTCTTTCGTGGCTTGTATTTCGACCACCTTTTGAAATTATTGACAGCCACTGCAAGACCTTCAATTGGATCAACTTCTTCTTCATCGCTCTCTTCTCTGCTCTTTAAGGCAATCGTCTTCTTCTTTGGTTCGGAATTGATGCGTTCCTCCTTTGCTTTCAACTCAAGCTCATATGTCATCAGATTTCCGATCAAATCCTCCATGCGTAGTTTACTCAAATCTTTCGATTCTTGTATCGCCGTGACTTTCGCCTCAAAGTTCATTGGTAGGACTCGTAGTATTTTCCTTATCAGCTCTACCTCAGAGAATACCTTTCCAAGCGCTCTAGCGTTGTATACTAGTGTTGAGAAGCGTCCAAACATGTCCTTTATACTCTCGCCTTTGTCCATCACAAAATTCTCGTATTCATTGCTGAACAGGGCTAGACGAGACTCCTTGACTTGAGAAGTTCCTTCGTGTGTCACCTCCAGAGTGTGCCAAATTTCCTGTGCTGTTGAACAATGAGAAATTCTATTAAATTCATTTTTATCAAGAGCACAGATCAGAGCATTCATGGCCTTAGCATTAGTGGTTTTTAATTTCTTATCATTAGCATCCCACCTATCCTTTGGTTTCGGAATCTCAGTATCACCAACAATTATAGTGGGAGGTTTATATCCAGTTTCAATGATGTCCCACACATCGTAATCAACAGAACTAAGATAAATACCCATCCTAACTTTCTAATAAGCATAATCATTACCGTTAAACATGGGTGGCCTAGCAATAGATTGCCCCTCTGAAAAAGCAGAAATTGATGAATTCATATCTCTAGAGTTAAAATAAAATACCTCGCTTTGATACCACTTGTAGGATCTAGATTAACCCTAGAGGGGGGGGGGGTGAATAGGGTTATCGCAAATTTTCTCAAATTAAACGCGAAAGCAAATAGCAGATAAATAAATATGCAGTAAAGTAAATCATACACAAAATTTACCCAGCTTCGGCAACCCCTGCCTACTGCTGCATTCCCAGATTTCTATTAGAGTTAAACAGTATCCCGCTTACAAACACTCTGACAGACTCGTAGACACTCGCTCCCGCTCACAAACACTCCTACAGACTCGCACACCCTGCTCCGCCTATAGAGTTTCGTTTACTCGCAAATTCTGCTCCCGCCTATAGAGCTTTGCAAACTCGCAGCCTCCCTGCTCACTGAACTAACCCTAACTAGACAATCTGACAACACCTAATCCCTAGGTGGTGATTCACTCTGACTGGACTTTGAAAAATATAAACTGAAAAAACAAAATTCAGTTTGAACCCTAGGATAAAATATAGATTGACAGTTTAAAATATTTTTGCCCTCAAAATAAACTTGGCCTAAAAGTTATTTCAATAAAACCTGACCCAATTTAAAAACTAAATTAAAAATCCTATTTAAAACTCAAACTAAATTTAAACCCTTAATAAACTAAACCCTTAATTAAAAATAGGCCAGCCCCTTCTTTTGTTTGTATCGGCTCGCTCCCTTTTATTTGCTCTGGAAAAATAAATGGCGGCCTCTTCTTTCGATCTGAAAATTAGGGCTTGTGCTCTTCTTGCTGTCTGGAGCTTCGTGCTTCTCGATTGCCTTGAGATGATCTCGTTTCCGCTTGCTTGTGGAGGCTCACGAGATTTAGGGTTTTTCTGATTTGGGGCTTCGTTCCCCTTAGTGCTCGGCTTTGCTTGAGAAGGTGATTTGTGCTTGCTATGGCTTTGCGCGCTCCTTCTATTCGTCGATTCTGGAATTCGCGTGTTGCACTGTCGATTCTTATTCGAGGCTACGGCTTCGTTGTGACGACTCTGGAATTTGTAAGTTCTTCTGTTCTGCTTATCTTGATTGCTTGATGAATTGTCAGTGATGATTGGGTTTTGGTTTTGTTCCTCTGAATCGCCACACTTCGTCAATGATGATTTTGAGTCCTTTATATAAACGTCTGATTTGGTTAAACGTGTTCTCCACGTTGCCGATACTTTCCTGTTTTAATCTTTGTATTTTTGGAAATTCCTTTCGATGCACGACTCTGTTTTTGTGACGTTCGATCCTCTGTTTGAAAAAAAACCGAATCTGATACTTTCCTAAATTATACAACTTGACTTTTTCTCTGATTTCCAAAAAAAAACTTCCTGCTTTCAAATGCATGATTTCGGCATTGACATTCTTTTTACTGTGAATTCTTTTCTTATGCATTCGACTTTACTGTGACTTCCCCGTGCACTTATTCTTGATCATCTGCACTACTGTATTGAGTTCGGTCTTGTAGTTGTTGTACTTCATTGTTGCTGTGTTGTGATGACTGACTTGTACATATTACTTGTATCACTGTAGTAGTTGTACTGCACTCTTCTTTGTTTTCCAGATTTGATACTTTTGCCCATTTCACTGCTTTCCTGTGTGTACTTGCTATCATGTTGACTTTTGCATTGTATACATATATTCATGTATGTATATAATTGTATGACCATTGGCTGCACTCTGTAATCTTGAATCTCTTGTGCATGTTGTCAAATTTCACTCTTGAGTTTTTCATATATGCTTTGTGGTTGTTGGACTGCTGCACTCATGTAGATATCTACTGTGGCACTTGAGTTATTTATAAATGTTTGTTGACTTCATTGTACCTCATTGTATATTCTGTAGCATGGTCTGGAGTTGTTGCATTCAAATGTTAGTTTCATTTTTATTATGTTGATACTGTCTGGTCTTCTTCATTGTGGTTGATCTGTGAGTTCTCTGGTGGACTCTTCATTGTTGTTGTTGAACACTGTATCCACCTTCACTTGAAACTGTAGCCTTCACTGTGTACACTTTGTTGATCTTGTATATGGTCATAAGTCTTTGTTACCTGTCTGCATCAGTTAACTTGTACATGCTTGGTACATTCATATGTAATGGATCAGACTTGATTTGTCATCTCACTTTCATGTATGGCTTGATTTTGAACTTTTGTGCATTTTCCAATTTCTTGAGTCCGCATTCTTGGTTTTCCAGTTGTATAGTGGAGTCTTTGATCTTGAGTCAGTTGCATGTGAGTTTGTTGAATTTTGATTGAGTCTATTGGCACTTTGTGTTGAATCTGATATAGATTTGACCTTGTGCACTCGAGTTGGCGAGGCAGTGCACACGTACATACGTGTGTACTGCAGCCACTCGTAATCACCTGTCCCTGATATGAATACTGATATGCACAGATATTACGCAATCAAAGATGATGACGTTTAACCCATATATCTGAGACAGCTCTAAAAACAGATTTTATATTTTTGCAAATTAAATTTGTTTCTGTTCAGATTACTGTTGTAAATTGTCAATTATACAGGTACACAGAAACAAGACAAATACTGGAACTGGACAGTGCAAATGCAGACAAACAACTGAGTGTATGAGTGATGTAGTGAGGACTGTGATTGTAAAATCAAATTGTGATGTATACAGAAATTGTACAGTTATAGTGAGTCAGAATTTGTACTATTCAAAATTTGTAATAAAAAGATTGTTTGAATAAAATTTCAGTTTGAATTCAAATTCTGTGTTGATAAAATTTCTGTTATTCCTGTATGTGTATAATCTGTAAACACATCTAAAATACGATATATATAGTTTGTTATCATCAAACACTAAACACACATCAAACATTTTAATATGTTTGCATATCATCATAATATTTTGAAATGCTATGTTTTAACCTTTGCGAATGCAGGAGCACAGTATATGGTTTTGAAAAAGGTTTTAGGATACTAGTGAGGTGAAAACCTGTTCCGCTAAGTGGCGTGGTCTTACTAGATATCTAAATGGATTGAGATGTTAGATTGTTATTTATATCAGGCTTTATGTCCGACTCGAAGTTTTTGTTTTCCCCTTAATCTCTCAGGTACTCAATTGATTTTGAGTAGTTTGAGATTTATGGTTTCCAGGTTCTCTTCTTAGATGAATAAAGCTTCCGGCGGTGTGGAGGAGGCATTCTAGTTATTTAGAGTTATCATTTTTCCGCTGTGTATTTTGGATGTAAAGGCAAACTTGGTTTATTGCCTTATTATATACTCTGATCAATCAAGAGCATCTTCATATGTCGCTCTTGGCGTATGCATAATAATTATATTTTTCTGAACGTGGATAACGTTTGTGAGATTATGTAATAAGCAAGAAATGTTTTGAATGGAATGTGGAAATGTGTTTTGGTTTGTTAAATTTTTTCCATATTATTGTGATATGTGTATCAATGTATCTAGCATCACCATATTTGGTCGCCACGTATTAATAACTATGGATGACTACAGCATCTGTAGCCGTTAGTTTTGGGCCTCTAAGTAGGGGGATGTTATAATAGCTTTCATCTTATATTCATGATATCCCTTCCTTTAATCCTTCGATAGCTTTCATTCTAGATCTACTATAGCCATTCCTTTAGTCCTTTGGTAGCTTTTATCTTAGATCCATGATAGCCCTTTCTTTTAGTTCAGTGATAGCTTTCATTCTAGATTTACAATAGCCCTTCCTTTAGTCCTTCGATAGCTTTAATTCTACATTTAAGGTAGACTATTCTTTAGTTCTTTAATAACTTTCATTCTAGATCTATAATGACCTTTCCTTTAGTCCTTCGAGCTTTCATTCTAGATCTATGGGCTTTTCCTTTAGTCCTTTTATAACTTTCATCTTAGATTCACAATAGCCCTTTCTCACTACGAGAAATTTGTTTTTATAGCACTATTTAATAATATTTCTATTGTAACTACTATCAAAAGTATTTGGAAAAAATTAAATAAAATATCAAATGCTATACATGGATAAGGAAAATGCTTTATTGTTATAGGCGGTATATTACATGTTTTAACTTTTAATTGGTGGGTATATAAAATATGTTTAGGCTTACCCTTCTCTCCTTCGTTCCTTTGTTTCGTCTTGACTTAAGAATAAAGAAACCCTTTGAAACCCACCCTAAATCCATTTCATCTCCATAATCCTAAAAATATTAAAATCTTCATCAAACCTCTAGAAAAAATTCTATTGCATCCTAAACTACCCTAAATTTTCGAGTACTCAAAACCTTAAATCTACATCGTTTTGCGTGTGCATCGAACCTTAGATCTACAATTTATCACTTATCCTCAATTATAAAATAAACACATGAAGTATGCTCATGTTTCATTTATTATGCTTCACTAATTGGTTATTATTATTTGGCCTTTTTTAGATAGTAGTGCTTATTAAGGGTTCTACAGTGGTTATTATTATCCAAAATATTATTGGGAGATAAGAAAAGGAAGGTGATTATTCTTCAGAATTTAAATTCTGTAAAATAAACAGAGATCGTGCAAACGTTCGGAAAGTCATAGGTAGGTGGGTGCATCTATTTTAAAAAATTATTTAGTGTCTTTAGTAGTATTCTTGCAAGAAGGATGTAGTTCTTTTTGTTGCATCATTTTCCAAAAGCATATGTGTTACATTTATATATAGATATTAGTGGGTGCATTGATTATGTCGTTACCAGTGTGATATTGGCTAAGATTTATAATAGTTGCAATCCAAAAGTCATGGACAATTTTTTGGTAATGTTATAAATGTTGCATTAATTTATATGTAAATGTCATATTATCACGTTATGGAATCATTTGTCATTATTTTTCAATTAGTAGAAGTTGATATGATCTTTACTCCCTTCATCTTAAACCAGTATTACTAATATATCCTTATATGCCATGATGTTAATATTTAAATTAATGATCCATTTAATTATCCATTCGGCTGGCCAATTAGTAGGCTAAATATTAATTAAAGTTGACAATAGTGGTCTAAAACAACATGTGAATTTTTTTAGAAGTTTATGAATCAATGGCTATGTAAAAAGATGATCGTCGTGAATTATGATCTTCCTTGATCAACTAATGTTATGAGCTTTTACATGTGTCGTTGGACATCTCCATCTATGTTGTTTTTCTATTTGGCATAGTTTGTGGAACTCAAAGTTTTAATCATTTATCTTCAGTGCTTGTCATTAGTATTACATTATAGTTATAGCAAGCACTTAATTGTGTCACAAATACATTAGCCAGTGAGTGTAAGAAGAGTATTTTTGTCATTTAACATGTATAATGGAAACATAACAATACTCATACATGTTGCCTAAAGATTAAACTAACTCGGAATGATGCTAATGCGTTCGCATTAACAAAGGTCACTTGTTAATATTAAGCTTAAAATTTGAAAATAAGGAGTAAGCAAGCAATTAAAGTAAATCAACACAACATATATATTGATTCAGTTAAACTTGCCTACATCCACTATGAAGATTTCTTACTACATTGACTTCTTATAATTACAAGAAATTACAAGAGAATAATAAGTGATTATGAGCACTTAAGATTATAATGGAGAAAACTTAAGAACTCCGGTATTATTTCTATGCTGAAAATATGATATTGAATTCTTATAAAGTTGCATGGTAAGGGATATTTATAGCAACTAAAGTTGGGCATTGAGTGGTTGAGATTGCATAGCTGAAAGGCACAAAATGCTCTGGGCTATTAATCTAGTCGCTTGAGCTGATTGGGGACAGGTGAAAAGGTGGTACGATTGTATGGCTAAGATGTGTGCTAGTTGTTGGTCTATACTTTAGGCATGCTTTGTACAGAGTAAGGCGGAATGCTGTAGGAGTAAATGTACTTTTGTCAAATGTGCAATTGTGAACAAGTTGTTGGCATGCACAGTTCCACTTTTGTCAGATGAACAATGTCATGTATTGTTCTTTTTCAAAAAATAAGGCTAGAGAGAAGCTTCTTTTGCATAGAGATGGTTGATGCCTTGTAGCTAAATCCTTTAGGGTAAAGAAGAAGCTAAAGGGATGAGAAGAAATAGGCTACATTGGACCACCCAGAGGCGGGCTGAGATTGATCCAGGCTTAGGGTTGGTCGCTTTCAAGCCAGATCTAGTTAAATGAGTCGATTGTTGTTTCTTTGAGTAATGTCGGCCGGGCTAGAAGAGCGAGCGGCGTTGACTTCAACATGTTTACTAGCTGGTGTTAAGTGAATTGGCTTAAAACGAGATAAGCTAAACATGTTGGAAGGCATTTTACTTGCAACAAAATTGAGCAACATTTTTCCCTCCAAGCCTGTCTTCATAAGTAAGGGCAAGCTTATCAAGTCAGGAAGATCCTACCGATTGTGATGTCATCTTTGCATTTAATATGTATGCTATGTGTTGACATGTGATTAATTGAGACAATTCTATTTCCAGGATGACACTACAACGATTCAGAGTGTGTGGACCATTGATGTAATAACATCATAATTTGATCCAGCGGATATTCTGAAAATGAATGAAACGATGAAAGTAGCAATCGATGGAATGGAAGATACCGAAATGCCCAAATTCGTTGATCCAAAGATACCGAATTCTAGCTATCTCAAACACGTTGATAGCGCACTATACCGTGTTTAAAGATCTACGATTCTTTGTACGTTGATCTAGCGCACTAGATACCGTGAATCGGCTTCAGCAATCGTTGAATCGAGCGCACTCGATTAACCGAAAGTGGAGATAGGAGATTACACTCAACTACCAATTTTAATGAAAGCACAAAGCTAACAAACAAATTTTTTTATTCAAAATCAACTAACTATTACAAATGACACTACCCTGCTATTTATAGGGCTTACAATTCAACATGACTCAAAATATTACAACACTTAGGTCGGCACCGACCTACCACACACAGCGACTTAGGACTCAAAACAGACGCGACCTAACATTACAACATCACACGACTTATCATATTTACAACACAAGACTTATGACAACATAAAAAATACAACATACAAACGACCTAAGGAAATACAACATGACGACCTAAGATCACAACTCCACGCGGCATGAGTTTCAGCGACATGAGGATAATCAGCTTGAGGAAGGTCTTATGCGACCTATAGGATGAGCGACCTAAGGATTTGAGCGACTTAGGATTGAGCGACCTAACATGAAGCGGTATTGGTGAGCGACCTAGTATAGGTCGTAACTCACTCATACGTTCTGAGCGACCTAATGTTTCTCGCATATGTGAACGACCTAGCATAGGTCGTAGTCTTTTAGGTCGTGACTTTTTAGGTCGCAGCTTGCAGTTAGAATTAGGTCGTAATTCATGAGGTTGTGACTTGTTAGGTTGTTGGCGACCTACTCTCGAGCGACCTAAGGCCTTGCGACCTAAGGACACACTTTCTTCACGCGACCTAACTAGGTCGTATGTCGTTGAAGTTCGGTCGTAGCGACCTAACGGCTCTTTCCTGCTGCATAGCCTTGGTACCTCGTTAGGTCGTTCCACATAGGTCGTTCGCGACCTAAAATCCTGCGACTTACTGAACAATGCACTAAGTATCTGTTGCATCCCATCCTCCTTCTCGTTAGGTCATTCGTGACCTAAGATTACGTTCATTTGTACTTGCAAGCGGCCTTCACTAGGTCGGAGGTCTTTTCTTCGTGGCTCGTTTGGTTGTGAACGACTCAAGAATTGGATAGGTCGCTCGCGACCTATCACTTCATCATTCTGGCCTGCATCATCCTCCCCCTATTGAAAGAAATTCGTCCTCGAATTTAACAGTTCTTCGTCTTCGATACCCCGATCCTCGTGAAATGGACCCAAGTGTCTGATATTGTCAATATTAGCCATAGGACGACTCATTCCTCCAGCATCTAGTTTATTGTACGTACCAACAAGAAATCATTCGACCATCAAGTAGTTAGATTTGTTGTCACTTTGTGTCTTCATCAAATTCAATACAGAGTCCATATTTTCGTCTACCCATGACCTAGTTTGCATAGGTAATGATTTACATGATCCTAACTTCGTTGTGGTCTCTTTTGAAACTTGATAACTCTGACTCTTCTGAACAAACATTTCAACCCCCTTTCTTATTGACGGTCCCAAACAAAAGGTCGTAACCAACTGTATGGTAAGATCACTGTCCACGTGTCTTTCTACACGCACATCTTTGATAACTTTTATTTACCAATGACGATCAGGAGTATACAATTGCCTTCTTTTGAAAAGAAACCCGTCAACCAATCTTCCCAACTCTACCGGCCCTGTCGGACACATATGGTTACGTGGGGTATAT
Organism: Allium fistulosum; assembly: GCA_030737815.1. Taxonomy (NCBI): domain Eukaryota; kingdom Viridiplantae; phylum Streptophyta; class Magnoliopsida; order Asparagales; family Amaryllidaceae; genus Allium; species Allium fistulosum. Next base: position 56,075,819 of record CM060903.1, read on the forward strand.
GGTACAATAGCACTCATTGGATTAACATGATGTATGTTCCCTTGTGCCACTAATTCCTTGGACAACTCTGCAGGAACTACAACTTCACGTTCATTCATTATTGACTTAACCTCCTCAGGAGTCTCGAGATCTCTACTGGTTTCCTTTCCCTTCAACATAAATTCTTCCGCTCTATCCTTCACTTCTGATGCAGCTCAGGACAGAAGTGAAGGTCTAAGTCGCACACGACTTAAGACAGAAGATATAGGTCGTCCACGACCTAAGGAGTCATGTGAAGGGAAGCGGCGAGTTAATGAAGCGGCATTGAGTCGTCTACGACCTAAAAAATCAGATGGAAAGGAGTTACGACTTAATGGGAGCTTAAGTCGTTTGGGTTTGATGAGTCGTATACGATCTAACGACGCGGTTGTAAGTCGTCCACGACTTATCAAAAAGCATAAAGAAGTTCCAGTGGTTGAAGGCTTTAAGTCGGAAGAGGATGCCACGAGTTACGACTTAGTTAAGTCGCCCAAAATCTTAAGTCGCTGAAGCCTAGAACCGAGGATCCTTATGCAGCATTAATCTGAACCGTTGATGTATTAAGTCGTCTGATTTTGAGTCTGGAGTTGTTAGGTCGGCAACGACCTAAGTGTTGTATCTTTTCTGTTGTTAAGTCGATAGGCTTTATTTTATAAGTCATAAGTCGTTGATACTGTGTTGTATAAATTTGTTGAGTCGTTTGTGCTTAAGTCGTAGGTCGCAGGGTTGTATTTCTGGACTGTAACTCGTAAGTCGGAAGAAATGATGAGTCATAAGTCGTACGAAGTGCTGAGTCGGAGCCGACTTATGAGTTGTGTAAATTGTGTCGTGTGGAACTGGGCGCCTATAAATAGGCCGAGTACCTCATTTGTAAACGTTGTTGATTGTTGAATAAAATTCTCTTTTGTTAGCTTTGTGCTTTCAATTTAAATTGGTAATTGAGTGTAATCTCCTATCTCCTCTTTCGGTCAATCGAGTGCGCTCGATTCAATGATTGTAGAAGCCGATTCACGGAATCTAGTGCGCTAGATCAACGTGTGAAGAATCGTAGATCTTTAAACTCGGTATAGTGCGCTATCAACGAGTTTGAGATAGCTAGATTTCGGTATCTTCGGATCAACAAATTCGGGCATTTCGGCATCATTCAATCCATCGATCGCTAATTTCATCGAATCACACATTTTCAGAAAAATCCGCTGCATCAGTTTGGTATCAGAGCTTGTTCTAGCCAATCATAGCTAGATCGAGACTTGGAGCCTAATCATTTTGAAGAGTTTGAAGAAATCAAGTTGAGCCGAGCATCTCCAATCAAGTCGGCCGAGTTAGAGAGCTTGTTCGAAATTGTTGTGATCGGATTTGTGTTGGAGGCCGAGAATTTTGTTCATCGTGATCATCGAGATTTGCAACAAAAGTGGGAGTTTCGATCCATTCTATTTTGGATCAACGTTCGAAATTTGTTTGGATTTGGCCGTGAAGCATTTGCGTGCCAAAGCTCGAACCGAGTCAAGTGTTTGAAGCCGAGCCGACCTAAGCATTAGGTCGCGATTCCTTATTGCCGAGCTATTTAGCTTGTGCGAGTTAAGTGTTGCGTTGTGAAGTTTGAAATTCGAAGTTGATTTGTTGAGGTGTTTTGTGAAGTTTTAACAATGCCACCGAGAAGAGCTAATCGACATCAAAACGTTGAAGCATTGTATCGAAGAGAAGAAGCAGAACAAATGGAGCAACGTATTAATGAAAAATTTGACAAAGGTATTGGGAAGTTAGAGAAGTTGATGAATGATTTGAATCAAAATCAAAGGAGGAGATCGCTAGTCTCGAACCATGGAGGAAACCGAGTTTCGCCATCGGTTACGGAAGCGAGAAGGGTATCACCACAATCTTATAGAGGCAGAAGAGAATCGTCAGTTTCAATGAGAAGAGAACATCACGAGTATAGAGATGAAGAGAGGAGAACTCCACGAGAGTATGAATATGAACCATTCCATGATGAAGAAAGACAGAGTAGAAGAGATATGCGGGATCGAAGAGATATGGGTGGTCGAGATCGTTATAGAAGTACCTCTGTTTATGATGAAGATGGTGATAGGGGAAGTTTTCATTTTCGAGATCGAGACGAAGTACGAAATGCATATCGGGATGTTGAAGATGATCGACGTTGGGAGTCGGGAATGAAGATGGAAATTCTGGAGTTCAAAGGTGGAATAAGCGCGGAAGAATTTCTTGATTGGTTGTCTAATGTCGAGGAGATTTTTGACTTCAAGGAAGTTCCAGAACATCGAAGAGTGAAGTTGGTTGCTACAAGGTTGAGGGGTAGAGCTTTAGCGTGGTGGTAGCAAACTAAACTTACTCGTGAACGGATGGGAAAGTCAAAGATTGAATCGTGGGAGAAGATGAAGAAACTGATGCGAGCTACATTCTTACCTTATAACTATCAGTCGCTTATGTATCAGAGGCTGCAAAATTTGAGGCAAGGGACAAAGACTGTTAATGACTATGCTGATGAATTTTACCAACTGATTGCTCGAAATGATATTATGGAGATGGAGGAACAGCTGACCGCTAGATTCATTGGGGGATTGAGAATGCAGATTCAGGATATGGTGAATATGTTCGATCCAAGATCTGTGACGAAAGCACATCAGAAAGCGTTGGCTTGGGAGAAGCAGGGACGACGAGGAGGTGGTGTGTTTACTAATTCCAACAATCAAGTGATGGGTGTTAGTGGAAGTTCTAATGTGTCTAAACCTATCAGTAAACCAGTGGTGAAGGAGGCTGAGAAGGCAAAGGTTAATAATGGTTTCAAATGTTACAATTGTCAGGAGATGGGTCATAAAAGCAATGAGTGTCCAAAGCCTAAGAAGAGAACCATGATTGCAGAAGTTGAGGATGAGGATGTTGATGGAGATTGTTCTAGTCCAGTTGAGGAGGATGAGCAGGATATTGCGTCAGGAGATGAGGGTTGTAATCTAATGCTGAGGAGATCGTGTTTGACACCGAATCAGGAAGAAGCTAGTTGGTTGAGGAGTAACATCTTTCAGTCGACATGCACTATACTGGGAAAGGTGTGTAAGTTTGTGATTGACGCAGGAAGCTGTGATAATATTATCTCAACCGAGGCTGTGACAAAGTTGAAGCTGAAGACAGAGAAGCACCTGAATCCATACAAGTTAGCATGGTTGAGAAAAGGAGGAGAAGTGAAAGTGGATAGATGAGTTCGAGTTCCATTCTCTATTGGGAAGAAATACAAAGACGAAATCTGGTGTGATGTAGTAGAGATGGATGTTTGTCACTTACTTTTGGGAAGACTATGGCAGTATGATCGAGCAGTACAGCATGACGGTCGGAACAATAGCTATAGCTTTATGTTTGAGGGTACGAAGATTATTTTAGTTCCGAAGAAGAGATCACAAGGAGAAAGCAAGTCAGAAGAGATTGAGGAGTTGAAGACCTTGTTATCTTTGAAAGAGTTTGTTAAGGAGGTTGAGGAGGAGCCGGAAGTATTCTTGTTGATAGGGCGTAAGAGCAGTGAAGAGGTTGAAATTTCAGAAGAAGCGAAGCCAGTTTTGAAAGAATTTGAAGATGTATTTCCAGAAGAGTTGCCTAAGGAGTTACCGCCACTGAGAGACATTCAACATCAAATCGATCTTGTTCCTGGAGCAGTATTGCCGCATAGACCACATTATGGAATGAGTCCAAAGGAACACGAAGAATTAAGGAGGCAGGTGGAAGAATTGCTTGAACAGGGACGTATCCAGGAGAGTTTGAGTCCATGTGCTGTACCAGCATTACTTGTACCGAAGAAGGACGGGTCATAGCGAATGTGTACGGAAAGTCGGGCGTTAAACAAGATCACTGTGAGATACAGATTTCCCATGCCGAGGTTCGACGATTTGATTGACCAATTAAGTGGGGCTGTTGTGTTTTCAAAGATTGATCTGAAGAGTGGTTACCACCAAATTCGTATTAGACCGGGAGATGAATGGAAGACTGCTTTAAAACTAGGGAGGGTCTTTACGAATGGCTGGTCATGCCGTTTGGTTTATCCAATGCACCAAGTACCTTTATGAGAGTGATGAACCAGATATTCAGACCATTCATCAGGAAGTTTGTAGTAGTTTATTTCGATGACATTTTGATTTATAGTGGGAGTATGGAAGAGCATATTCAACACCTGAGAGAAGTATTATTGATATTACGACAAGAACAATTTTATGCAGCAACAAAGAAGTGCGTGTTCATGACGCATAGAGTTTTGTTTTTGGGGTATGTTCTATCAAGGGAAGGTATTCAAGTAGATGAAGGTAAAGTAGAAGCTGTCAGAAGTTGGCCACAACCGAAGACAATTACAGAAGTGAGAAGTTTTCATGGGTTGGTTTCTTTTTACCGAAGTTTCATTCCACATTTCAGCAGTGTTATGGCACCTGTGACTGATTGCATGAAGGGGAAGAAGTTCGTGTGGACGAAAGAAGCAGAGCTAGCCTTTGAGAAGATTAAGATACTTTTGACGTCAGCACCAATTCTAGTTCTACCAAATTTTCAGTTGTTGTTTGAATTACATACTGATGCTTCGAAGGTTGGGATTGGTGGAGTTTTGAGTCAAAGTGGGAGACCAGTTGCTTATTTTAGTGAGAAGTTGTCTGGAGCCAAATTGAGATATAGTACTTATGACATTGAATTTTATGCAATTATTCAAGCCGTCAAGCACTGGCGACATTATCTGTTCCAAAAGGAGTTTGTTCTTTATACGGATCATGAAGCACTAAAACTTTTGCAAGGGCAGGACAAGATTTCAGCGAGACATGCATCATGGATTGCGTATCTACAACAGTTTACCTTTGTTGTCAAACACAAGTCAGGAGTGACGAATCGTGTGGCTGATGCTTTAAGTAGAAGGAGTCATTTACTGACAACAATGAAAATTGAAGTGACAGGCTTTGAATTATTGCCAGAGCAGATCGCAGGAGACTCTTATTTTAAGATATTTGTTGAAAAGGTCAATGAAAGGAAGACTGATGAGTTTATGATGGTTGATGGTTTTCTGTTTAAGGGAAATCGATTATGTATTCCAGAAAGCAGTTTGAGATTGAAGATTATCAAGGAGTTACACGAGGAAGGTCATGTGGGCCGTGATCGTACATTACAGCTGCTATCTCAGTCTTACTTTTGGCCATCAATGAGGAGAGAGGTGGAAAGGTTTGTGGAGCGATGTCATATATATCAGGTTTCGAAAGGAACTGCAACCAACGCGGGATTATATATGCCGTTACCGGTACCAACTAAGCCTTGGGTTGATGTGAGTATGGACTTTGTGTTGGGGTTGCCGAGAACGCAGCGTGGTAACGATTCTATTTATGTGGTGGTTGACCGATTTTCGAAAATGGCACATTTTATTGCTTGCAAAAAGACGGCGGATGCTGTTCATGTTGCTCAGTTATTCTTCAAGGAGGTGTATCGATTACATGGACTGCCTGACTCGATTGTGTCAGATCGAGATACTAGATTTTTGAGTCATTTTTGGCTAAGTCTGTGGAAGATGATCGGAATGAAGCTGAACTTTAGTAGTGCGTACCATCCACAGACAGATGGACAGACTGAGGTGGTAAACAGATCATTGGGGAATTTATTACGATGTCTTGTACAGGACAATCTGAAGAGTTGGGATCTGAAGCTATGTCAAGCAAAATTTGCACACAATCATGCAGTGAACCGGAGTACTGGATTCAGTCCATTTCAGATTGTGTATTCTAACCTACCAAAAGGACCGTTGGATTTAGTAATGATTCCGCAGCCGAAGGGGACGATAAAGCGAGCTATAGATTTTGTTAATGGATTGACGGAATGTCATCAAGTCATTCAAGAACGATTGAAGAAAGCAAATGAAAAGTATAAACGATCTGCAAATTTGAAGCGAAGGAGTGTTAAATTTAATGAAGGTGATTTGGTTTATGCAGTGTTAACGAAAGATCGTTTTCCAGTGGGCGCTTATAACAAATTGAAAGCTAGAAAAATTGGTCCTGTAGAAGTCGTGAAACGAATTAATGAAAATGCTTATAAGCTAAAGCTGCCGGAGGATGTGTATACTTCTGATGTGTTCAATGTTAAACATCTCGTACCATATCATGGGGATGAACGAGCTGATGTGGAAGAATTTTCAAATTCGAGGTCGAATTTTTCTCAACCTGGGGAGGATGATGCAGCTCAGGACAGAAGTGAAGGTCTAAGTCGCACACAACTTAAGGATATAAGTCGCACACGACTTAAGACAGAAGATATAGGTCGTCCACGACCTAAGGAGTCATGTGAAGGGAAGCGGCGAGTTAATGAAGCGGTATTGAGTCGTCTACGACCTAACAAATCAGATGGAAAGGAGTTACGACTTAATGGGAGCTTAAGTCGTTTGGGTTTGATGAGTCGTATACGATCTAACGACGCGGCTGTAAGTCGTCCACGACTTATCAAAAAGCATAAAGAAGTTCCAATGGTTGAAGGCTTTAAGTCGGAAGAGGATGCCACGAGTTACGACTTAGTTAAGTCGCCCAAAATCTTAAGTCGCTGAAGCCTAGAACCGAGGATCCTTATGTCGCATTAATCTGAACCGTTGATGTATTAAGTCGTCTGATTTTGAGTGTGGAGTTGTTAGGTTGGCAACGACCTAAGTGTTGTATCTTTTCTGTTGTTAAGTCGATAGGCTTTATTTTATAAGTCATAAGTCGTTGATACTGTGTTGTATAAATTTGTTGAGTCGTTTGTGCTTAAGTCATAGGTCGCAGGGTTGTATTTCTGGACTGTAACTCGTAAGTCGGAAGAAATGATGAGTCGTAAGTCGTACGAAGTGCTGAGTCGGAGCCGACTTATGAGTTGTGTAAATTGTGTCGGGTGGAACTGGGCGCCTATAAATAGGCCGAGTACCTCATTTTTAAACGTTGTTGATTGTTGAATAAAATTCTCTTTTGTTAGCTTTGTGCTTTCAATTTAAATTGGTAGTTGAGTGTAATCTCCTATCTCCTCTTTCGGTCAATCGAGTGCGCTCGATTCAACGATTGTAGAAGCCGATTCATGGAATCTAGTGCGCTAGATCAACGTGTGAAGAATCGTAGATCTTTAAACTCGGTATAGTGCGCTATCAACGAGTTTGAGATAGCTAGAGTTCGGTATCTTCGGATCAACGAATTCGGGCATTTCGGCATCATTCAATCCATCGGTCGCTACTTTCATCGAATCACACATTTTCAGAAAAATCCGTTGCGTCAACTTCTTTAACAAACTCTTCTGTAGATAATAGACTATTCGAATCCTCCTTCTTCATCAACAAATTACCCTCTTCATCTCCTGATTTTCCTTCTTCACCCTCATCCAACTTTGTTGATTGTGAAATTTCAACCTCATGTACATCAGATTTTGTTGGTTGAACATCAACAACCTCATCTTCCACATCAACAAATTCTTTTAAAGACAACAAAGTCTTTAGCTCCTCAATTTCCTCCAATTTGTTTTCATTCTGTTGACGCTTCTTAGGAACCAAAATAATTCGTGTATCCTCGAACATAAAACTGTAGCTGTTTGCGCGTCCATCGTGTTGCACAGCTCTATCGTATTGCCATGGTCTTCCCAACAACAGATGGCATACATCCATGTCAACCACATCATACCAAATTTCGTCTTTGTATTTCTTCCCAATGGAAAAATTAACACAAGCTCTTCGATTAACCTTCACTTCCCCTCCTTTCCTCAACCAAGCTAATTTGTAAGGAGTTGGATGTTTCTCGGTTCTCAATGACAGCTTCTTTACAGCTTCTAAAGAAATAATGTTGTCACAACTTCCTGCATCAATGACAAATTTGCAAACCCTTCCCAAGATAGTGCATGTTGATTGAAAGATGTTACTCCTTAACCAACTTGAATCATCCTCTTGTTTTGGTGTCAAACAAGATCTTCTCATCAACAGACTACAACCCACATCTCCTGTCAAAAGTTCTTCTTCTTCAACCGGTAACGAATCAACACACTCTACCTCTGCATCTTCATTCTCAATTCCCGCAATCATTGCTCGCTTCTTTGGCTTTGTACATTCATTGCTTTTATGGCCCAACTCTTGATAATTAAAACATTTGAGATTACTATTGACCCTTGCTTTGCTGGCTTCATTCATAATTGGCTTACTGATGACCTTGGAAACATTTGCACTGTTACTAACATCCTTGTTCTGGTTGTTGGAATTCGTAAACACACCACCTCCTCTTCTGCCTTGTTTTTCCCAAGCCAACGCTTTATGATGTGCTTCAGCAATAGATCTGGGATCAAACATATTCACTATGTCTTGAATCTATGTTCGCAATCCACCAACATACCTAGCTGTTAGCTGTTCCTCAGTTTCAATAATATCATTCCTCGCAATCAATTGGTAAAAATCATCTGTATACTCATTCACTGATCTCGCCCTTTGTCTTAGGTTCTGTAAACGTTGATACATAATAGATTGATAATTGTGCAGCAAAAAAGTCATTTTCATCAACTTCTTCATCTTATCCCATTTAACAATTTTTGACTTCCCCATTCTCTCCCGTGTAAGTTTAGTCTGCTGCCACCACGCCATAGCTCTCCCTCTTGGTCTTGTAGCAACCAACTTCGCTCCTCGGGAACTTCTTTGAAGTCAAAAATTTCCTCAACATTTGAAACCCAATCCAAAAATTCCTTCACTACCATTCCTCCCTTAAATTCTGGAATTTCAGTTTTCATTCCCGACTCCCATCGGTGATCATCTTCTACATCCCGATATGCATTCCGCACTTGGTCTCGATCTCGCGAATGAACACTACATCTACCACCATCTTCATTGAAAACAGATGTACTTCGATAACGATCTCGACCACCCTCATTTCTACGATCACGCATGTCTCTTCGACTATGTCTTTCTTCATCATGATAAGGTTCAAATTCATACTCCCGTGGAGTTCTCCTTTCTTCATTTCTATATTCATGATTCTCTCTCCTCACTGAAACTGAAGATTCTCTTCTGCCACGATAAGATTGCGGCGACACCCTTCTCGCTTCCGTAACCAATGGCGAAACTCTGTTTCCTCCATGGTTCGAGACTGGAGACCTTCGTCTTTGACTCTGATTCAAATCATTCATCAGTTTCTCTAATTTCCCAATGCCCTCATCAAACTTCTCATTGATACGTTGTTCCATTTGCTCAGCTTCTTCTCTTCTATACAATGCTTCAACATTCTGATGGCGATTAGCTCTCCTTGGTGGCATGATTGGTTTTTAACAAACACTTCAACAAATTCAAATGTAATCTTCAAAAACTTCAACACAGCTAGCTCGAATCAAAGTCAAGCGACCTAACTTGCTTAGCTCGCTCGGACAGCCTTAGCTCGGTTCGAATCAACCTGCGACTTAACGTTAGCTCGTGCAACTCCTTCCTTTAGCTCGACAACAATAGTTCGCGACCTAACGCGGTTAGCTCGCTCGAACAATTCAAATTTTGGCGTGCAAACAACTTCCCGCGCGAAAGGAAAACACTTTTCAACCTTCTGATCCAAAAGGAAATGGATCGAAAACTCCCACTATGTTGCAAAAATATGATGAACACGATGAACACTGCTCTTCACCAAAAATGCAAATTCGATCCCCAAACTTCAATTCGAAATCTCGTACAACTTCAACTCTCTCGGCCTTGATCGAATTGCACAAATCAATACTTCGATTCAATCTCCTTGGCTCCAAGACTCGATTTAGCTATGATTGGCTAAAACAAGCTCTGATACCAAATGATGCAGCGGATATTCTGAAAATGAATGAAACGATGAAAGTAGCAATCGATGGAATAAAAGATACCGAAATGCCCAAATTCGTTGATCCAAAGATACCGAATTCTAGCTATCTCAAACACGTTGATAGCGCACTATACCGTGTTTGAAGATCTACGATTCTTCGTACGTTGATCTAGCGCACTAGATACCGTGAATCGGCTTCAGCAATCGTTGAATCGAGCGCACTCGATTAACCGAAAGTGGAGATAGGAGATTACACTCAACTACCAATTTTAATGAAAGCACAAATCTAACAAACAAAAGTTTTTATTCAAAATCAACTAACTATTACAAATGACACTACCCTGCTATTTATAGGGGTTACAACTCAACATGACTCAAAATATTACAACACTTAGGTCGGCACCGACCTACCACACACAGCGACTTACGACTCAAAACAGACGCGACCTAACATTAGAACGTCACACGACTTATCATATTTACAACACAAGACTTATGACAACATAACAAATACAACATACAAACGACCTAACGAAATACAACATGACGACCTAAGATCACAACTCCACGCGGCATGAGTTTCAGCGACATGAGGATAATCAGCTTCAGGAAGGTCTTATGCGACCTATAGGATGAGCGACCTAAGGATCTAAGCGACTTAGGCTTGAGCGACCTAACATGAAGCGGTATTGGTGAGCGACCTAGTATAGGTCGTAACTCGCTCGTACGTTCTGAGCGACCTAATGTTTCTCACATATGTGAACGACCTAGCATAGGTCGTAGTCTTTTAGGTCGTGACTTTTTAGGTCACAGCATGCAGTTAGAATTAGGTCGTAATTCATGAGGTTGTGACTCGTTAGGTTGTTGGCGACCTACTCTCGAGCGACCTAAGGCCTCGCGACCTAAGGACACACTTTCTTCACACGACCTAACTAGGTCATAGGTCGTTGAAGTTTGGTCGTAGCGACCTAACGGCTCGTTCCTGCTGCATAGCCTTGGTAGCTCGTTAGGTCGTTCTACATAGGTCGTTCGCGACCTAAAATGCTGCGACTTACTAAACAATGCACTAAGTATCCGTTGCATCCCAACCTCCTTCTCGTTAGGTCGCTCATGACCTAAGATTACGTTCATTTGTACTTGCAAGCGGCCTTCACTAGGTCGGAGGTCTTTTCTTCATGGCTCGTTAGGTTGTGAACGACTCAAGAATTGGATAGGTCACTCGCGACCTATCACTTCATCATTCTGGGCTGCATCATAATTAAACGTAGATAGTTGGGATTTCTTTGTTTTCGAATCGGACGTCTATGATCAAGGGGTTGAACTTATAAACAACCACCACCTTCCCCTTCTTCATTCTTTAATGACTCTGCAAGAATTTTTCTACCATTAAAATCTTCAAGATTTCTAAGCTTTCAACCCTTCTTTCTTCATACAAATAGTAAGCCTTCTCTTCCCTTTTGCTGCTTCATAATCTTTGCTTGCCTTGGCTATTAAAATAGTGCATTTTGAGCTTTTCATTTTCTTTTTTTGGTTTTTGCTACTTTGAAAGCCTTTGATTTTGTGTTTTTCCATGTTCTTGCTTGGTCGGACTCTCCATTTCTGACCATCTTTCACACGTTGATCGATTGTTGTCATCATGCTACTAGTGGTTGACCGACATAGGCCATCCTTTACGATGACCTATGAACTCTATAAACATGTTAGTGCTTTAGGTCGTGACTTTGGGTGCAAAATTGTTGCTTTGGGTTTTAAGTCAAAAGGTAGTAATATATAGGCCATACGACCTATAACTTAGCTTAGGCAAGTAGTTTAAGTTGCGAGTCGGCCTTCATGGGGTACCTGGCACGAGAATGCCATATGGGCGGCAATCTAGTATTCACCCCGTGATGTTCCTATTGGGTATGCTTGACTTAGTAGTGGAACCATTATATATATTATGTAGGCCTCTCATGTTTCAGATAGCTACTTTTGGATCAACTTCTACCAGTGCCTCTCATCTAAGAGCATCAGAGATAATCAAGCAGTGGGGGTTGAAGGAACCAGGCCACTCATAAGTAGGTGAGATAGATATATATCAGATTTTTCTTATTTTGGATCTTTCGGGCCTACGAAGCATAAAATTAGACCCAATCTAATAAAGTTTTAAATAAAATTATATTTTATAAGAAGTTTTAAATTTAATATGAATTTAAATATTCTAACGAATGTATCAGACACATTCATATGCATAAAGTGTAAGTGCTATATATAAGTAGGGTACATAATTAATGTGTACGATTATAGGTGTTGGGGTTTATGGCACAACAAACATATTCACCATTTATATATGCCTTTGTTGTCTAAGAGAGGAACTCTTGAACCAATGGTAGAAGGCGGGGTTAATTATTTCAATTTTAAGTTCCGTTAATGAATTTCTTCGTTAACACCCAAAAGAGCAAAAATAGAGGAATTTGGTTGAGTGAAGGTTTGGTGCACCCTTATGGATCTCAACGAGTGTTGGCCAAAGCAACACTTGCTTTAATAAGGGCTTAGATTAATAGGCTTACTAGATTTAAGTCCATGATGAAGTTGAAAAAAGATCAAGTTGAAGCATGTGATCTTAGAGTCAATCTATGTAGAACGATCTCATGCAAAGAAAATCAAGATTATAAGTGTTTTGAAATTCGAAGCAAGTTATGATTAACGAATCACAAGTGCTTTGGAACTTGAAAGCAAGTCATAATTCAAGGTATCTTTATTCGTATACCATGTAATTATTGAATGTACCAGGTCCTATGTGCAAAAGTACAATCGACACTAAAATCCCTAAATAATTTGGGGTTACAAAGTTTAAAATGTAGGAGACGAGGAAATATTATTCTCCCTTCCTTCATGCCCCTAGGTCCATATTTATTGGAGTTGAGAGGTGCGGCATGGATGCCATGTGTATATGCGGCATGCTAGAGCTTCGACAATAAGTACATCAATGGTGCATGGCGCTAGGCCTTGGTTAATGATGAAATTCAGCATTTATTAGTGTATGGTAGAGTTACAATATCAGCAGGGCGTGAAATTGATAATTGACGGCATCCGCATGGATATTAAAAACAGATGGCGTTTTTTGAGAGGTAACGTTGATCAGAAGTGGCATTAATAAGGAGCAACATTAGCGATGAGAAGTATCAGTAACAGCTAGCATTGATAATAAACGACATTGATGATGGATGGCATCAAAGAGGAACGACATTGAGACTAAGCGGCATTGACGACGGGCGGCATCAAAGAGGAATGACTTTGATAAGAAGCGGCATTGGAAAGACATGGTATTGATCTGAGATGACATCGATTCTTCTATGGAGGAAGTGCTACGTTAATGGAATGCGGCATCGCATCAATGTTATATTATGCAGCTATAACATTAATGGTTTTCGGCATAGAGTTCTTCAATGTCGTCACTATCTTACTGACATGTGGCATTGTTTCCAATTTCTTTAGCGTGGTATCATCCTTTCAACTTTATAAGTGGAAGCGGCATTGATAGCATTCGATATTCTTAGCTTCATTGGCAACATGCGATATTTTTTATTAACCCTTGTTGATGAGGGGCGACATTTTATGCTTTTGGCGTTGTCTTATCTTCATACTTTCGACATTGCTTGTTAATGCGAGATCATGATTATATTGACATGCCATGTACCTTCAGGATTGATAATTATAGAAATATTTGCCCCTCTCGTATAAAGGAAGCATTGACTTTTCAATTCAATATCTTTGGCATTGGATCTTTACTGCCTATTGGTATTCTTTGCAAATCCAACCGTACATTTAAAATTGATCGAATGGTAGCTGCATGCCTTCACTCCTACTATAAATAGTCAAGCTTTTTTTCCTCTTTTACCTGTGTTTCAATCTCAAATAAGTAAAATTAAAATTCACAAAATCACTTATAAATTTTAGCTTTTCGACATTAAACCTAAGATCAAGGTATAATTCTCACTTTTAATTTCGTTGATAGCTTGAACTAAAAGGTTTTATACTAAAATCATTATTAGGGCTTCATTGGTGTATATTGATTTCGTATTGACATTTTGATTTAAGTGTTAAATTTTATTGTTGATATTCATATTATCAGATAAATTAAAATTTTATTATGCTCATAGATCGAATTAACATAGGATTTCAATGCCGCTTAGATGATTTATTTGATAACTTAAAGTTAGGCGATATTAATTTGGAAATCCGGATGCTTCTAGTTTAATGATGAAATGAATAGTATATTAGACCTGAAACCTAATACCTCTCTATTCTATTTCAACTTCAAAGCCTTACGGCATCATTATGATGTTCGACATTGATTAGTTTACGCTGTTTTACTTTGAGATTGGTGTTTTATGGTATCATTATAAGGTTTGGTATCAAATAAGTTTCCTCTTTGTCTATTATTTTGATGATCAATTTTGAAGTTTAAAGAACCTATAGCGTAAAACTTTTTATGTCGTCAATAACTAAAAAGAAGTGTGACAACTTGTCGGGAATGATAAGAGTTGGTGTCATGAGAGCGTTTATGTTAGTCACTAACTTTGGATGCGACATACATGAGTCCTATATTAACTAAAAGTATCTCCGTTTGGATTTGATTTTGATTTATGGGGCTATTGTACGACATTGATAACCTGACTATATGTTATTATTTTTCTCTGACAATCATTGCCAACATTCTTATGTAGACCTTATACGACATTGTTATTTTATAACATAGTTGTTATAGTAATTTTATGAGTCATCTATAAAAATGTTGTCGAACAATGTCGACATTACTCATTGATGCCGATTACTTTATTGTTTCAACATTGATCATAGCATGGGATTATGTCGTGATTTCATAGTGTAACTAGTGTGACATTCGACATTAATTTACCCATTTAACATGGATTTCTTTATGCAACATAATACTTAGGATACGATAATTCTTAATTTAAGTTCCTTGTTAATATCTATAGGCTTACTTTCCTATCATAAGTTTAACATCTACTTGTATACTCTCATTCCACCTAAATTTTTTAGTTTTCTATGGGATCGACGTTGGCTATGCAATAGTCATAGACTTGTTGTGAATATTATAATGGACTTTAGACTTTAACATTTTTATTTGATTACTCGAGTAGTTCGTAATTGATGTGCTCACTTTTGTGCTAGCATGCTATAGCCTATAAGCATTTTGAATTTTATAAAATATCTAATATTTTTCTAGTTTGGTATAATATCACCTGCCAAGAAAAGAGAAGGCGAGAAAATAGTATAGAAAGGAATCAAGAAGACAAGCAATGGTCCTAAAGCTTCTTCATCTACAAAGAAAGGAGAGTTCTTAAACTGTCATATATCACTACACAGGAAGAAGTGGATTCCATATTCAAGGAATTTGGTATCATAGTGTAGAAGCCAGACCTGCCGGTTCTTTTAGTAGGATAAACAACACTCCCGAAGCGCCAATTCACATATGGCATTCAAAATATCTTCCTTTTCATGAATTTCTCTTGCAATTCTTAAAGCACCTAAATATCGCTCCAATTCAACCAACTCCGAACTCAATCACCTATTTGACTTATTTAAAAAATTTGGCTAGAGAGGCCAAACTTTCCTATCTAAGTGCTGAAATCCTCCATACTATAGCTAGTCCTGCAAGAATCGATGAGCAACAAGATAATCCATTATAATGCATCCGTCCGCTTCCAAAAAACTTAATCATCAATCCTATCAACAAAAGGAGGGAATAGGAAACCCAATTCTTCTATGTCAGATGCTACTCAAAGATTAGGGGAACTTTCTCCATTATCAATGAGTTTCTATTTCCTGTTACTTATGCTATATCTGTCACTCTCTATAATGGATGTTTTTCTTTAGATCCGGATCCCAAGTAGTTAAGCTCCTTTGATAGTGAAACTATCAAATCCCTAACTCTAGTATCCGGGAATATAGGTGATAGGATTACACCTCTGATGGAAGTGAAACTTCGTTGATATTCCCTGATTTTACATAACTATATAATACTTGGGGAGCCACCGATGGTGAAAGGAAACACTCAAAGGAAGCGATCACTGGTCATCAGTAATTGAAATGTTTTCTCTACTTCTTCTCCAATTCAATTTGATCCCACTAGTAATTTTTTAATATAACTAGTATGGAATTCCTAGTTTTATTACTTTATTAACCTTTTCTTTATTTAGGCTCATTTTATCTTTTTTTTACTTCCAAGAGAAAGAGGTTTAAAAGGATGTTCTTGTCTTAACCGAATTAAGTGAACCCGCTTCTATTGAGGACTCTATTGATAGGGCAATTGAGGCGCTTAAAAGAAATGTGAGTGACGATGCTCATTACACCTCCTCCTTAGAGTAAAAGCCTAAACTCATGGGTGATTATACTCCTGTTGTCGTTGACGAAGAGGCACATTTGAATATTGACTTTAGTCCTAATGTCAAAAATTTGGACTCACTTGGTCATAAAGTTCAAGAATTGATTGAGATGGCTCATTCTCTGGATCCCCTCCTCAAGATTTCTTTTCCTACCTCTCCAACAGCTCTTAGTTCCTTGATGATGGTCTTGGTTTGTCTCCTTCTCTAGAAGATTCCCTCCCTTCTAAGGCCTAGGTCCAGTCTCCTATGGCAAATTTTGATGATCTTGTTCGACTAGTTGTCCAATCCCCTTCTATTACTTCTCGTGGGTCATCCCAGCCTCTAGTTTATTCCAAGGATCATCTTTTCATTATTCTTAAACAGCTCCTATCGGTACATACTTCCTTTTGTTTGGTTAATTTTAAGCTCTATAGATCCTATCTTGAGTTAAACTTGTTATACAATCCAGGTGGAAAAGCATACGTTTCTCCTTCATGAGGCTTTTCAAGGGCCTTCTAATGAAGTAGTCAAACTTAAAGGACAAATCTCTTTTCTCTTAGAAATAGTATAATTGATGTTGCCATAGTAGGAGATAAAGCTGTTTCTGTAAAGGATAAACTTGCCTCCTTACTCAACGAGGAGAAAAATGATAGGCAATTGTTAGAGGACGACGTTAAATCATTAAAGGCGGATCTTGAAAAAGTCAACAAGGAAAAGATAGAGCTAGTTGCGAAGGAATTGAAGACTTTAAAAGCCAACCTTGAGAATGCCAACAAAGAGAAGGCTGAACTGGCTAACAAGAACAAATCCCTTAAGGTTAGGCTAACAAGGAAAGAGGTTCACTTGATCTATTCAAATAACATTATCAGTGATGCAAAGGAAAAAGTTCTCTGTTTTCTTAGTAATGCCCTTACCAAGATCACTGAGAAGTGTTATGAAAAATCCTTGTTCATGGTAAATGCCGATAATATTCACAGGTGTCCAGACTTAGATTTCCCACCTCTTGTAGATTGGAAGGAAAAATTCAAAAGAAAGTTTAGCCTTATGCTAGGGAAGGCTATGGTCTCTTCGGAAAGAATTCCCTGCCGAGTAAAAGGTCAACGCTAAGAAGTTATCAACTTTCAATGAACCCCCACTGGATGAAGAAACAAACTCTAATGAAGAGGGAGATGATGATGATGATAATGATGATAATTAGGATGATGATGGTGGTGGTGGTGGTGATGGCGACGGGAAGTGTTCTTTAGATCCAAAGAGCGGGGGAAATGAATCAGGTGATCCTAACTTAGGCTAATCTGCCCATGATGTGGGCTTTATAGAATTCCTTAATCTTCAAGACATGCCAAAGAAGGACTCTACTCTAAAAGATAGCATTCCTCTCAGTCCGCTAAAAAGGAGATACTCAAGCTCAAGCTTCTTGAGTCCAAATCTCTCAGGTATGGGCTTCTTTACTTACATGTCTTAAATTATCAAGTGGTTTTTTATTAATATATACTAATTATTCTAGTCAAAGAGAAAAACAAAATATTACTACGAGATCATGCTCGAAAAGAGTTAAAGGGAGGTGAATCGATTGCATAAAGAGGCTGATAGACAAATAGACGAATACAATAAATTATCACAAAAATACAAGCGTCTCACTATCAACACTGAAAAGCTAAGACTTTTCAAGGAGAAATAGGCTGCCTTTCGCTTGAAGAGAGCTCATCAAGACAAAATTATAAAAGGAAATTCAGAATAAATGTAACACCCCATATTTTTAGTAACATTATTTAGGATATTTAATTAGCTAAATTGAATTAAATAATGTGATGATTAAGGGATTGAGATCTGATTATAATTAAGGGTAGCCGTGCCATGTTAAGATGTAAATCGAAATGAGATAGCATAAATGAAAATGTTAGGATATAAAGGAGGGAAAAATGGGAAATAGGATGAAATTATACCCTAAACCCTTAGGAAACCAAAACACACGTTCATTTTATATTTCCTCAAGTAAAACCAATTCTAAGGCTGGCCACCATTTTCAATCTCAAGAGAATATAAAGCTAGGATTTTCAAGGGAAGAAGTAAATCAACTTATTTAAGATCAAATCTCACACCTTTAATCACAAAGCTAAGGTGAATGATTACCACATCCCATTTTCTTGTAGTTTTCGGTTTTAAAGTAAATCCAAAATGATTTTGCATGATAATGCCATGTTTTGAATGATTAAAAGTTTATATATGCTTGTTGATGATTTATGCATGTTCGTATTAGTTTTTATGATATGTTTGATATGAAAACCCTATTAAATGACATCCAAATGTCCTGAAAATTTAAGTGTAGATCAGAAATGATATTTTAGAGATGAGATTCAATTTCATATTTTTCTGAATTATTGTGAATTTTACATTAATTTTCTAGTGAAGAAAATGATTATTTGGGTTTTAAATTAATTACGGAAAAATAAATAATTATTTGGATTTGAAATTTATATATGTTAGAAAACATATAAAAATAGATTTTTTGGAATTTTTATAGAATTTTCCTAAGTGTTTTGATGAATATATAAAATTATTTAAGGTATGGAACTTAAATGTTTTATATATTTAATTAAGGAGAATGGGCATTTTGCACAATAAAATAATTGTTTATTTCTGAAAATATGGGCAGCACTTTTGAAAAAGGTATTTAGCAACTAACGAAATTTTGACAAACAATGGCAGGTTAGTTGAAAAGTTTTCTCTTTTAAGTTAAAAACAAAAATAACATCTTTTAGCATGTTTCGCTACTTTCGACACTAGGGGGTTCCGACTATGACGTTTCGTAGCCATGCTTTCGAAGCCGATGCACATGGTATCAAGTTACTTGGTACATAGTGCATTGGATAAAGCAGAAGGGTATATAGTCGAAATGTTGGGTTCCGAAGGGTTTGGAGTATGCATTGGTTTAAAATAAAACGATTGTGCCTGCTTTGCTTTTGAAAGGTTAGCTTTCGACACAGTTGGCTTTCGATTGGGTCAAATAATTTTAGAGGAAAGGTTTCGATTGGGTTGCACACTTTTGTTTTAAATAATGCTTTCGAAGGGGTCGAAATTCCTAGTTGCCGTCTTTCTACCTTTCGAAGTCAATGGTTTCGAAAAGTATACTTAACTTTTAAAATTATCCACTTCTCCCATGCCTTCGAAAGGATAGTTTCGACACCATCACTTCTTTACTTAGGAACGGGTTTCAAAAGGAAGGCTTTCGACTTAGATGTTTTAAATGACCCTTTTTGTTTTGATTGAAGTATAAACCAAAGGTTTTGAAAAAGTTGATTTGAATGGTTTCGAAAGGTGTTTTTCTACATGTTTTAAATTAAACCCAACTGCTTTTGAAAGGTTTGAGTTTCTAAAGGTTTGATGTTTTCAAAAGGTATTTAAAATGGTTTCGAAGTGGGGGTTCCCCAAAGGATTTCGAAGGAGTCAAAAGGTGCTATTTTCTGATGGTTTCGAAAGGGTTAAAGTGGAAGGTTTTTCCAAGGTTTTCTAATGGCAATATTTTGAAGTGTTTAAGATATGATGTCTAAGGATTTAGTGCTTTTGAAAGGAAGGTTTTCAAAGGTTTCGAAAGGGTTTAAGTATGACTTCGAAAGGGAAGATTTGGCCTTTCGGCCTGGATAAATAAAGGGTTTTACTTGGTTTTGAAAGAGATGCTTTCAATAGTTTAGAAAGGGGTACTTTCAATGGAATCGAAAAGGGAACTTTCAAGTATTTAAATATTTTTCATCAACTAAGGTTTGAATAAAGTGTATATATATAACATGGCAAGGTGATTTGAGTAAAGCATAGGGATTACATTTTTTCCCTATGCAAGTTTGATTTAAAGGTTTTAAATCATTTTGAAAATGTTTTCAAGGAAAATTATGGGAAGAAATCCCTGAGTAAAATGACTCGGATATTAGAATACCAGATGGGACTGGTATAGGGTTGCGCCCTATACATTAGCTATTCGCCCCAGCTAATTTTGTCCAAAATTCTAGTGTGTAGGGCTTTCTTACAGGTAAGACTAAAATTATGATTACACACAGAAGGGAATATATATATATTTGTATACATATAGGTTATTGGTGAGCCCACAAAACTATTAGGATCAGGTAACCCTAGATGAGGATTAAGTTAGGGACAGACCATCCAGAAGAGAAGTGTTTAACAGATAGTTAAGGACAGATGTCCAGAAGATGAGTGTCTAACAGATGTTAGATTAGTTTTGTATATATTGTCTGGTAGGCCCGAGTCAGCCAAAGGTTAATAGTTAGCCAAACAAAAATAAAGTATTTTAACAAATAGTTCTTTTATTACCTGATATGTATGTTTACATAATGATGCTTTACAATATTTAACCAGTTTTAGGTTATAGGAAAAGATTTGCAAAAGATATATTTTTAAAAGGATGTTAGTGAGGGGAAACCCATTCCACCAGGTGGCACACTTAACATTAAAAACCGGGATGTATATTATTATTCACAACAGGCTTTATGTCTGACTCGAAGTTTATGTTTTCCCCTTAAACTCTTAGATGCTCAAAATTGATTTGAGTAGGTTGAGGGATTAAGGCTTTTTAGGTTTTTAGTAGGATGACGAATAAAGCTACCGGAGTCAAGAAGGAGGCTAACGAATAGCTATTTAGGAGTTGCAGTTCTTTGTTTTTTTTGTTATTTCCACTGTGTATGTATTAAGTCAATTATGACTATATGACTCTGATCATCCAAGGGGGCATCTTCATATGTCGCTCTTGGCGTATTTTGTAATAAGTATATTTTATAATTGCCCAGGAAACGTATTTGGGATTATGTAATATGAATATGGAACATTTGTTTTGTTATGTAATAGAAAAATGTTGTTTTGAAATCTATGATTTGTTTTATATTCAAGTGCTTCTGATATTATAGATACCATTAACATAGCCGTATTTAGTCATCAGAAGCTAATACTATAGATGAATGCAGCATCTGTAGTGCTTAGTTTTGAGCCTCTAGATAGGGGATGTTACAATAAACAACCCTCTTTTGGATGCTGATTTATGACAGAAATACCCTGGTGGAATTCTTCTATAGAGTTACTTTAGAGGCCAACTCGTTGACTTTTCTTATTTAGGTGAAAATTGCGGGGATTTACTTAGACGTTTCCATCGGTATTTGGATGAGCACCGGTCTAATCCCTATCCCGTGGATTGTTGGAATCTTCCTAGGGTGGCTTCCATTCCCCTTTCTTCTCATTCTCTTCCCTCAACGAAAATTATATATAATAAAGAAGAATTATCTCTAAGTTTTTTAAAGAATCAATATTGTATGAACCTTAAATAGTTGTATGATTTTAAGTAGCTTATGAATTTTATCACTTTTGTTTCTTTGTACTTAGTCTATTTTTCATATGCTATTCATATTGTGGATCGCTCAAGTAGTCCCACTACTATGGTACTTTTAAATAAATTAAGTTAAAAAGGGATTTTAATGAGAAATCCTTTACTTTGAATACATCTCAATCAGCCAGACATTGTTTTCTTAGAAACCTTCAAGAAGTCTACACACGATTCCCTTACTTTTGTTTTAACTTTCTGAGCGATGAAAAGGATGAACTTCTTAGTGAAATTAGGACTAACCATGCCAAACTATTGAGAGGTCAAACCAATCCTTCGGTCGGGTAATGGGACTATCATCAACTTCCACTAGTCAATACGTCATAAGAAATTAAAGTTACCTTCGATTCTGCCCTTACCATGTCTGTTGGGTTACTTGAAAAGGCCAAAACTGTTATCCCAAAACTTTTAAAAATTAGTTATATAATAAGGCTAGTGTACTTTTTAAATTTGCATAAGTACTAAAATTTTATTGTTTAATAAGGGAAATTGATTTTTTTTCCATCTTATATGTTAGGAAAAACAACTGACAATTGCATCCAGCAGCTCGGATATTCTTGCCCGACTTGATTCTATTAAAGATATTCTTAGGGAAGAATTCGAGAAAAAGTGCTCTTCTCAATTCCTTTGGTCTTACAATTTCCATATAATCCTAATGCATAAAACTTGTATGAGAAATGCTACAAATTAAGGTCAACACTCATAGATCTGAGAGAAATGAATTCTGATTTAGAAAAGAAAATTAAGGAAAGGGGTAAAAGAATCCATGAACTAAAAGGAAAGATATACACAATTGTCTAATCCAGACCCTTTGTCCAAAATGTCGAAGCTGATGCCAAAATTGCACGATTACACCAAAAGGTAATGGACCTTGAGGTGGAGTTACTAAAAGGTTAGGGGAGTTGTTAATCGTTGGAACTTATTGCGAGTGGAAGCGATCCTAGCCTTCCAACTCTTACTCCTTTGATTGGTCAAGAAAAGTTCTCTGCTCTATTATACCCCTCTTGGGCTTGGATAATAATGAAATTGCCAAATGGAGTCAAAGAGTTAGATTTGAAAGTATGTAATTTTTGAACGGACAGTGGAGGGATAAGATTTCTACTCATTATAACATTTACGGAGCTAAGGTTGAGAGACTTGAGCGCGAAAGACGCACCTCTAATCAAGAGATTGAGAAATTGAAATGTAAGATCAATATTTTGAAGGGATCAAATAAGACTCTTGAACATGAATTGAATATTCAGATCACATTAATAGATGATACAAATACTATTCGATAGAATGAGAGGAAGCTTAAATAGCTTTTAAATTTGGCAATTCATCACATTAGCGGTTCCTCCTCGGTCGTTGAAGATTTAAGGAAGTTGGCTCAAACTTTGACCCGTAAATTGTAATCTTTTTTATTAGACTATCTTATTGTCCAACCCTTTGTTCCTGCAACTTTCGCATATCATATGTAAAGCGTAAAATTTGTAAATAAATGTGTACCTAATGTGTTGATTTGACCTTGCATTTCTTGCTTTTCTTTGAGATTTGCAATTTAGCTTTCCAGTTTCAGTCTAATGCTTTTTAGTTGTTGCTTTGAGCATAATTTTCCATTTTGCATTTTAAGACTTAGACCAATGATCTATTTATTAAGAAAACCAGAAGTCTTGCGGATTGAGTATTCGAAATCTTAGTGGTATGAAGACCATAGATTTTGATTTTGATATAAGAATCTTATCTAGTGGCTTATTTAATAACGAAGATTCCCATTAGTTTAATAAGAAATCTGAATTCCAATTTGAATTGAGAGCTAATTTATTGTAGCCCCATGCTTGAGTAATTATAATGTCATCTGAATAGGAAATTGGCAAACTGCTTGAAGCAATATGAGACTAATATATCATCTAATAATATCATGAACAAAAGATTAGGAAATCTATCTGGCGATAGTGTTAAATAAAAGACCAAAAAACCAATTTTGGTAATAGTATCTAAATAGAGACCATAAAATCTGTCTGAATAGAAGATGAGAAACACCATCTGGCAATGATAGTATCTTGAGTAGAAGAACGAAAATCCATTCTGGCAACAACAGAAGACCGAAAACCAACTAGCAATAATAGCTGATCTTTTCTATAATTTTCCTCTAGAAGCATGCCTTGATCCCACTTTTTGATTGAATTTAATTGATGTTCCTCTAGAAGGCGGTTTTTGCTTTTGCGCACTAGTGTCTTATTATTGTCAGGCCTTTATTTAGAAGATTGTTTTGATCCATTCTCTTGGATAGAGTGTGATTGACTCGATTGATTTCTTTGGCACCATCTTAGGTGATGATCTCAATTTGGATCAAACCTCTTATCACAGTCTTATATGATGTTTTAGGTTTGTTATCCGATATGTTTGGTTAGCTATCTTTCAACAGAACCAAAGACTTACCCAACCTCCCTCTAGGAGGCACTTTGGCATGGCCTTGGAGATGATATTGAAGGCCTGTTTGGTGCTTTGGCCAGGTCATCTTTGACGGGACCAAAATTTTAATTCATCCTCCCTCTTGGAAGCGTTTTGACCATGCCACATAAATAGGATCAAAGGCTTGCAGATGCTTTAGACAGGCCATTTTCAGGCTGGACCAAAGGCTTACTTTGACCTCCCTTTAGAAGGTGCCTTAAATAAGTTGTTTTTAGGTAGGATTAAGGGCTTATGCTTCGGCCAGGCCACGTAAGTGGAACCAATGGCTTAGTCGGTGCTTTGGCTAGACCATCTTAGGCGGTACCAAAGGCTTACTTCGTCCTCTCTCTAGGAGGTGCTTTGATCAGGCCATTTTGGTGGGATCAAAGACTTTTATTTTATTTTAGGAGTTCCTTTTTCTCCTTAATCATGTAGATATACTTGAGAAATTTTCCTTTACTGTCAATTTATTTAATGCCTTTTTACAAATTCTCCAAGTTTTCTTATCTTAGGAAACTATTAATCATTCCTTCCAAGCTTCGGCATTGACTTTTGTTGTGTTCATTAGAACGATGATAATGACAATATGATCCTCCTAAATTTCTTTTTTCTTTCATTGTCTGGTTGCTTCTTTTGTAAAGTCAATAATTGAGCTTGCCTTTAGTCAAGAATTAGATATTCTCATAAGAAATATTAAAAGAGTAATTTTTAGAAAGCCGTGATCTTTTAGAGGATGGTCCCCTTGATTGGTGTTTAACCCTCTTATTGCTTATAACAGACTCCTCATCTTTGACTGTTAATTTTCTCTTTAAGTAATTTTGTACTTTGTTCGTTTTGTAGGATTAATCAAGTACACTTCTCCATTTTTGGGTAAATCGATCGAAATCCCTTTCTATTTCCCTCTCAAAGATAGTTCCTTTAGCTTTGAGTTGGATTTCTTTTCTCATTTTCAAGAAGATGTTATCTCTTTTGTACTTTCTTTCTAAGGCAAAGATTGGTTTTGGCCTTATATGGAATGGGTTTAGGCTCCGTTCCTCATAAAATCGAGGATCACTTGTAAATTAGTAGGTTGGCCTAATCATTTGAGACTCGGAGGATCCTTGTTCGGAGATATTAACATGTTTAATTAACATGACTAAGAAAAGCTTAGTTGATGTGATTAAATGGTGTTAAGAATCAAAGGTAGGATAGCTTGGAATAGGATATGCTTGGTAGGGATAAATCTTTTAAACCCTATATATGCAGGTCAAAGTAGTTCCACTTATGGGTTAAGCGGAGATGAGGTTCAAGCCCTCCTTCCAGTGTCAAAATGTTAACGAATTTCTTCATCAACACCTAAAAATTGCAAAAAAAGAGGAATTTGTTAGGTGAAGGCTTGGTTCACCCTTATGGATCTCAACGAGTGTTGGCTAAAGCGACACTTGGTGGACTATGGGCTTAGATAAATAGGCTTAGTTGATTTAACTCCATGATGAAGTTGCAAACATAATCAAGTTGAAGCCATGTGATCTTGGAGTCGACATATGCAGCTTAGTCTTATGCAAACAAAATCAAGATTATTAGTTCTTTTAGAATTCGAAGCAAGTTATGATTAGCTAATCACAAATGCTTTGAAACTCGAAAGTAAGTCATAATTCAAGGTATCTTTATTCGTATACCATGTAATTATTGAATGTACAAGGTCCTATGTGCAAAAGTACAATCGGCACTAAAATTCCCAAATCAATTTGGGGTTATAGAGTTTAAAATGTAAGAGATAAGGAAAGAATGATTCGACCCTTCCTTCATGCTGCTAGGTCCATATTTATAGGGGTTGAGAGGAACGGCATGGATGCCGTGTGTCCATGCGGCATGGTTGAGCTTCGACATTAAGTACATCAATGACGCATGGCGCTAAGCCTTGGTTAATGATGAACTTCCGTATTTATTGGTTTATAGTAGAGTTACGGCATCAATAGGGCACGATATTGATAACAGATGGCATCATCTTGGATATTAATAACAGACGATAATATTTAAAAAAATATTTTTATTTTCAGTTCGAGTTCACATTATTTTCCAGACTACTGCTTTTGGATTGTATGTGACAGGTTCTCAGAAGACTGGACATATACTGAACCTAGAAGACAACAAAAGAGTGTGACAGTTAGTGAATTGATCAACATGTAATCTTGTACAAAATATGTAAAGCGGTGTTGAGTTGTATATATTT
Organism: Allium fistulosum; assembly: GCA_030737815.1. Classification (NCBI taxonomy): domain Eukaryota; kingdom Viridiplantae; phylum Streptophyta; class Magnoliopsida; order Asparagales; family Amaryllidaceae; genus Allium; species Allium fistulosum. The sequence goes on from CM060903.1 coordinate 56,102,009, forward strand.
AAAATAGTCAGAGCTAAAAATATGTACTATTCGATATTGTAATACAAAAAATTATTTGAATAAAATATTTGTTTATTATTCAATGAATATCTGCGTATTCTATTCTTACAGTGTTGTTTGAATATTTTATATCGAATAGTATTATATCCAATATATTTAGTATATATATATATTTATATATGTTTATTATCATCAAACAAAAATCATAGGCTATTGTATTCTACAACACACACACACACACACGTATGTTTGTTTATATAGACATACACACATATACATGTAAAATTAATTGAAACAATGTTTTTTCTTAAATTAGAACAACATAAGTATGGAAAATTTGTAATTTAATATATGTATACTGAATAAAATCAACAAATTCAAATCTAACTTTTAACTTAAGGAAAAATGAAAAGGTTGTAGGATTTAACATAACTCTCGAAGGTTCTCCTCCTAAGTATGATCGATGTAATAGAAACGGGATAACATGTTTATCCAAATTTCCAAATCAGTCTACATGTATGCGTATATAAGATAAATACGTGAGCATAAACATGAAACATACCAAAAAAAGAATCAGAAAGTTACCATTAGATGTAGCCAAAAGAAGCACCTTGAACGATGAATATATCTTCTAGATTCAATTGAATCAATCTCTAGATTTTGCAAGGATCAAGAGATAACAACCACCGTTAATATTTTATTTTATTTGTATTTGTTTTGGAAATGTTTTTTAGCCATGAAGGCCAAGATAGTTTCGATAATTAAGGGAGAGAATGAGAGGAGGAGAAAGAAAATAAACTTTGTCATGAAAGAATAATGGATTGAATGAGAGAGAATATGTTTTAAAGGAAACATTGAAATCTTTCCATTCTCTCCTTTAAGACTTTTTCTATCCAATTACTAATTGAATCTCATCAAATCCTCTCCTCCATATTCATATTTTTGGTAGAAGTAACAGAAAAAAAGAGAAAAATGAAATAATTATTTCATAAATGAGATTTATGCTAGTCATAAAGAGGAGTAAATGATGAAGGTTTTTAGTCATTCTTTTAATTGCTTCTTTTGATTTTCAAATCACATTCGAAACCTCTCTCCTTTCATAATTAATGTAGGCCTCAAAAAATTTCCCAAAACTACTTAGCAATTGATCCATTTAAATCCAATTTAAATATTCTATCGATATCGTATATAAATACATGCGTTTTTAATTTTATATACGCATTTTATTAAATGCTAATGGTATTCAAACAAATCAAATGAAATTTAATAACTGATATTCATAAGTATTAACTAGCTTAATTAATCTATAATAATTTATAAATTAATTAAATTGTGTGGTTTATTCGGAGTATTCATCATTAAGGTTGTGCGACTCAAAGATGTAGATTCGGTCAGCGATTAATATCGAACAATTCTAATACTAACGTTCACAGGCTCCTTAGCTAGTGCTATGAAATTTTGACTGAATTTATCATTTACACGTGTTTTTGATAAAATCCATATTTATTTATTATAAGCGGTACATAATAGTAACAATTGTTTGCACCAATTCTCTTCGTCAACATTATATCGCAATAGAACTTATGGAAACCAGTTTTGGTCAAAATTCAAATGTCGTCCACATTCAATTCGAATAGTGAAAACACAATGTCATTAGTTCACTAATATTAATTAGTATTAACCGTAATACTTTGGCAATAAATTTTGACATTGAGTTGACTAAAGTTGACTATGATACTAACCCTGTATAACCTAGGAAAAGAATTCTCTATTGAACAGTGTTTAACTTTCGATGCTTAAAACTAGACCCAGCTATAGTCATTCGATGGACGTCATGCCGTGATTTAACTATTATCAAAGTGGAGTGTCCACATTGAAGTTCAACAGTATTCTCAAGTCAAGGGAACCATTTAACATCATCACTTAGAGAATCTCTATTTGACCTCAGTCATATTATCCCACAGAAAACTCTCGAGTGAGTCATTGCATAATTATCCAATAATCATAATTACATAACCCCTTAGTGCCCCCAGCAGCCATGAATACACTGCCCAACATTTAAAGAGCGTTATGCAATCTAGTCCAAATGAATTTATCAATATCTCATCTTAAAACATCTTGATTATGGATATTGAAAATAATATGCCATCTTAGTATGATAAATTTCTGATGATTAAAACACATTGTAATTACTATAACATAACATATCATTTAAGGATATACTTTTTAATATACTTAAAATGAATTAATTAAATAATTATATCATAAAATAACAAGTATATAATAGAAAGAAACCGCCTTTTTCTTTCAACAAGATTGGTTGTCGAGTTAGATATATGTAACAAATTACATAATTGCCTTTAGAGCATATCTCTAACTCTATCAAAGGTGAACTTGGCTGAGTGCCCACTGTTATCCCTTTCGGAGTAGGTGCTTCCTCATGCATGAAAACCTTTCGAGTGAGTTGAACGAGTACCTTTCAAAGGCAGTGGGTAACAAATCCTTACATGCACGCCAAACCTTTCAAAACCAAAGGTTTCGCCATTAGTCAAAGCACTTAGGTACCATGATTAGAACAATTCTTTCGAAATCATGGTCAAGCCTTATGAACTGATTGAAGCCTTTAACATCCAGTGAAGGTTCCACATCAATTCGCAAGCATGCATTCGGAAGCAAACTATCATGTCGGAACCATTAATGCCTTTGAAACCTCAGGGAACTACTTATCGATAGAGTCGGAAGCTCTTACTCCTACACACTTGCAACAACAAAGCAATACAAAGGAAAATGTGCATCTACCCCTTTTTCGACGAAGACAGAAGCATTCAATCCCCTTTAGAAGGCAATGCAGAGGGATGCTCAACTATTAATAAAGATGAAAGGTCTACGAGGTTGCCTTTTGACTAGATCGAAACCATCGAGTCGAACGGTGCCAACCTGCACCTATAAATAAGACCTAGAGGTCTGATTTCGGGGATGCGAATTCATTCATTCTTGACTGGTATTTTCTTAACTTTGTAATTTGTAAACCCTAATTTGTAAGTCAATTTGGGGAAAATTGATTAGTTTGAACATTATTGGATTAATAAAGGAAATATTTTGATAATCTTGGTAATGCAATTATTTGGAGACTTTCCCTGGATTTAACAAAGGGTACCTTCCGAGAGAGTCGAAACCCCTTACTTTCACAATAAACCTAATTTCCAAGCTATTATTCACCTAACACTTACTATTTAGGGAGCCGAAACCTAAAACCCTAACTTGCTTTCCCCTATATTCCAGGATAGAACCCAAACCCTTCATAAAACAAGCTTTCTACGAAGTAGAAACTAATCTAGTTATCCCATTCTCTTAAATCCTTAGTGCCATCCTTTATTGTTTCGTAACCATTTTGAAAGGGAAGGTTTTGAAAGGATAACCAATTAACTTTAGCAAGTTTGAAAGACTCAGAAGAAAGGGAAATAAGTGTTTATACAGGATTGAAAGGTTGTAAAAGGACATTTCTGCATCTATTATTCTACTTTGGAGTGTTGATAAGTTTTATTATTAATATTTTCGCATTAGAAGGAGGACTTGAACTCCGACTTTGTTAAACATCCAACACCACTTTCCTCTAATCCAATTTTATTCCAAACTTACCTTCCCTAGACTTTGATTCATCATAGTTGACAAAAACAAAAGATCCGAGCAAGGATCCTCTAAACCACACTCAATAGGATCCCCCCTAAGAACCATTAATAATTCCAAACTACAAGAAGAACAATTATTTAGGATAAAGGCTTTAAGGATCATAAGAAAAAATAAAGTTGAAGCCTATGATCCACTTAAATAGAGTCTAAACCCTTTTCATATTGGTCCCATCCTAATCTTTGCCTTAGGGGAAGGGAAAATGGGAGTGACAACTTGTTTGATCAAGGAAGGAAAACAATTCGAACTTGGCTGATTACAACGCCTCTGCACACAAATGGAGTCAAGCAATAAATGGGACACTACCTACACCGGAGCTCCAAAGAGTTTTAAAAAGAAAACCAGTTTTCAATTGGAACTCTAGAGCCAAGTAATGAAAGACCTAGAAACCATTCTCGAGAAACAAGCTTCAAGTCAAGACTTCCAAAAGAATGCAACTTAACAACATCTATAGAGAACATCTACTTGCTAACCAAGGATGAACTCAATTATTGGTCATCCCAAAAGAAAAAGCCTAAATATAAAAGGAACTTCAAAGGATCCTATTGCCATTACCATATGATGAATGGTCATGAAACAAATCACTACATAGCGCTTGAAGGGATGATAATCAACTTTTCAGACAAGGCAAAATTAATGAGTTCGTAAAGAGATCCAAGATGAAATCAATAAAGAATTACTTTACTAAAGAGATTCTACTTGGTTGGGAGTGAAATACTCCTTTTATTTGGACACTACCTTTAATAGTTAAAGCCTTTGTCCACGCCGAGTTGGCCAGGGCAAAGCACCTCCTGGAGAGAGGAGTGTAAGCCTTTATCCGCACCACGCTATGGCCAGGTTAAAGCATCGACAATCCCTTGGTCATGCCATGCTATGGCCAGGTCAAGACGCCTCTTGGAGGGAGATTAAAGTAAGCCTTTATTCGTGCCACGCTATGGCCAAGTCAAAGTATCGACAAGCCCTTGGTCGCACCACGCTATGGCCAGGTCAAGGCGCCTCTTGGAGGAAGGTACGAGTAAGCCTTTATCCGTGCCACACTATGGCCAAGTTAAAGCATCGACACGCCTTTGGCCGCATCACGCTATGGCTAGATCAAGGCGCCTCCTAGAGGGAGGTTGGGTAAGTCCTTTTTTCCAACTTGAGAATAAGCTATCCAAGCGCACCAGACAACAACGGACTAAGACGTCCAAGCCCAAGAAGCGGTACATCAACAATGGACAAAGACATCCAACTCGAGAAGCGGCATACCAGACAATGTACTAAGACGTCTAAGCCCGAGAAGCGGCATATCAAATGATGTACTAAGACGTCCAAGCTCAAGAAGCAGCTGGTCAAATAGTAACTACATACAAGGCTTAAATAAGAATCTATAGCCTCTAACTAATCGTCAAAGAAGAATTTCCAAACTTCACTTATTAATACCCGAATTTGGGTTTTGGGTCCTTCATTATTGGAGTTCAACACTTCGCTTATTAATACCCGAGTTTGGGTTTCAGATCTTCTAACTTTTAAATTTCACTCACTAATTCCAGAATCTATGCTAAAAAGGTTATTATTATGGGCTTCCGATTATCATCCACAAATACCCGAATCTGAGTTTTGGATCTTCTAACTTTTAACCATTAGTGCCCGAATATGGGTCATTGGACTTCTATTATACGATCATTATCGATTAGTTATCGGTTATCATTGCCAAAGATGGGTTTCAAGATATTAAATCATATTCAATTATGGGATTACTTTTCATATGTTAACAAGATGATTTTGTTAATTTCTGCAAATGACATGAATAGACTTCTATATAGATTTCAAGCTAACAATAAGAAATATTGTTTACTTCATGGTTTTCAGGGAAAGAAGAACAGTAAAAGGATTGAAAGATCCAGTAAATATAGAAATCATAGTACAAGTTATCAAAGAGATGGTTCGAAGACAACATTACAAGAAACGGTTACAAATCAGATGATATTTATGAAATTTTCGTAGTTTACATAATTTGTGAAATTATTTACAAGTATACAGAACAAATATATACATTTCATTAACATAAATTATTCATGAGTCTTGAACAGCCTTATTCAGATTCTCGGCAACTAGAGGATCCACAATGTGATGAATAGAGATATGAAGAACTTCTTTAAGTTTTTTCTCTTTTTTTCTCATCTTGTCTTCATCACTTATAACCTCAATGTTGGTCTTCAAAGCTCGATTGAAAGCTTTGTTTGCGCCTTTAAGAGTTTTATTCTCCCTTTCAAAATCAACGATATGCTTCTGAAGGAGATATTTTTCATTTTCAAGCTTTTGAATCTTAGCTGCATATTCATTTATGCATTGCAAGTTCTTACTTTTTGTTTTTCATTGAAATACTTCATCATTTCAAATTTAACTTTCCTGCACCATTCTCCGACTACCTTCTCGTCTTAGCCAGGAGGAGGTTTTGTCGTAGTAGGGAACTTTTGGATGGCAAGGGAAGTAGACCTTGTTGATTTTGGGATTGATGAAATAATGGGAGAAACTGGCAAATCGATGTTTGTGATATTATTCCCCATTATGAATTCTAACGATTCGCATTGAGCTTGACTATCCTTTAATTTCATCTTCAAATCACTTACTTGTTGGAGAAGTTCGGACATCCTATAGTCACAATCAATTGAAGGATTTGACTTAATTTGGCGCTTCAATAAGGAGATCATTTCGTTTTTACTTTTAACATCCACTTCTAGACCGGCGATCTGATCATTGAGATTTCTAATAATTGTCTTTTGAAGTAAATATCTTCTGCATCATTCTAGAGCTTCAGCATTGTTTTGAAAGCGAGTAGACGAAGGATCTTTAAGGAGTTTCATCCATTAGACCATCTCTAATATTAATAAAGTGAGATGTTTAATCTAGTGGAAGTAGCATTATAGATAACTATTACTCCTATTTAAACAATTAAAAAGAAAATAAAGTCAAGACTTGAATAATCCAACTCTTTATTATAACAATAGAAGATTACAACTTAAGTAGAATTGAAATAAAAGGTACAATTTCATTTAACACTTGTTTCACATTTAAAGTTGAGAGACTACCTTTTTTGATTTATTCAAGGAATTATCAGAAAGAATAACTATTGAGTCAAAAGAAACATTTGGTCCTTCTGGAGTATAACCGAGGATATTTGCTATAGTCCCATTCCCCGACAGAAGAACTATCATGACCACATATTAATTTAGTATGATATATCCAGATTTCCTTAAGTAACTTTTCTTTTTCTTTGTCGAGAAAATCAAAACGGAGACGAGGATGTTCCATATAAAGTTTTTGCAAATATCTAAGAAGTAATATCTGGCTAATTTTGAAGATTTCAAAATTGATTCCTTTTCGAGATAATCTCTTCTTAGTTTAACATATTGGCATAGATAATCTTTAGAGACAAAGTGGCTTAAGGGATGTTCATTCGGTGATAATGTAATAAGATACAACTAAGTATAAAAGGAAGATTAAAGCAAAAATTCACAAATCAATATTATTACGTAATTATGATTGTTCGTTTGGTTCATACAAAATTGACTTTGTAAATAATTCAAAAATAAACTTGTCCTTATAGTATTTGAGTTTATTAGCAGGTGCTTCTTGGGGAATCAATCTAACTTATGGTAAGTTCCAACATGCTTTAGGATGCGGGTCAGATCCAAATTCCTCCAAGTATCTCTTATGTAAGCGCCTAAGTAGACCCCCACTAGAATCACCTAAATATGAGAAATCAACAGTTTGGTGTCTACAATAAGCTTTGTATAGGAAATCTACCAAAATGTGTTTCTCCTCAGTCAACATCCAAAAGAGCTTGAGCAACTCTCAATTCAATTTTAAAAGATCATCATATCGAAGGCACGCCCTTCTCAGTCGTGGGGTTGCTTCTTAATGTTTGAAGGATGCTAACACTGCCGCACTTCTGTCAAGCCTATGATATTTGTCAGAAAGAATATTGTGTTCTTTCAGTTGTCTATCGAGCTCCTTATACAAATTATCGATTTCCACTTGTTTTTTTTCAAGCTTGGTTTTATAGGGGTGAATGGGTTTCCTCCTTATCTAAAATAAAAGATTTAAGCTATTATTATTTGGGAAGTGAAGCCATTTAAACAAAGAATCCCATACCTAAGGGATGGGAATTGACGCTTGAGAAACCTACTTTTTCTCTCTTGATTCTTCTACATTAATGTAAGCAGACTCCTCTTGAGGGCCAAAAGGCGCAGAGGGTTCAGGTGGGCTTGCTTCATGAATAGATGGATCAGGATTACCTTTTCATAAGTCCTTATGTTGTCATCACCGTCTTTTTCAGAAGCATCAGTGCGACCACCCCTGTCGCCACCTGAACCTTGACCACCATCTACATCGTCATTGTCATTATTATCATCATCGTTGTCGCCCTCTTCCTCAGCAACTTCATCTTTGTCACCTTCATCTTCATAGTCGTAGTCAATTTCGAAGGAAGGGGCTTCAAAAGATAGAATTTTAGAGGCGTTGATCTCCTCATTTTCAGCGACTTCAACCCGCTACTCCATCTTTTTTATTTTGTCCATAATCCTATCGACAAGAGCAGGATCGAGGGAAGGGAAGCTCAATTCAGGGCATTTATCGACGTTGTCAACATATGTGACCATCATAGCATCTTTAAAAGAATTGACAATAATGTCCTCCAAAGAAGTATTAAGGAAATGAGACACTTGCTGCTTTGCATCAGAAATAGTGTTAATAGCCAATTTTAAAGAACCTTTATTATTCTTCAGCTTTTTCTTTAAAGGAGATTGTTTTTCTTCCATCTGAGTTTTTTCGTCATTGGATTTTTTAAGGGCCATTTTTAAGGCCAAATTCTCTTCAGCAAGAAGTTGATAAGCTTTTCTCTCCTTAGAAATAATAGATTCTGATTGGGCCAGAGAAGATCTCAATCGCTCCAATTTATTATAGCCTCATTCTTCTCCGCAAACAGGGAGGAGACTTAACTATTTAAGTTTGAAATCTCTTGGCGAAGGATTTTGATGCGCTGTCATGCAATGGGAGCCAACTCTTGGAAATCTGAAAGAAAACGTGTACATAAGTCAAAAACTTAGAGAGAAACAATAGCAATAAAGTCAAGTAAAGTGAAATATAGCAAGAGATGTTGTTTTATAAGAGACCGGTAATGACCCGCCAGATTGGAAACAAAGGAAGGCGGGTGAATAGAGGCAAAAGAGGAAGAGTTCAAGATAGATTGCACTATCTTTTCAAAATCACTTGAGGGCATAGGAGATGATGGTCTAGAAGATTCAGCTCTTGAGAAGGGGTCAAAGTCCCCAACTCTTTCTGCATCTGCTCAATCACGCTACAAGACCTCGAGATGACGATATGAGAAAGGGGATTAACCTTTAAGGGAGCCTTTTTAGATTGATCAAGAGGAACTTCGATAGTTGGACTCTCCAAGGATTTACCAATGTTTACAAACTCCCCCTCTTCCAGTGGCGGGGAATCAGGAACTTCAACAACTTTGGCTTTCTTGGGAGATGGTTCCACCGCCGCAGCCTTTTCCAGGTTTCTTTTAGAAGCCATCTTCAACCTAGCAAGGGCCTGGGACAAAGATGGCGCATGAGAAATAGGAATAGGTGGAACCAGATCAGTTCTAGGATGTTCAACCTGGGGAGCAACTGCACATAATTCTAACAAATTATAAGTTAGCAAAGCAATTGAGTGATAACACAGCAATAAATTACAACAACTACATTTAAGCCTACCAGAGTGATCGGGACAAACGGCTGACATCGAGGAGAAGTTCTTTGGATCACCCAAAGAAAGGAAGCGCTTGCTTCGAGATATATGTTGGACGAGAGAAGGTTGGCCAAGTACCTTTTGACCAGCTGGCAGAAGGTAATTTTTTTGTAAATTGGTGGGGTTCAACGGAGTTAGTCTATTTTCAATCCTGCTTGAAGCGGCGATCAATGACTATACTGTTGCCCTATTTTCCTCATTTAACTCTTTAACAGAAACACTTGATGAAGAAGCATAGATTAGCAAAGGAAAATAACTAAATGGAAGAAATGAAGTCCGAGATAACCTTACAGGAAGAAGAGAAAACGCCACTAAGGTTAGGAAAGCATTTAATAAAGAAGAATTGTGTTTCCCGGTCCTTGAATTTGTTCACCCCCATAGATATTAGCTTTTTAGGGGGTTGGCTCTAAATATCTGGTTATTCAAGTTTCTAAGCTTAACCAATTAAACCAGATAATTCAATGCTTCAGCATTAAGAGAAAGAATGCACGACTCCAATGCCATGAGCCCCATGGATAGAAGATAGGTATACACATTCGGTGATAGTTGTATAGGAGAAATACCTAGATAAGTCAGGAACTTGGATATGAAGTCTGGGAAGGAATCCTCCATGCCAAATATGGATTGCCATGTAGGCAAAGCACCCTTCGGGAGGGCTGTGAATGGTGTCATTATTAGTAAGGGCAATGGCTTCCATCCCAGTTATTCCAAAGTCATTGAGAATTGCATCTACCTCTTCCTTGGGTAGATATTAAGGAATGTTTGGAGGTGGCTTCAATCTTCTTGGGTGAACCCATGATTCTTCCAGGTGAAATTATTTCAGTTAGAAAGCATAGTTTGTTATGAAACATTCTTTCAAAGATATTGGAAACTGATTACAACAGTTTGAATATCAAGCAAAACATAAAACTCTATATTCTAGAGATAATGTTACGGTTAGTAAAGTAAAATCTATTGAGCTTTCGACAGGGTCAAAAGGGAAGATGGAAGTAGACGTCCATAAATTCATACTTCAACCTTGTCGAAAGCTCAATAGAAGCTTTGTTATTAAAAGGATGTAGTTGAAACCTATACAATGAATTTGAATAAAATAAACGCTACCAACATTCAATAAACAAGGCAAAAGAACCTTTCGACAGTGTCAAAACCAATGAAATTAGTTTTTCTAAAGGAATGCGAATATTGAAACCTTATATGCCAATTAAGTCAAAAGGTTTTTGAGTTTGAGTCATGTTGATAAAAGAAAAGGACTTGGACCATTTCGACAATATTGCTAAAAGATGATAACTGAACCTTGTTTAGTTATAAAAGGTTTCGACAGAGTCGAAAGGGGGTACATGGTTTCTTAAGCATACCAACAACGAAATTTGAGTCAATACAACAAGTTTTGACTAAGTCAAAATGTTTGATTTGATTTACAACTTATATGAAGTAAGCTTTCTTCAATCCAATTTACAAAAATATATATGTCTCTAACTTCAAACAGTTCCTAAAAAGTTGAAAGTAAGCACGTACTAAGGGTTTCAAAACCTATAGAACAAAGACTATGCTTTCGAAAGTATGCATTAGATAATTATTTAGTAAGACACATTGGCCAACTTCTTCGAAAGGTATCAGAATACAGTAAAGTGTAATTTTACTTTCAAAGAGGTCCATTTCATGCTAACCTTAACCTTTAAACGAGGTCAATTAAGAGAAGTGCTAAACTACCTTTCAACTTCATCGAAAGGGGTTGAAGAAGCAAAACAAAAATTGCCGCCTTAACTCCTTTCGAAGTGGTAGAAAGGTAAAATTGCAGCAATACGATTCAAATTGCAAAAGCTTCTCTACGAAGTAATTAGAAATCCCCTTCTTCCCCAAATTCAATTATAACCTAAAACTTCAAAAAATCAACAACTAAGTTGATATAGGCGCGAGTTTGTGATCGATAACCTTCAAAATCCTAAAAACTTATTTTCGCACCTTGTTTTCTTTTCAAAAAAAAGACGAATAACAATGAAATTAAAAATTACTTTTTAGATGGATTAAGAAAATGAATTAAAGAAAGAATTAAATTAGATAAGCCATACAAACACACCGATGAACATTTTCATAAACAAAAAACTTGAAATTATTTCTACATGATTCATGCAGAATTTAAAATCCAAAATTAGGTGAATGTAAAAATTAAAGATTAACACGAAAAGTTAAGCAGAGATAATAAAACTTACTTTGGATTTGAATTTCTGCTATTGGAAATAAGAATTATCTAAAAATTTAAAAACTTTGATTCTTGCTTTAAATTTCTTCGAATTATAGATAAGTGAAAGAGGGGAAGAAGAAGAACTTGCTTTATAAGAAAAGTCAGCATGGGTGGCAAACCGTGCGATCAAGTTTAAATGAACGTCCATGATTTATGCATAAACATGAAAAGGCAGAAAATATTGAGGGTATCGAAATGGTTGACTTGGAAAGTCAAGGCCATACCTTCGCAAGGGTTGGGGGGATGCAAATGTTACCACCAATTACCACTTCAACCTTGTCTAAACTAGGATGAATAGAAGATAAAGAAGAACAAGCGATAATAGCACAAGCAAGGCCTTTCGAAGGAGTCGAAGGGATGCTACGGCCAAAGACCAGGTATATTGCAACCTTTCGAAGGGGTCGAAAGCACCCTTCTGCTTAATTACTTCCCTTTAGAAGCAAGTACCTCCTCACGCATGAAGACCTTTCGAGTGAGTTAAAGGAGTGCCTTTCGAAGGCAGCGGGTAACAAACCCTTACATGCACGCCAAACCTTTCGAAGCCAAAGGTTTCGCCTTTATTCAAATAACTCAGGAAGATACCTTGATCAGAAAAACCCATTGAAAGCATGGTCAAGCCTTTCGAACCGGTCAAAGCCTTTAACATCCAAGGAAGGTTCCACATCAATTCGCAAGCATGCATTCGAAAGCAAACTATAGCGTCGAAACCATCAACGCCTTCGAAACCCAGGGAATTACCTATCGACCGAGTCGGAAGCTCTTACTCCTACACAGTTGCAACAACAAAGCAATACAAAGAAAAAGATGCATCTACCCCTTTCGACGAAGACACAAGCATTTAATCCCCTTTCGAGGGCAATGCATAGGGATGCGCAACTATCAATGAAAACAAAAGGTCCATGAGGCCACCTTTCGACCAGGTCAAAAGCACTGAGTCGAAAGGCGCCAACCCGCACCTATAAATAAGACCCTATGGGTCTAATTTCGGGGATGCGAATTCATTCGTTCTTGACTTATATTTTCTTAACTTTGCAAATTTGTAAACCCTAATTTGTAAGTCAATTTGGGGAAAATTGATCGGTTTGAACATTATTTAATTAATAAAGGAAATATTTTGATAATCTTGGTTATGCAATTGCTAGGAGACTTTCCCTGGATTTAACAGTGTTTTGCAGGTGCCGACTTCATCGAAAGGGTACCTTCTGAGAGATTTGAAACCTCTTAATTTCCCTATAAACCTAAGTTCCAAGCCATTATTCACCTAATACTTACTCTTTAGGGAGCCGAACCTAAAAACCTAACTTGTTTTCCCTTATATTCTAGGATAGAATCCAAACCCTTTATAAAACAAGCTTTCGACGAAGTCGAAACTAATCTAGCGATCCCATTTTCTTGAATCCTTAGTGCCATCCTTTATTATTTCATAACAATTTTGAAAGGGAAGGTTTCGAAAGAAAAACCAATTAACTTTACCAAGTTCGAAAGACTCGAAAGAAAGGGAAATCAGTGTTTCGACAGGATCAAAAGGTTGTAAAAGGACATTTCTGCATCTATTATTCTACTTTGGAGTGTTGACCAGTTTTCTTGTGAACACCTAGCCAGACATGGGTGTAATTTAGGGATGATCAAATATCCTAAAAATGTCGACCGACTAGATCATCCACCACCAGGATTCTTTACTTGGTCCTTGGGCAATTTCAAGATCAGGGTCGCTTCCCCTCCTCACCACATTCTTGTCTCCATCCTCAATGCTTTCGAGCTTGCTCGCTATTAGCTTACTCCTAACAGCTACGTATCCCTATTTTGTGTTTTTGTTGCATATTTACTGCCAACTTCCAGAGCCAACCCATGTTTGATCAGTGTGATTTTTTGGTTGCAACAAGAATTCTACCACCCGGTTGGCACCAACTATTGTTTGCAAGCAAACACCATACCTGCTAACTTCATTGATGTTCTTAGCAAAGCTTCCTAGGCTCAATGGAAAAGTACTTCTTTGTTGCTCATGGATCAATCTCGACCTAAGGAATACCGAGCCTCGGGTCATGAGTAAGTCTTCTTGCCATCCTTTTTTGTTTGTCTTTCTTCTCTTCCTTTTATTATCTTTCCTATGACAGAAAATCTCTTGATTCCGTTGGCATCGGTCTTTGGGTGCTCGGCGAATACTAGGAACGGATAAAAGCATCCCATAATGACCTTAAGAATTTGAAGACCACTGTGACCAATGTGAACCTTTGTCGAGTTAGGTTCTTGAGGGATTACAAAACTATAGTAGAGGAAAAGGGTGCTCTGTTGCCAAGCCAATCAAAAAAGCGAGATTACTCAAAGGTTAAGATCTATGATTTTGACGCCTAGTTGATCACTTATGAGAACTGTCGACTACCAAAATATAAGTAAGGATGGAGTGCCATGAGGATGGCAATAATTTGACTATGAAAAACTGAGTGATGTTGTGTTGGAGCCTCTGTGGGAAACTTTTGACCCACAATAGCTGGTTGACGTCTTGGTCCAATATTGTGGGATGGCTGCCTTTCAATCTGGCATTGGCAATTTAGTCTCATCATGCCCACCTCTTGTTAGAAGGAAAGGCCAGGTGGGTTCAAAATTATAGTCAATTTGCTTGTGCTTTTCCTTCTTTTTCTCGCCTCTGAACTAACCATTGCTTGCCTTGTTTTGATGTCCGACGAGCTCAACTTTGGCACCTTCGACTCTGCATCCAAGACCATTCCTGGTATTAGGAATGAGAAAGCTGGCACAAACCAAGGGGAAATCATTGTGTTGCTTTTAAACCTCAAAAATCATCATTACCCCCTTCCAATAGCATGAAAAGGAAGAGGCCCAAGAGAGGCGATTTCGAGTCCCCTGGGATGTTCATTCCCTATATAAAGAAGCTACATATCTATGATGCGAATGGGATAATCAATACGACCAAACTTCTGCCCATAGGGGTGGTATCCTTGGATCTTCCCTATGGCCAGGATGATGAAGGATTGAACCACCTCCTAAAGACCTTCCAACTTATGGCCATTGCGACCTTATCATACACCAATCGGCCCAAGTATAGCTGGGTCCGGCATCCTTTGGACGCAATGGTGAACATCAATATTTGGGACGTCCTGCTGGTAAGCTTCTATCCCTTGAGTTTCCCTTGCCGAATAACTGAATTTTCGAATACCAACTGTGTTTCAGGCTGCACACCACTCTGTCCATATCGAAGATGGCATCGAGGTTTAAGCTAAGATATCCTTGTATTCTTTGGCAGTGGCTGAGACCAGATAGGCTAAGGAAGCGGCTGAGGCGGTTGAGAAGAAGGTGGAGGCTAAAGCCGAGACAATGGATAAGGTGAAGATGGGGGCGAGGGACCTTCGAAATAGGCAGGCGAAGGATGAGAAGGAGGTTGAAACCCTGAGGGATGACCTAAAAGTGCACCTAGTTGGTCGTAGGTCAGCAGATGACGTAGTGGCCACCGGGTTGAAGAAGGAAGGTGTATAGAAGGGTAGGATGACAAGCATGGTGAAGTCCATATTCAAAAAAACAATTTCCTTCCATTTTCTCCTAGTGGCTTCAAAGCTAAGGCCCTCGCCAGGACAACGACCATCGTGGCGATGGAGATGGAGGTCGAGGGACTGGTCGTGCCGGCCATTTTCTCTATCATTGACCCTTTCGGCTTTGTTGGATTCAACATTGAATCTTTTCAGATACCCACTCAGTACTCCCCTAGTCTTTGTTTTATATTTGCTAAGATGATGGCATCTATAGTGGCACCTTGTGGGTACAAAACTATGTCAAATTTGTGTAAGAAAATTGTTCCCATGAGGAAATAATCTTCTCTCAATAGCGGTAGTATCATTTTGTAGATGCGGCAAAGAAAGTAATGGGGAACAATGTGCATCTTACTACTCCTCGAGCATTGTAAATGCCCAGTTTGACTTTCAAAGCCAATAAATTGTCATTTGGATCAACTGATCCATCGTATTTATTCGAGGGAATTTTAATATAACAAGGCAATGGAACAACCATGATTTCTTCATTGAATGGAGCTCCCATAAAGTTCTTATTAACCTTAAGATCCATTGTTCTTTTCCCTTTTACGTCTATATATCTTTGATAATTTTGTTTGCAAAATCTCTCAAGTATGCTTCATCATCCCCATAGTCTTTCCACTCCGGTTTGTACTCTTTTTGAGAAATTAAACTAGCTGACTATACAAGTGGAGATTTTGGCCCTTTGGTTATCTTTTGGTTACATATAATGATCTAATTTAAAATGGAAAATCAAAGAGCGGATCAAACCATTTACTAATTCATAGAGAGTAGTCTAATATAAAAAAAAGGCATATGAGTTATTTAATTATTTTCAATCCATTCGTGTTGAGATATTAATCTAATTTCAATTAAGATTCCACATACATGATAGAGCATGAAGATATCATCTTGAACCGACAAAGCAACCTTTGGTATAATGTTTTCGCCAGTTTGTCTCATGATTAAAAAGGCCAAAGGGACCTATATTTTCGTTTTCACTCAGTAAAAAAGGAAAATAAAGACTTATATATTTGTTTTGGAGAGAGGTACATTAGTTCAAGATTTAATCACCCTACATTATCATTTTCAACTCACCTTAGAAACATCTATTCATTATTTTTTGTTATTTTGATATTATTTTCAACACTTTAAAATTAATATATAATAAGTATATATAACACTTATATATATATATATATATATATATTGTTGAACCAAAATTGGCTCAACATCCAAGATGTTGCATAAGATAGTATTATTTGAAATAGACCTAATAATGCCCATAAGCTTCAATATAGCCATGAAGCTATTCAAAAATTCATATCATATGTCCAAGGGTAAAAAGGAAAGTCGCATAATTATTCAATAGTCCATTGCTTGTTTAATGGACTTGTTAACAAATTTCATTGTTAAACAAATATGCAAGGAAAAGAAAGTCCAATTTAGATAAGGGCCTGAGTAGCCTTACGCAAAGCTCCAAAGAATTAGAAAGTCAAGGTTCGAATCCAAGTTCGAAAGTATGAAATATGCATGTCCATAGTTCAAGTCAAATACAAGGTGTCATATGCATGTCATAAATTCAATAATGGTCAAATATATTTATTCAATTCAATTATGCTATAGAAAGTTTGTTGTCTAAGTCCTTATGTGCAAAAGTCAACAATTTACAATCGCCTTTAAAATCCCCAATTCAAATTAGGTTTACAACTTTGAAAATATAAGAAAATGAGGAAAGAAGAATCTGCCGCCATCAGAATGGCTGAGGGGGTATATTTATAGACGTGTCAACCAAGCGGGATGGTTGACATGTGTCCTGTGTTCAAATTGGAGGGTTCTACTAACCCTATCTTGATTACACTTTGGTAGCACTTTTGTAGTGGCTTGACATCATGCGTAGAGATTCTGTAACCCACATAACAGTTGATATTCGACACCCTGTACTATAGTAATTTCTTAATAACTTTCATGAAGACAATATGTACAACTGGTGATGCTCGACATCCTTCATCGATCAGCATCCATTGTTACTTGTAACAACTCGAGTTTCTTTGCTAGCATTGAATCTCATCACTCATGTCGAAGCTCGGTATCATTTATTGCTTAAAAATGCTTTATAACTAATAGGTTCGGTATATAAAACATGCTTTCAATAGAGACTTGACATTCTCGCCTTATGATTATATGCTCGATATCCCTTAGCGGTGATGCATCCTTTCTTTATCTTTTACTTTGTGGCACCCTGCATTATAGCGGTTTGACATCTTCCCACCTTTTAGAAACTCGATACCTTCTGACTATTAGGCGTTCGATACCCTTATTTATTATTGATACTCGACGTCTCCGCTTATTATGGTTGTTTGATAATATTTTCTATTATTGTGGTTTGATACCCCTTAGAGGGTCAGTATCTCTTTTCCTTCTTGTTTAGTTTTCAACATCACAACTATCCAAAATATTTGTCATCACTCTTTGCTTTAAACCCTTGACAACTCTTATAGTTGTCGAGGCTCGATATCCCCTTTGCTTAATAACTTTTATGGTTGAAGTGGTTCGATAACCTTTTCTTTATTTGTAGAAGTTTGACAATCTCTTGTACTTCGATATCTTTAGTTATTCCCAATTTAAATTTAATTCATAAATAGAGGCACGAGAACTATTTATTTGTTAGATGCTCGATACCCCTTGCTTCTATATCTTATCATGCTTTCTTTTCCCTTTATTCCTCAAGTACATTCGATAGTTAGAAAATATATGGATATCATTTTGGCACCCTCCTTATATAAAAGAAGATTTTTACACTTTTATTGCAAAATCAAGTGTCTCCTCACATTTCCAACTTTCTGTGAGATTTTCTTTTCAATCATGTTCTCCTAAAAAACATAAGGTAAATGATGATAACTTCAATTATTTCTTTTCCAAATTGATTATTTTGATTTTAAATGCCAAAGAATTTGTAAAAAAATTGTTGATTTTTTAAAACTTCGAAACTTGGTTTTGGAATTCATTTTCCTTTTGGAATAATTATTAAATCAATAGACTTTTAGACGAGTCCTTTCAAATTTAATAAAGACACGGATCAAAAAAATTTCTTAGGTATAAAAGCAGCTTTCTACACTTTAGTGTAGAGCCAAGTTCAACTAAGAAGACCAAAAACCATAAATTAAATTGGAAAAAGACCATAAATCCATCTATTATGAAGACCATAAATTTTAGTTATATGGAAGACCGGAATTCTATCTGGTAATAATACCATAATTTATCTGTATAAAAGACCAGAAATTCATCTGGTAATAATAACATAATTTTATCTAAATAGAAGACCAAAAATCTATCTGGTAATAATACCATAATGTTATCTGAATAGAAGATCAGAAATCCTTCTTGTAATAATACCATAATTTTATTTGAAATGGAGACCGGAAACCCATTTGGTAATAATACCATAATTTTATCTAAATAGAAGAACACAAATTTATTTGATAAAAGGACTATAACTCCATTTGATAAGAAGACTAGGAATTCATCTAGCAAGGTTAACATTTCAAATAACAGGAGAATGGAAGTTTGGTGAATACAGATATTCCCATTATTTGATGGAATATTTCTAACAAGGAGAATCAAAAATTTTAAGATGTCCATATTTGACGCTAAATCCCTTGGTTCTGGGTAATAGATAGTTCTTGATCCTTCCTTTGAAGGTTGTTTAACTTTGTCTTGGTGTAAGATTAATTCATGTCCGATACTCTTCATTTAGAAGATTGCTCTGGCTGACGCAGCGGCGGAATAACAAAATGTATGTGACGATGAAAGTAGCGATCGATGGAATAAAAGATACCGAATTGCCCAAATTCGTTGATCCGAAGATACCGAATTCTAGCTATCTCAAACACGTTGATAGCGCACTATACCGTGTTTAAAGATCTACGATTCTTCACACGTTGATCTAGCGCACTAGATTCCATGAATCCGCTTCTACGATCGTTGATTCGAGCGCACTCGAATGCCGAAAGAGGAGATAGGAGATTACACTCAACTACCAATTTAAATGAAAGCACAAAGCAATCAAACAAAAATTTTATTCAAAATCAACTCACTATTACAAATGACACTACCCCGCTATTTATAGAAGTTGCAACTCAACACGACTCAAAACATTACAACACTTAGGTCGGCGCCGACCTAACACATAGCGACCTACGACTTAAAATAGACGTGACCTATCATTACAACATCACGCGACTTATCATATTTACAACACAAGACCTTTTACAACATGACGACATAACAAAAGTACAACAACTTATATACAACATTACATCCCTTCACGCGACATAAAATCTTCATACGCCTTAAGCTTTAGCATCCAGTAGCGACCTAAAGAACCTCGGCAGCGACCTAAAATATAACTCGGTGAAGTTAGGTCGTTCAAGCGACCTAAAAATAAGGCGTCTTCTTGTTAGGTCGTTGGCGACCTAAAAACTTTGCGACATGTGAACTCCGCGACCTAACTGGTTGACTTAGCTCGGTAGCTCGTGAGCGACCTAAGGTCTGAAGTGGTGCTGTTGAACGACCTAGTATAGGTCGTAGCTCGTTCGTAGATTCTGAACGACCTAATGTTTCTCGCATATGTAAGCGACCTAGTGTAGGTCGTAGTCTTTTAGGTCGTAACCTTTTAGGTCGCAGCTTGTAGATCGAGTTAGGTCGTAACTCCTTATTTCGTGACTCGTTAGGTCGTTGGCGACCTAAGTTAGGTCGTTGGGTTTCGTTTGAGCGACCTAAGTCTTCACGTGACCTAAGAATTAACTGGTTAGGTCGTAAGTTATTTAGGTCATTGTTCCCAAACTTGTAACTTAGCTCGCATATCTCACTAGGTCGTAGTCCATTAGGTCGTAGTCCATTAGGTCGTGGCCCTTTAGGTCGTATCTCGCTTGCAGACATCAACGGTGGCCATAACTCGCGTGCATGACCCGTTAAGTCGCTTGCGCGACTTAAAACCTTCTTAGGTTGTTGGCGACCTCGGAGACGTGAATATCGGGCTGCATCATCCTCCCCCTGTTGAAAGAAATTCGTCCTCGAATTAACACTTTCTTTGTCTTCGTTATGCTTGTGAACTGGTACCAAATATCTGATACTCTCAACGTTCGAAATAGGAAGATGATTCGGCAAACTCAACTTACCATCATTTCCACAAATTTCCTTTACAATTTTCAAACGACCCATTCCTCCGGCATCCAGCTTGTTGTTCGTACCAACAAGAGGTCGTCCAACTTTCAAGTAGATAGATTTTTCGCCACTTTGCGTCTTCATTAAATCCATTATAGGGTCCATACTGACGTCTACCCATGTTCTAGTATGTATGGATAATGTTGTGCATAATCCTAACTTCATCACGGTTTCCTTTGAAATTTGATAATTCCGATTCTTTTGAACAAACATTTCAACCCCTTTTCTTATTGATGGTCCCAAACAAAACGTTGTAACCAACTGCATGGTATGATCACGTCCCTCGTGTCTTTCTACATGCATGTCTTGGATAACTTTTATTTGCCAACTGCGATTAGGACTATACAATTGCCTTCCTTTGAACAGAAATCCATCAACCAATCTTCTCAAATCTACCTGCTCTGTCGGACACATATGATTCAATGGCATATATGGGACAATAGCACTTGACACTTGATTAACATGATGCATGTTTCCCCGTGGCAGTAATTCCGTGGTCAACTCTGCAGGAATTACATCTTCATATTCATTCACCATTGACTTAACCTCTTCGGTAATTTCAACACTATTACTGGTTTCATTTTCATTCAACAGGAATACTTCTACTCTATCCTTCACTTCTTTAACAAACTCTTCTGTAGATTGTAGACTAGTCAAATCCACTCCCTTCATCAACAATTTACCCTCTTCTTCTCCTGACTTACTTTCTCCATCCTCATCCAACTTTGCTGACTGTGTACTTTCAACCTCATGTTCATCAGCTTTTGTTGGTTGAAAATCAACTACTTCATCTCCGTCAAACTTTGGTGTCTGAAAACAATCGTTTCCATCTTCCACATCAAAAATTCCTTTAAAGACAGAAAAGTCTTTAGCTCCTCGATCTCCTCCAATTTGCTTTCACTCTGTTGACGCTTTTTAGGAACCAAAATGATCTTTGTGCCTTCAAACATAAAACTGTAGCTGTTTGTGCGTCCATCGTGTTGTACAGCTCTATCGTATTGCCATGGTCTTCCCAACAACAGATGGCATACATCCATGTCAACCACATCACACTAAATTTCGTCTTTGTATTTCTTCCCAATGGAAAAATTAACACATGCTCTTCGATTAACCTTCACTTCCCCCCCTTTCCTCAACCAAGCTAATTTGTAGGGGTGTGGATGCTTTTCTGTTTTCAATGACAACTTCTTTACAGCTTCTGTAGAAATAATATTATCACAACTTCCCGCATCTATGACAAATTTGCAAACCCTTCCCAAGATAGTACATGTTGATTGAAAGATGTTACTCCTTAACCAACTTGAATCATCCTCCTGCTTTGGTGTCAGACACGATCTTCTCATCAACAAACTACAACCCTCATCTCCAGACAATAATTCTTCTTCTTCAACAGATATTGAATTGACACACTCTACCTCTTCATCTTCATTCTCAATTCCCGCAATCATTGCCTGCTTCTTTGGCTTTGTACATTCATTGCTTTTATGGCCAAACTCTTGACAATTAAAACATTTGATATTACTATTGGCTTTTGCTTTGCTGGCTTCATTCAGAATCGGTTTACCGATGACTTTGGACTCATTCGCACTGCTACTAACATCCTTGTTCTGGTTGTTGGAATTCGTAAACATACCACCTCCTCTCCTTCCTTGTTTCTCCCAAGCAAGTGCTTTCTGATGTGCTTCGGCGACAGATCTTGGATCAAACATATTCACCATGTCCTGGATCTGTGTTCGCAATCCTCCAACATACCTAGCTATTAGCTGCTCCTCTGTCTCTATGATATCATTCCTAGCAATAAGTTGATAAACTTCATCCGCATATTCATTTACGGTCCTCGTCCCTTGTCTTAGATTCTGCAATCGTTGATACATAAGTGACTGATAATTGTGCGGCAAGAAAGTTGCTTTCATCATCTTTCTCATCTTATCCCATGTGACAATCTTTGACTTCCCCATCCTCTCCCGTGTAAGTTTTGTTTGTTGCCACCATGCCATAGCTCTCCCTCTTAATCTCATAGCAACTAACTTCACTCTTCGATCGGCGGGAACTTCTTTGAAGTCAAAAATTTCCTCAACATTTGAAACCCAATCCAAAAATTCCTCCACTTCCATTCCTTCCTTGAATTCTGGAATTTCAGTTTTCATTCCCGACTCCCATCGGCGATCATCCTCATCATCCCGATATGCATTCCGTCCTTGGTCTCGATCTCGATAATGGATATTACTTCTATCACTTTCTTCATCATACTCACGTGTACTTCGATATCAATCTCGACCGTTAACATCTCTTCGATCACGCATGCCTCTTCTACTATGTTTTTCTTCATCATGATATGGCTCATACTCAAACTCACGTTGAGTTCTTCTTCCTTCTTCTCGATACTCATGGTGTTCTCTTCTCATCGAAACTGATGATTCTCTTCTACCACGATCAGATTGTGGCGACACCCTTCTCGCTTCCGTAACCGATGGCGAAACTCGGTTTCCTCCATGGTTCGAGATTGGCGACCTTCTTCTTTGACTCTGATTCAAATCATTCATCAGTTTCTCTATTTTCCCAATGCCTTCATCAAACTTTTCATTGATGCGTTGCTCCATTTGTTCGGCTTCATCTCTTCGATACAAGGCTTCAACGTTTTGATGGCGATTAGCTCTCCTTGGCGACATGATTCGAAACTTCACAAACACTTCAATTCTCGGCTTGAACTTTCAAAGTATACCAAATGATGTACGGCTTCACTTCTAGCTCTCGGCTCTAAACTTCAAACTCTATGATAAAATATTGGCTCCAAGACTCGGCTTAGCTATGATTGGCTAAGTCTAGCTCCGATACCAAATGATGCAGCGGTGGAATAACAAAATGTATGTGACGATGAAAGTAGCGATCGATGGAATAAAAGATACCGAATTGCCCAAATTCGTTGATCCGAAGATACCGAATTCTAGCTATCTCAAACACGTTGATAGCGCACTATACCGTGTTTAAAGATCTACGATTCTTCACACGTTGATCTAGCGCACTAGATTCCATGAATCGGCTTCTACGATCGTTGATTCGAGCGCACTCGAATGCCGAAAGAGGAGATAGGAGATTACACTCAACTACCAATTTAAATGAAAGCACAAAGCAATCAAACAAAAATTTTATTCAAAATCAACTCACTATTACAAATGACACTACCCCGCTATTTATAGAAGTTGCAACTCAACACGACTCAAAACATTACAACACTTAGGTCGGCGCCGACCTAACACATAGCGACCTACGACTTAAAACAGACGCGACCTATCATTACAACATCACGCGACTTATCATATTTACAACACAAGACTTATTACAACATGACGACATAACAAAAGTACAACAACTTATATACAACATTACATCCCTTCACGCGACATAAAATCTTCATACGCCTTAAGCTTTAGCATCCAGTAGCGACCTAAGGAACCTCAGCAGCGACCTAAAATATAACTCGGTGAAGTTAGGTCGTTCAAGCGACCTAAAAATAAGGCGGCTTCTTGTTAGGTCGTTGGCGACCTAAAAACTTTGCGACATGTGAACTCCGCGACCTAACTGGTTGACTTAGCTCGGTAGCTCGTGAGCGACCTAAGGTCTGAAGTGGTGCTGTTGAATGACCTAGTATAGGTCGTAGCTCGTTCGTAGATTCTGAACGACCTAATGTTTCTCGCATATGTTAGCGACCTAGTATAGGTCGTAGTCTTTTAGGTCGTAACCTTTTAGGTCGCAGCTTGTAGATCGAGTTAGGTCGTAACTCCTTATTTCGTGACTCGTTAGGTCGTTGGCGACCTAAGTTAGGTCGTTGGGTTTCGTTTGAGCGACCTAAGTCTTCACGCGACCTAAGAATTAACTGGTTAGGTCGTAACTTATTTAGGTCATTGTTCCCAAACTTGTAACTTAGCTCGCATATCTCACTAGGTCGTAGTCCATTAGGTCGTGGCCCTTTAGGTCGTATCTTGCTTGCAGGCATCAACGGTGGCCATAACTCACGTGCATGACCCGTTAGGTCGCTTGCGCGACTTAAAACCTTCTTAGGTTGTTGGCGACCTCGGAGACGTGAATATCGGGCTGCATCACTGGCCCATTCTAAGATGGAATTAGACTTGCTTGATTGGTTTTTTTCCCCTTCTCACCTTTTAGGTAAGGGTTTAGGCTTTAATCTTCTTTGCCCCTTATTACCTTATAAGTAATGATTTAGACTTTAATCTCTTTCACCCCTTATTACCTTAAAGGTAATTATTTAGGCTCTCTCTTTCGCCCTTATCGCCTTGTAGGTGATGATTTAGGCTTTGATTGGGCAATGTATTGCCTTAAAGGTAATGATTTAGGCTGGTCGGTGTGTTTGATTAGCCAACTTAGGTAGAACCAAAGTCTCACCCATCCTTCCTCTAGGAGGTGCTCCGGTTAAGCCTTATAGGCAGAACCAAAGGCTGTTCAGTGCTTTGGCTAGGCCATCTTAGGTGGGACCAAAGGCTTACTCTATTCTCCCTTTAGGTGGCACTTCAGCAAGGGCATATACTTAGAACCAAAGGATTGAAGTGCTTTGGCCAGGACATCTTAGGTGGAAACAAATGCTTACACCGACCTCCCTCTAAGAGATGCTTAGACCAGGCCCTTGTAGCAGGATCAAAGGCTTTTTCTTTGCCCCTTGTCACCTTATAGGTGATGATTTAGGCTTTGATTTCCTTATAGTTCCTTTCTTTCATTTGATTATCAGTTCTGAAGATATACTTGTCTCGATTTCTTTATTTATCCATTGTAGGAAAGTAAGGCCTTAGATGCTCGACATTCTAAGTTCTTGCTACAACACTACCATCAAATCAGCATAGCCGATAAGTCACTGATGGGATTACTTTGTGGATAATGAGGAGTCCTTCCTAGTTTGATCCGAGTGGTCCATCTGTTGGGTTTTTGGTATTTGCCATGACTTTTTGGAGTATTAAATCTCCTTTTGGAATGATTTTTCCTCAACATTAGAGTTATAGTATCCTGATATCCATCATTGATATTTGGTCGTTCGTATGGCTGCTTCATCCCTTAGCTCATTAATCAAATCTAGGGATTCTTTTCTTAACTCTTGATTGGGACTAAAAGTATATGAAATCCTCCAATGGGACGGTATTTCAACTTCGATTGGAAATATTGCTTCACATCCATATGTCAAAGAGAATAGAGTATGTCCTGCTGTAGTTTTTGCAAAAGTACGGTATACCCAAAGCACAAGTGGCAGTTTTTCTACTCATTTTCTTTTTTGCTTTATTCAGTCGTTTCTCAAGGATAGTTTTAATAGTTTTGTTGGCAACTTCAACGGCTCCATTAGCCTTAGGATGATCGATAGATAAATTTTTTTGATTATTCCATTCTTGTCGCAGAATTTGGTGAGTTCCTCACTTTTAAATTGAGTTCCATTATTGGATATTATCTTATTCGTTATTCCAACCTGATTGATTATGTTCTTGATCACAAACTTTAGCACTTTTCCTAAAGTTATACTTGGCAATGGTTCTGCCTCTACCCATCTGGTAATGTAGTCAATGGTTACTATAGCAAACTTGGCTTGCCCTTTGATGTAGGTAATGATTCTATTAAGTTAATTCCCCACACATCAAAGGGTCATGGTCTTGAGACTAGGGTTAACTTATTTGGTAGCATACATGGGATTGTTAAAAATCATTGACATATGTCACATCTCTTTAGATAATTTATAGCGTCGTTATACATATGAGTCAATAAAGCTTTACCTCATGATCTTTTTTGGCCAACTTTATGCCTTTAGAATGATTCCCTCAAAAATCTTTCATGGTCTTCTCTTAATAATTTTGAGCCATTTTCTAGGATAACATGCTTCAAGTAAAGTGGGTGAATATCTTTTTATTAATGTGTTCCATTTAACACGGTAAAAGTTGGAGCTCGATGTCTTATCCTTTCAGCTTCTCTTTTGGTTTTTTGGAAATCTTCTTTCCACCAAGTATTTCAACAATGGGTGTCATCCGATTGTTCTCATACCTACTATTTATTTTCATATGAACGGTTCTTTCTTGGTTTTCACCATTATCGCTTCTTGGTTCATCTTTTCTTTTTGATAAAAACTAGGTACATATGTAGGTGTTTTGATAAGTTCACAATATCGGGGGTAATTCTTCTACCTGATCTCATTTTATTCAAATACATTTCGCAATTTTGTTAATGATCCTTATTGAGGTTATACAAAACTCAGTTTATGTCAATCAATATATTTGAACTCATGTACTGTTGATGTTAATTCTTGCTCAAATTCAAGAGTTATTTAGGACACTCTATGTTGGTCCTCCTGCCTTGTTTTTATTTGAAAATTTTGAGGTAAGACTTTAGCTATTTCCTTTTCAGATAATCCTTCCGAGTTTGGACTGAATTCCATGGCTAGAAGCATCTTTATATATAAGTCAGTGTAATAAAGATTCAACCTCTAATTGGTTGGACGAATAATTGGTTGTTACTCAAATTTCTCCTCCTTTTGAGTTAAGTAGCGATTTTCTATTCTATCAAAGGTTGTAGGTTTGAGCCGGGGTGATGTTAGATTATAGAGAACCATTGATACTTAGTTATTCTTAAAGTATTAACTACTTTTTCATGACTTGCTTTATGGCTTACAACTTCATGTCTTGTCTCTATCTTACCTTACTCCCTATGGCAGGCATGATCCATATAAAAAGCTTTTTTGAATTTTCTTCTACTCATTTCTCTCAAGCCACTTATAATAAATTCAAAATTATTTTTGGCCATGGTATGGTAATATATATCTATCATTCTAATTTTTCCAATGTTCCTTGATCTTAGGTTGATGCTCATTTACTCAATTGCCATTACTGCTTTATTTCCCATATATTTATGATGGTGGTTATTTATTCTTTCTTGAATCTATCCTTTCTCCACATATGAGGATCGATTATCGATATACGAGATTTTAAAATCAATATTTTTCCTTTAATAGATGATAGGACCAAACTTTATCGATAAATAATAGTTTGACTGACTTGCCTTTTTAATTGTTCAAAACCATGGTTCTTAACTAGGACTCTTCTGAATTTCAACTTCTCAAAAGTTATTTGAATAATTACTAAAAACCAATGCCTCAAATAAGAGATTCTGTGCCTATCGCCCGAAATCTAAATTCTGGTTCTGAAATCTCGTAGGTTACTTTTGCGATTAGCCACTCTTTTTGGTCAAAATTGTTAATTTGTAATTTTTTTTGAAAACTTTAAAGATAGCCTCATCAAAACATCCTTTGGGTTATTTTGTAAATTAATTTTAAAATAATAATGTGTAAATTTTCTTGGATTAGTGGAATATTCAATAGTAATTAAACTCACAAAATTCTTTCTTTTGGATAAAGAGGATTTGAGACCAAAAATATCTTATCAGAATAAGGGACAGTTTGTATTTCCTTACCTCATTTGATTGGGTAAAAGGTTTAAGAAAACCATGGAACTTTTAAGAGTGATTTTTCCAAAAGTTAGAGTGCTATAGAAATAACCCTTTTGGGAATTGATACAATAAGTGAGTATGGTGGCATCTTCGACCTAAGAGGTCATATCAATTACCATGTCAGGATGGTGATCTTGGACTGCAGGAGTCAATCTAAAGTAAATCTATTTAAAACTGTCATCCTTTCATTTAGGCTTACTACAATCTTTATTTGTTTTTGGCATTGCCATGTCTTCAATCGCTTTAATTTGGTTGGGATTGGCCTAAATTCCTTGATCATTGACGATATATCCTAGAAACTTCCCAGATTATATTTTGACAGAGTACTTACGTGGATTCAGCTTCATTTTATATTTTATTAGTACCTACAAACATTTCCCTAAAATCTTTCAAATGGTCAATTTCCTTTCGTGACTTATCTAGTATATCATCCACATATACTTCTATGTTTGGTCCTATTTGTTCCATAAACACTTTGTTCACTATCCTTTGATATGTAGCCTCTGTATCTTTTAGCCCAAAGGAAATGATTTTTTAGTAGTAAGTTCCTTAATCTATTATAAAACTTGTGTTCTCCTGTGGCATTAACCAATTCTAGGCAAAGAACAGTAATATTCAGGGCATGTCTTATTTAGTTCAGTATAATCGATGCACATTCTCCGCTTTCCATTGTATTTTTTAAATAGTACAGCATTAGCCAACTATTTTGGGGTAGGACACTTCTCTAATAAATCCATTCTCAAGCAATTGTTAACTTGTTCCTTCTAAGCTCGAATTTCATCAAACTTTCTTTCATTTTTTCGAACAGGGTCGATGATTGGATCCATATTTAGAGCATCTCATAATTGCTGGATCTATTCCAACCATGTCTTAGTGAGTCCCGACAAAACACATCTTTGCTAGATTAGAGGAGTCGGGTAAGTTAACTTCTGAGATTATCGCCTAGTTTTTTTTTGATTTTTACCGTTTTAGTGAAACTAGCAAATCTAAGCTTACTTCTTCTAGATCATCGAAAAATTTCATTCTCTCTTGCTCACCTTTGCAATCTAATCCGTTCACTCAAAAATCTCACAATATAGAATTCCACACAAATTACACACCTCGATTATTTATTGACTCGGAAGGGTTTTATAATAAAATCACCATTTTAAAAACCTTTGAAAAGGAAAAATATTAATTTTGAAGGAGATTTAAATAATAAAATCTTATTCCTTTCTAAAATCATTATTTAAATACCTCTTATATAATTACAAGAAGATCAATATTTTAATCATTCATCCAGTTTCAAATTTCTTAAATTCCTTTCAAAAATAATTCATAAACTTTGAAACCCTTTTTAATAGTTTTAAAATGATAATACAAAAGAAGTTTGACAAATTTAAATAATCTCATCATTTTTTCCTCTAAGGATCTTTACTTCAAGATATTCCCCAAAGCCATGACCTGAAATTCCCAAAATTGATATTCTAAAACTCTTATTCACCATCAATTTTCCTTTTAAAATATTACTATCGAGAAGTAATTAATCGACTCAAAGTTTTTTTTCAAACATTTATCATCAAAATATTAGTTTGTTAAATTCATAACAAAATACCAAAATTTTTCTCTCTATGGCAATTCAATTCAATCACTTCTAAATATATATATATATTCAAATAACTTCAAAATCAAATTCTCTTTTATTTTAATAAATAATCAATTACTGAATGTATTTCGAAATCATTTCGACAAAATACACTCTGTAAATTTTTGTTAATAATAATTTTCATAGATAAACCGCATTCATCTTATTATCATTTCGAAACATTTTATTTATACCAAACTTCCCAATAATCTATCGTCTTTATATATAAAATTTAGATACCCTTCTATAAAAAAAGTCCTTCAAATATTTTATAACTGTGTGTGCGTATTCAAAAGTACATTGATTTAAACAAATCCAAGAAGTCATTAATTTCTAAATAATTTATATTCATGTGCTTCCCAAGAACGATTTCAATTTTGGATATAAATCATTTTAAAAATAGTTTATTCCTTTTAAAACTTCACCTTTAGATTTTTTACCTCTTTTTGATCAATTTCAAGTGTTGAGCTTGACTAACATAGTATCTGTATTCTCAAAGTTGAAGTTTAGAGCAATATTTTCTAGGGCTCTCTGTTTGTACAACTTTATTTAGAACATTAACTTTCTTGGTCTTAACTATTTTCTTGAAATAAAATTTCACTTTGTTACCTTCAAGGTAAGGAAATGATAATACAGAGGTTCGAGTTCTCCTTCTAGCACCAAAATGTTGGACCAAAAATTGACTCAACACCCAAGATGTTGCATATGATAATATTATTTAAAATGAACCCAATAATGCCCATGAGCTTCAATATAGCCATGAGGCTATTTGAAAATTCATATCGTATGTCCAAGGGTAAAATAGGCAAGTCGCATAATTGTTTGATAGTCCATTGCTTGTTTAATGGACTTGTTAACAAATTTCTTGTTAACCAAATATGCAAGGTAAAGCAAGTCCAGTTTATATTAGGGTTTGAGTGCCCTTATGCAAAGCTCAGAAGAGGTATGCAAGTCCAGGTTTGAATCTAAGTCCGAAAGTATGAAATGTGCATGTCCATAGTTCAAGTCAAATACAAGTTGTCATGTGCATGTCATAAGTTCAATAATGGTCAAATACCATTATTCAATGGAAGTATGCTATGCAAAGTTTATTGTCCAAGTCCTTATGCTCAAAAGCCAACAATTTACAATCGGCTTTAAAAATCCCCAATTCGATTCAGGGTAATAACTTTGAAAATATAAGAAAGTGAGGAAAAAAGAATCCACCCCATCAGAATAGCTGAGGAGGTTAATTAATAGAGGTGTCAACCATGTAGGATGGTTGACACATGCCTTGAGTACAAACCGGAGGGTTCCGCTAACCCTATCTCTACTACACTTCAGTAGCACCTTGTAATGCCTCGACATCATGTGCAGAGACTCGGTAACTCCTATAACAATTGATATTCGACACCTTGTACTAAAGTAATTTCTTAATAACTTTCATTAAGACAGCCTGTACAACGATTGATACTGGACATCCTTTATTGCTCGGCATCCATTACTGTTTGTAACAACTTAGGTTTCTTTGCACGCATTTAAACTGAAAGAACTGAGTCAGCCCACAACAGAAGAAATGAGTGAATTTCAAAAGTTTTACCATTTTGGATCATTAATGGGCCTATGAAGTCTAAATGTATTTTGATCTTTTCTAAATTTCTTTTAAATAAAATCAGTATTTTATTTAATACGTATTTTTTTTATTAATTTAATTCTAAAACAATCAAGAATGGGATATAAAAATAAGGCTTGCATATACCAAATATATTTATTCCTTAATTATGTGACGGCATAGTTAAACATAAGGCTGGTATGATCAATTGATAACATGATGTATACGAATAA
This sequence comes from Allium fistulosum, assembly GCA_030737815.1. Classification (NCBI taxonomy): domain Eukaryota; kingdom Viridiplantae; phylum Streptophyta; class Magnoliopsida; order Asparagales; family Amaryllidaceae; genus Allium; species Allium fistulosum. The sequence continues at coordinate 56,133,399 of CM060903.1, forward strand.
ATAATAATAAGTTTAAAGGCATTCACATAAGGGATATAAGGGAAAGAAGTAAAAGATGACAAAGATGATTGATTCATCTTCCCCTTTTTGACAAACAAAATTTATGCAGCATTCAGTTAGCAATCAATGAATCATTATGACATAAGAATAGGAATGGCCAATAATAATTCATTTGCATATACTACTGCCTCATTTAAAATTGTTTGATATTAATAAATCATTTAAATTATACAATTTGAAATATAAACATTAAGTTTTATATCTACATATACATATAGATGTAGTTATTTGTATATAAAGATTAACCTAGTACTTTTTAATTAATTCAAAATAAACCATATTACATTTAAGTATTCTGATGTATTTATGAACTTATGTAAACTTAAATTAGTTAACAAAATATGTGTGTATAAAATTAAATTAAAAGATTCAACCTATATGAAAAATGTTTTTCTAAAATAAAGGTGAAACATACTTAACTTAGCAATATATTAACAATCCTTTGAATACTTAAAGAAAGATATAGTGGTGTCATAGAGGGTAACGAAATTAGAAATTTATTGTAATCAATTTATTATCAAAACATCATTTTATCATGTGTCGGTTTCAATAGAATAAAATGCAGATAATAAGAACAAATAAACTTTTCGAATCTAAGGAGATTCAACCTATATGAATAAATAATTTTTTTTTATTATTATAAAAAAAGGTGAAACATACTGTACTAAGCAATATGTTAAAATTCGTTGAATGCCTAAAAAAGGACAACTTTGATGTCAAATAGAGTAATAAATTTAGAAATATATTATAAATAATTTATTATCAAAACATCCTTTAATCATATGTAAGTTTCTATTACAGTACTAATGCAAATAATAAGAACATATAAACTTTCAAATCAAAAGAATTACACTTTGATTTGAGTGTTTAAACATAGATCAAAAATTAAAATATTGTTTAATCATATAAAAGTTTCAATTTTGGTTTATCTAAATAAAAAAGCCAATCAGTTCATATAATAGACAATTCAAACTACATAAACCATTTTCAAATCAAATGAGACAATATTATACACATATAAATTATGATATTCAATTTTATTCATTAAAACATTATATCAAAATTATTAAAATTAACAGTTCATACCTTAATTCCAAAGCCTTGAAGTACACCATGAAACATTGAATTTTTCCTTTATATGTGGCCAATGAATTGTCCTTGAACGATGAATCAAATCTCCTAGATTCAGAAATCAGCATCCAGATGTTACAAGGATCAAGAGACAAGAACCAACTTGAATTTATTTGTTTTGTTTTAAATTATTTTATGGAATTTTTAATTTTCATGGAGGCCATTGAGGGAGACGAGGAGAGCTTAAGAAAGAAAGAAAGAAAACTTGTCTGTCTAAACAAAATGTGAATAAGGATGAGAGAGAGAATATGTTTTAAAAGAAATATTAAAACCTTTTCAATTTCCTCCTTTAAAACCTTCTTTATTTAATTCCAAAATTAAATCACCAAATGCTCTTCCATCATCTTCATATTTTCGGTAGAAGAAAAAAAAAGAGAAAAGGACAAAGTATATTTCATAAGTGATATTTAAGTGATTCATAAAGAGGAGATTTATTCCTTATTTTAATTCCTCCTATGGATTTTCAAATCACATTTAGGAACTCTCCCTTTTTTCATCATGCATATGGGCCTCAATGAAAAATTCCAAAAACACTTAGTAATTAATCTATTTAAATCCAATTTAAATATTTTATTGATATCGAATATCAATACGCGTGTTTGTAACTTTTATAGATACACTTTCTTAAGTGATAATTCAAACAAATCAAATGAAGTTTAATAATTAATATTTCACAAATATAAATTAATTAATTTAATTAATTTACAATAATTTATAGATGAATTAAATCGTGTGGTTCATTCAGAGTATTTATCGTTATAGTTGTGTGAATCAAATGTGTGAATTTGGTCAGCGATTAGTATCGAACTTTTCGAATATTAACGTTCACACGTTACTTAGTAGCTGGTGTAACATTTTGGCTAAATTATCGCTTATATATCTTTTGGTAAAATCTAATTTCACTTATTATATGCGGTACCTGATAGTGACAATTATTTACACTAAATCTCTTCTTCAAAATTATATCACATTAGGACTTATGGAATTTGGTAATGGTCAAAATTCCAATATCATCCATATTCAACTTTATAATCCAAACACAAAGTCCTTTGTTCAATAATAGTAATTATTATTAACCGAACTGCTCATGCCAAAGACTTTGACTTTGAGTTGACATCAGTTGACTGTGACACTAACCACATATAACCGAGGAGACGAATCCTCTCTTGAATAGTGTTTCACTTCCAATGCTTTCACTCAACCCAACTATAGTCATTCGATGGACGTCGTACCACGATTTAACTATAATCAAATTGGAGCTTCCACGTTGAAGATCAACAGTATTATCAAGTCGAGATAACTGTGTAAATTAGTTATATCCATATTCTCTACTTGATGTTAGTCATATTAACTAATAGAAAACTATCGAGTGAGTCAGTCCATAGTTATCCATAACTAACAGTATGTAACCACTTGGTGCTTCTAGCAGTCATGAGTAATAGACTGCCTAACATTTGAAGACCATTACGTATTCTAGTCTCAATAGATGTACCCGATATCCAGTTTTGATACATCTTGGCTTGGAATATTTAAAATGGTATATTTATTTTCATTGTGATAAATTACTCACGGTTGTAACATTTTGTAACTGATATCAAAATACATACCGTTTATGGATTTTTTATTAATATACTTTTAATTAAATTAAATAATTAAAATAACATATTGTATCAAGCATATAATAGAAAGAAATCACCTTTTAGTTTGAACAAGATTTGTCATCTAGTAAGATATATGTAACAAATTACATAATTAACCTTAGGGCATATCCCCAACTCTATCATAAGCTCATCACTCTTTTAGAAGTTTGGTATCATTTATTGCATAAAAATGCTTTATAACTGATAGCTTCGGTATCTGAGACACTCTTTCAGTAGAGACTTGACATCCTCCCCTTATTATTATACGCTCGATATCCCTTAGCGGTGCGGTATCCTTTCTTTATTTTTAGATTGCAGCACCTTGCATTATAGTGGTTCGACATCTTCCCGCCTTTTAGAAACTTGATACCTTCTAACTACAGGCGTTAGATACCTTTCTTTATTATTGATGCTCGTTATCTCCTCTTACTTATGGTTGTTTGATAATATTTTCTATTATTTTTGTTTAATACCCCTTAGAGCATCAGTATCTCTTTGCCTTCTTGTTTAGTGTTCAACATCACAACTACCCTAAAGATTTGTCATCACTCTTTGTAAGAACATATGCTATATAATTTTATATTAATCTACATTGATAAATTTGTGTATTTAATATGATTGATAAAATGTTTATCAATAAATATATATATATATATGAACTGAATTAATGATTGACAAATAGAAATATAACATATACTTACTAATAAGTGCTTCTTGCATGTTAATGTTTCAATACCTATTCAAGCACCTGATTTTACAACTACTAAATACGTTCATAATTTGGTCACTTGTATGTTTATTTGGTCGAGACTATGTATTTCATTCTATGAGTTTTGAACTCAAAAACGATAGGAGATTATGGATATTTGATCCATATACTATCACATATAAGTATTAAATGATGAACGGTCACAGTTTGTAATGTATGATACTTCAACGAAATTAGTTCATCTGAAATAAGCAAATAAACCATAGTGCGAGATCGAGTATTCAATTTGATTCAATGCGATAAAGGTCACATTGTGTTAAAAGTAACATAAGACCAAAACTATAATATTGATCTAAAGACTCGATCATTGATACGTCAGTTTAACTAGCTTACGCAAAATGAAACATATTTGATGTCCTTAAATGTTAAGATGTTCGAGTGCGCTTTTGTAAGGAGTTGGTTATGATATTATAGTAAGGGTTTTGTTTTGAATGGTTCGACCATTTAGAAAGAAAAATGAATGTACAAGAGTAGGTGTGATTTAAGGTAAAGTTAGGATGAGGAGAGTGAATAGTCACTTCTGCTTCATAAAGAAACCTCAGAAACTATAATTGTAAAATAATAATTGAAACTTAATATTGGAATAAGAAATATGATTTCTATTCGAAAATGTATTTTCATATAGAAAATTATTTTCTATAAGATTTATTTATTTAAGTTTAAGATATTTGATCAAAGAACTCTCCACTGTAAACTAGTTGTAGTATATGAAATAAATTATATATAATAAATGAGTGATGGAACTTCGAATTTAGTACTTTATTACAGTAATGGCCAAAATAGTGGGAGCATGCCATATAACACTTATTAATTGCATCAAATTAAGAAAATTGTTTTCGTAAAACATACCAAACAGTACTTATGAAATAATGACCATTTTTCAATGTTGATTGGAAAAATAAACATTGTTATATTTCAATGTGAATATTATGGATATTTGTTATGAAATAAAATTGTAATGCGGTATTTGTTTTCACAACAAAAGTAATGCAAGTGAAAATACTGAAGTATTTAAAAATTATTTACAATTATTTTGAAAATATAGACTAAGCCATAGTTTTGAGAAATAATTTTTATATGATTATGAATCACATGATACTGTTTAATTATATCTCAAATAATTAAGGGCAATGCACCAATTTAGTTAGAGCGCCATAGGAGTTGAAGAACTCTTTAGATTGATACGTACAGATGTATGCAATCATAATTATATTAATATTAAAGTAGTTCCATGTACCTCGCTATATTCATCGATGAATCATCACATACATGGATATGTGTATTTGATATGCATGTATAATTGTATGATAAGATCATAGAATATGAAACGAAAGTAAATAATATAACATGTGCCAGAATTGATTAGATCGAACGGGTGAATATATTGGAAAGAGTTCTGTATGTACCTAATATGAATAAAGAATCAGTCTCAAAGGTCACTCCTCCATATAATACATAATGATATGTTGATAAGGAGTAATCGAATTTTATTGGACAAAGTGCGATTAATTGTGAGTGAAGTTGAATTAACTTCTTTCTATAAGATCATGTATTTAAGAGTAATACATAAGGTTAAAATTAATTTCATCCAAATAATAGTTTACGACATTATACAAGATGAGGGTTTATAAGAAACCCTTACAGATCCTAGGACAAGGAGTTGGCAGGTTATGCGAGTGGAAAGACTGCATGTAATAATTATACGCAAGGGATCTTTTATGAATCATCCCAAGAGAATATGAGGATCGATAGTCATTAGATGAATAATTTAATTTGTGAACATAAATATATTTTGAACTAATGCAAAATGAGTTTTATACAAGGTAATTCATAAAATGTTTATGAATGCCTATTCCATCACTGAGAATCAATTATTGTTTCAAGAAATACCAACATCATAGTGAAGGAATTTCTTAAAGAAATTATTGGTAGTAAAATGGAATTGGATACGACCCAAAGATAAAATTAATTACATGAGATGAAATGAAATTAACCAATCTAAATGAACACATCATATTAGAGTGTCTAATAAGTATTCTCGTACATTGAAGAGAAACCGTGAGTTTCTTATTAATGTAGAAAATATATAATCCCTAGTTATTTAATTAAACCATTAAGAGTGTCGACTCTAAGATATGGTACAATGCACATATCCAAATTGATTCCAAGTACATTATCAAATTATGATTTTGATAGTTGAACCCAAATGGATATGATCCATAGGCTGCAAAAGCGTTTTTAAGAGAAAGACAAATGCAACTGGAATATAGTGAGTGTATTAATAAGAATGATACTATGAATTTCAGTTGGTGAAATTAGCATAATAGATTTATTATTCAATATGCTCAAGTAAATTCATACTCTACGCACAAAATTATCGCATGTTATGACTTTATGTTTGGTACGCATGTGTAAAGACTAAAATTCTAAATAATGATTTAGAGTAAACTGTTTACACATAATAACCAAAGTGTCTCGAAGTCAGTGGGAGGGATACTGAGTTTGTGAGTTTTTGGATATGATCCAAGAATAGATACGAAAGTATCATTTATAAAAGCATTAAAATTAAACAAGTGTTTTGATAGAGATATCAAATAGCTTGATTAATGGTCAAAATGCAGTGGAAGCGTATGTTCATAAGAAAGAACATTGATAGGTACATAGATATTTCTAAACTATAAGTACACAACTCAATGTTGATTGTTAATGATGTACTTGAGTCAAAATCAGCCTTAGTTGTTTTAATACTTGATGTTGGATTTGTAAAGAAGGTCTTTTGTAGTTAGTATAAATGATATTGGAAATGTCCCAAATCGATATGCAAGGACACCTTTTTAAAATGTTTAATACGAAAAATGTAAGATGGATTTCGTATGCATTGGCAATAGGAATTATCATACATGTTATGTTATCTACGATATCATGATTTTTTTATGTGTTTGATACATGAAGCAAATTTCCAATCCAAATTGATATCACTAAATGGTTGTTTGAGGTTTTCTCGTGCATTTAGGAAATATTAGAGAACTACTTGCAGAAACAACAAACTCCTTTTGAAGGAGTGTTTAAACTCAAACTTTCATAAGTGATATTGAGTATAATATGTCAATAATAAACTCAAGTTAAGAATCTTTATGTTGGAAATGTTCCAAATGAAAGACTGTGGTCGATTCAATGAAAAAGGCTAAGTACATCGCCTTGAGTAGCGTCGCAATAAAAACAATGTATATAAATATAAATGCATAAAATTTATAACTGATCGTAAGGTAATTCCAATTGTTGAGAATCGCATAACATTGATATATGATAATAATGTCATGATTTAGTTCGTAATATAACTTAGAGCTCACTATAAGTCGAGAGACATACTCCGAATTGTTCCATATGATAAAATAGTCTATCAGTATCGGGGAAACTTGATTGACAGAGTAGATAATTAAAGCATCATAGCATACTTGTTCACCAAGGGACTGACCCAATTAGTTTTGATGAAACCGATTGGAGAAGTTGAAATAAGGTTCCATAGTTGACCCCAAGTGCAAGTGGGAGATTGATAAAGTAAGAGGTATGCCTTAGGAGCAAATATGTAATTTATTACATATATTTAACTTGATAACCAATCATGTACGAAATAAAAGGTATTTTCATTCTATTATACACCTGATATAATGTGTTATAATAATTAATTATTTTACTTAAAAATATATTTAATAGAAAATATATAAATGGTGTATTTTGTGATAGTAGTTACGAACTGCTGTAACCATGAGTAATTTAGTACAATGAAGTAAACATATCATTTTAAATGTTTCTAGCAAGATGCATCAAGACTGGATATTGATATATCCGTTGAGACTAGAATACGTAACTCTCTCCATATGTTAAGCATTGTATTACTCATGACTTCTGGAGGCACCAAGAGATTACGTGTTGTTAGTTATTGGATAACAATGGAATGACTCGTTCGATAGTTTTCTGTTGGTTAATATAACTAAGGTCAAATAAAAATGTCGATGTGACTGATTTACACAGTTCTCTCGACTTGAGAATACATTCGATCTTCAATATGAATGCTCTACTTTGATTATAGTTAAATCATGGTACCACGTCCATTGAGTGACTATAGTTTGGTCGAGTCGAAGTATTAGAAGTGAAGCACTATTCAAGAGAGGATTCGTCTCCTCGGTTATATCGGGTTAGTATCACTGTCAACTCAAGTCAACTTAAAGTTAAAGTCTCTGGGTAGAGCATTTCGGTTATTAATAATTGTTATTATTTAACCAAAGATTTGTGTTTGGACTATATAGCTGAATATGGAAAATATTGGAATTCTGACCATTACCAAATTCCATAAGTCCAAAGTGATATAGTTTTGACGAAGAGAATTGGTGTAAAATAAAAGTCACAACTGGGAAACTATTAACAAAGTGGAATTGGATTTTACCAAAACCAAGTAAGCGATGAATTTGGCCAAAATGTCACGCACTTGTTGAGTGACATGTGAACGTTAATATTCGAATAGTTCGATATTAATCGCTGACCAAATTTACACCTGACGAGTCACACAACCGAAACGATGAATTCTTCTTTGACCTAATGATTTAAGTAGTTTATAATTGTTATAAATTAATTAAAATTAAATAATATTTATGAAATAATGTTTATAAATTTGATTTTGATTTGATAGATGAATATTAAATATATTTATAAAGTTATAAATACATTAATCAATATACTATATCGATAATCGTTTTAAATTAGATCTAAAATGCAAAATATTCATTCAGCCTCTGAATGGGTTTATATCACAACATGGGGCTGATAGGATCGGCTGGAATAAAGGGTTTAGAGGCGGCTGGTTGATGGGCTAAAATGGGAAATTGAGTGGCTGAGATAGAAGGAGATTGGGTAAAAGATATGATCCTAAACTCTCTCATTTCCTTCCTCCATTAAATATCTTTTCGTCCATTTCATAAGAAACTTTTTGGAGCCTCCATCCACATTCCTTTGTTGGCCAACCTACCCTCACCCATCTCTCTAATATCCTAAGCTCGAATCAAATCAATTCAGTTGTTATCTGATAGCTGAAGGTCAATTGTTTAAGGACTAGCAATCTGCCGAATCGGAAAAAATGTTTCAAAGTGGAGAGTTCAACCTTTCAAGTTGTGATTCAAAGCTTTGGTTCTTAAGTGTGATTTCCATTGAACTATAGTTTATAATATTATGAATAATATTTCATTATGTATATATTAATATTATATTGTTAGTTACGTGATAATTCTGATACGTATTATTGTTGTCACAAGTTAGTTTGGTTATATGTACGTATATACTTATATATTTAAAAAAATAAGCAATTTTTTTTATATATCAAATATGTACAGCCACCTATTATATATATTAAAAAACAACACTGTTTTGTGTCATTGTTGATTCTCTGCCCTCAACACTATTATCTCTTCTCTGTACACCTCCCTGACTTTACTGCTGCCCCTTCCAGTTCACTGTACCCAACTGTCTACCACACCTGAAACCAAAATGACTTGAATTTTAAAGATAATGACCAAGACTTATATTTAACTTCTTTGTAAATATTAACATGTAAATCTAAGCTATGAACATTAAAGGAAAGAGAGCATAGAAATAAATATTAACAATAAAATAAAGAAAAGCATGTAGAAAAGAGAGAAGAAAGAGGCTTGGAAGCCATTTTTATTTCATATAACATTGAGCTTACAATTTGTTCTCTTAACTTCCTAAGTAAAATAAAAGAGTAGATGCCCTTTACATGTACATAGGTGGGCTATTTAAACATGCATAAAACCCTAATTCCATTTTTAGGGTGCTTCCCAAAATGCCCTTTAGGAAGTGTGGCCACCAAGTAACCATTAGCCACTAATTAATCCATCATTTGTTATGCATGAAGCTTTAACCTCCACTTTGTTGTCCATTAGCTCATAATTGTACATTTAGGTAAGTGGGTGGGGTCCTCCATGATCTTGAACTTGAATTATTTCCTCTTCATTCCTTTGTATTTCATTTGTGCATGCATGTATCTTCATATAAGCCTCTTCCATATGCATCCAAATTCCTATAAAAATTATCAAAAAAATGTCCAAGTAAAAATTCTCAAATTAACACATGCACACAAATGATCATTTTGCCCCTGAATGAAGATGAAAATATAATGGTTTGAAAATAATTGAATTTTGGTTTTAACATGTAAAAATGCCCAAATATGATATTTATTTAAATAAAAAGAGATAAAATATGGATGTGTATATATGCACATTTACGTGCACATCAAATACCTCCACACTTATCTTTTTATTCGTCCTCGAATAAAGGAAAACTAAGATAAATCCGTTTTCGTAGGGAGCACGATTGCATTGAGCGTATGAAACAAGCCGTTAAACCTCTGGGTGTCCCCAGTAGGACGAGTGTTGTCTCGTGAGGGTTTTCAGCAGATACTACCCACAAAATCCAGATGCAAAGTGAAAATATTTACAAAATGCAAGATTTATTTACAATGGGATGAATGCAAGTTCTTGAAAATATTTACAAATGACGGATTTACTCTTAAATCGACAAAAAGAAGTTAAATATAAGTCTTGGTCATTATCTTGAAAATTTAAGTCATTTACTCGTCAAAATTTCCAACAAAAATCAAGTCATCATAGGCAATAGTTTAACTTGTTGTTTCGGCTGATAACAAAGTGTAACTATGAAATAAATCCTTAGTTGATTATCAAAGTTTATTAAAGTGGTATTTTCATTTCTTTTCAATAACAAATCAAATCAAATAAGTAAAAATAGTGCTAGGATTTCAATTGCTTGTTCTCTCATTATTTGTAAGAAAGAAAAAGTTACACACCTAGCTCAGGTAAACTGAGGCCAGATATACCACCCATGCACTGCCTTTCGGGCTTATGTGAGGGGAGTACAGAGCATGGCGAGTGCACACACTTTCATGCATACACCTATCGACCGTAGGTGGTTTTATTAAGTCTGTTCTTTGTTTTTTTTACATGTGTTCCATACATGCATAACCGTGAGGACTTTTAAATGAGTATGAAAGCACATAATTAAAGATTCCAAGTAATTCACCCGTGCATAACCGTGAGGACTTTTAAATGAGAGTGAATACTTTAGATGTTATTATTATTATTATTATTATTTTAATATATATATTTTTAAGAGAGAGAGAGTTTTGCAAAATCATCTTAGCACCATTTAACTTAGAAGACAAAAATGTTATATCCTTTACTTTAAATTTACCACTCTTTAAACAAAGATTTTCAATTAGAACATACTTCATAATTAACATATATGAACCTTCCTATATACTAGTTAAACCATTGTTATTTGAAATCAAACTTCATTTTTATTTTTGTTAAGACAAACAAATTTTAAAAAATCTCAATATATTAACCAAAACTTATACTTATCCCATAGTGTTTCTTCAAAAATAAATCAAAATGGTAAAAAGAAAATGTTTTTGAGATATAGGAGTTTTGAGATTTTTTTTTTAAAGTAAGAAAATGAAAATTCAAAAATGCCATGAAAAACTTAAAAAAATGAAAATGAGACTCCCCCACACTTAATTTTGACTGTGTCCTCATAGTCAATGCATGATATAATGAGTGTAACGGGAAAAATATGTACATATTTACAAAAGAGGGTTAACATTCTTACTAGATGTAGCTTGGCTCATGAAGGATCATGAGCTCCTCCTCTTGGTTATTTGGCAATTACAAGAAAGGTTTCAAACGATGACCTTTGACTTTGAAAATTGTTCCATCCCTGGGGTTTTCTATTTCTACGGCACCATGTGGAAAAACAGTTTGTACCACAAATGGTCCGGTCCATCTTGATTTAAGTTTCCCTGAAAATAAATGAAGTCTCGAGTCATATAAAAGAACTTTCTGGTTAGGCGAAAACAATTTTCTAAGGATTGACTTGTCATGAAAAACTTTTGTTCTTTCTTTGTAAATTTTCTCGTTTTCTTACGCGTCATTCCTAAGTTCTTCTAGTTCGTTGAGTTGCAATTTTCGGTTTTCGCCAGCTTTTTCAAGGTCAAAGTTTAAGTTTTTTATTGCCCACAACGCTTTGTGTTCGATTTCAACGGGTAAATGGCAAGCTTTACCGTAAACTAAACGAAATGGGGACATCCCAAGGTCGGTTTTAAAAGCAGTACGGTAAGCCCAAAGCGCGTCGGTCAATTTCTGAGACCAATCTTTTCGATTTTTGTTGACAGTTTTCTCCAAGATTTGTTTTATTTGTCGATTTGAAACTTCAACTGGGCCACAAGTTTGAGGATGATACGGAGTGGATAACTTGTGGGTTATCGAGTATTTTTTCATTAAAATTTCAAAAGAACGGTTGCAAAAATGGGTCCCGTTATCATTGATTATTGTGCGAGGTGTGCCGAACCTCGAAAAGATGTTTTCTTTGAGAAATTTCACAACAATTTTATGGTCGTTGGTTTTGCAAGGAACAGCTTCGACCCATTTTGAGACGTAGTCAACAGCGAGAAGGATATACAAGTTTCCAAAAGAATTGGGAAAAGGTCCCATAAAGTCGATATCCCAAACATCGAAGATTTCGATGGTAAGAATGGGGTTTAGAGGCATCATATCTCGTCGAGAAATTCGTCCAAGCATTTGACATCGATCGCAAGTTTTACAAAATTCGAATGAGTCTTTGAAGAGAGAAGGCCAATAGAAACCACACTGAAGCACCTTTTTCGCAGTTTTTCAAGGACCAAAATGTCCACCGCACGCTTGATCGTGGCAAAACGAAAGAACACTCCTTATCTCATTATCCGGAATGCAACGTCGGATGATTTGGTCGGGACAATATTTGAACAAGTATGGATCGTCCCAATAGAAATATTTCACTTGGGACATGAATTTGTATTTGTCCTGTTTGGACCACGATGAGGGAGTTTCTTTAATGACTAAGTAGTTCACTATATCAGCGTACCATGGGTCGATAGAAATTGAAAGAAGTTGTTCATCGGGGAAGTTTTCATTGATCGGCAAAGAAGATGGTGCGTTCGGAAGACGAGACAAGTGATCAACTATGACATTATCGGATCCTTTTTTGTCTTTGATTATAAGGTCAAATTCTTGAAGTAAAAGGATCCAGCGAATCAAGCGGGATTTGGCATCCTTTTTAGAGAAGAGATATCGAAGTGCGGAGTGGTCCGTGTACACAGTAATGTGTGACCCTATCAAGTATTGTCAGAATTTTTCGAGAGCAAAAACGACAGCTAGAAGCTCTTTTTCGGTTGTTGTGTAGTTGAGTTGAGTGTCGTTCAAAGTCATACTCGCGTAATAAATCACGTGAAGGATCTTGTTGATGCGTTGTCCTAAGACAGCACCAATGGCAAAGTTCGAAGCATCACACATTATTTTGAAAGGAAGATCCCAATTGGGCGCACAAATGATTGGAGCAGAAATGAGTTCGTTCTTAAGACGTTCAAAAGAAGAGATACGATCAGAGTTAAAATCGAAAGGTACGTCTTTTCCAAGAAGAGTCGTCAAAGGACGAGCAATTTTGCTAAAGTCTTTCACAAAGCGTCGGTAAAAGCCAGCGTGTCCTAGAAATGATCGAATGTCCTTAACAGTTTTGGGAATGGGTAGGTTCGCAATGACATCGATTTTTGCTCTGTCTACCTCAATGCCTTTATTTGAGATGATATGTCCAAGGACTATACCTTGTTTGACCATAAAGTGGCATTTTTCCCAATTCAAAGTCAAATGTTTTTCTTTACATCGATTTAGAACCAATTCGAGATGATGTAAACATTGGGAAAAAGAATCGCCAAAGATTGAGAAATCGTCCATAAAAACTTCTAGAAAGCGCTCAATCATGTTGGAAAAAATTCCAACCATGCATCGTTGGAAGGTCGCTGGAGCGTTACAAAGTCCGAATGGCATACGTCGATAAGCAAAGGTACCGAATGGACATGTGAAAGTCGTTTTCTCTTGATCTTCGGGAGCGATGGGAATTTGGTTATAGCCAGAATAACCATCGAGGAAGCAGTAGAATTCATGACTGGCTAAACGTTCGAGCATTTGGTCTATAAATGGAAGAGGGAAATGATCCTTACGTGTTGCGGCATTTAGTTTTTGATAGTCAATGCAAACACGCCAACCCGTTTGAGTACGAGTTGGAATAAGTTCGTTAGCGTTGATTTTTATGACAGTAAGTCCGGACTTTTTAGGCACGACATGAATTAGGCTAACCCATGGGCTATCGGAGATGGGGTATATGATACCATTATCGAGGAGCTTAAGAATTTCGTCACGAACCGCATCTTTCATTTTTGGATTAAGTCTCCGTTGTGCATCACGAGTGGGTTTGGCTTCGTCAATCAAATGAATACGATGTTGGACAATAGCAGGGCTAATTCCCTTAATATCGGTAATGGACCACCCAATTGCTTCTCTATTTTTCAAAAGAATAGAGAGAAGAGAAACTTCTTGGTCAAGAGAAAGATTGTTAGAAATGATGACAGGACAAGTTTCGTTTTCACCTAAGTAAGCGTACTTAAGGTGATCAGGAAGTGGTTTGAGGTCCAACTTCGGGAGTTTTTCGATTGTAGAATTGGGTTGAAATTCGGATTCAACTTGAAGCGATTCAAAGGGAAGAGTGTATTCAATCTCATTGGGAATTTCATAAAATAATTTTTCGTACTCGGTCTCGCGTTCATCGTTAAGATCAAGTGTCTCGTTTTCAAAGTTTTCATGAATGGCACTAACTTCCAATGCTTGGTCGCGAGGTTCATTTGATTGGCTTTCAAGATTGAAAATGTTAAGATCCAAAGTCATGTTTCCAAAAGAAATTTTCATAGAACCGTTACGAATTGATTAAGGCGTTTGAGGTGGCTAAGAATGGCCGGCCTAAAATCAATGGAATTTGACTCGCAGGATTTGTAACTGGTTATGTTTCGAGAACGATAAAATCAACTGGGAATATGAATTGCCCAACTCGAATGAGCACGTCCTCGATTTCTCCTACGGGTTTCTAAATCGAGCGATCAGCAAATTGAAGCATGACTTTTGTGGGTTTGAGCTCACCTAAGCCTAATTGTTTGTAAACGGAGTATGGAATCAAATTGACGCTCGCGCCTAAGTCAATCAAACATTTGTTAATTGTCTTGTCTCCAATTATACATGAAATCGTAGGATAGCCATGATCTTTGTATTTGACGGGCATGGATTGGGACAAGACTTCACTAAGACTAGCGGCTAAGAAGACCTTTTTCGGTACTTGAGTGTGTCGCTTTTGGGTACACAAGTCCTTAAGAAATTTTGCGTAAGTGGGGACTTGCTGAACGATGTCAAGAAGCAGGATATTCACTTTCACTTGTTTAAAAATTTCCAACACCTTTTCCATTTGGTCCGAGTGTTTCTTGGGTCGGAGACGATGTGGAAATGGAACACGATACTCGGTAGGCGGGTCTACCCGAGCAGAAGAAGAAGAATTTGGATTGGCATTCGATTCATCGTTTTGTTCCACGTTATGTTCAGATTCGTTCGTTGTTTTAGGAGTGTCGAGAGAGGTTTCCGGTAAATCGTTTGGATTAACGACTTGATTATCGATTTGTTTACCGGAACGGAGAGTTGTGATAGCATTCAATTGGGTGACGTTGTTATCTTGAACAACATGGGCTTGATTTGAATTTGTGTTTTGATTTCTGGGATTTGGAAGGGGCTGACTTGGGAATGTTCCGCGTTCGCGTTCACTTACAGAAGTGGCTAATTGACTCATTTGCATTTCGAGTTTTGCAATCGATTGGTTTGTGTTTTGCATATATGAAGTCAATAAATTTTGCAAATTGCTGTTTGATTGAAGGCTTTGAGTGGTTGCTTTAGCCAACGTTTCAAGAGTTTTCTCAAGTGAAGTTAAGCGTTTATCATCTTGGAGAGGATGAGCAGCATTTTGTTGTGGGTGATTATGCGACGGACCCGCAAGGTTTGGTTGAAAATTGTTGGGCTGAAAGGGAGGATTCGAAGCATTATTTGGAAATGGTTGAAAATTGGGACGAATCGTATTTGTGTTGGGATTGTTTTGGTTCCACGCAAAATTCGGATGATTTCTCCAACCAGGGTTGTACGTTGGAGAAAACGGGTCATTTTTGGCTTTATTGAAAGCATTGATTTGTTCGACAGAATTGGGACACTGATCGGCTATATGATTAGGATCGTTGCATTTATAACACATCGGTTGGGAAGTTTGGTTCATTTGATTTGATGAGAAAAAGTTATCGAATTTTTTAATCATTGCGTCGATCTTAGCTTCCAAAGCAACAGAAGATCCTATCGAGTGTGCACTCGATCGTGAGTAAACTGATTTTTCGTTCGACCGTTCCCATTGGGATGATTTTTCGGCGAGGTTTTCAAGAAATTGCCAAGCATCGTTGTGATGTTGGGCAAGAAAGTTGCCTTGGCACATTGATTCAAGCATGGTACGTGAGCTATTTTTGAGTCCATCGTATAAAATTTTGCAAATCGTCCATTTTTCGAAATTATGGTGTGGACATTTTATCAAAAGCTCTTTGAATCTTTCAAAATATTTTCCAAATGGTTCTCCCTTGAATTGATGAAAGTTTACAATTTTGTTTCAGATTCTACTCGTTTTTTCCAAAGGGTAGAATTTTTTTAAGAAAGCTTTTACGAATTCTTCCCACGTTTTAATCAAGTTCGATGGTAAGCTGTACAACCATTTTTCAGCGTAATCCGTAAGGGCGAATGGGATTAATCGAAGTTTGATTCCGTCATCAGAAATTTGTTGGAGTTTAATGGTTGCACAAACTTGTTCGAATTTAGTCAAGAAGATGTATGGATCATCGTGTTCGAAATTGCCAAACTTCGGAAGAGTGGCAATATGGTTTGAGTGAATTTCGAAATGGTTACCCGTAGGGGCGGGTAACGTGATGCAAGATGGAATAGAAACTCTATCGGGAAAGATTCTATCCATAAGAGTTCGAGGGGCATTTTCGTTTGCCATTTCTGGAGTATCGTCTGTTCGAGTTAAACGGTTTGTAGAAGGGTCGCGAGTCCAACAATTTGTTGTTGCGTCACGATTCCACGTACTCATGCACAAGTGAAAGTCGAAAAGAGAAAGAAATTAGGAACGAGCTTGGGGAATGAAAGAAGTTTTGAAAACGTTTTTGTTTTTTTTTTGTTTTTTTTATAAGGAAGAAAACTATTTATCAAGTAAAATTCAATTTCAAAAGAGAAGTTTGATTTTTGTTTTGTTTTTGGTTTTTCAAATTTTTATATGTTTTTTTTCTTCAAATATTTACCAAAAGGATTTTTTGTTTTTTTTTAGAAAATGGAAATTTGATTTTTTTTGTTTTTTTTTTGTTCTTTTTGAATTTTTAAATTTTTTTTGGATTGAAAAATTTCAAAGGAAAGGATTTAAAAGGATTTTTTTAATTAAAAACTAAGTTAAAATTTACAATTTTTTTGGTTTTTGATTTTTTTTGTTTTTTTTTAAATATGCATGAACTAATGCAACTAAATGAATGGAACGAACTTAACTACAGTTTTCTGTCCTTAGTAGCTCCTAACCCAAAATTGTATAATCGCACTTTGTCTTAAATCAACAAAAATATTTCTCAACCAGGTAACAGACAGGAGTTATCGGTGCACCACGAATCACCGTAGCAATGCAGCCGAAGGTTTAAATACCTTCAAAGGAACAACCAGTATAATATTTACGTATCACCGTAATTTTTATAACTGGTTATTACTCTGCCGTAGCCTAGACACAAAGAAATAAAATCGTTCAAATAAAACAATTGTGAAGATACAATTAAGCCCTAGATGAGCCCGCGACACCCTTAAGTCGAATGTCTAACCTTTATTATTAGTCAAATTCTACGATGAGATGCGTTTGTGGGCTAAGGAAAGGGTGATGAAATCCCTCACCTTATGTGAATTGGGGTATTTCCCTTAGAAAAGAAAATAAGATGAGATGGATGCAAAACAAAAATTAAACGTGAATTTACAATGCAACTAAAATGAAGTTTGTTTTTGTTTTTGGGTTTTGTAATTTTTTTTGTATATATAAATGCAAATGCGAGCAACCAACAATGCACTAGAGATGAAAGCACAAAACCAGAGCATGCAGATTATTAGCAATATTTTTTTAAGCGGCAATTTTTTTAAGCTGCAATTTTTTTAAGCAAGGCAAAGCAATTTATTTGGGCAAGCACTTCTTCCTTTTGGAATTTCTGCTTTGGCAACCTGAGATGAAATACAAGATATATTCAACAATTTTTATTATTATTATTATTTAGTATGTTTATCAAAGATGAAAAACAAAATAAGCGAAAAACAAAAACAAGTGAAAACAAATGGAAAATGAAAATTAAACAAAGTTGAACTTTTTTTTCGGATTTTTTTTTAATTTTTTTTTTAAAATTTTTTTGGAAAGGAAACTGAAACTAGTGAAGAACGATACCCTTTTTTTATTTCTTAAAGAAGGAAACTACCAAAAAAAACTAAACAAACTTGTGAAAACAAAACAAAATGGAAACTAAACTAATGAAAAAGAAACTAAACAAAACAATTTTTTTTAATATCTACTCAGAGCCCAGCCCAAAATAAAACCATGTACTAAGCAAAGGTTCAGAGAACTTAATTCGAGAATTTCACAAATTTTCTTCAACCAAGTTCCTTGCCCCGAAATCGCAATTTACGATCAAATTCAAATTCGTGAGTTTCACAAATTCAAACCGATCGAAATCAAATTGGGTTGGTTAGGCGATTATCGAGTTAAGTTTATTTTTGATTTGGGCCTTTTGGTTTCGAAGGGGGGAGAGTTGGGGAGTATCGAATTTGCGGTATTGAGGTGATTTATTTTGCTCGCCAAGTTGTTCGATTGGAATGGCAGGTCCAGTTGGATTCGTGGTGCAGGGGGGTCGTGGAAGATTGTGCTCGTGGCGTACGGTTGCGTGTGTGATGCTGGTTGATGGATGGAAGTTGAGGATTGTCAGTGAATTTGTGGTGTTCTGGTAGGTGGTCGAGGATGGGTTGCTAGCTGTGTTGCGAAGAAGTGGTGGGGAAATCGAACGTTGGACAGTAGCAGGTAGGGATTAGTGGTAGTTTTGCATTTCAATCAGCAAATTTTTTTTGTGAGGTATTGGTATGAGTTTGTTGCAATGTGGTTCAATTGTTTATGAAGTGCAGTGGTACGGGGAAGTCAATTTGTTTATGAAGCAGTGGATAGACTGACTAGTATGTGTAGTTTGTATGTGATGTTGTAGAGGTTTGGTGGTAGAGGGGATGGAGACTACAGTGTTAGATGAAGTTTTGGTGGGTTTGGGTGATAACAGCTCTGGTTGTAGCAAGGAGGAAAGGGTAATGATTGTCTTGGCAAGGGTAGTTGAAGTAGGTAATGTCGATGGTGATTGAAGATGTGTGCACTGGGTTGAAGTTGTTGATGGTCAACAGTGAGTCAACTGAATGAAGACAGTTTATATTGCTTTGGCTGTCCGCTTTGGATGAATGGGTAGGCGATGAGGTTGCAGGCTGTAGACAGTGGAAGTAGAATATGCAAGTTGTTTGATGGTGGTTGTGTTTCGGCTGGTGGGAGGAAGTGGTTCGTATGGGGAGGAAGTTGTTTGACTGTGTTTGTAAGTAGAAGTGAATGAGCAGAGGGTGGATGTTGGTTGATGTTTGTTGGAGGTTGAATGGATGATGTTGTTTGGTCTTGTGGTTGGCAGCAGCTGTTAGTTCAAGTGTGATGTGGCAGTGTGGAAGGAAGCGATTCGTGATTGTTGGTCGAGTTGCAGGTTGGAGGAAGGTTACGGCAGTGAGGCAGCTTTCTTTATTTTTGAGCCTACACTAAACTAAAGAGAAACTAAGGGGAGAGATGGTATAGAAGGCAAGAGGACAGACTGTTGTATATGTAGTTAGGTGGGGTGGTTAGTGCAGAAGTATGTGGACAGGGGTTGTTGAAGTTGCGTGTGGAGGAATTGGCTTTGCAGTTGTATGTTGATGTTGCGATGAAGTTTGTGGCTATTGTAAGAAGGGTAAGGCAGTATGCAGATGAGATGAAAGTGTCGTGTGCACAGGCAGTAGTGTTGAAGTGAGTTGCAATTTGTTTGGTATGTGTGGAGTTAATTTGGCAGTGGAGTGGAGTGTTTGAATGGTTGCTGTAGTGCTGAAAAAGAGATGGAGAAAGTCGGTGAGGAAGTCGAAGGTAGGGGTGATGAAGGCTGGAGAAGGTTTCAGGTGTGGTAGACAGTTGGGTACAGTGAACTGGAAGGGGCAGCAGTAAAGTCAGGGAGGTGTACAGAGAAGAGATAACAGTGTTGAGGGCAGAGAATCAACAATGACACAAAACAGTGTTGTTTTTTTTTGGAAAATTGTAAATGGAAAATGTAACTGAAAGGAAAATGGAATAAAATTGTTTTTTTTTTCAATTGGGTATGTTGTTTTTTTTTTCAGATTTTTATAGAAATGCAAACAAACAAGAAAGATAAGCACTCAATCAAAAAAAATCAAACAAACACACATTTTTTTCTTTTTAAATGCAAACACACATTAAATAAAAACACACAAAAACTAAACAAAAATAATTCGAAGATTAAAAAATCAAAATCAATTCAATTCCCCGGCAACGACGCCAAAAACTTGTTAGTCGACGGAATTTCTATCGAGTTAGAAAACCGTCGAAAAATTTCGATTTAAATTTACCGCAAGCGCACGGCGTACACTTTGTAGTACGTGGCGAATACGGGTCGATCCGCAGGGAATTGATGAGATTTTAAGATTTTCTATTCAATCAAATTAGACCAAAGAGAGATGAAGTTGTTAACTACAAAAAAGAAGCTAAAGCTAAAATTAAAATGTGATTTAAAAACTATTAAACTAGAGAACAATTTAGAGGCAAATCCACTCTAATATTTTTGTAAATCAACAAACATAGAATTTATGATCTCTAACTTTGATATTAAGTGAAATAAGTGTTGCATTTATCATAAGTATGGTTTGTTTATGTTATTAATTAACATAACTCAAACCATCAAACTATAATACAACAATTATACCACTTATATTCTCATGAAAATGAAGCCAAAGCAAAAGTTATTTTAAGTATGATCTATTTACTATTGTAACTAGTAATATAGATCATCAAATTTCATTTTTACTTTCATTTCAAAATCAAAATTGGATTAGCAAATGATGATGCAACTTGTGTTTATGTTGAATAAGAATAACTCATTTGCAAAAGCAATATAAGCTATCAAACCCACTTGTATAAACTTGCATCAAAATTTACTTTCATGAATTATAGACAAAGAGATCATAAATCATATAAATATTGAAATTACATAATATTTGAGAGCTTCATTACCCCTAAATTGAAGGGTTTAGCTACTCATTTGTGGCATTGAAGCAACACTTGTAAATTTCAACATGAAAGAGCAAAGAAATGAAAACTAAGCAAAGGAAGAAAGAGAGATTAACTAGTAACTAATTGCATAAAAATTAAAGCTACACTACTTGCATAAATGTAAATCTAAGCTATGAACATTAAAGGAAAGAGAGCATAGAAATAAATATTAACAATAAAATAAAGAAAAGCATGTAGAAAAGAGAGAAGAAAGAGGCTTGGAAGCCATTTTTATTTCATAGAACATTGAGCTTACAATTTTTTCTCTTAACTTCCTAAGTAAAATAAAAGAGTAGATGCCCTTTACATGTACACAAGTGGGCTATTTAAACATGCATAAAACCCTAATTCCATTTTTAGGGTGCTTCCCAAAATGCCCTTTAGAAAGTGTGGCCACCAAGTAACCCTTAGCCACTAATTAATCCATCATTTGTTATGCATGAAGCTTTAACCTCCACTTTGTTGTCCATTAGCTCATAATTGTACATTTAGGTAAGTGGGTGGGGTCCTCCATGATCTTGAACTTGAATTATTTCCTCTTCATTCCTTTGTATTTCATTTGTGCATGCATGTATCTTCATATAAGCCTCTTCCATATGCATCCAAATTCCTATAAAAATTATCAAGAAAATGTCCAAGTAAAAATTCTCAAATTAACACATGCACACAAATGACCATTTTGCCACTGAATGAAGATGAAAATATAATGGTTTGAAAATAATTGAATTTTGGTTTTAACATGTAAAAATGCCCAAATATGATATTTATTTAAATAAAAAGAGATAAAATATGGATGTGTATATATGCACATTTACGTGCACATCAATATACATTATTTAATTATACATATATGGTTTATATTTAATTACAATATGATTCTATAACTAAAGTCGATCAAATAATTTTATACATATAACTCTCTAGCAATAGTAATTTTTGAACGTAAAAAAATTAATTTTTATAATTATTTATTATTGTTTAATATTATTTAAATCAATATACTACACAAGCAAATCATATAAAATGAAAAATGTTACAAAAATTTTACAAAATTATTAATCAGAATATATTTCTTTGGACAGAAAATAAATATTAAAAAAAATCATTTTTTCTATTTTTAAAAAGGATTCAAATCAGACTGCTTTTCAAAACTATTTGCATCAATAGGCTAGTTTCAAAACTATTTGCACTTATAGGCCACATTTTTCCAGCTCAACGATGAGCTAGCCTTTTTAAAAAATAATAATACGGGGCGCATTTCAGAAATGCGCCCCTTATAATTTACACTGGCGCATCTGCCAAATGCGCTAGTGTAAATTTTTCTACACAAAACACAAACTAGAAGCCATACGCCAGTCAATTGTTTTCTACCCAAAACAAAACATATTCCACGTACAAAATCCAATTCCGTACCTTTCCTCCATTCAACTCAAAAATTCATCAAAATCTACTCAAAATCTCAAAATTACTAGCCGGATTACTTCTATCAGCTATTTGGCATCAATTTGAAGGTAAAATACTAACTTAAACTCAAACCCTAGCTCAATATTTTGGGTATTTTCATATTCTACTTTTGATATGTCCATCCTCTCATTTTTATGCTTTATTATGTCATTAATATTTGTGTAGCAATTGATTGTTCTAAAATTAATAATGTTTTCCTTTGTAGAAGTATGTCGGATTTCATCCCAATTATTTGCTACTTTGATGGAAAATTGACTATGAAAGAAAACAATACACCGGTATATGTTGGTGGTAAACAAAAAGGTTCAAAGGTTAAAATTTTTTGCTCCTATCATGAACTAAAAGAAACGGCGTATAGGGTTACAAAAATTAATTCACAAGAGTATGATGTAAAACTAGTAATCAAGTGGGTAACGGATTCTGGATCTTCTGCTATCAACGTAAATGATGATGAAGATGTCGATGCTATGTTTTCCATTAATATGAAAGTGATCGAATTATTTGTAATAAAAGAGGAGTTGAGACATTTTGAAGAGGCAATTACCATGAATTTAAACCAACATTCTACTCAAATTCTTGGTACTATTCTGAGTTATCCTTATCAGAGCAATCCAAGTCTAGTATTTCCTACTTATGTGAATACAAAGTAAGTAATTTGTTAAAGTATTTACATTCGAGTAGTTGAAATTTATAGTGTTTTGATCTCATACTCTTTTTTTCACAGTTCTACGGTGCATCCGGGTGGTTCAAGCTCTAGATTGGCAAATGATCAATTTTTACACTCCATTCCTTCAAATGCTAGTGTGGTTAACAATGATGATGGAGGCCGTAGTTCACCGCAGATAGATAGTATGCAAATTGCTTCAATGGATAATGATATGTCATGGATGGAAAATATGGAAGTTAATAATGAAGCGCTAGAGTTTGAAATTAATCATGAGAAAGAAAATGAAAATAATGAAGCATATTTGGTGGAAGAAGAAGATGATGATAACGATGCACATATGGAATTTGAGGTGCCTTTGACGGATGATTTATGTAGTGCGAAAATTATGGCGGCATCATTGATTGAAAATGTAACTCCTATTAGAGATGTTTTTACCTCAGAATGTGTTGATTCTGGTTTTCTAGTGGGAATGCAATTTCAAACAAAGGAAATACTTATTTAGCAGTTAAGTGAGTGGTCCATCAAGAATTCTGTTTCTTTTAAACCCATAAAATCCCGCAAAACAGAATACACCGTGATTTGTAGTGTTGATAAAAATTGCCATTGGAGAATACATGCAATTGTCCCTAAAAAATCATTGATGGAGTGGTGGGAAATTAGAAAATATGACGGCAATCATACTTTTGTTAATCCGATTATTAATTCAAATCATAAACAAGCTACAAGCAGATTTATTGCTAATAAAATACTTCCTTTTGTGAAATCGGATTTGAATACCACTCCTTCTGCGATTCAAGTGCTAATGTCTGAAACTTTTTTTATCAAAATCAGTTACTTCAAGGCATATAAGGCATTGCGTAATGCACTTGAGAGAGTTTATGAAGATTGGGAAACATCATATGCTAAGTTACCACAATATTTAGCTACCATTAAAAAACATAATCCGAGAACAGTTTTCAAAGTTGATGTCGAAAGAATCACCAATGATAAAGTTCTTTTAAGAGTGCATTTTGGGCATTCGGTGCATCTATTGAGGGTTTTGCACATTGTCGACCATTGATTTGCATTGATGGCACTCATCTATACGGTAAATATCAAGGTACGTTGCTAGTCGCGACTGGAGTAGATGAAAATGATGGTATATTTCCATTAGCATATGCAATCGTACACTCTGAATCAAAAGATAGTTGGGATTGGTTTTTTAGATGCATGTACTATTATATACATAGTGTTCACAATAGGTGTTTAACTTTTATATCTGATCGTATGAAAGGTATTCCGAGAGCATTAGATAATTGGCCACAAGAACACCATCACCGCTTTTGTGCTAGACATTTCAAAGCTAACTTTCAAGTTGTTGGATTTACTCAAAAAATTTTGGTAGACTTGTTTTATTCATGTGGTAGTGCTACAGATGATTTTCAGTACAAAGTGTTAAGGGGACACTTGAAAACTATTGCTCTAGATGCACATGCTTGGATTGAAAGGAGTTTACGAGGTGCTGAGGAAAATTAGGCTCTATGCAAGGATAATGGTGGAAGATTTATGATGATGACAACAAATGTGTCCGAAAGTTTTAATGGGGTTCTAAGAGGTGCTCATGCTTTGCCAGTTAAGTCGTTAGTAGCAAGAACGTTTTATCGTTTAAACGACTATTTCATGAAACGTCATTCCGATGCCGAGGGATTTGAAACGCAAATGAGTCTAAAAGTTGAAACTCTTTTAGCCAAAAGAGCAAAACAAGCAAGATATTGTGGAATTGTTAGATTCAATCAAACCGAATGGCAAGTGAATGATCAATTTGGAAGAGCGTTTACAGTGACATTACAAGATAATATATGTAGTTGCACTTGCAACATACCTTTATTGCAAAAATTGCCATGTTTGCATGTGATGGCCGCTTGTGCTCGAACCATTAGAGGAGCGAATAGATCATATTACGATTTTTGTTCAACGTTGTTTTCAGTGGAAAATTATAAAGCAAGTTACGCTCCAAGTTTTCATCCTATTCCAGATAGTAGATATTGGGATGCATATCACGGTCCGACCATATTGCCACCGCCTACAAAAAGAAAGACGGGATGTCCATGGTCTATAAGAATCAAAGACATGATGGATAAAATGGGAGGAAGTAAACAAAATACTTGTAGTAAATGTGGTCAAAAAGGGCATAAAAGATCAACTTGTCCGTCAAAATAATTTGCGTATTTTGTAGTGAATGATTTGAACGTATTTTGTATTTGATATTTCGTTTGGATGTTTCTCTTCAATTTGTATGTTGTCTGTTAGCTTCAATTTGTTCAATGATATTTGATATTGGATATTTGTAGAATTGAAGCAGCAGGTCTCAGTTATTTGCCTGGGCGCATTTGGCAGGTGCGCCCTTCAAAAATTGTACAGGCGCATTTCGTAGGTGCGCCCAAACAATTTTACATAGAAATCCAGAAATCTCATAAAAGGGGAAAAAGGCGCTAAACTCTAAGATTGGTGAATGAATTCACCTACATACATGTAACTCCAAGATAGATGTATATGTGTATAAACTCTAAGGTGGGTATAATTCCCATAATAACTCCAAGATAGATGAGAGCCTATAAAACTCCAAGATAGGTGTGAGACCAATAAACTCCAAGACAGGAACAAGTCCTATAAAACTCCATGTTAGGTACATGAGCTATAGAAACTCCAAGATAGGTATAAACCTATAAACTCCAAGATAGGCGCATGCCTATAAACTCCAAGGGCGAGTCAGAAACTCATCGATAAGTGTCATATATAAATGGCTCAATCGAACAAGTCCGGGAATTAATTGAAAAAAATAAACATGAGCGTTCCATACCACTCGTTTTATTAGTCCGTTCAAATCAATTCCTCACTCGATCGACGTTGTGCAATTTTATAGAAGTACTAAGCTTTGAAAAACCTTCCTAAAACTATATATATTAGTTTATAACCTAATATTTATATGAGAAAAAGGAGTTCATTAAAATTTACATTCATAATATATTTAGACATTGTTTAGTAAGCTAATATATATACTAGAAAGCCTTTGCAAAAATCTCTTTATACATAAGTATAAATAGGAGTAATTTGGAATACTGTCCCATCTCAATATAAAACCATCATTATTATTATTATAATAAATAATAAAATATGTATATAAACTTATCGTAGAAAATAAGTTGTGCTAGAAGAGATTTGGATAAAACACTTTAATTTGGAAATCAGCCTTTTTCACATTTTGATTAAAATTGTGCTAGAAAACTTGTGTATAATCTACATGAACCCATAAAGCAGTTCGAAAGTATAATAACTTCAAAATGAATTCTCAATTTATAAATCAAAATCCAAAAATAACGTTGAAATCGGCATAGAAAACAACACCAAAATCAAATAATTAGGTTCAAGCGGTCAAACGGGCAAATGAAAGAGCAAACGAGAACAAACGGAGTCTGAAACGGCGTGACCTAGGTCTCAGCCTAGGTCATGACCAGTTGGCATGCCTGGGCTGAGCCCTAGTCATCACCGGTGATGCTCCGATTGCTAGTTGGTAGTGATTTCCTCGCTAAATTGAGCCTAGACTTCTACTATACTGAATTAGCTATCATGCAATCAATCAAACAACTTCAAATTAATGATTTATACGATCATTTGACAAGGTTTCCATCAAGTTGGGAAGGAAGTTTCATATAGCTAGAGAGATCATACAAAAATTGAATCCAAATTCATTATATGTTCAAGCAATACAACAACAGCCACAATCATCCAATGTAGTCTAGAAGTGTGAGGATTACCCACCTAATTAAGCTTGATTTGATAACCAAAGACCTAGATTCACTTAGGTTAGCATCCCTAACCGTTACATAAGCTTAGCTTCAGCAAATTGGAAAAAGGAACGATTGCAATCAAGCAAAACTGAAATAAATAACCGAGATAGGGTAATATAGGGTGTAGGAGATTACCTATGGTTGGTTTCTACTATTATTGATCAAAAGCCCTATATTCAATATTTGATCTAGGGCTAAATTAGATTTCTAGGGTTTTATAAAATTGAGGAATTCATTTACTGGTTTAAAGCTTTGTTTGGCTGAAATGAGAATGAGGAGTAAGAAATAAACATATATGTTTATTTCCTTCTCTCCAATCTTCTTACTACATGGGCTTTGGGTATGCTACCAACCCAATAAGATAATGTATTATCTGTTTCTTCTTATTTCTTCCTTTAAACACTAAGTTACATTTCTAAACAATGTTTTATTTATCATATATTGATTTCTCAAAATTTGATGAACTCTAAAATAACAAAAGTTTCTGTTTTTATCGACATTAATATGTTTAGAAAAATATTCCATAAAACCTTTGTAAATAAAATCTTTTATTATTACTTTGAAAATATAAAGTATTAATTGCCAAAAATATTATATTTAACAATAAATATCAATATTAACATTTTTATTGCAATACTTAGAAATTAAAACATTTATTCCCAATCCTTCACTCATAATTAATTAAATGGATAAAATATCATTCCCATTTTAAGTACAAAATTATTTTCATATATTCAATTACTTATTTTCCCTAAATTTATACATATAAATTAAATATATGAATTAAATCACATAATCTCAGTATTCCATTAAACTCCTAAACTTATTTATTCGATCCAAATCCAATTTAAGTTTAAAAATAAAAGCAAATAAAATTTCCCAATTCTTCCTTCAAGATTAATCTTATCTAAACAAACTTAAAATTTAAGTTACACAAAAGGGTACTTCATAAGACATCCAATTTAATTAAAACCAAATCTATTTAAATTTCAAAATGGACAATTAAAAATTCCCTAAATTCATTTTAAAGTTGTTTAACACAATTTTGAATCATAATTTTAATTTAATTCCACATAATCTCGACCAGGGTTGTACACCATAGCATAAGTTTGGTTTCAAAGCTAAATGTTCAATTCTATTATGGAAAAGTAGTTTCGTAAACTATATCGCTTATATGGAAAGGATTTAGTCATACTTTTAACATGAAACTTCGGGGCATGACTAGTTTCTATCTTGAAGGTTAAAAATATCTTCAAGGCAATGCCTAAAGGTAACACTACCTCAACTTTCCCAACTTCATTTTCAACTGAGGGATAGCACTTGTTTGGAATCGACGAATAGTGATAAGAATATGAAATTTTATTTTTCATATACGATCATTTTTAATTATCCCTGATAGTTGATTTATTAAATATTGGTTCTGCTTTCTTCATTGTGTATCGTCAATCTAAGAAGACTTATTTCTCATTTGAGCATTGTTATCGAAAATGATTAAAATCCAAAAGGAAGTGGGGGCCAAGCTATGTGGGGTTGCTCCCATTAGGGTATGTTCACATCTATTCTAGGTTGGTTTCGGTTATATGTGCAATAGATGTGAAATACCCGGATACTTGGTAAGGTTGTTGGGATCATGCTCAGAGTTCTCGAGAGGAGTCACAGGAGAGAATGACCCCCTCAAGTATATTGACTAGAGATATACTTTCTCTAAGGGAGCTCACCCTTCTAGTCATTTGTTGGAAAATTTCCCTTCTTTTCTTTGACTCCAAACCTCTAAATTTACCTCTTTCTTAATTACATAGGGAAGTTCATAAGCACTTTGTGATGTTTAATTATATGTATCCATTGTTGTGATTAGATGTTGTTATTATGAGTGAAAACCTGTTTCGCAGATGGTGGTGTGGTCCCACATATTATGTTTATTTCCACCCTTTTTGTTTAAAGATTTACTCATATCAGACTTATTGTCTGACCCGAGTTGTTTATATTTCCTAAAATCGTAGGTACTCAATTACATTGAGTAGTCCGAGAGTAGCAGGTTTTATTTGCGCTCTTTGAAGACGATGGACAAGGAGAAGGCTCCGTAGCTATCTAGTTATTTATTTCCACTGTTATGTCTATTATGTATGTATATTTTATATCAGCATGTGTAAAGGCAGAGTGTATAATTGCCTAGTTTGATAGTTGTAGTACTTTCGTGTAACTTTGGTAACTCCATGTAAGGAGTAATCTTTATACTATATTATTTTGTATTATATATAACCATTCTGTTGTGAAGTTTTTCTATTTTGTCCTATTATGTTCTTTTATTTTACCCCATGACAACTTGTCATTTGGACACTTGAGCAACAACACATGAAAACCGTGGATGTATTCAGTGTTATTCCTAGGAGTCAGAAAGATGGGTCGTCAAAAATTTTCTAAATAAATTAAACTTTATAGGCCCAATAAAGATCCGATAAGTGAATTTTTTTTGAAACTCACCCTTAACTTCCACTACGGACTGGCCTAGTTCTAACAATAATTTGATATTAGTGGCTATATATCGCATCCTTAAGTTTGTAAAATTCCTACCCGGACTCATTGATAGAAGTGTCTTTTATCTTCAACACAAACATATGACTATCACTTTATACGACGTTTACTATTTATTAGGCTTGTAATACGGGGTATGGTTATTTTACACTCTGTCATGAGTTACTTGGCATATTTTCTTATGAAAATGCTATAAGATCTAAAAGTGAGGTTAGTATCAGTTGGTTTAGAAAAGAATTTCAAGAACCATTTGAAGAAATGTAACCGATATTGACATACTTTATCACAATCGTGCTGTAATCTTGTACTTCTTAAACTCCTATCTTTTTATGGATCATTTGAAAGGTCAACGTTACAATGGGCTAAGCTTCTTTAAGTGTATGTGGGTTCGTTTCATATGGTTGAAATAAATGTAATACGTAAGAAAGGAATGTAATTCCACATACAACAAATAAACCAATTCCATGTCTACCATGACTCTATCTACAAAATAGCAAAAGCTAATGGAAATGACCTTGATTTGCGTCTATGCCAACAACTACAAGTAACGTAACTAGATATTTTCTATAAGAATGAGTGCCATTAATAAAAAGTACAGGAGTGATAGTACATGAAACCATCAATTGACGGTCCAAAAGTCCAAAAAGTGCCATAAAAAATACCTCGAGTGCAATAACATCATATACAGTTCTAAGATTGCTGCTTTGCATCACTTTTGGATATTTTAGTAGTTCTGCATACGATGATTACCTACCTCCATAAATTATTCCAACCACTCTTTGTAGTCCTTACCAAGTTAGAGAATAACTTACTTTGATATGAAACATATTCGTCGTTGTATTTTGAATTATTCTTCTTGCAGTCATATTTGTCTCGGATTTGACTAGGGAAAGTAATTTCCAAAATATAAACTTTGATTTCGCTTGTCGATGATTTGAGTTGATGATTACATTTCAATGAGTGTGATCCCCACGATATGTTTTTATTTTCCACCAATTTTGTTATTTTATCATTGATAGACCGGCATGCACTCTCCAATGACATTTTTCATCCATATCACATCGAATTGTTATTGATTTGCACGTGACTTTACTATTTGAAAGAAACTAATATTTAATCCCTTATTCACATAATTTTTCAATGATTTTTTCTTTAGTTTCAAAAATTAAATCAAACCGAGGTCCTTTTTCAGGACATCCCCTTCCTAAACTTCCACTTCTGATTGAAAGTTATCCATAATGGATTTTGCCCTCATTGTTGCCGCACATAGATCATCGGCTAATGACTCTTCGTATATGATTGTTTCTTCATCGGTATTTAGATCATCAACATGTAACGACCCTGAATTTTTGGACATTTGAAATAGAATATTTAATTGGTTTTAAATATTTGAATGATGATTTAACTTGAATTTCAAATGTAAATATGAAATTGGCAATTTAATTAGTAAATTTAATTATTGAATTTAATCGTCAAATCTGGGTAAAAAATTTGTATCTTCAGTTTTAAGCTGAATAAAAATAATATGAAGTCTTGGAAAATTCATATTAACAATACTGAAGATAATAGAAGCTTCAGAATTGGATTTGAAACTGTTTTGTTCAGTTTTGAAATTTTATCGTTAAATCAATATTTAAAAATAGCTTTCTAGGGCACAGTCTCGAAATTTGACGAAACCAGTTTCATTAAATCCGTAATATTGTATTATTATCGGATTTCAATTTTTGTAATGTTTGGAGTTGTTGTGTGAGCATGCAATAAGCAAACGCGTTGAAATTAAATCGAAAATTTAATGTTACAACTGGTCCAAAAAGCTACCTTTTCCATACGATCGAATTTAGACTCGAAACCTTTTCCATTGCGTTCGGAATAGGTGTATAACATTACAAACGCCTAGCGGCACGTCTCGATAGGATATCGAGATTTTGAGTTGCAAATTCGTGACGATTTGAATTTGAAATTGAATTGAAATATTAGTCAACTGCTGTTGATATTATTTCAAATCAGCCGTATTTTTATTAAATTCAAACACTGTAGCCTGTTAACTCGAGCAGGCTAACGTCTTCTCTTGTCTCCCCTTCATTTCGTTTTTAACATCAAGCAAACAGATTTTTGAAAAAAAAAATGAAATCTCTCGTTCAAAATCAATATTAATAGCCGCGTATATTTAGAAATCAAGAAAAAATCCCCTCAAATCAAAGTAATCGAAATCGATCGAAGCTTAAGTCGTTCCCAAGCCTTCCTCAAAATTTTCAGTATGTTCGAAACACTTCGAAGTCGAGCTCGACTATTTGAGGCGCGCGCGTTTGGTGGAATGGCGGCGACGTCGCGATTCGTCTCGTGAGGTGAGAGCGACGAGTCTGGAGTGTTCGTAGATGGTGGTGATGCTCAATTTTTGGTAGGTCGCTGGCGATTAGGGTTTCTGGTACTCACGATGTCGTAGGCGATTTTTGGTACGATGAGGTATTCATTTTTTTTATTTTATTTTATTTAAAATTCTATATGTACGTATACATTACAGTAAAGAAAAAAATATATAAATAAATAGGTATATATATTATTTACAGAAAAAGAAATATATATGTACAGTAAAGTATATATGCAGGTTTCTAGATCTATATATACATGAACATGAATTAGGAATATAGAGAACCTATATTCAGTTTAAACTCACCAGTTTATTTTAAATAAAGTAGTACCGTGATAAATCTGTTAATCAACTTATTAAATTATTTTAATCAATAAGAATATTTTATAAAATAAACGTTGGATTAAATTTAGTTTTAAATTTAATTTTTGTTAAATGAATTTATTAGAAGAAATCGGTTTAAAATAAAGTCATTGGATAATTAAAATTACCAAACACAAAAAAATAAAATTGGTTATTCGATTATCTTGAATATTAATAAATTGTATAAATGTTTATACAAGGTCTAAAATGGAGAAACAAGCTGAAATGGAAATGGATTGCAAATTAAAAGCAAAGGTGAGATCTTCTCACTCAAATTGAAAATTTGGATCAGAAACAATTCGCGCCCTGTACGGTTTTAGTTGTAGAACCTGCCATTTACTTATGGTGGTCACCACTGTTTAGATGGTAGCTATAGTAGGCAAACAATAATGGTTGTATGCTGGCTAAGATTGATATTATACTTTCGAAATGTTTTTTCCACACTAGACATTAATAATAATATCAACTGATTTTGCGTAGTAAGCATTTTTGACTATCATAAGGAGAAATCTCCTCCAATTCTGCGTTTGCATTGTGTGTGTGGCGGGAGGCCTTATGGTAGTTTCATTTTCCAAAAGCATTGCGAATCTGTTTTATTTTCTTTATGAAAATAACTATTTTACGATCTCACACCAGTCACCATGACTGACTCGGAGTTTATTGTTCCCTTTCTAAACTCTGGGTGCCCATAATTTTCCACACGGGCAGCCTAGAGTTATGTTATCAGGATATTCTGGAGCTTTGGAGATGAGCTGGATGGCGAAGCGTACTACCATACTTGTTTATTGATTTCGCTATGTATTATGTATGAGGACAAGTTTATATAACTGTCCATTGTTGTATTGAGTTGTATATTGACTCTGAGTGATGTATGTATAAACTGATATAGTCTTTTGTTTTAAAGACTAGTGATTATCTATTGTATATTGTTCCGTTGCGAATGTGAGATTCTGATATTGTTTCTATCTATGTTTTTCTGTTCTTTCTTTTCTTCTGTCTTCTTCTACCTCTTCTTTTTAACCCTAATAGTTCAGTTTTCCGGCATTCGATTACGCGGCAATTGATACAATGGACGTATTAATGTCGACTTTCGAGCGTCGAAAAATCGTATCGTTACAAGTGGTATCAGAGCATATGGTTAAGCGATAACCCTAGCTTTGTTGGGTGTTGCTAATTAGAGATAGAGTCAGTAATACTCTAGAATGAGTGTGAGTGTAATAATAGATATGAGCGCGTATTTGTTAGTGAATACAAAATTTGTTTTGTATTGTGTTGACTTATCGGTTGATTGTTTATAGATTCTGGTCGGTGTAGTCTGGCCAACTATAATCGATAGGGGTTTCTAAACTCTTAAACAAGATAAACTGACACAGTATTGTTTTAAAATAGGGTAAATGAAATAATTTTGCCAAAAACTATTTTTGTGTAGAAAAGAAATGATTTTCTATAAATTATTATAGTATATGGATGTTTGGTTGTTAGGAAGTGATAATATTGAATTATTATCACTTTTATATGGAAATTGAATAAGAAATAATGGTATAACCAAAGATTTGGAGATAAATCCATTTAACAAATGGAATTTATAAATTGAATTGAAAATATAAGGAAATAAATTCATATATGAATGAGATTTGTTAATATAAATTGTAATGTGATTTATAATTTGAAATATAATTCCAGGAAGATATTTGAAAATAAAATTCATTAGTGGAATGTAAATAAGTTTGATAAATTATAAAATATTTGAAATTTGATTGGATTAAGATTCAAATTGAAAAGAAATGAAATTGCGAATGAAAAAATGGAGCTACATTTGTAAATAAATGAATTGGAATTGAATAATGTGATGAGATTTGATTTGAATCAAGTTGAATAAAAATCCAAACTTGGAAAAATAAAATAAAATGAATTGAATTCAAGTAAACTAACTTGATAAATTATTAATTCATGGAATAATGAATTAGAAGTTGAATTGGTTAAATTAAAGTTTAGTTGTGAGCTAAATTTGAAGATAAATTTGAATTTGTATATAAATTCAAGTGAGTAGTAAAAATAAATTGGAATTTCATTGTTATTGATAAATTAAAATTGGAGATGAATTAAATATGGAAATTTGAAATTTAAAATGGATATACTACTTGAATTAAATTAGTAGATGGAATGGGTTTTATTTAATGAATTGTAAATCACTTGAATTGAATGAAAAATGGTATGTGAATTGGTCGTAAGCGACTAAAGTTGAATTGAAACCATATGAATTGCTATTGGAATTTATTTTGAATGCATTTCTTATGAAAACTATGTGTTTACTATTGAAATAAGTGAAATGTTAATAGATTTCCTATATTTGTCACTGATGTGTTTAAACTGAGTAAGTACAGGTTTTTGGAAGCTGTTTGGCTGCATTTTGGGTTGCGCAAATGCTAATAAATAAACCGCTTTGCTTAAAATGCTAATAAGGTACGCCTACGCAATACAAAATAGGAAATATGAACTATTTTTCTGCTTTTCCGACCGAGTGGGTCGATGTATATATATTTATATCTTTTGTCGAATTGCAAAAGCTCCTCCGTACAAAGGAGACTTTGCCAAAATTTTCTGAAAATTTTGGGAGTTAGAAAAATTTGGAAAATTTGGAAAAAAATTTTGTTAAAGGAAAATTGATTTTCAAATTGTAATGAAACGTAGGAATTGAACTAGAAAATGAAAACCATTGTTTTGGTTGAAGTTGAAAGTTTTGGAAAAAGTGAACATCGAGTTTTCACTAAAATGAATTTTTGGTTTTTGAAGATAAAATAAATTCAGATTGAATTGAAATTGTAAATTGAATTCAAATGGAATTGAAAATGAAAATTTGAATGGAAATGAATATACAACTTTGTTAGTGAAGTGAAAATAAATATAGAAGTATGTAAATACTTATGTTAAACTTAAGAAAATAAAGAATGAAATTCTTAAGTAAAATGGGAATTTGGAAATCCAATAAGTGAATTTGGCCATTGTTGTTGAGTAAAGTATACAGGGATTGTAAAGGCTAAGGAAAATGGAATTTGATTTTGATTTCGAAGATGAATTTGCATTTCTCAACAAAAGGTACGTGTTTAAAATTTCAATATGAAATTTGATGAGTTTCTGATTTTGCCACTTGGCATTTTGTTTTCTATTGGGATTTGAGAGTCCGTATGGACATTTTGTAGTCGTACCGAGTTAGCCGCGCAAAGGAGACGCTGGCAAAAATTTTTGAAAATTTCAAGAGTTGGAAAATGTTTGAGAAATTTTGGGATAATTTACAATTTGAGTTTGAATTTAAATTTAAATTGTTAAGAAAACAATATTATTTGGAACTTATGGTTGATTGTGGAAAGTTAGTTGAAGTGATAACGAATCTTTAATAAAAAGATTGGTTTGATAAGTTGATAAAATTGTTTGGTTTTGGGAAAATGATTAACGGGTATTGGAGCATTCTTCTAGACTTGTAATTTCAGGACGAAATTCTTTTAAGGGGGGAAGATTGTAATGACCCTAAATTTTTGGACATTTGAAATAGAATATTTAATTGGTTTTAAATATTTGAATGATGGTTTAACTTGAATTTCAAATGTAAATATGAAATTGGCAATTTAATTAGTAAATTTAATTATTTAATTTAATCGTCAAATCTGGGTAAAAAAATTGTATCTTCAGTTTTAAGCTGAATAAAAATAATATGAAGTCTCGGAAAATTCATATTAATAATACTGAAGATAATAGAAGCTTCAGAATTGGATTTGAAACAGTTTTGTTCAGTTTTGAAATTTTATCGTTAAATCGATATTTAAAAATAGCTTTCCGGGGCACA
Organism: Allium fistulosum; assembly: GCA_030737815.1. NCBI lineage: Eukaryota > Viridiplantae > Streptophyta > Magnoliopsida > Asparagales > Amaryllidaceae > Allium > Allium fistulosum. Next base: position 56,169,482 of record CM060903.1, read on the forward strand.
GTCTCGGAATTCGACGAAACCAGTTTCATTGGATCCGTAATATTGTATTATTATTGGATTTCAATTTTTGTAATGTTTGGAGTTGTTGTGTGAGCGTGCGATAAGCAAACGAGCTGAAATTAAATCGAAAATTTAATATTACAACTGGTCCAAAAAGCTATCTTTTCCATACGATCGAATTTGGACTCGAAACCTTTTCCATTGCGTTCGGAATAGGTGTATAACATTACAAACGCCTAGCGGCACGTCTCGATAGGATGTTGAGATTTTGAGTTGCAAATTCGTGACGATTTGAATTTGAATTTGAATTGAAATATTAGTCAACTGCCGTTGATATTATTTCACATCAGCCGTATTTTTATTAAATTCAAACACTGTAGCCTGTTAACTCGAGCAGGCTAATGTCTTCTCTTGTCTCCCCTTCATTTCGTTTTTAACATCACGCAAACAGATTTTCGAAAAAAAATAAATGAAATCTCTCGTTCAAAATCAATATTAATAGCCGCATATATTTAGAAATCAAGAAAAAATCCCCTCAAATCAAAGTAATCGAAATCGATCGAAGCTTAAGTCATTCACAAGCCTTCCTCAAAATTCTCAGTCTGTTCGAAAATGCTTCGAAGTCGAGCTCGACTATTTGAGGCGCGCGCGTTTGGTGGAATGGCGGCGACGTCGCGATTCGTCTCGTGAGGCGAGAGCGATGAGTCTGGAGTGTTTGCAGATGGTGGTGATGCTCAATTTTTGGTAGGTCGCTGGCGATTAGGGTTCGCGGCAGTGACGCGATTTCGAAAGTCGCGCTGGGGTAGTTCATCGAGGTTGGCACTCGCGATGTCGTAGGCGATTTCTGGTACGATGAGGTATTCGTTTTTTTTTCTTTTTGATTTTATTTTATTTAAAATTCTATATGTACGTATACATTACAGTAAAGAAAAAAAATATAAAAATAAATAGGTATATATATATTATTTACAGAAAAAGAAATATATATGTACAGTAAAGTATATATGCAGGTTTCTAGATCTATATATACATGAACAGGAATTAGGAATATAGAGAACCTATATTCAGTTTAAACTCACCAGTTTATTTTAAATAAAGCAGTACTGTGATAAATATGTTAATCAACTTATTAAATTATTTTAATCGATAAGAATATTTTATAAAATAAATGTTGGATTAAATTTAGATTTAAATTTAATTTTTGTTAAATGAATTTATTAGAAGAAATCGGTTTAAAATAAAGTCATTGGATATTTAAAATTACCAAACACAAAAAAAATAAAAAAAAATTGGTTATTCGATTATCTCAAATATTAATAAATTGTATAAATGTTTATACAAGGTCTAAAATGGAGAAACAAGCTGAAATGGAAATGGATTGCAAATTAAAAGCAAAGGTGAGATCTTCTCACTCAAATTGAAAATTTGGATTGCAGTTATTGATTGCTGTTTGGTTGTGATATTAGATATAGTAGGATATATCTATATATACAGCAATATATATATATATATTGGCATATGTATATATTGGAGTTGTTGATTTCCCGCATTATATAGCGGATGAGACCCTATTGGGCAGCATAATAGCGGATGATATTTTATAAATCCCATATACCGCGATATTCCACTTCGAAGTGGAATTGGTATTGTGCTAACATATGTGGATACAGTGAAATAGGTTGGAAGGATCCAACAGGATTCCTCAAAACATTTGAATTGGTTTCATATGTTGTGTGATTGATTATTTATAATCTGTGTATCATTATATCTTTGATTGAATGTGTTGAAGGCTATAATTTAGCCGAATGTATTTTTGGTATCGTTGGATACCAGAAATAAATAAAATTGGGTTTTTGAAATTAAAGTTGAAATTTTTAGTAAATTCCTTTTGAAAGAATTGGGTTAATTTAAAAGAAGTTTGAAAAAGATAAAGTTTTGTCTTTGAATTATATTGAATAAAATTCCAAAATATGGGAAAGGATTTTATAAATCGATTTTTGAATAATATTATTCGAAAGTTGGAAAATTTATTTAAAATGGGATTTTTAAATGGTTTCGAAGAGATGAAGAAATTTATTTTAAAAGGTGATAAATTTGTTTGAAATCCAATTGATAATTAATTTGGTATTGGAAAATAAATCTTTGGGAAATCGATATGAAAATTTATTTGGTGTTTTAATGAAAATTGATTTTTGGTGTTGAGAATAAATTTGTAAATCGATTTGTAAAATGATTTGGTATTTGGGATTAAAATTAGAATCAATTTGAAATTTAATTCGGTGTTGAAGTAAATTTAGAAATCAATTTGGAATTTGATTTAGGGTTTGAAATAAAATTGAGAAATCAATTTGGAAATTGATTTGGAGTTGAAAGTAAATATTTGGAAAACGATTTGAAAATCATATATGAGTGGATATTTGGAAATTTAAATTCACAATAGAATTTATAAAGGAAAGGGAAATTTGTTTTAAAAATAAACATTGATTTATTTTTGAAGTGTGGAAATAAATTTACAGATTTGGAATGTAAATTTGAAATAAATCGATAAGGATTTATTTAATTGGTGTAAATGGACCATTTTGTGAAATTGGTTTTCAAATGTGAAGTGTGAAAATGTGATTTGAAATTGGTTTTCGAATGTGAAGTGTGAAAATGTGATTTGAAATTGGTTTTCAAATGTGATTTGAAATTGGTTTTCAAATGTGAAGTGTGAAAAATGTGATTTGAAATTGGTTTTCAAATGTGAAGTGTGAAAAAGTGATTTGAAATTTGTTTTCAAATGTTAAAGTGTGGAAAAATATATATCTTGTGAAGATATTTTGAAAATAAATAATTTGGGAAAAATTATTTAAATCTGATGATTGTTGTGATATGTTGTTGATAGTTAAATAACCGACTATCAATATTTGCCTTTGAAATGGCACTTGATTTGTTTTTTTAAAACAAACGCTCACTATTCGGGTTAGCCGGGAAAAGACCTTTGTGTCATATAACCCATTCCGAATTAGTGATACGACTATATGAATCGTATGGAAGACTGGTGGTGAAGATTGGGTATTTTCGAAAATGAAAGGACAACCTGTCGAATGTCTCTTCACCGAGTTGCTCTGGTATAGAGATTTATATCACTCTTCTTGTGATGGGAAGTCCGGACGTGATTAGTGAATACCCAGATTGCAAGAGCTTCTTTGGAAGTGCCTTCGGTTCCATTCGATCCTGGAACGGACTTGTATGGATGTGTGTTTGACATTACACTTTGAGGTGTAAAGCTGGTTTCTATCAAATACATTTCTGTTGGTGGTGGAGAATTTATTCTCTTAGCTTAACACCCTTCTCTGAGACGTACGAGCTCAGAGGTTATGTAGTTGATGGTTACTAGTGATACATTCCCAATTTGGTAATGTGGCATACGAAGTGTTGTTGATCATTTGTTGATCAAAGCGTTGCTTTGTGAAAAAGCGTGGCTTTGTGAAAAAGCGTGGCTTTGTGAAAAAGCGTGGCTTTGTGAAAAAGCGTGGCTTTGTGAAAAAGCGTAGCTTGGTGGACGAGACTTCGTCGAGCCTCACAACCCGGTAATGGTCGAAACAGGAATGTTGCGGCAAAGGTTTTTAGGGGTAGCGCCCCTAGGGTATGTCATTTCCTTCTGGATAAAAGGTGATATCATGGTATGGAGCCCAGATATTTTACCTATGTTGATGCTGCACAGTTATTATACTTTGTGGTTGTTGCTTTGTGATTGAGGATCCTCGGATAAAGGTCGGTGACGACCGGGGGATGACATAGCTCGTGTGTTAGTTACCTAGTTACAGCTTGGTTAAAGCATGAGGTAACGTCGGCCTTGTGTTTGCAGAGATCCGGTTAGGTTCTTAGGACGTCTTTCCAGAGGCGTTTCCATTTCGGTGTAAGAAAGTTCCTTTGCGTGACCATTTGTTGGAAATCCAAAGAAACAATACGCGCCCTGTACGGTTTTAGTTGTAGAACCTGCCATTTACTTATGGTGGTCACCAATGTTTAGATGGTAGCTATAGTAGGCATACAATAATGGTTGTATGCTGGCTAAGATTGATATTATACTTTTGAAATGTTTTCCACACTAGACATTAATAATAATATCAACTGATTTTGCATAGTAAGCATTTTTGACTATCATAAGGAGAAATCTCCTCCAATTCTGCGTTTGCATTGTGTGTGTGGCAGGAGGCCTTATGGTAGTTTCATTTTCCAAAAGCATTGCGAATCTGTTTTATTTTCTTTGTGAAAATAACTGTTTTACGATCTCACACCAGTCACCATGACTGACTCGTAGTTTATTGTTCCCTTTCTAAACTCTGGGTGCCCATAATTTTCCACATGGGCAGCCTAGAGTTATGTTATCAGGATATTCTGGAGCTTTGGAGATGAGCTGGATGGCGAAGCATACTACCGTACTTGTTTATTTATTCCGCTGTGTATTCTGTATGAGGACAAGTTTATATAACTGTCCATTGTTGTATTGAGTTGTATATTGACTCTGATTGATGTATGTATAAACTGATATAGTCTTTTGTTTTAAAGACTAGTGATTATCTATTGTATATTGTTCCGTTGCGAATGTGAGATTCTGATATTGTTTCTGTTTCTGTTTTTCTGTTCTTTTTTTTCTTCTGTCTTCTTCTACCTCTTCTTTTTAACCCTAATGGTTTGGTTTTCCGGCATTCGATTGCGCGGCAATTGATACAGTGGACGTATTAATGTCGACTTTCGAGCGTTGAAAAATCGTATCGTTACACAACAGGTTGATTATCTTCATATATGGTTACTTCATTGTTAACTTCCATGTTATCAACCCATGTTTTATCTACATCATCCACGATAAACGCAAACGGCTTGCATGTTATCCAATTGTGCTTCACAATTGTTTGCATTGTCAGTGTAATCATCATCATCATTTGCACAAGCGTTGAATGATTCTTCCACTCAATTCATTTTGAAACTACAAGTAGCAAAATTATTGATAAGAATAAAGTGTACGAAGGTAATTCAAAGTGAAAATACTAAAGTTAAATTGATACTCACTTGGTGATTGTTTGGGAATTATTGGGAATACAACAAGTCGGATATGCAAAGTTATGATTTAAATATTGTGCTTGACTAGACAATCCTTCAACAATTCTGCAACGTCTATTTAATAAATCTGTAAACTCACTACCATAATGAGTTGTCATAAAAAAAGATGCGACGAATCTTGTGTTTCTTGAAATTATGTAATAGCTATTGACTCAACCATTGATGGTGTATAATGATGTGTTTCTACAACATTAACATGTTTAGTTTTCGTAACAAAAATTTCTATCACTTTCATTCCAACCGAAAATGATAAATTAATATCATCGTCATCTTCCAGAACAATAATAAATGAACCATCATCTCTAACCAATTTCATTACTATTTTAAATCATATTTAAGATAATTTATTCTATCACTTCAAATGCACATTGTTTAAGCTCTCTAAAAATACAATACATTTTAATGTTCAATCATTTCCGTCAACTACCAATATATCTTGGTTTATCGTTCAAACCAATAATTCTCTATCACAGTAAAATTTAACTGGACCCGTTGAAATTATTAAGAATAAAACTCACATATCATGATATATTACTAGCAAAAACAATAATTATGAACTATGAAAATTTTAATTTAACAACTTTATCTGCTGTAACTAAACCAAATAATTATTGTGAAAACCCTAAATTCAAAATTTTAAAATTAATACTTTGATTTTAGAAGAAGATGATATTTATTTAGAGGATTTTCAACCAAAATACTTTTATTTCTGACAAAATCTTTGTTGATAATAACAAACATTGAAGAGTAGAAGAAATGAGAGTAGAAATAAGTCGGGTATTCAATGATGAAAGAGACAAGGAAGGAAATGATAGGTAAAACAGCCATCCAGTTTACATAACAGCTATATTGAACTTGTGCAATACAACAATTTTAAAATTGCTCAAGCTATAAATACATGTTCAAAGTTTGTACAATTTTAAGTGCGCAAGCTATATAAAAGCAAACCAATTTTTGCAATTAGGTTTTAGAAATTATATTACTAGAATAATCTTTTTTTGAAGCTCACATCTAAAATTTTATGTATCTAAAAAAAATCTCACCACATGCTTTGATACCATATTAAAATAACTATACAAACATAATAAGAGAAAAAAATAAAAATGAGAATAACTAATTTTATTAAATTGTGGAAAAATAGTTTTCAAGAGCTTAAATGTAACGCTAAGATATAGCATTTGTTAGACCAAAAACTAGTATAACATCCATGATGCTAATTATGATAAATTAGTCCTTGATTCAAACATATATGATGGCACGATGAAGCTTAGCTCAATCAATCTTGACCAAGTGATGTTATCAAGAACCAATTCATCACTTGAGATTTAATGTGAGATGGAATCATTAATGGATGAATTTATGATGCCAATGGGCCTTTGAGATGAATTTTTAGAAAGTCCATATGTTTTTAAGGGACATTATACTCGAGATCTTTTAGGGTCTCTTGGAGTTAATATATTTAAGAATCCATATGAGCTTTTGGGATGAAATTCTCAAAAAGGCCCATGTCATGCTATATGTTCATAAGAGGCAAAGAAAACAATCAACAAATTTGTGCAATAGTCAATCAAGCTCGTCAATGGGCTGCGTGATTCGTTCTTATATTCAAATTAAATGTCCATATGAAGTGGGAAAAGTATATATTGTGCATATTATCGACTGCCTTAGTCTAATACTCCTCTGAAATTATCTTATCGATTTTTGAGTTTTAAGGATTTGATCATATGCTCGTTCATCTCAATAATGCTCAAAAGGGCATAGTCAAAATAATAGGTAAGTCCAAGTCCATGTTCGTATAAATTATGCATAATTACATTCAAATAGATTTTGTCCCCAATTCGGTTTAGGGTTTGCAAGAATTTGAGTTCAAGAGTCATGAAAAGAAATGATCGCCCCCACTTACAAGCCCCTAGGTCCATTTTTATAGTGGTAGAGTGGCTCGGCATTCTGCTTCATCCCACCTCTAATGTCTTCGAGCTTCAATGTGCATATCCTTTGACATCATTAACGGCGCCTGGCTCCATCCCTTGCTTTCGATGATGTGATGCGGCATAAATATAAAGTAATGTTGATATAGAGCGGTGTCATTCTTATCACATCCATTTGGGTAGCTTCGGCACGAACATTGACAGTGTTCATCACCAACGTTGCATCAAAGGTCTTCAGCGGTATTTCCAAGGTGAGGTAGTATTGATGATAATGACATTGTTCCGCACGGTGACATTGATTCTTAACATTGATAAGAGGCACTATAAATTGGAGGCAACATTAATTAAGTGTGATGCTAATCCCAACCTTGTTGTCATGAGGCACTGCTTGAGTGGCAACATCAAAGAGCAATGCCATTGTTTAAAGGCGACATCCTTGAATTATACAGCTTCGGCATGGATGACATGTAGTATTAATGGGGTGTGATGTGGATGATGCGCAACATTCTCCTTTTCCTTATTGATGGAATACGGCACTGCTGAATTGCAACGTGACGAAGCGCGGTATGGATGAGAGATGACATTGTCAACATGCGACATCAATTATCTAGGACGCCGATTGTCGATGATATCGATTTGAAGCAATATCAATATGGCAACTGAAGATTGTATTTGTTGGGGAGAAAAGATAGTTCATATTTGTTGGATTTTTCTCTAGAAGATTGTCTGACTTGGAGTGCTAATCGGCTTTAATTTTTGATAGATCTTCCTGTAAAAGATTGATTGATTTGGTGCACTACTTGGCTCTGATTTTGATAGATCTTCCTCTAGAAGATCGATTGATTTGGAGAGCTACTTGGCTCTGATTTTGATTGATTTGTTTGGTACCATCGTTGATTGATTTGTAGAGCTACTTGGTTTTGATTTTGATTGATTTGTTTGGCACCATCTTAGGCGTTGATCTCTACTTGGATCGGACCCCTTATCACCATCTTAGGTGATGATTTAGGTCCGTTGTTCGGTGCATTTGGTTAGCAATCTTGAGCAGATGTGAAGACTTACCCGACCTCCCTGTAGGAGATGCTTCAATGAGGCCTTTGATGACGGCACTGAAGGCCGTTACGGTGCTTTGAACAGGCCAAAGGCTTACCCATCCTCCCTCTAGGAGCGCTTTAGGTAGGCATTTGATGATGGCACTAAAGGCTGGTTCGGTGCTTTAGTGTGGCCTTTAATGACAGTACTAAAGGCTTACTCCGTCCTCCCTCTACGAGGTGCTTCAGTGAGGCCTTTGATGATGACATAGAAGGATTGTTTGGTGCTTTAGTTAGACCTTTGATGACGGCACTAGAGGCTTACTACGTCCTTTTTCTAGGAGGTGCTTTGTCCAAGCCATCTTAGTAGGGGACAAAGGAATTAGCCCCTTACTACCATTTTAGGTAGTGGTTTAGGCATTTCCTTTTTTTTAGAAAAATCTTACTCCTTAATCATGTAAATACACTTATTTCAACTTCTTCATTCATTCATTTTTGGAAAATACATTTGCAAATGCTTAGCATTCCATGTTCTCACTATTACGCTGCTATCAGGTCGACATAGCATATAGGTCCCAGGTGGGATTACTTTGTGTATGATTAGGGGTCCTTCCCAATTTGACCCGAGTGGCCCATCTGCTGGATTCTTAGTATTTAAAATTACTCTTCGGAGCACCAAATCTCATTTTTGAAATGATCTTTCTCTTACTCTAGAGTTATAATACTTGGATATTATTTGTTGATATTCGTCCATTCGTATGGCTGCTTCATCTCTTAATTCATTGATTAAGTCCAGGGATACTTTCTTTAGTTCCTGATTTGGATTAAATGTATATGCAATTCTTCGATGAGAAGGTACTTCAACCCAAACTAGAAGCATGGCTTCACATCCATCTGTTAGGGAATACAGGGTATGACCTGTTGCGGTTTTTATAGAGGTTCTACATGCCCATAGAATGAGAAGTAGTTCCTCTACCCAAATTCCTTTTGTTTTGTCCAACTGCTTCTTTATGATGGTTTTTATAGTTTTATTGGTTGCTTCAACAGCACCATTTGTCTTGGAATGAGCTACAGATGAAAAGCTCCTAATGATTCCATTCTTATTACAAAATCAGGTGAACTCTTTTCTTTCAAATTGAGTTCCATTATTAGATATTATCTTGTATGAAATTCCGAATCTAGTGATAATATCCTTGATTATGAACTCGAGAACATTCCCAGATGTGATGGTCGGAAGCGGCTCAGCTTCTACCCACTTTATGAAGCAATCAATGGCCACCATCACATACTTAGCTCCTCCTTTGGATATGGCAGTAGCCCGATTAGGTCAGTTCTCCATACATCGAAAAGCTATGGACTTGAGATAGAAGTTAATTCACTTGATGGTAGACATGGGATCTTAGAGAACTTTTGACATTTTTCACATCTTCTTACATAATCAATGGTTTGACTAGTCATCTAAGGCCAATACAAACCTTGTCTCATAATTTTCTTTGCCAACTTTATACAATTGGAATGGTCTCCACAGATACCTTCGTGTCCTTCCTTTAATAATTTTGCTCCTACTTCTGGATTAACACGTCTTATGTAAAGGAGCAAATACCCCTTTTTATAAATTATTCTATTTGTCATGATAAAAGTTGGGGCTTGACATTTTATTCTTCTTGCCTCATTTTATCCGTTAGCAGCCTTTCTTTTGTTACTAATTTGACAATAAGACTCATCAATTATTTTCATATTGATTATCAGCTACCGTATGAGGGGATAAACTTGAAAAATCTCAGTTTCATCTTTTTTCTCCTTATGTGCTAAAGCTTAAGACTTGGTCAACACTAAGGACTCATTTTTTGGATAGAGGCTTTTCTCCTTTATACTAGGATTCACTTGGTAGCCTATTGGCATGATTCAGGCTTTTGGTGTCCCTCGCAAGCTTGCCAACTTAGCCAAAGAATCAGCTTGGGAGTTCTTGCCTCTTGGCACTTGGTGTATTGAAAAATCTTTTAATTAGGTTAACATGTTCAAAATTAAAGTTGGGAATTACATTCTCCTCCAATGTTGTCGTCTGTACGACCTCTTCATTTAAAGCATTAAGTCGTCTTAATCTCATTTTACTGAAACAACAATTTGCTTCATTAGCTTGAGGAAAGAATTAAATAAGGACAGAGGTTAGAGCCCTCTTTCTAGCGCCAAAAATGTTAGACCAAAACCTGGTATAACACTCATGATGCTAATCGTGATAAATTAGTCCTTGATTCAAACATTTATGATGACACGATTAAGCTTGGCTCAATCAATGTTGACCAAGTGATGTTATCAAAAACTACTTGAGATTTAATGCGATAAAGGATGGATTTATGATGTCAATGGGCCTTTGAGATGAATTATTAGAAAGTCCGTATGTTTTCTTGGAACATTGTATTCGAGATCTTTTAGGGTCTCTTAGAGTTAATATATTTAAGAATCCATATGAGCTTTTGGGATGAAATTCTCAAAAAGGCCCATGTCATGCTATATGAGCATAAGAAGAAAGAAAATAAGCAACAAATTTATGCAATAGTTCATCAAGCTCGTCAATGTGCTACGTGATTTTGTCCTTATATTCAAGGCCCAATGTTCATGATGTGCACGTAAATGTACATATTTTTACCACCATATCTAATCTATTTGAATTGAATAAATGATCATATCGGGTATTTTAACTTGTTTAAACCAAAATTCAAATTATTTTCAAAACATCACATATTCATCTTCATATAGGGGCAAAATGATCATTTTTGTGCATATATTAATTTGAGTAAATTTAAGTGGAAATTTCTATATTGTTTTGTAGGAATTTGGCTTCATATATAAGAGGGTTTCATGAAGGAATATGCATGCACAAAGAAGATACAAAGGAATGAAGATGGAAATAATTCAAAGTGATGAACATGGAGGACCCTACCCACTTACCTTGATTTTCAATTAGGAGCTAAGCACATGCTAAAAGGTCATTAAAGTTTCATGTACATTTAAGTGGGGGATTAGTGGATGTTAATGATTACTTGGCCACCATACTATCTCAAGGAAAATTTGCGCATTCCCCAAAAATACGAATTAGGGTTTAACACATGTATAAATACCATTTATGTTTCATGTGACCCCTTAGTCTCTCTTTAGTTTAATTTAGATCAAATAAAAGAAAGCACTCTTTCTCTTCTCCATGGTTACTTAGCCATTTTTATTTTCATGTAAATTTCATTTTTTTATGCAATGTTAATTAGTGCTCTCTTTCTTTTACATGCTTCTTTTGTTTATTTACTTTCATGTTAGTAGTGTAGATTTATTTTCCATGCAAGTAGAATAGTTTAGTTTTCTTTAATTTTCTCTCTTTTTCCTTTTCTTTTTCTTTCTTGTTGCAAGCTATATTTGTTGATTTGATAACAAATATGAGAGGCTAAACCCCTTCAATTTAGGGGTAATGAAGCTCTCTAATTATATAGCTTCAACATTTTGATAATTATTGCTCTTTTTTTGTGCTTAATGGAAGAATGAATGTTGATGTGATTTATTGTTTTATGTTGAATTTGATAGTCTATGTTATTCATAACAAATAGGCTATGCTTAAACAATCATAAACAAAAATTACCTCTTCATTTACATATGATTATGGTAATGAAGTGAATGTTTAAATCAAAATTTGATGGCTTATATTTCTAATTAATAGTTAATAGGTCATGCTTAAAATAGATTTTTCTTTCAACTTGTTGTCATTTTTCATATGAGTTAAAAGTGGTTTAAAGGTTGTGTTATATTTTGATGGCTTATGTTGAGCTAAGTAATAGCACAAATATGTCATACTTATAATAAACACATCCTTTAAATTCACTTATGATAAAAAAAAAGATCATCATTTCATATTTGGTTGAACTATATGATCTAGAGAGTGGAATTTTCTCTAAATTGCCTTCACACTCTCATATTTTTATCAATTTCTTTTTGTCATTTTTTCTCCTTTTTTTTAGCTTAACACTCTTCAACTTTGGTTAATTTGATTGAATAGAGATTTAAAATCTTAACAATTCTATGCGGATCGACCCGTACTTGCCACGTACTTCAATAGTATGCCGTGCGCTTGCGGTATAAATTTATTTCAAAAATTTTCGGCAAATTTCTATCCCGATAGGAATTTTGTCATTAAACAAGTTTTGGCGCCGTTGCCGAGGAATTTATTGGATTTTAATTTTCTATTCTTTAAATTATTTGTTGTTTGATTTTTGTGTGTTTTATTTTGTGTGTTTGTTTGCATTTAAAAAAAATTGCGTGTTTGTTGTTTGATTTTTGTTGCCAATTTTTTGTTGTTTGCTTGTTGTTCTTCACTGTTTTGTTTTACTTAAAAAAAAATTCTGTGTGCATTTCTGTTTTGATTCTTACATCTTGGAGTGTACACAACATCTTGGTTTATATTGCTGATGGATATATTGTGTTATCTCTTTTCATTTTCAGTTTACATTTCATTTTGCAATCCATTCTCTGTAATTTCCAAGTTCTCTGTTTTCAATTGTCTACAAACATTCTGTACAAACTTTTAGATACTGTTACATCTCCAATCACCATACTTTCAAACCCTCTCTGTTTACAAACTAGACCCACCCCTCTACCAGCAACTCTTGCAAGCAACCACAGTTCTACAAATTCACTTCTGACCATCACTATTACTTGCCAACAGCAACAAAATACAAACCACCATACCACATCAAACTGCCTCTGCCCGACCCAACCCAAACCCCTCCTTCACTTCACAAATTCGCACTCACCACTACACTGATCATTTCGACAGACCACATCTGCCTTGCTGCAAACAACCTTTCACATTTTCATTGCTTCCTGAAATCATTCAGTCTCATACAACATTTTATCACTTCTCCCAAACAAAACATTGAGAATAAAAAAAGAAACTGCACAAACATACACTTCCTTCCTCAAACATACACTTTCACTGCACATACAAACTATCCCCTGTGCATCTGTGCCACTGCCTACCATTTCCACCAAACATACACTTCCTTCCTCAAATATTCAACCACCACCACATCCAAATAAAACTCCAAACAAGCAACTTGTAAAACAACTCTTGCATTTCACCAGCCACTGCCAAGCACAACAGCGTTGCATTATCCCCTTTCATACTGCCTTTCACCAAAATATTGCCTACACATTACTGCTTCAATTTTAAACTGCACACCCCCTTGCAAACATCTCAAATTGCCTACAAACTGTGTACATTACATCACCACAGCCTTTACCACTCATAGCCATCAAAACTTCTCCATCATTTCAACAAATCTCCTCTGACATTTCAGCTACTTCACACCTGCAGTTACAAACAAACTCCTTTGTCTCAACATATACAAAACAGCTCACTTCAAACCAACTTCAACTGCCTTAACATATCAACATCACAAGTCCCCCCAACCTCTGCCTACAACAGCAATATTCATCCCTTTCCACCAACACTGCTCATAACAACAGCAATTGCACAACAATAACTCCTCTTCTTCCATCAACACTTCTTCATTTACAAACATCAAATACCCCTTACCCCTTTGCAGTCCCAACCACTTCTCTGCCATTGCCATTGCCATTGCCACTATATCAGTGCCTTGACCACACTTATACATCCTCCATCATTCACCTTCCAACCAACAACTACAGCCACACCTCAGTCCTCCAGTCCACACTTCAGCCACCCCATCTCTACTTCAACCTACCTCTGGACATACCCAAAACTATCAACATATTCTTCAAACCATACATCAGTGCAATTGCCTACACCCTACACTTCAACAATTCACCATCATACAAATGCAACCAAATCATTGTCGTACTCCCTGTTACAGTAGTTCATCCACCATCAACCAATACCCACCAATCGCGACCTGAAATTGGCGACAAAACCAATTGCCGAAGCCCCAATCATGAACGAAAACTCAACCAAAATTGAACAAGTCAAGCTCGAACCGCAATCATCCCCAAACTCGAACATCACGAACCACGAACTCGACATCGCCCAATCGAAGTCGAACACGAAGGCCAGCAATAACCCACACGAACCACCTCGAACCGCAACTACATAGTCCACGCCTCACTTCATCATCGACGTACGCGACCCAATCTCCGACTGCCAAACCCCAACCACGAGATAAATCAAATCAAATAACTGGTTTGAGAGATTTAAGTTTTGGAGTTGTGAGGAATTCGAAATTGCAAAATAATTTGAGAAGCGGGATTGTGCGAAATTATTGCTGGATTTTGATTTCAGGAGTACGAGTGGCGTATGAAAGTTGTATTATTCTTTTCACTTTATTTATTCCATTTGGGCCGGGTTTGTGTGGTTTGGTGAAGTGGCCTTTTTTATAAAAAAAATTGTGAATATGTTTTGGTTTTATTTTGTTTTGTTTTAAATCCTTTTGAGTTTGTGTGTTTCATTTTTATTTTGTTTTCTTTTGATTTTAGTCTTGAGTCTTGAGTTGTGTGTGTTTGCTTTGAGTTTGTGAGTTGTTTTCGCATAAATAAAAGAGTTCAATTAATTTGTTTTTAGTTTAGTTGTGTTTTATTTAAAAAAAAAAAGAGATTTTAAAATTTGTTCTGTTTGTTTTAAATTATTTTTTTAATTTTCTTTAAGTCCTATCCAGATTTTTAATAAAAATACTGTATATATCTTGTTTTTATTTCAGGTTGCCAAAGTAGAATTTCAGAAAGAGAAGAACTGCTGCCAAAATAAATTGCTTGCTTATAAAAAAAATTGTTGCACTCTTATCTTTTTTTTATTTGGATTGTTGATTGCTTGCATTTGTACATAAAAAAATTCAAAAATTCAAAAAAAAAATTCAATACAAAAATAAAATCCATTCGTAGTTGCATTGTTAATACACGTTTAATTTCTGCTTTGCATTTCATCTTAGAATTTGATTAATAATAACGGTTAGACATCGATAACACTTAATTGTATATTAACAATTTGTCTTCTTTGAACAATTAAATTTCTTGGTGTCTTGGCTACGGTAGAGTAATAACCATTTATAAATATTACGGTGATTCGTAAATATTATAGTGGTTGTTCCTCTAAAGGCACTTAAACCTTCGACTGCATTGCTACAGTGATTCATGGTGCACCGATAAATCCTGTCCGTTACCTGGTCGAGAACTATATTGTTGATTTAAGACAAAGCATGATTATACAATTATGGGTTAAGATAAATAATTCGTAATTACCCTTGCATTCATTTAGTTGCATTAGTTCATGCATATTTTTAAAAAAAAAACAAAAAAAATTCAAAAATCCAAAACTAAACAAAATTTGTAAATATTCCTTTTATTTTTCTATGAAATTTTTAAATCCTTTTTCTTTGAAATTTCAAAAAAAAGAATCCAAAAAAATTTAGAAAAACCAAAATCCAAAAAAAAATTATAAAACCTTTTCAAAAACAAAGAAAAAATTTGGAAAACCAAAAAACAAAACAAAAATCAATTTTCCATTTTGAAAAAAATAAATTCTATTTGTAAATATTTTTACTTTAAAAAAATTAAAAAAAAACAAATTTCTTTTTTTTGAAAATGTCCGAGTTTCCTTTTCCTTACTCACTTGAATTTAGTTGTGAAAATCAACATAATCCATATAATTTCAATTCAAATTCTTATGGATATTTCAACAACAACTATTGTTTAAACGATTCGAATTTTGAACCACAAAATTTTCAAAATGATGACCAACATTCAAACCTTGAAAATAACATTTCGTCTTTACTTGAAATCTCGACACAACAAAATCAAATAATAAATGATTTGTGCAATTCTTATTTGTGTGATAACTCAACTCAAAATTTTCAAAGTAATCAAGAATTGAATTCACTTCAAAATGCAAACGATTTCGAGTATAACCTATGCCAATTCAATTTTGAACTCCAAAATGAATTTCAAAATCAAAACGAAAATTTGATCCACTTTTCAAATAATTTTGGCAATGGTAATAATCTCGACTACGATACGAGTGAAAATTTTTGTTCTCAACAAATCCAAATCGAAAATTCTCAAGTTAATAACTATAAATTGGATTTTATTGAGCAAATGAATGAAATTTACGATGATCACACAGATTCGTTGTTTGAAACATATATGAAACAACGTGAAAAACAAAATCAAATTCCAACGTGTGACGAGTTAAGTGATAATCCACATTTTACCCAAATCGACGATTTTCAGATAACAACTTTTGAAATTGAAAATGAGAATCTTAATGAAGTTGTTGAAAATTCGGTAATTGAGTTGGATTTCAATTCTTTTGAGGGTGTGGAACCAAATTTAAAATTTGACCTTCCTTTTCTCGATTTTAAAAATTTAAATACAACAACTTTGGATTTTGAAATTGACACATGTAATAAAGTTGTTGATAATTCAATAAAGGAAGACGAATTCAATTTCTTTGGACTTTTCGATAATGAGTTGTTAAATTCTGAAGGGGAAGATTTGAATTACCATTTCAAGTTTGAAATCGATAATTTTGAAAAATTTGTTGATGATGAGCTTAACTTTAAATTTGGTGAAAATAAACTTGAACTTCAATCAAATGTTTTATCGACCCCAAAAATCATCGAAAATAAAACAACTCTTACGATTTTTAATAAAACGACATTCGTTTTTCCAAATCAACGTTCAACTTCGAAATCTTTTACGATTTGGTTTTCTGCGCTTGAGCTGTGTATCGCATACTTGACGAGACAAATGAATTGGTCTTTGGAAGACTGTTTCATTTACTTTTTAACTATATACTTTCTGATCTTGTGTAAATACCATTCATTTTCATGTAAATATAGGTCATCGTTTTATTTTTGTTTTATTTTTATCCTTCCACTTGGGTTGACTGTGGGGACACAGTCAAAATCAAGTATGGGGGGAGACTCATCTTCTTTTTGATTTTTCATGATTAATTTTTCATTTTTCTTCCAAAACTCAAAAAAAACAAATTGTTTTTGAAGCATTTTGATTTATTTTTAAAGGAACGCTACAGGATAAATATATGGTTTTGGTTTATTAAATTGAAATTTTTGAAAATTTATTAGTCTTAACAAAAATAAAAATGAAGATTTAATTAAAAATAACGATGGTTTAACTAGTATATAGGAAGATTCATATGTGTTAATTATGAAATACATCCTAATTGAAAATCTTTGTTTTAAAGTAGTTAATTTAAAGTAAAGGATATAACATTCTTTTGTCCTCTAAGTTAAATGGTGTTTAGATGATTTGCAAAACTCTCTCTTCGAAAAAAAAACAAAAATAAAAAAAAATATTTCTTGTATATATTTATAGTTTTTAATAAACACCTAGAGTCATGTGTTCATACTCGAGTGTTCACTCGCCATGCTCTGTACCCTTCTCATGTAAGCCCGAAAGGCAGCGCACGATAGGTATATATGGCCTCAGTTTATCTGAGTTAGGTGTATGTATATAAAATTCTTTTACTAATAACACCTACAGTCAAAAAGTGTTCACACTTGTGTGTTCGCTCGCCACGCTCTGTATTCCCCTCACATCAGTCCGCAAGGCAGTGCATGGGTAATATATCTGGCCATAGTTTTCTGAGTTAGGCATATGTAAATATTGTTAATATCAATAAAATTTGCAAATAAGAGAGAGTAAGCAATTGAAATCCAAGCACTATTTTAACTTATTTGATTTGATTTGTTATTGAAAAGAAATGAAAATACCACTTTGAAAAACTTTGATAATCAACTAAGGATCTATTTCATAGTTACACTATGTTATCAACCGAAACAACGAGTTAAACTATAGTCTACTTGTTATGATAACTTGATTTTTATTGGAAATTTTGACGAATAAATGACTTAACTTTTCAAGATAATAACCAAAACTTATATTTAACTTATTTTTGTCGATTTAAAAGTAAATCCTCCATTTGTAAATATTTTCAAAAACTTGCATTCATCTCATTGTAAATAAATCTTGCATTTTGTATATATTTTCATATTGCATTTGAATTTTGTGGGTAGCATCCACTGAAAATCCTCATGAGACAACACTCGTCCTACTGGGGACACCCAGAGGTTTAACGGCTTGTTGCATGTGCTCAATGCAATCGTGCTCCCTGCGAAAATGGATTTATCTTAGTTTTCCTTTATTCGAGGATGAATAAAAAGATAAGTGTGGGGGTATTTGATGTGCACATAAATGTGCATATTTTTACCACCATATTTAATCTATTTAAATTAAATAAATGATCATATCGGGTATTTAACTTGTTTAAACCAAAATTCAAAATATTTTCAAAACATCACATATTCATCTTCATATAGGGGCAAAATGGTCATTTTTGTGCATATATTAATTTGAGTAAATTTAAGTGGAAATTTCTATATTGTTTTGTAGGAATTTGGCTTCATATATAAGAGGGTTTCATGAAGGAATATTCATGCACAAAGAAGATACAAAGGAATGAAGATGGAAATAATTCAAAGTAATGAACATGGATGACCCCACCCACTTACCTTGATTTTCAATTAGGAGCTAAGCACATGCTAAAAGGTCATTAAAGCTTCATGTACATTTAAGTGGGGGATTAGTGGATGTTAATGATTACTTGGCCACCACACTACCTCAAGGGCAATTTGGGCATTTCCCAAAAATATAAATTAGAGTTTAACACATGAATAAATACCCTTTATGTTTCATGTAACCCCTTAGTCTCTCTTTAGTTTAATTTAGATCAAATATAAGAAATCTCTCTTTCTCTTCTCCGTGGCTACTTAGCCATTTTTATTTTCATGTAACTTTCATTTTTTTAATGCAATGTTAATTAGTGCTCTCTTTCTTTTACATGCTTCTTTTGTTTATTTACTTTCATGTTAGTAGTATAGATTTATTTTTCATGCAAGTAGAATAGTTTAGTTTTCTTTACTTTGCTCTCTTTATCCTTTTCTTTTTCTTTCATGTTGCAAGCTATATTTGTTGATTTGATAACAAATATGAGAGGCTAAACCCCTTCAATTTAGGGGTAATGAAGCTCTCTAATTATATAGCTTCAACATTTTGATAATTATTGCTCTCTTTTTGTGCTTAATTGAAGAATGAATGTTGATGTGATTTATTGTTTTATGTTGAATTTGATAGTCTATGTTGTTCATAACAAATAGGCTATGCTTAAACAATCATAAACAAAAATTACCTCTTCATTTACATATGATTATGGTAATGAAGTGATTTTGAAATTAAAATTTGATGGCCTATATTTCTAAACAATAGTTAATAGGCCATGCTTAAAATAGATTTCATTTTCAATTTTGTTGTCATTTTTCATATGAGTTAAAAGTGTTTTAAAGGTTGTGTTATAGTTTGATGGCTTATGTTGAGCTAACTAATAGCACAAATATGTCATACTTATAATAAACACATCATTTAAATTCACTTATGACCAAAAAAGAGAGATCATAATTTCATATTTGGTTGATCTATATGATCTAGAGAGTGGAATTATCTCTAAATTGCCTTCACACTCTCATATTTTTATCAATTTCTTTTTGTCATTTTTTCTCCTTTTTTTAGCTTAACACTCTTCAAATTTGGATAATTTGATTGAATAGATATTTAAAATCTTAACAATTCCCTGTGGATCAATCCATACTCGCCACGTACTTCAATAGTACGCCGTGTGCTTGCGGTATAAATTTATTTCGAATTTTTTTGGCAAATTTCTAATCCGATAGGAATTTTGTCGTTAAACAGTTCACATGTAGTGGGTAAAGTGAACATTGTGCATATTATCGACTTTCTTAGTCTAATACTCCTTTGAAATTATCATATTAAGTTTTGGATTTTAAGGATTCGATCATATGCTCGTCCATGTCAATAATTCTCAACAAGGCATAGTCAAAATAATAGGCAAGTCCAAGTGCTTATTCATGTAAATTATACATGATTACAATCAAATAGATTTTATCCCCAATTCGGTTTAGGGTTTACAAGAATTTGATTTCAAGAGTCGAGAAAAGAAATGATCGCCCCCACTTGCAAACCCCTAGGTCCATATTTATAGGGGTAGAGCGGCTCGGTATACTACATCATCCTGCCTCCAGTGTCTTCGAGCTTAGATGTGCATAGCCTTTGACATCATTAACGGGGCCTAGCTCCATCCCTTCCTTTTGATGATGTGATGTTGTATCAATATGAAGTAAAGTTGATGTAGAGCGGCATCATTAATTATCACATCCATTTTGGTAGCATCGATATAAACATTGACGGTTTTCATTACCAACGGTGCATCGAAGGACTTCAGCGGTATCTCCAAGGTGAGGCAGTATTGATGATAACGACATTGTTCAGCCGTGACATCGATTCTTAGTGTTGATAAGAGGCGCTATCAGTTGGAGGCGGCATTAATTAAGTGTGGTGTTAATCCTAACCTCGTTGTCATAAGGCATTGCTTGAGCGACAGCTTCGAAGAGTAACGACACTGTTTAAGGGTGGCATCCATGAATTAAATAGCTTTGATGATGGTCGATATGAAACTCATGCGACATCGATTGTGTGCGGCATGAATGACATGCAGTATCAATGGTGTGCGATATGGATGATGTGCAGTGTTCTCCTTTTCCTTATTGGTGGAATGTGGCACTGTTGCATTACGACATGATGAAGCATGGTATGGATAAGAGATGGCACTGTTGACATGCGACATCGGTTATTTGCAACGCCGATTGTCGATGATATGGATTTGACGTAATATCAATCTTGGCTTTACTGATATGCGATGATGCTTGGGATATGATATTGAAAAATAACAGTATGAAATAGACGTGACACCAAAGAGAAGCGGCATCGACTATACATATTAGTGGTCTCATGCGGCACTATTGACCTACGACGTAGAACTAAGCAGCACTGATTCCTTTACGACGCTGTCACTTATGGCATTACTTTTAACATTGAAATTATGTGGATAAAAACATTACTTATAGATATGTTTACTTTACTCAAGTAAACATATAAAGAAAAAGGAAATACAACAAACCAGATTTAGAATAAAAAGTAATTTAATAAAGGTAGCTTGATCTACATTTCCACGTACATTAATATATAAAAAAAGGTCGAATGTTTTAAAAAAAATTATTAGCCTGAGACCACCATCACTGCAGTACCAATGCTTTGGTACAATACTTTTCTTCAGTGGATTTTTCTCTTGAAGACAATTTCCATTGGAGACAAAAGCTGGGGCCAACAAGTCCTTTTAGTTGACTAACTATTCTATACGATCGCGTGCAAATTCATTTAGTTAACACTCCTATATAATATGAACCACTACAATTAAATGATATTAAAATGCCCTAAGGCATTGGTCTACAAAAAAGCAATGGAGCTTTCATCTGTTTCAATCAATTCCGGTTGACCAGCAAGTCTTTCTGGCTAACATATTATTCTCTACATAAAGGAAATTCATTAATTAGCACTCCTATACAATACGAACCCCTTCAATAATTCATTCACAACATCAGAACGCATAAGAAGAATAGTAGTAATAATCATCATCTTGTTAACTTCAATGAAAATATCACCAACCCATGGTGGTTGAAAAGAATGCAATCCTGCAAATGAATAAAAACTATAAACAAATATAAAAATTTCATGAAATACACTTTCAACCATAGCTGAATTCACAAATCTCCAAGACAACCCAATCTTTAGCCTTGATCAGGTTGAGGGGTCTTCTCCTTCTTCTCCATCCCTTTCTCATCCTCCACCGGATCCAATTCTGCATTCACAACCAATTTCTTCAAAAATTATTCTTGAATTTGATGAAGTGGGATTTCAGATTGTCCAGACCAGAAAAAATAGTAGTGAGAATCAAAAGCATCGATCTGGAATTAGTTCAAACCAACTGAGCCTGAATAAGGGAAATACAGATCATTCAAAACAATATTTCAGAAAAGCTAATCATGGATTTCTCAATTCAAGAATCATAGAGAATTCAAGAAAATCAGGAAAATATGTTGACAATCCCTCTCAGCCTGGTTTGTATACAAATCCACAAATTAGAAATTCAAGAAATTATCCAAGAAACAGTCAGCTATCAGGTAAATTTGATTCTCAATTCAATACTAACCTGAATAAAGCCTCTTCATGGACCGATATGATCAAGAAAGGGGGATCAAACTCTGAATTTGATCTCAAATATGTTGCTCCTCTCTCAATCAGTGATAATAAAATCGTAGTTGTGAATGCAGAGGCCAACAGAAGGGCAGAAAACAAGTGGTGTCATTCAGTTATTACCTATGTTTTTGGCAGCATACCCGCTTATCACCATTTCAAGGCTGTTATTGCCAAATCGTGTATACCCACTGATAATTTTGATATATTTACTCGTAATAATGGGTTTTTCATTATCAGGTTTACAAATGCAATAGATTGTGAAAATGCTATTAATGGAAGTCCTTATTTTATAAATGGAAAACTCGTTATTATGAAGAAATGGAATAATAAAATCAATCTGGATAGAGATTTGCTCTCTACTATGCCAATATGGATTAGACTTCCTGAATTGAATCTTAGATTATGGGATAAAGAAATATTGAGTGTTATAGCTAGCATTATGGGTATTCCTATTAAATTAGATGAACACACGGCCAATGAATCAGGACTTTCTTTTGCTAGAATACTAGTGGAAATTAAAGCAAATGCTGATTTACCAAATGAATCTTTTATTTCAATGCATGATGGGGAAAATATAATGCAAAGCATAGAATATGAATGGATTCCCCCTAGATGCAAATCATGTTGATGTTTTGGACATACTATTGACAATTGTGTCACCCAAATGGTCTGGAAAGAGAAATAAAAAAATCAAGAAAAATCTGATATTGATAGCAGTTTCATAAAGGAAAAAGAAGATACATTGCCAAACAAAACATCAGAAGCAAAAAATGGATCTATCTGTCTATCTTTGAATGAAAAGAATAACAGTATCAATGAACAATTATTGTTCAAGAATCCACTCAAGAAATGGAAATTCAAGAAGGTGAGTAAGTCATAAAGATTAGGTGAAAAAATATTGAAACTTCAAAGAGTATTTCAGGAATTCATCTTGAAACAAATGCAAATAGGAATAATGTAGTAATCCAAATCAGGGAAAATACTTCTGAAGCAGCAAACATGAACATAGATGGACCATCATATATTAATGCTATTCTCAACAAAGCACAATTTGAAAATCCCAATATTAGTCATGTTGTAACGCACCTTTCCTCTCATACCACAAATCAAAGTTCAGAAATCAGTCTGCAAAAGGCAATCAATTTAGAGGCAAACTCCTCTTCAATATCAAGGAAAAACAAGAAAGATAAAAAGGAAAAAATAAGAGGTAAAATGAAAAGCATTAAAGACATAGTCTCTGAAGAAAGCATAGAAGATATTGATGACAGCGACTTCAAAAGAAATTACATCTCTAAAAATTCAAAGTGGGAAGAGCAGCTCAAAGCAATTAGCAAAACAACATATAAGAAAAAAGGAAAGAGGATGGAGACTCTGGTAGAGGAGAGCAGCCACAGTCCATAGTTGCTCTTTCTTTGTATCCTTTGTGTATCCTTTACTAATAATATTATTATCATTATGTCGACAATCTCATGGAATGTTAGAGGGCTTAACTCTCTAGAAAGAAAATTAGATTATCTAAACTTCTTATGTCTTTAAAACCCAGTATTGTTGGACTGCTTGAACACAAATTAGACAATTCAAAAATTGCTGATTAACATATTAAAAATTTATATAATTGGAAAATTATTAATAATAATCAAATGGGGGAAATGGAAATGGTAGAATTTTGGTCATTTGGGATCCTAATATTTGGGATATCTTTCAATGTTTTATGAATTTTCAGTTTATTCACCGTAAGTGTGTAAACAAAGGTGGTTTGCAATTAGAAATTACTTTTCTTTATGCTTCTAACAGTGAAACTGAAAGACTATCTCTTTGGAATAGTCTTGAACAAATTAACTCTATTATGAGTCTTCCTTGGATTGTTATTAGTGATTTTAATAATGTCATGCTTGGTTTTGAGAAAAAGGGTGGGAATCATATTCCCTTTAAAAAGCTTGAAATGTTAAATAACTTTCTTCTTAAAACTAGTTTATATGAACCAACTATCTTTGGAAATACTTTTACTTGGAAGTCTGGAAAATTTGGAAATATCCATTGTAAATTAGACAGAATTCTTATAAATCATGGTTTTATAAATTATTATAAAGATTTCAAATGTTATACCCATCCCCAGGCTACCAGTGATCATACTCCAATTCAAATCTATCTAACTCAAAATTATAATATTAGGAATAACATTCCCGTTTATATTTGTCAATGGCTGGGTGTATGAGGATGATTATAAAGACTTAATCAAAAATTGCTTAACCGCAAAA
The DNA here is from genome assembly GCA_030737815.1 of Allium fistulosum. Taxonomy (NCBI): domain Eukaryota; kingdom Viridiplantae; phylum Streptophyta; class Magnoliopsida; order Asparagales; family Amaryllidaceae; genus Allium; species Allium fistulosum. The sequence goes on from CM060903.1 coordinate 56,194,001, forward strand.
GTTCTGGGCACTGCCCAATTCAAATTCAATAAACTTCTTAATATTACTAAAGAAAATCTGAAAATCTTGAATAAAAACAGAACTAATAATGAAATTAAAAACATCAGGGATGATTGTGAGCTTAGACAGAATGAATTAGACAAGGATTACTCAGACATCAATAAGGGCAACAATTTTTTTCTAGCCCAAAATAAACTGGTCAAGTCTCTCCATATGCAGTCTACCAATTTAAGGCAGAGAAGCAAAAATAGACTGGTTAATGCATGTTGATGAAGCTAGCAAATTTTTTTATGCTAGAATGTCTAGTAGGAAATGTAGGAATAATATTGGGAAAATTATTGATGTTAAGGGTAATGTAATTATTGACTTGTCTTGTATTAGGAAGGAAGCCATCAATTGTTTTACTAATCTATATAATACCAATCTTTATTCTAATTCCTTCCCTAATATTGGGCCTAAATTTAAATTTAATGAAAACAGTCATGATATTCTTTTAGCCCCAATTAGACTTGAGGAAATTAAAAATATCATTTTTAATTCCAATAATGATAAAAGCCCAGGACCAGATGACTTTGGTGCCAAGTTTTATAAAACTCATTGGGAAGAAATCAAATTATTTTTATTTGATTCTATCTCTGAAATTTTTAGGACCGGTAAATTATTAAAAAAATTAAACCATACTTTTATTACTTTGGTCCCAAAAGTTCAAATTCCCAACAGTTTAGAAGACTGTAGGCTAATTGCCTACTGTAACTTCATTTAAAAAATTATTTCTAATATTTTATGTAACAGGATAAAAATATTTTTAAAAACCTTATTTTTGAAAACCAAAGTGCTTTCATTCCTGGCAGATTAATTATTGAAAACACTTTGCTTGCATATGAATTAATAAGGAACTTTAATAATAATAACAAAAATCTCATGTGTGTCAAAATTGATTTACATAAAGCATTTGACAAAATAAATAGACATTTTATTATTTTTACGAGAAGAAATCAAGAAGAAATGTGAAGGGGAGGAAGAAACTGCTTAAGTGTCGTTTGCAGCCAAATTGAGAGATGCGGCTTTTTATTTTATTTTTAATTTTAGGGGAGAATGACGCAAAAAGAAAAGTTTGCCATTATGAACAGACGCGAAAAGAACAGAGGAGAGAAGGGTAATTTGGGTATTTCAGAAAGAGACAGTTGAAATTAGTTTATGGAATTCTCATTATTAATAGTAAAGATGATGAAACAAATGGGATTTTGCAATGAATTTTGTGCTCTTATCCTTGAATGTATGAACAATGTTTTTTATTCTATTTTGGTACATGGTTCTCCTAATGGCTTTATACATAGAAATAGGGGAATTAGACAAGGAGATCCACTTTCTCCTTATTTATTTACTATTGCTATGGAATATTTTGTCAATTCTTATGGAAACTAAGCTTATAAAAGGAAATATTAAACCAATTAATAGAATAAAACCATATATTACTCATTTGTTATATGTTGATGATCTTCTTATCTTTTTTTAAATCTAGACACACAAAGTGAAAAATCCATTGCAAATATTTTTTGACAAGTTAGAAGAGCATGAAGGGTTAAAAGTCAATGAATTCAAAAGCAAAATATATTTTTGTAAAGGCTGCTCCTATAAAATGGAAATTTTGAATATATTAAAGTTCAAGGAGGGTAATCTGCCTGTTAAGTACTTGGGACTTCCTCTAAGTGTTAACCAAATCAATGACAGAGACTACACAAGGTTATTAGACATCATTCAAAATAGATTTGAAGGGTGGACTAGCAAATTTCTATCATTAGCTGGTAGAATTGAGTTAACTCAAACTCTCATCATTGCAATCATCATGTATTGGATCCAAGCCACAATATCCCAGTAAAGGCAATTCACAAAATTGAAAAAATTTGTGCAAATTTCATTTGGAAAGGAAAACAACACAAAATTGCTTGGGAAAAAGTCTATTTATCAAAGAAATCTGGTGGTTTGCGTCTGAGAGACATCAATGAATTGAGAGAAGTGTGTAAACTCAAATTATTCTGGAAATTTGTAAATGGCAATTCATTATGGGCAAAGTGGATGAAAGAAAAGTATCTGAAAAATAAGAATTTTTGGACTACTGGTATTGAAAATCATCACTCTTTTGTTTGGAAAAATATTCTCAACAACAGAGACACTGGCATTAAAATTTTGGAAAGAAAATTTAAAAATGGAAATTAGACTTGTTTGTGGTTTGATCCTTGGATACATGGAAAAACATTAGTTAGTCTTGTGGGATGGAACAACTTATATTTGTTTGGTGAAATCAATGGAAAAGTCAGTAGCATCATTCAAAACAGCAGGTGAAATACATTTTTTCATCCAGCTACTTCTATTTTCAATACAGCCATTAATCAAATTACAATTGACCCTAATCTTCCAAAAGATAAGTGGGAATGGAAACCATCTACAAAAGGATTTTTCTCCTTTGAAAAAACTCTGGAATTTATAAAAGGTCATGAAACTGAAGTGGATTGGCACAATGTTATATGGAATAAATCAAATTGTCCAAAAATGTCCCACTATGCCTATTTTGCAATGATTAACAGGCTTCCTACTAGGGATATATATACCTAAAATGGAATAAAAAAAGGGATACAATATGTGTGCTTTGCAGAAATGAAACTGAGTGTATCAATCACTTATTTTTTAACTATAGTTACTCAAAACATATATGATTTATTGCCAAAACAAAGCTCAAAATTAACCAAAATTAGGCAGTTCAGAACATCAGAGAAAGCATTAACTATATCCAACAAAACTTCAAAGAAAAATCCAAGGAATTCAAAAAAGCTAGTATTATGCTTACTGCAACAATCTTTCATATTTGGAAAGAAAGAAATCAAAGACTTCGCTCTCAATCAGAAAAAGAAAGCATTCAATTTTGGAAGAAAATTGAATTAAATAGCCAGATTCTTCTCAACAAACATAGGAATCAAAGCAAATATTTAAACAATTCACAAAACAACTGGCACATGGATAAATATGAAGAGAGTTTAGAATCTTTCTTACAGAGTGGAAAAATCACTTTTGAATTTCCCAATGTGAGACATCTTCATCACAATGGTAGTCATTGGATGGAAAAGCCTTTGAATAATGATAATTCCACTCTCAAATAAGTCAATACTGGTGGCAGACACTTCTACCATCACAATAGGAATAGCTCCTGTAATATAAAGGGAAGAATGCTTAAAGATAATTTATTTTTATCTAATAATAAGCATTATTTGAGCTCTAATAAATGTTCTTTCATACCTAATAGGGGCGAAAGCTACCGCGCACACAGTATTCATGATCAAATGGGCAATTATCCGAGCATGGATAAAAATTGGCAACCGACAGTTAATATCAACTATGATTTTAGTGCTCCATACTCAGGAGATAATAAAACGTTTATCAACAGACACTTATCTGAAGAGGGTTACAGAGACCGAACAAGCAACTGCTCAAGTAGTTTCCTCTAGAACAATAACATGTCAACTGTTAATTGCAAGGGAAGTATCAAGGCTCAGTTTAGTAATAAGGACATTAATTTAAATATTTCAAATTTTAAGCCTACTTTATTTTTACCTGACAGTTTTGGAGGTTACCGTGTGAATTGTAGTCTTCGAGAGTGTAAGGTTCCTGAACTCGGCCTTCTAAAATCGGCACCCGTAACTCACTTGTACTCGAATGCCGTAGATTCAAACGCCGAATCTGGCTCCCCGGAGCTTATAACACAACAAGTATAACAACACAGCGGAATAAAGAAATAGATGATATCATATACAACTCCAATGAATACAATATCCAGAATGACATACAACAATGATATCAATATGATACAAGAATATCAGAGATAAATAATGATACAGCGGAAAACAAAAGTGATAACTCCAAATGATCTGACAAAGAGAATGAGACCAATAACTCCAACATCAGCTCGAACCACCATCACGTTGCACCAAGATAAGCAACATCGGTCATGCGTGAACTCCAAAACTGAACTAGCTCCAGATAATCTACTAAACCTGACTATCTGAAAAACCCAACTCTAGACTGCCCGTGTGGAAAATTGTGGGCACCCAGAGTTTAGGAAGGGAACAATAAACTCCGAGTCAGTCATGGGACTGGTGTGAGTAACAAAAACAGTTTATCTTTAAAACAAACAACAAAGGAATTTTAAACATTGAAATCCGCAATGCTTTTTGGAAAATGAAACTACCATAAGACCTCCCATCACACACACAATGCAATCGCAGACTTGGAGGAGATTTCTTCTTATGATAGTCAAACATGCTTACTATGCAAAACAAAACTCTTTTGATATTATAACTAGTGCATAGTGTAGGAAACATTTCGAAAATATAATATTAATCTTAGCCAGCATAGGTACCATTATATTATGCCTACTATAGCTACCATGTTAAATGGCAGGTTCTACAACTAAAACCGTACAAGGCTCGTATTGTTTCTTTGGATTTTCCAACAAATGGTCAGGCTAAGGAACTTCCTACTACCACATGGGTACGCCTCTCGAGGGACGTCCCGAGAACCTACCCGGATATCTGCCAACACAAGGTCGGGTTACCTCTGTCACTAGGTAACTACTACTCGAGTATGCCACCCCCCGGTCCTTTGGGACCTTTATCCGAGGCCTCGATCACACAGCAACAATCACACAGTAAATGAGAATGGAGCAACCACATTGGTAAATATCTGGGCTCTATACCATGATATCACCTTTTTCCAGAAGGAAATGACATACCCTAAAGGGAGCGACCCTCATAACCTTTGACATACCCTAAAGGGAGCAACCCTCATAACCTTGCCGCATCTTTCCTGTTTCGACCATTTCCGGTTTGTGAGGTTCGATGAGGTATCGTCCACAAAGCTACGCTTTTTTCACAAAGCCATGCTTTGATCAACAAATGATCAGCAAATGACCATCAACAAACAGCAACACTCAGCATGCCACAGTATCAAATTGGGAGTATATCACTGATAACCTTCAACTACATAACCTCTGAGCTCGTACGTCTCAGAGAAGGGTGTTAAGCTAAGAGAATAAATTCACCGCCACCAAACAGAAATGTATTTGAAAGAAATCAGCTTTATATCTCAAAGTGTAGCGTCAGACATACAACCATACAAGTTTGTTCCGGGTTCGAACAGAATTGAAGGCACTTCCAAAGAAGCCCTTGCAATCCGAGTATTCACAATCCCGATCGGACTTCCCATCACTTAGGGAATCTCTATACCGGGCGCTACCCAGTGCAGAGACAATCGATAGGTTATCCTATCGTTTTCACAAATACCCGGTCTTCAACGCCGGTCTTCAATTGTTATCCATATACGACGTATCACTTATTCGGAATGGGTTATATGACACAAAGTCCTCTCCCGGCTAAACCGAATAGTGAGCGTAATATTTTAAAAATATGGATATTGGGATTTCAATTAAGTCACAACTTATTATCCAAATTTCTCTTTCAAATGGTTTAAACACATTACCATTTTAAATCTGTTAAAAATAAACAGATTCAATTCACAAAGTTCACCTAGTTTCACAAAGATCTATTCATAGATTTCCAAATCGATTTCCATTTCAATTGGATTAACTCATTAAATCTTTAAATCAAGATTTAACTTATAGCTTTCAAAAAGAATTCACTCATAACTTGGAAAACCATTTTTTTTCAATTCAAACTTGAAATTCATTTAACTTAAATTGGAATTTCATTTCTTATATGAAAGCTATTTTCATTTGAAAACAATTTGTTTTCATTTCGGAAAAATTCGATTCTTTTATACGAGTTAAAGTCTTTGGGTTAAATTCAAATTCCCCAAACAATATTTTAAAATGGTTCAAATGGGTATAAACACATTTATAACATCTTTAACCATAATTTCCAATCATGGAATTAAATTCCAAATTTTTAATTCAAATTCAAATTGAATTATTTAAATTGAAAAACTTTACCAAGTTATCCAAAATAATTTTTATCTTAAAAACTCCTTTTCAAAAGCTTTAACATTTAACCCAAATCCATTTCCAAAATCAATTGAAATTAAAATTTCAATTTCAAAAATATTAAATTTAAATCATCTGTCACTTAACCGATTTCCTCGTGAAATCCATATTTGTGTGTGTAAAAGTGTGGTCCAAGGGTTTCACACACAATAGTGCAATATCATTCAAACATCACAGATTCCAATACAGCAATATATTTGATAAGCGGTATAACTATAATGCTTCTCTTTTATTCATAGATCATAGATATATATATATATATTACAGATAATAAATTACATTCATCCCAGATAAATAACTACACTACAGGTTACACACAAATCAGAATATATCACACAGCATCACAGATCAGGGAATATCAACAATTCAATCATTCAGTCAAATCCAACATTCACTAGTAAATTTTATTAATCAACTGATTAATTTTTATCGGATGTATCAATTATTAGTCCGGGTTAATTATCATAAGTTAATTACAAATTATTTGAAATAATTTCCCTTTCATCATTTGTTAGTTAACTTTTACTTATAATTCATCAACCTTTAATTATTAAATAATTAACCTTTAATTATTTAATTCACCATTTAATTAATCATCTTTAATTAATAAATTAACCCTCAATTAATTAATTACCATTTAATTAATTGTCCTTGATTAATTACAATAAGTGATTATCCTAATCACTTAGATCAATAAATCAGAAATTAATTTAATCACTTGATTAATCAACTATAATTATTAATTTAATTATTATTTTTTTAAAAATTCTTAAGTAATTAATTACCCTTAATTACTTTTACTAATTAATTTCTTTTAATTAATTAATTATCCTTAATAACTCATCATAAATCAATTAACTCTTAACAAATTAATTAGTCTTTTCAAATAATCTTTGAAATATATTCATTATTAACTTAAAATGTTTAAGTTAAATTAATGTTTTATATAACAAAAACATTCCATCTTACAATATTAAGTTTATTTAAATTAAACTTTTAAAATAAAGGTTATATAGATTAAATACTCAAAACTAAATTAAATTTAAATAACTTTATTTTAAAACCCTTTAACAAATTTAAACCTTAGTTAATTTAAAATAAATTTTATTTAAAGTCTTTTACCCAATTCTAAACTTGGATAACTTCTAACATTCACAAGAACTTTGGTTTTAGCAAAAATTGTTTCAAATTTTTTTTTATTCGCTTTATAGTTAAAAATGCTTTTCTCTTAATTCCATAGACCCGAGTATTTTCAGAATCTTCCCGAGCCTTACTTCGGGTTTCACCATTTCCACTTTCTGCTTCGATACACTGACGCAAATAACTCGAGACCTCCTTCGAGTTTACCCCATCTTCCCCAAATCTTAGAATTAAACCCAAACACTGACACTCGTGTGCACGTGCACCGGCGTTCCAGCGCCTTCGGACCATCACTGATCCCCTCAACCAGTCATCGACGACACCACTACCTAGCCCGACCACCCAAATCTCTCAAACCCATCATCGATCGAAATCGAACAACTCAATGGAACTGGAACCCAAAATAGATCATCGAAAAATGCCTCCTCTTCGTACCTCCGGCCACCAGAAAATATTCAACTCCGGTCAAACCTTCGTCGACATCTCCTCCACCATCTTCCAGATCCTCGTCACACTCGATCACCCCTAGATGACGAACGAGACCAAAAACGAAACCACATTAAAACTAGGCTTACAAAAGAAATTGCTCGCCGCTGTCGCCACAGTGGTCGAGGCCGCCTCCGACCATTTTTCCTATCACCACCCTAGGTTCCTTCATCACCATAAGCAAGCCTGACTCTTCCAGTCACAAAGATCATCGGAAATCGCCAAAGGAATGAAATTCGAACAAACCAGAACTGCTCTTCCAATACAATTCTACATATTGTAATTTTTCTTTTTAAAATCAAATTTTTGTATGAAATTTAAGTTTATAAACTTGTCTTAATAAATACTTAGATTTTCACTTGACTTAAACATGCACAGTTGTTTCTAGTTTCCAGAGGTATTCAAGTTAAATTTTAATTTGATTAAAATTTTCAACATTAGTCTATGATCCAATAAACAACTTTTGTTTATAATACATGTTCTAACAGCCATTGGTTCAAGAAAATATGATCTTTGATCAAGTCTTAAGCTTGAAAACTAAGAACAGGGATACCCAGATTCAATAGCAATGCACATATATATATACACACCATACATATTTATCAGGGAATTTAACATGCAACCACAATTATATTTTAAGTTATATAAAAAAAATGTTACTCACAGTGGTTAAGAAATGAACAGAGTTCCATTGTTGAAATAGGCTTATGAAAATTGCAAGCAAAAATTCCTTCTTTGATCCTCTGATTTGCATTGATTTAAACTGTTATTTTAATTGAAGTTTTGTTTGAGGTTTAGATGGTATTACTTCAGTCTTTGATGAACGAAACTGGAATGAAAAGAGTTGATGTATATATGGAAATGAAGTTAACAGGTGATAATAGGTTTTGTACAACATGATTTTTTTTTTCTCTAGTACATATATGAGCAGAGATTTTTTCTGTTTGGGGGCTGATACCCTTTTGTTTTGGTGGCTGATGAGAACTTGTGGTGGCTTCATTAATTGCTTGGCTTGTTTGATAAGCCTCCCTATATATTTATATTTCCATTTTGTTCATACTTATCATCATTTTTTTCTTTTTGACTTAGACTGTGTTTCATTCTTGAATATTTTTTTTTTATACTTGAGTATACTTCTACAACCTTGATTTTATTTCGTTTATACATACTTGTATATATTAGTTTTCTTTTCTTATTATCTTGTCTTTGTAATATTACTTGATAATATAAATAATTTCTATTTTTAACTTGTTGTTAAAATTTTAGCAATTGTATTTACCTTATACATTGATTTCTATTTTTAGCTTAAATTATTATTATTATTATTTTTACTTGCATTTCTATTCTAAATATTTATTATAAATTTTACTGTAATACTTATTGTTTTATTTATTTATTTATTTATTTTATTTCTAATATAGACAATCAATCCTAAATTTTATCAATATAATTTATCTTTAAACTATTTAGTTAAAATTTAAATCCAAATCACATATATACATATATATACAATATTTAATTTTTAAATGATTTAATATATATTCTATTTGAATTCAGGGAAACTCGAATCAATTTATCGATTAGTTTCAATAATTTTATTCAAAAATGAAATTAATTATCAATTTAAATTTATATAAAATCCGGGGTCGTTACAACCTTCCCCCCTTAAAAGAATTTCGTCCTCGAAATTTGCCAGGGAGACACAAAGATAGATGAGGAATATTTCATCAAATCAACTGAACATCTATTCTGCATTTGGCTTACCAAATCAGAATATCAACAATAGATACAAGAACGAATCTTTTTAATTTTTCCACAAGATACTCGGGTTATCCAGATCTACGAAGTATGCAGTGACATTGGTTTGTTCGAAGGGATAACTAACCATTCGTAGAATATACTGGGACTCAAAGAATAGATAGATATATGGATACAATTTCAAAACTTTCAGTTTAGAACTATAGTATACCGATCAACCATAGCAACCAAAGCAACCAATTCATCCAAACAACAATTATGACCTATTTGGAGTTTATGTCCCATACAAATATATCAAATCTTCTTCCTGAATCTACCAGGGACTATCAAAGAATTGAGAAAAAGATGCTGAACACAAGAGATTGATAGAGAAAAGATTGCTTCCTTGTTGTTACAGGGTATTGACCATTTACAGTCGTATTCCCCTGTCCCCTATCTCATCCTCTTCTTACACTCATACTTACTATCAGTGGATAGTAAGAGAATTTACTGAGGAATACGGACGGATATCTTAGGGATACTCATTCTAAGGTATACTTCACCCTATCTCTAATGAGCTACTTAATGTGTTATACTCCTTAGCTAAAGTTCAACCTTAGCTCTGATACCACTTATAAGGTTCCTGAACTCGGCTTTCGAAAATCGGCACCCGTACCTCACTTGTACTGGAATGCCGTAGATTCAAATGCCGAATCTGGCTCCCTGTAGCTTATAACACAACAAGTATAACAACACAGCGGAATAAAGAAATAGATGATATCATATACAACTTCAATGAATACAATATCCAGAATGATATACAACAATGATATCAATATGATACAAGAATATCAGAGATAAATAATGATACAGCGGAAAACAGAAGTGATAACTCCAAATGATCCGACAAAGAGAATGAGACCAATAACTCCAACATCAGCTCGAACCACCATCAAGTTGCACCAAGATAAGCAATGTCAGTCATGCGTGAACTTCAAAACTGAACTAGCTCCAAATAATCTACTAAGCCTGACTATCTGAAAAACCCAACCCTAGACTGCCCGTGTGGAAAATTGTGGGCACCCAGAGTTTAGGAAGGGAACAATAAACTCCGAGTCAGTCATGGGACTGGTGTGAGTAACAAAAACAGTTTATCTTTAAAACAAACAACAAAGGAATTTTAAACATTGAAATCCGCAATGCTTTTTGGAAATGAAACTACCATAAGACCTCCCACCACACACACAATGCAATCGCAGACTTGGAGGAGATTCTTCTTATGATAGTCAAACATGCTTACTATGCAAAACAAAACTCTTTTGATATTATGACTAGTGCATAGTGTAGGAAACATTTCGAAATATAATATTAACCTTAGCCAGCATAGGTACCATTATATTATGCCTACTATAGCTACCATGTTAAATGGCAGGTTCTACAACTAAAATCGTACAAGGCTCGTATTGTTTCTTTGGATTTTCCAATAAATGGTCAGGCTAAGGAACTTCCTACTGCCACATGGGTACGCCTCTGGAGGGACGTCCCGACAACCTACCCGGATCTCTGCCAACACAAGGCCGGGTTACCTCTGTCACTTGGTAACTACTACTCGAGTATGCAACCCCCCGGTCCTTTAAGACCTTTATCCGAGGCCTCAATCATACAGCAAAAATCACACAGTAAATGAGATTGGAGCAACCACATAGGTAAATATTTGGGCTCCATACCATAATATTACCTTTTTCCAAAAGGAAATGACATACCCTAAAGGGAGCGACCCTCATAACCTTGCCGCATCTTTCCTGTTTCGACCATTTCCGGTTTGTGAGGTTCAATGAGGTCTCGTCCACAAAGCTACGCTTTTTTCACAAAGCCATGCTTTGATCAACAAATGATCAGCAAATGTCCATCAACACACAACAACACTCAGCATGCCACACTACCAAATTGGGGGTATATCACTGATAACCTTCAACTACATAACCTTTGAGCTCGTACGTCTCAGAGAAGGGTGTTAAGCTAAGAGAATAAATTCTCCGCCACCAAACAGAAATGTATTTGAAAGAAATCAGCTTTATATCTCAAAGTGTAGAGTCAGACATACAACCATACAAGCCTGTTCCAGGTTCGAACAGAACCGAAGGCACTTCCAAAGAAGCCCTTGCAATCCGAGTATTCACAATCCCGATCGGACTTCCCATCACTTAGAGAATCTCTATACCGGGCGCTACCCAGTGCAGAGACAATCGATAGGTTATCCTATCGTTTTCACAAATACCTGGTCTTCAACACCGGTCTTCAATTGCTATCCATATATGACGTATCACTTATTTGGAATGGGTTATATGACACAAATTCCTCTCCCGGCTAAACCGAATAGTGAGCGTAATATTTTAAAAATATGGATATTGGGATTTCAATTAAGTCACAACTTATTATCCAAATTTCTCTTTCAAATAGTTTAAAGACATTACCATTTTAAATCTGTTAAAAATAAACATATTCAATTCACAAAGTTCACCCAGTTTCACAAAGATCTATTCATAGATTTCCAAATCGATTTCCATTTCAATTGGATTAACTCATTAAATCTTTAAATCAAGATTTAACTTATAACTTTCAAAAATAATTCACTCATAACTTGGAAAACCATTTTTTTCAATTCAAACTTTAAATTCCTATAACTTAATTGGAATTTCATTTCTTATATGAAAGCTTTTATCATTTGAAAACAATTTGTTTTCATTCCAGAAAAATCTGATTCTTTTATACGAGTTAAAGTCTTAGGGTTAAATTCAAATTCCCCAAACAATATTTTAAAATGGTTCAAATTCATATAAACACATTTATAACATCTTTAACCATAATTTCCAATCATGGAATTCAATTCCAAATTTTGAATTCAAATTCAAATTGAATTATTTAAATTGAAAAACTTTACCAAGTTATCCAAAATAATTTTTATCTTAAAATCTCCTTTTCAAAAGCTTTAACATTTAACCCAAATCCATTTCCAAAATCAATTGAAATTAAAATTTTAGTTTCAAAAATATTAAATTTAAATCATCAATGACTTAACCGATTTCCTCGTGAAATCCATATTTGTGTGTGTGAAAGTGTAGTCCAAGGGTTTCACACACAATAGTGCAACTCCATTCAAACATCACAGATTCCAATACATCAATATATTTGATAAGCGGTGTAACGAAGCGAATTTTTCGCGTTCGAAAATCGACATCCATACTTTACATCGTACTCTAATGCCGTAGATCCGATCGTTCAAATTCGAGTCGCCGGAGCTTATAACACAATTAAGTAAATAACACAGCGGAAGAAAAAGAATAATACATTGATATACAACGTCTGATACAATATCTGATACAACAGAGTGATATAATGAATATCAATATACATTAGAGATATGATACAACAAATAGCAGCGGAAAAGAAAACGATAACACCAGCAGCGGATAATCTCCATCTCCAATTCGCCAATCTAGAACTAGCTCGAACTCCCAATAACGATGCAAAAAGATAAGCAAGTGCAGTCCGATCCAAAGACTGAACCAGCTCTAGATAATCTACTAAATCTGAATATCTGAAAAACCCAACTCTAGACTGCTCGTGTAGAAATTTTTTTTTGAGCACCCAGAGTTTAGGAAAGAAACAATAAACTCTGGATCAGTCATGGGACTGGTGTGAGCAACAAAAACAGTTTATCTTTAAAGACGAACAACAAAAGAATTTAAAGTCAATTCGCAATGCTTTTGAAAATGTAACTACCATAAGACCTCCCACCACACACACAATGCAAACACAGACTTGGAGGAGATTTCTTCTTATGTTAGTCAAAGATGCTTACTACGCAAAACAAATAATTTGATTTGATATTATTATTAGTGCATAGTGGAAAACAATTCGAAAGTAGAATATAAATCTTAGCCAGCATAGTGGAAAACAATTCGAAAGACTTGGGTAACTACTGACACGAGTATGCCATCCCCCGGTTGTAACCAACCTTTATCCGGGATCCCGTCAACCAACAACCACAAAGAAATAAATTATGCAACAACCACATAGGTTAAATACCTGGGCTCCATACCATGATACCACCTCTATCCAGAAGGAAATGAACATACCCTAAGGGGCGCTACCTCTAATAACCTTGCTGCATCTTTCCTGTATTGACCATTCCGGGGTGTGAGGTTCGACGAAGTCTCGTCCACAAAGCTACGCTTTGGCACAAAGCCATGCTTTGGGTCAACAGATGATCAAAGTAATGATCACAAAGATAAATGATCAAACAAATGATCATATCACAAATGATCAAACAATGATCATCACACAACAACACTCAACATGTCATATTACCAAATTGGGAATATATCGCTGATAACCTTCAACTACATAACCTCTGAGCTCGTACATCTCAGAGAAGGGTGTTAAGCTAAGAGAATAAATTCTCCGCCACCAAACAGAAATGTATTTGAAAGAAATCGGCTTTATATCTCAAAGTGTAATGTCAGACATGTAACCATACAAGTCTGTTCCGGGTTCGAACAGAACCGAAGGCACTTCCGAAGAAGCCCTTGCAAATCCGGATAATTTTCTAATCACGTCCGGACTTCCCATCACAAAAAGAGTGATATAAATCTCTATACCGGAGCAACTCGGTGCAGAGACATTCGACAGGTTGTCCTTTCATTTTCGAAAATATCCGGTCTTCAACACCGGTCTTAAAATGCCATCCATATACGACGTATCACTATTCAGAATGGGTTATATGACACAAAGGTCTTTTCCCGGCTAACCCGAATAGTGAGCGCAATATTTAAAACATATGGATATGTGATTTCAATTAAGTTACAACTTAATAATCCAACTTCTTTTTAAATGGTTTCAAATGATTACCATTTCAAATATTTTAAACAAAAAGATTTATTTCACAAATTTCACCCAATTTCACAAAAACCCATTCACAGATTTCAAAATAATTTCCGTTTCAATTGGAGTAACGAGTTAAATCTTTAAAACAAAGATTCAACTTATAGCTTTCAAAACAATTTCATTTTGAATGGTTTAAACAAATGATAATTTTAAATATGTTAAAAATAACAGATTCATTTCATAGCTTTCAAAAAGGATTCATTCATAACTGGAAAAACCATTTTTAATTCAAACTTGAAATTCCTTTAATTAAACAGGAATTTCATTTCTTATCTGAAAGCTTTTAATCTTTTTAAAACAAACAGTTTTCATTTTGGAAATCTGATTCATTAATATAAGTTAAAGTTCTTGGATTAAATCCAAATTCTCAAAATTTTACTTTTAAAATGGTTTAAATTCATACAAACACATTTATATCATCTTTAATCCATAGTTTTCAAATCATAGGATTCAATTTATAACTTGAATTCAAATTTAAATTAAATTATTTAAATTTTCAAAACTCGTTTAAGTTATTCAAAATAACTTTTATATTTGAAATTCCATTTCAAAAGCTTTTCACTTTAAACCCAAATTTCCAATTTTCAAAATCAATTGAAATTAAAATTTCAATTTTAAAAACATCAAATTTAAATTATCTGTGACTTAACCGATTTCCACGTGAAATCCATATTTGTGTGTGTAAAAGTGTAGTCCAGGGGTTTCACACACAATAGTGCAACTGTAACAACCCTAGATTTCTACATATATTTAAATTTGACTTTATTTTTATTTTAAATTATTTTAAACTTATTTTATTTCAAAATTTCATTTTTAAATATTAATGTCGATTATTATGTGAATTATAAGTTCAAACTGGTATAATTTGTAAATTTTCCTAAAAAGTGAATTTGTGGTCAACTGGACAAACTTTGACTTTTAAACTTTAAATTTAAATATTTAAATTCTTAAATTTTATCTTTTACTATGAAAATATATTTACTAACATGAATACTGCTTTTCATTTCATTGGAAACGGATTTGAATTGCGAAAGTTATGTACATTTCAATTTTGAGTGCAATTTGATTTATTTAACAATTTTGTCTATTTTAAAGTATAAAAATTACATTTTCTTTGTCTTATTCTCTTTTAATATGTGTTGATATGTTATTTTATGTATACTTTGTCTTTTAACATTTATAAAATGATGTTAAAAATTTCCAAAGCTTATTGAATTTATTTTCTATTTTTAAAGTCTAGTTTCTATTTTTCTGTTATTTTCTTCAATTAAATTATATTTAATTTAAAATTTATTTATTCATTTTTGTGAATGAATTTTTATTTTATATTGTTATCTTTGTTTAAAAATATTTTACAAGTCCATATGAAATTTTCAAAATTTATCCCATTAAATTTCAAATTTTCTAGACTAGTTTGCAATTTTGTGCTATTTTCTTATTTTAACTTTATATAATTAATAAATATTTATTTATATTTTATATTTTTGTTGCAATTTCGAAATTTTAACTGAAATTATAATTATTTTCAGCTATTTAAACTTATATAAATAAATAAAAGAAATTTGAAAAGTCGTGACTCTTGATTTGCTTAAGGCTTTTGGTTTTCCACCTCTTTGTTTTCCAAACTCATGCATTCATTTTGCTTGGCCGACTTCATTTCTTTCTCCAGCTGATTATTTCTCATATCATTCACCAAAAAAAATTCTTCTCATCTCCAAAATAGCCATCCTCCATTTGTTTGTAAAAAAATTTGGTAAATACATCTTCTTTTTCCTTTGTTTTTGTGTTTTCTTCTTTGTTCTTCATGTTTTGCACTTGCCTTCATCCCCTCTTTTGGATCGGCCTGCCCTCTTCCACCACTTTGGCTGCCTCCACCACCATCCCCTCTGACCAACACCTCCTCCATCTCCTCCCCATCCCATAGCCGTGGACTTATGTGACAAAAATCCACCATAGTTTAAGGAAAACATCACTTACATATGCTAGCCGAGCACACCCTCCTTCCACCACCTCTTTCAACCACCTAGGCCGATCAACCACCACCACCACTGGCCTAATATCAACCTAACAAACCTATGCACACCCCCTACAGCCCACACCTGAAATAGCCCTGCCCCTCTATGCCTTGACCGAGCCAAACTATGGCCTTAAACCCTTGTATATTGCTTTGTTACTGTAGTTCCACCACCACCCACCTTTGCACCACCTTCTAGCATGATAGGCCGACCCTTAGCAACCCAGACCTGAACCAAAAACATTGCTTTAGACCTGTAATACACTCATGGCCGAACTCAATGTGAGTTGGAGACAAGTGCAAAACAATTCCGCTTCGATTTGTGCAATCTATTATATTATTGTTTATCGTATTTGCATTTGAAACTTATGTATATTGGTATTGTTTGTGTGACTTGTATTCAAGGGATTTGATACTTTGGCTCCTCCACTCTTATTTGAATCGTGTTATCCTGCTTGTTTGGAACTCATTCGTGCATTCGTTGTTGTGTCTCCAGCACAAAACGGTGAGTTATTCTCACAAGACAATATGTACATATATAACTAGTGAATTAACCCCTTTTGAACCTGTAAAATGCATTATCATGTTACACTTGCTATGTTATGATTTTATGATGTTCACCCATGCTTAAACACCTATTATATTATATGTTACTATTATATTATGTTGTTCTATTATTTTCATCAGTTTATCACACTGCAAGTTCCCTTTAGATTAGAATCACTATGGGTTGAAATGATACATACCCGAACAGACTTTAGAATAGGAGGAAATCGTTATGGGCTGAAATGATAGGCTTGAATGATTTTCAATTATTTTCATTTACTTGGGATTGCGGTTTTGAACTGATCAAACCCGGGTATCTTTGTAAATTACGGGTTGAAATGATAAATTACCCGTATCACTTTACCTAGGCTAGAAAATGAAATACAGGCCCGTTGTTAAAATATGTTTTTATAAATTTTTTAAAATATTTTAGAAATGTAAATATTATAATATTTTTGGTTTAAACTAAATAAAAATGATTTTTGTAAAGCATTATTGATTTTCTGAAAATTTATAAGTGAAGTAAATTAATGGTAAAATTAGAAAATTTGAAATGTAAGTTATTTTGGGAAAATTTAATTTGGTGATCATTGGAATTTAAATTAAATATGAAATGTGATAAATTCATGATAATTTTGGATTAAAGTGAATTTAAATGATTTTTATATTATATTTATGATTTTGAATAAAGTTAAAATGTGAAATGAATGAATATTTAAGTTGAAATTTTTGAAATATAACTAAAATTGGAAATTTGTGAATTTGGCTTAAAGGTGAATTTTAAGTTAAGTAAATAAAAATGGAATTAAGTTATATTTGAAAATTTAAACTTAAGTGTTAAGTTAATTTAATTTAATGAATTTATAATTTAATATTGGAATTTAATAAGTGAATTATTATTAAATTTTGATTTTAGAATGGAGGTTTAAATTTATAAAATCATGAATATAAGGGTATTTGAATGATTATTTTAAAAGTGAAATTATATGATATCATAAGTTAAAAATGATTATATAAAAATATAATTGTTTGTGAAATTATACTGAATATTTGAAGTTAATTAACTGCATTTCTGAAATGCTATTAATTCTAATGTAAATGATAATACAACATTTGTAAATGCTGTAGTTGATAATAATGAACCAAATGGCTAAATTTAATTAAAGGCTATTATAGCATTTTTGTAAATGTTATAATGGTTGAATTTAACTAAGTTTATTTGAAACTAATGTAACCCTATTACAACATTTTAAATGCTATCTTCTGTTAAATTGAACTGTTTTAAATGTGACTTTCCGTAGCATTTTCTAAATGCTGTGAAAGTTAAATTTTCATTGTTTTAATTAATTTAAGTGAACAAATGAACTTTGAAAGATTAAAATTTTGGAAATTTAATAATTTAATTATTAAATATAATAACTTCATTTTTATGATTTAAAATGAAGTAATTTGTTTCGAAATATAAACTATTTTAAAATATGATATTTTGATATTTTGAAATGGGATTTTTTTGAATAATATTGAATTTTGAAATGATATTTGATTTCGAAGTATAAAATACCATTTTGAAATTTTAACCACGAGATGTATTTAATTTATAGTTTAACCGATCCTTAAAGGATGGGCGATCCCAAGCATCCTTTGAGTTATTGTGCATTTCTACTATAGTTCACTTGAGTTGGTTTACATTATATAAGTATATATTGTCCTGACTCGAGTGTTTTGTGTTTTACTTTACGCTCGGGTCAGCCTGAGTATTTACAGCTTAGCTTTGGATTTCTTTTCTGGAGCTAGGAATCGCTGGAGATTCTACTTGTCTAGTTATCTGTTCCTTTCAGTTCAGTTGTTCTATTTCAGTTCTGGTATTTATAAACTTCTATGTATTTGGGATTTCTATTGTATATGTTTTCAGAATGATATTATGTATTATGTTTTGAGAGTTTGTTATAGTAGCTTCATGAACTACTATGGTTTTATATTCCGCTGCGAGTTATTTTGATATGTTCTATGTCTGTGATTCTGTGTAGTTGATTTCATTTGCTCCAAATTTATTTACAATCTATTACTTTGAATTATTCAAGCCAGACATGTGTGGATTATTGTCGATTTGAATGGTCCAAAATAGTGGGTCATTACATTTGGTATCAGAGCTTTGGTTTAGGCAAACCTTAGCCTGCGGAGCAAAAACTCATTAGAGATAGGGTAGAAATACCCTAGAATGAGTGAAATCAATCTCATAATCATTCCTTTGTGAGAGAACGTATTTTCGAAGTATAAAATGATTTTCAAAGGATTTTTAAAGATTATTTTGATATAAATTTTTTTTTGTTTTGAAAGAAAATTTTCTGGACTTTATCCCTTTCGTACCCACCTTATTAGTAATTTCTTTTATTAGGATTTCCTTAAATTTCTGAACTTCTATCTTGGTTGGGATTTCTTCGATTAGGATTCCTTTGAATTTTGGAACGCTTCCACTTGTTCTGAAATTCATTCCTGTCTCCCCTAATTGTATTCTTTTGATTTTTGGAGCATTCCATAACTCCACTTTGAATGACCTTTATAGGGTGGCGATTCCGCCAATCTTTGAATGATTTGTAAAGGGGTGAAACTCCCTTATAATTGGCATTTATTCACCGGAGATTTCTGTATCCTCGGTTTACGATGTTTTCTATCTTCTGCTATATTTAGATTCTATCTATGGCGATCGAAGGTCGATTTGCCTTAGATTTTCGCATCGATTATATTCCTGAAATCACGGTTGACCGGTTAAGGTTGCCCGCGATTCATATAGGCTTGTTCATCTTCTATTTGGTAATTTAATTATCTCATCTTCGTTCGAGCTTATTTTCAAATCAGAATTCTATTTAATTAGAGTTCCTCTAATTTGAATCTCTGTTTGTTTTGAAATCCATCCTTGAATCATTCCTTGGAAAATTTGTGATTGATTGTCTTTTGAAAACTGTGTATTCATCGAAGTTATTATTTTGATAAGGATGACCATATTTTATATATAAGGGTGAAATGTTTTCTATAAGGATCTATATACCTTTTAATTGATAATTTAAAGTTTTGAATGGATTTGAAATTTTGAAATTTATATAAGAAATGGTTTTATATAAAATAATTTATAACTAAAGGTTTTGAATCTAAATTTGAGTGATTGGACTCCGGCATTTTTGAAACTGGTTTTAATATTTGAAATAAAAATAATACGATTTGAAAGTATTTTCCGAATATGAAATGTTTCAAATGATTTTAATGAGTTTCAAATGATTTCGAAGAAATTACAAAAGAAGTTGAGAAAATAAAAGTCCAGAACCCATTTATGTCGTTGGAAAATAATTTTGGTGATGAATGCATGCATCATCGACATTGATTTTCGAGTTTCAGAGTGGGGGAGAGGCCACTTCGGTAGCTTTGCTATGCGATTGATTTGTGGAACTAATTTTGATTTCAAATTACGAAGTGTGATGTGATATTTGAAAGATATATGTATATATATTTGAACAATTTGAAATAAGCCGGTGTTCAGTTCTTGAGTTTTGGATTTGATTTGATATAACCCTATTTTTAGAATTGATTTACTAATTTAATTGTGATTTCCAACTCTTGGATTGAAATATGATTTCTTCAACTATTTTGAAGGTTCGAGCACTTCCAAATCAAGGTTAACTTTTCAAAGCTAAGTAATTTTGAAAAGTATAAAGTATATAAGTTTGGTATGTATGTTTAAAGTATGTAGTAATATGATTTAAATAAGTTGAAACTGTTTTGTTAAGTAAATGAATAAGGCTATTTTGAATTTTTCTAATATGAAATTTAGATTTGAAATGTTTTGAAAAGAAATTGGTCTTCAAAATATTTTTCAATAAAATTTAGTTTTAATGTTTAACTTAGTAACATCCTTTTGAAACTATATATTTAAAAAGTTGAAATAGATACATAAGTTGTACGTATGCTGTTTTATTCGCATAATTAAATTGTCCAAGTTTGAGTACACAAGTTCGAGGTGAACTACACCATTTCGTGTTAGGATTTTTCATTCGATTCTTGACGGCGAATGTTTGATATGGATTTTGGGCTTGATTCTAGAATTCTCTATCATAGTATATGGCTATAAAAGGAGACCGATGGTTTCTAGTCGAGAAACCATATTGAAATCCGCATTAGGGAGTCGAATGGACAATACTAGTTCGAAAGCGAACTTGTGTGATCGAGCGAGCGAGCGAATGTGATTTTGCGAAATGATGACATATGTACATCTTATATTCTAACATCATTGATATACTTGACGCTGAAATTGGAAGTTGTTGGGTTGGATATCTTTGTAATTTAATTGGAATTTTTCTTTTATGCAAAATTACTATCAATTTAAAACCATTTTTCAAAACTATTTTTTATTTTTATCCTTCTTAAACAAACTATTTTATTTAAAACCATTTTCCAAAAAAAAACTATTTTATATACAAAACTTTTTTTTTCTTTTTCTTTTTCCTTCAAAACTATTTTATATACAAAACTATTCTAAATTAAAAATCTTTTATATAGCAAAGATGTTCAATCCCATATGACTCTTCATGCAGCGAAATTGATTTTTGAAAATTTTTTATCCTTATATAAGATGGACTTTATGTAAATATAAGATGATGTTGAAAACCATTGATGTTCGAAATAAATTGTTTGACTAAATTATATTGATTTGGAAATTTGGATTTATTTTCTAAATTTATTATTTTGGAAACTTTGGAACTGAAGATATTTAATTTGAGAAGAAATAATTTGGTGGAATTGTATATGATTTTGAAACTGAACTGATATTGAAACAAATTGAAATTTTAGAACCTTGTGTTACTAAATACTTGATTTGGGAGTTATCGAACTTATATAAAATAATTTTGGTTTGTATAAGTATGTTGTTGATTCGAAAACTATGGATTTGAAAAGGTACTCAATTTGAAAAGTGAAATCTTATATAATTGAAATCTATATAAGTGTGATTTGATATACTATTGATTTTGGAAAGTATTTGATTTGAAAATGAAATCTTATATATAATGGACTTTATATAAGTACGATATTTGAAAGTGATTTGAAAAGGTACTATATGATATATTTTTGAAGTAAAGATATGGAAAGTGCCTTCTGCTTGATATCCGCTTTGTGGCCACATTGTGGATTCATTCTATCGATATTTCTTTGATTTTTGGTTTTCTGGATATGATACTCGAGTTTCCATCGAATTCCATGGCATTACCCATGGTCTTACGAGCGCGACTGCATAGCGTAATTCACCTGGCTGGATGGCCCAGTGGTACGGATGTTTCCTGAGGGATTCAGGCGTAACCATTGTGTATCCTGTGATCTATGTAGGTCGTATTAGTAGCGAAATCCGCAGGGCTGAGAAAGCTTACGGATACGGATGTTTCCTGGGGGATTCGGGCGTAACCATTGTGTATCTACGGTCTACCAGTCATCATGGCGCAATTCGCAGGGCTGAGAAAGCTTACAGATACGGATGTTTCCTAGGGGATCCGGGCGTAACCTTTGTGTATCTGCAATCCATGGTTAGACAAAGGTTTTGTTTGTTGTTTTTGTTTGGATTGTACTTTCCATATCTGTTTTTAAAAAGTTTTCCAGTATTTTCACTGGGTGTTGAAACAAGTCTACTAAGTACCTGGAGAATTCTAGCTTTGCGCCTGATCAACGCACTGCCAGAGTCTGCAGGAACGAGGATAAACTTGTTAAGACATCGATTTATAAAAGTATTTTGATAAAATATTATATAAATGATACTTTGATCAGTTATTACCTTTTTAAAGGATTTTAAAGTGTTTTAAATATTTTACCTCTTTAACCAACAATTTAAAATAATGGTTCGTCCTTCTCTTTCAACCTGCTTTCCCTCCTAGCTATTTTTTTTTCCTACCTTCTTTTCGGATGTCTTCCAACCTATTGTTCTTTCTAGTTGTTTCTCCGCTTCCTTCCTTTTCGGGGACGAAAAGATTTGAGTGGGGGAGAGTGTAACAACCCTAGATTTCTACATATATTTAAATTTGACTTTATTTTTATTTTAAATTATTTTAAACTTGTTTTATTTCAAAATTTCATTTTTAAATATAAATGTCGATTATTATGTGAATTATAAGTTCAAACTGGTATAATTTGTAAATTTTCCTAAAAAGTGAATTTGTGGTAAACAGGTCAACTTTTGACTTTTAAACTTTAAATTTAAATATTTAAATTCTTAAATTTTATCTTTTATTATGAAAATATATTTAATAACATGAATACTGCTTTTCGTTTCATTGGAAATGGATTTGAATTGCGAAAGTTATGTACATTTCAATTTTGAGTGCAATTTGATTTATTTAATAATTTTGTCTATTTTAAAGTATAAAAATTACATTTTCTTTGTCTTATTCTCTTTTAATATGTGTTAATCTGTTATTTTATGTATACTTTGTCTTTTAACATTTTTAAAATGATGTTATAATTTTCCAAAGCTTATTGAATTTATTTTCTATTTTTAAAGGCTAGTTTCTATTTTTCTGTTATTTTCTTCAATTAAATTATATTTAATTGAAGAAAATAATTTATTCATTTTTATGAATGAATTTTTATTTTATGTTGTTATCTTTGTTTAAAAATATTTTACAAGTCCATATGAATTTTTCAAAATTTATTCCATTAAATTTCAAATTTTCTAGACTAGTTTGCAATTTTGTGCTATTTTCTTATTTTAACTTTATATAATTAATAAATATTTATTTATATTTTATATTTTTGTTGAAATTTCGAAATTTTAACTGAAATTATAATTATTTTCAGCTATTGAAACTTATATAAATAAATAAAAGAAATTTGAAAAGTCGTGACTCTTGATTTGCTTAAGGCTTTTGGTTTTCCACCTCTTTGTTTTCCAAACTCATGCATTCATTTTGCTTGGCCGACTTCATTTCTTTCTCCAGCTGATTATTTCTCATATCATTCACGAAAAAAAATTCTTCTCATCTCCAAAATAGCCATCCTCCATTTTTTTGTAAAACAATTTGGTAAATACATTCTTTTTCCTTTGTTTTTGTGTTTTCTTCTTTGTTCTTCATGTTTTGCACTTGCCTTCATCCCCTCTTTTGGATCGGCCTGCCCTCTTCCACCACTTTGGCTGCCTCCACCACCATCCCCTCTGACCAACACCTCCTCCAGATCCTCCCCATCCCATAGCCGTGGCCTTATGTGACAAAAATCCACCATAGTTTAAGGAAAACATCACTTACATATGCTAGCCGAGCACACCCTCATTCCACCACCTCTTTCAACCACCTAGGCCGATCAACCACCACCACTGGCCTGATATCAACCTAACAAACCTCTGCACACCCCCTACAGCCCACAACTGAAATAGCCCTGCCCCTCTATGCCTTGACCGAGCCAAACTATGGCCTTAAACCCTTGTATATTGCTTTGTTAGTGTAGTTCCACCACCACCCACCTTTGCACCACCTTCTAGCATGATAGGCCGACCCTTAGCAACCCAGACCTGAACCAAAAACATTGCTTTAGACCTGTAATACACTCATGGCCGAACTCAATGTGAGTTGGAGACAAGTGCAAAACAATTCCGCTTCGATTTGTGCAGTCTATTCTATCATTGTTTATCGTATTTGCATTTGAAACTTATGTATATTATTATTGTTTGTGTGACTTGTATTCAAGGGATTTGATACTTTGGCTCCTCCACTCTTATTTGAATCGTGTTATCGTGCTTGTTTGGATCTCATTCGTGCATTCGTCGTTGTGTCTCCAACACAAAACAGTGAGTAATTCTCACTAGATAATATGTACATATATAACTAGTGAATTAACCCCTTTTGAATCTGTAAAATGCATTATCATGTTACACTTGCTATGTTATGATTTTATGATGTTCACCCATGCTTAAACACCTATTATATTATATGTTACTGTTATATTATGTTGTTCTATTATTTTCATTAGTTTATCACACTGCAAGTTCCCTTTAGATTAGAATCACTATGGGTTGAAATGATACATACCCGAACGGACTTTAGAATAGGAGAAAATCGTTATGGGCTGAAATGATAGGCTTGAATGATTTTCAATTATTTTCATTTACTTGGGATTACGGGTTTGAAATGATCAAACCCTGGTATCTTTGTAAATTACGGGTTGAAATGATAAATTACCCGTATCACTTTACCTAGGCTAGAAAATGAAATACAGACCCGTTGTTAAAATATGTTTTTATAAATTTTTTAAAATATTTTAGAAATGTAAATATTATAATATTTTTGGTTTAAACTAAATAAAAATGATTTTTTAAAGCATTATTGATTTTCGAAAATTTATAAGTGAAGTAAATTAATGGTAAAATTAGAAAATTTGAAATGTAAGTTATTTTGGGAAATTTTAATTTGGTGATCATTGGAATTTAAATTAAATATGAAATGTGATAAATTCATGAAAATTTGGATTAAAGTGAATTTAAATGATTTTTATATTATATTAATGATTTTGAATAAAGTTAAAATGTGAAATGAATGAATATTTAAGTTGAAATTTTGAAATATAACTAAAATTGGAAATTTGTGAATTTGGCTTAAAGGTGAATTTTAAGTTAAGTAAATAAAAATGGAATTAAGTTATATTTGAAAATTTAAACTTAAGTGTTAAGTTAATTTAATTTAATGAATTTATAATTTAATATTGGAATTTAATAAGTGAATTATTATTAAATTTTGATTTTAGAATGGAGGTTTAAATTTATAAAATCATGAATATAAGGGTATTTGAATGATTATTTTAAAAGTGAAATTATATGATTTTATCAGTTAAAAATGATTATATAAAAATATAATTGTTTGTGAAATTATATTGAATATTTGAATTTAATTAACTGCATTTCTGAAATGCTATTAATTCTAATGTAAATGATAATACAACATTTGTAAATGCTGTAGTTGATAATAATGAACCAAATGGCTAAATTTAATTAAAGGCTATTATAGAATTTTTGTAAATGTTATAATGGTTGAATTTAACTAAGTTTATTTGAAACTAATGTAACCCTATTATAGCATTTTAAATGCTGCCTTCTGTTAAATTGAACTGTTTTAAATGTGACTTTCCGTAGCATTTTCTAAATGCTGTGAAAGTTGAATTTTCATTGTTTTAATTAATTTAAGTGAACAAATGAACTTTGAAAGATTAAAATTTTGGAAATTTAATAATTTAATTATTAAATATAATAACTTCATTTTTATGATTTAAAATGAAGTACTTTGTTTCGAAATATAAACTATTTTAAAATATGATATTTTGAAATGGATTTTTTTTGAATAATATTGAATTTTGAAATGATATTTGATTTCGAAGTATAAAATACCATTTTGAAATTTTAACCACGGGATGTATTTAATTTATAGTTTAACCGATCCTTAAAGGATGGGCGATCCCAAGCATCCTTTGAGTTATTGTGCATTTCTACTATAGTTCACTTGAGTTGGTTTACATTATATAAGTATATATTATACTGACTCGAGTGTTTTGTGTTTTACTTTACGCTCGGGTCTGCCTGAGTATTTATAGCTTAGCTTTGGATTTCTTTTCTGGAGCTAGGAATCGCTGGAGATTCTACTTGTCTAGTTATCTGTTCCTTTCAGTTCAGTTGTTCTATTTCAGTTCTGGTATTTATAAACTTCTATGTATTTGGGATTTCTATTGTATATGTTTTCAGAATGATATTATGTATTATGTTTTGAGAGTTTGTTATAGTAGCTTCATGAACTACTATGGTTTTATATTCCGCTGCGAGTTATTCTGATATGTTCTGTGTCTGTGATTCTGTGTATTTGATTTCATTTGCTCCAAATTTATTTAAAATCTATTATTTTGAATTATTCAAGCCAGACATGTGTGGATTATTGTCGATTTGAATGGTCCAAAATAGTGGGTCGTTACAGCAACATCATACAATCATCACAGACCAGAATACATAAATATAATTTGATAAGTGATATTATCTATAACGCTTATCGTCCATTCACAAATTCACAAGTAATATGCAGATATATCATCAATAAATGAATAAAATACTCGGTTAAATCCATAGAACAAAATATCACAGATCAGTTAGGATAATCAATTCAAGGCATCTCATACAATACAATCATTCATAAGTAAGGTCAAGTATTCAATAGTCATTTATAAGTAGGATTAATTAATCGTTTAATCCTAATCAATTCAATTTATTTCCATGTAAATTAATTACTTATGAATTAATGATCAAATTCTGATTAAGCAATTACAAATCATTTGATATAAATTAATTAATTTATCAGTAACCTTAATTAGTTACATCAATTAATCACCTCGTTATTTATTATTTCTTAATTACTTATTAAATAAGTTAATTATCCATAATTAATTATCTCCATAAATTAGTCCTTTGATAAATTACAAAGGTAATTACCCAAATTACTTCATTATAAATCATCTTCACTAATTACATTCCAGTAATTATCACTTATTACTTCCCTAAGTAATTATGCTCCATTAATTACACTAAGAAAATTACACCTATCAAATTATCAAATGATTTTCTTAAATTAATTAAACTAAATTAATCATATTATCAAAATTTATTACAATAAGTAATTAATCTTTCAATTATTTTTATCAAGTAATCACATTTATCAATTTACAAATGATTGTCTGAATTAATTAACCCAATTGATTGTACAATTTATCATGTTAATTAATTATTTAAATAATCTTAGTTGATGTCCTTCATTAACGATTAAAATTTCTTTAATTACTTAAATATTTTATTTCACATTATTTGATCATTTACTTCTTAATCAAAAATTTATAACCTTAGTAAAACTTAATTATTCATTCATTAATTACTAATTTCTTAGTTAATCAATTATTAATTATGAATCAAATTATTTAAGTAATTTACTATTAATTTTTCATTAATTAACTTAAGTAGTTAATTACAAATTTATTAATCCCATAATTCATTAATTTACCAATCTCTAATTATAATTATAATGTAATTATTCTTAATTTCTTTCAAAAATAATTAATTTATTAATATTAATTATTCAACTTAATTAACATTTTGTGAGTCTTCTTTAACTTGTTGAAAATCAATGTATTTCTAACTACAATTTAAATGTTAACAAATTACATACTTAACTTGAAGTAATTACTTAATTTAGAGTAATAATAATTACGTATTAACTAAGATAATTAAACTTGTATTAAGTTTTAACTTAAAACTGTTAAACACGGTTAAGTTTTAAAGTATTTAAAATTTGATGAAAGCTGTTACTTAACTTTACTTCTTTCATTATATTTGCAGTTATGAAACCCGATCATTTCCCTTACCAACCTCGAGTGTTGCTTCGAGTTGCTCGTCCAATTTACCCGAGACACAATCCCAGGTACGCAAACTTTTTCTTCTTCTTCTTCTAATTTTTCTTTAAAACTAAATTTTTTTCTTAACCTTTTCAAACCTGTTTCATTATCAAACAATTCAAGCCTAGTAAAATACTCGAGCCCAATCCACGTTTCCACGAGTCACTCAGGAGAATTCAAGAAAACAACTTCGAGTTCAGCTCCTTCTTCTCCAATTCGTCCCTGCCGATATATCACCGTGCACGTGTATCGGAGATTGACGCCGCTCTGGTCATCACTGAGGATACCCACAAGTCGACGATCACCTCCCCGAGCCCCCTGACCTCCCAGTTCGTCGAAACTGATAACGAATCAGAATCGAGCTAAAACAACCCATATACTGGAATGAACTCTGGCCACAAAATGACTCGCCGACGCCACTTCCGGTCCTCATCCTCCTCGCCATCATTCCTAAAGACGCGTAAGCCTTCCACGCACATTCTCCCCCAGGTGCGATCAACCCAATCTCCTCAACAACGCCGCACGATTCAAATTTTTCGACATTGTTTCAAGCTAGGCTAAAACCCTAAATCGACATTGTCGGCTCTCCACGGTGAACTAAAATTCGAACGAACATTTTTTTGATAATCACCTATGCCCTAGCCTCCTCCACCATTGATCGTAACCTCCAACTCGTCGTTGTTGGATGGGATTTGACGAAAATACTAATTTTAGTAAATTCGAGATAACTCGCCAAATCCTTACTTATAAATCTTGAAATAATGATCAAATATCATTGATTTGTGATTAGAATCCAATTGTATAATCAAAAATGAAAATTAAAATACTTGAATTTTATGATTATTTGAATCATTACTGTCTTTGATAAATTTTTGAAATGATTATTCAACACAAACACTCGTAATTATTTTTAAGATACATATTACTCCATCACTATCCTTTTTCATTTAGAAAACATCACATAAAAATGTTAATTAGGATGTTGATTTATTTATGTTGTTCAGGTTGTGGATGAGATAAACAGAGATGCCTGTATTCATAAATTTACTCATATAAACACCCAGATTCATTCATATGCAACAAACTTTTCACTGGCAAATCAACTCCCAAATTCACAAGCAATAAATAGATAACAGGAAGATTTTGTTTTCAGGGGTTTGCTCATAGGTTCATAGGCATTAGATTCAAAGAACTGGTAAAAAAAATTTAAAGTTGCTCACAGTGTTGTTCCAGAGGAAGAAAACAGAGCTTGACTATTGGAAACAGACTTTGAAACTGGCAAGTTGAAATCTCCTTGATTTCTCTGGTTTGTATGAATTTGTTGTTTGAGTTGTAGTTTGTTTAAGCTTTGCAATGGCATTCTTTTTAGAGGTGCTCAGCTTATAGGAACGAACTGAAGATGAAGTTGATTGATATATAAAAAAGGAAGTTTACAGGCTATGATATGGTTTTATTTTGTATAGTATGTTATAATGTTGTTTGTACTAAGGCATGGCTGAAGTGTTTCAGTTATGGGCTGCATTACTTACTTTGATATGCTTTATACTTACATTTTTTTATTTTATTCTTTTGTTTTAAAATGGTGGCTGCTAGTTTTGTTTATATTTAGGTGTTGTTTCTTCCTTTTTGTTTTATATTTTGTATTCAAATGAATTTTATAGTTAATGTGTTGTTGTCTTGTATTATAAGCTAATGCTTATTATTATTATCATTTTCTATGTTTACACAGTTCATTTTCTCTTATGTCTGCATTTGTATATTTTATTTTTTAAGTTGTTAAAATTTTGCTAATGTGTTTTACTTTATATTTTATAGTTTACTTAACCAAAATCTTA
Source organism: Allium fistulosum (assembly GCA_030737815.1). NCBI lineage: Eukaryota > Viridiplantae > Streptophyta > Magnoliopsida > Asparagales > Amaryllidaceae > Allium > Allium fistulosum. The sequence goes on from CM060903.1 coordinate 56,224,197, forward strand.
AGATATTTATTTTATTCCTTAATACTTATTATCTTATATGTTACAAAACATATTTTGTTCTTCACATTATCAATAAATCCAATTCAAATTTAATTTAAATAAAATTTTCCAGAAATGCATAATTTAACTGATATTTTCATATCAATTACAAATTAATTTTATGAATTTTTATTTTTATAATAATTTAATTATCAATTTAAACAAAATCAAAATCTGGGATCGTTACAGACTTCCCCCCTTAAAAAGAATTTCATCCTCAAAATTCGTAGGCACGAAAATAATACAGAGATAGACAGATTCGATCTCCTATAATTCCTCAAACACTAGATATGAATTTCAAACTCAAGCTGGAATATCTCAAAATACATACCAATTTGTCCCTCTTCGGACTTTGATATTCACAAGAAATTACAACTAAATTTCAATTTTTGTTTTGAACGAAATCGTTTTATTAATACAATTCAAATTTAGCTTTCATATTTATTTAATCAATTTAACTCAATTTAAAATTTTCTAATTTATTTAAAATTTCCAATTTCAAATTTCCAATTCATATTCATTAAGATTTTAAATCAAAAACTGATAAGAAACCGATGAAGATACGCAGTAAGGATTACCTACAACGATTCGTAGAGCCACCATCACACCAAAACTTCTTCTTGTAGTTGTCACGAAGAAATCAAAAGAATTTGGAAACGAATCAAAGGAAATTGATAGAGAAAGTTGTTTCCACTGTTGCAGGGTATTGACCATTTATAGTCGTACTTCTCTGTCCCCTATCTCGTCCTCTTCTTGCACTCATACTTACTATCAGTGAATAGTAAGAGAATTTACTGAGACATTCAGACGGATATCTTAAGGATATACTCATTCTAGGGATACTTCACCCTATCTCTAATGAGCTACTTAACGTGTTATACTCCTGAGCAAAAGTTTAACCCTTAGCTCTGATACCAAATGTAACGAAGCGAATTTTTCGCGTTCGAAAATCGACATCCATACTTTACATCGTACTCGAATGCCGCAGATCCGACCGTTCAAATCCGAGTCGCCGGAGCTTATAACACAATTAAGTAAATAACACAGCGGAAGAAAAAGAATAATACATTGATATACAACGTCTGATACAATATCTGATACAACAGAGTGATATAATGAATATCAATATACATCAAAGATATGATACAACAAATAGCAGCGGAAAAGAAAACGATAACACCAGCAGCGGATAATCTCCATCTCCAATTTGCCAATCTAGAACTAGCTCGAACTCCCAATAAAGATGCACAAAGATAAGCAAGTGCAGTCTGATCCAAAGACTGAACCAGCTCCAGATAATCTACTAAATCTGAATATCTGAAAAACCCAACTCTAGACTGCTCGTGTAGAATTTTATTTTTGAGCACCCAGAGTTTAGAAAAGAAACAATAAGCTCTGGATCTGTCATGGGACTGCTGTGAGCAACAAAAACAGTTTATCTTTAAAGACGAACAAAAAAAGAATTTAAAGTCAATTCGCAATGCTTTTGAAAATGTAACTACCATAAGACCTCCCACCACACACACACAATGCAAATGCAGACTTGAAGGAGATTTCTTCTTATGTTAGTCAAAGATGCATACTACGCAAAACAAATAATTTGATTTGATATTATTATTAGTGCATAGTGGAAAACATTTCGAAAGTAGAATATAAATCTTAGCCAGCATAGGTACCATTATATTATGCCTGCTATAGCTGCCTCCTGAGGAGACAGGTTATACAATTTAAACTGTAAAGGCTCGTATTGTTTCTTTGGATTTCCAAAAAATGGTCAGGCCAAGGAACTTCCCATTGCCACATGGAAACGCCTCTGGAAGGACATCCCGAGAACCTAACCGGATCTCTGCCAACGCAAGGCCGGGTTACCCCTAACTGGGTAACTACTGACACGAGTATGCCATCCCACGGTTGTAACCAACCTTTATCCGGCATCCCATCATCCAACAACCACAAAGAAATAAATTTTGCAGCAACCACATAGGTTAAGTACCTGGGCTCCATACCATGATACCACCTCTATCCAGAAGGAAATGAACATACCCCAAGGGGCGCTACCCCCAATAACCTTGCTGCATCTTTCCTGTTTTGACCATTCCGAGGTGTGAGGTTCGACGAAGTCTCGTCCACAAAGCTAAGCTTTGGCACAAAGCCATGCTTTGGGTCAAAAGATGATCAAAGTAATTATCACAAAGATAAATGATCAAACAAATGATCATATCACAAATGATCAAACAATGATCATCACACAGCAACACTCAGCATGTCACATTACCAAATTGGGAATATATCGCTGATAACCTTCAACTACATAACCTCTGAGCTCGTACGTCTCAGAGAAGGGTGTTAAGCTAAGAGAATAAATTCTCCGCCACCAAACAGAAATGTATTTGAAAGAAATCGGCTTTATATCTCAAAGTGTAATGTCAGACATGTAACCATACAAGTCTGTTTCGGGTTCGAACAGAACTGAAGGCACTTCCGAAGAAGCCCTTGCAAATCCGGATAATTTTCTAATCACGTCAGGACTTCCCATCACAAAAAGAGTGATATAAATCTCTATACCGGAGCAACTCGGTGCAGAGGCATTCGACTGGTTGTCCTTTCATTTTCAAAAATATCTGGTCTTCAACAGCGGTCTTCAAATGCCATCCATATACGACGTATCACTATTCGGAATGGGTTATATGACACAAAGGTCTTTTCCCGGCTAACCCGAATAGTGAGCGCAATATTTAAAACATATAGATATGTGATTTCAATTAAGTCACAACTTAATAATTCAACTTCTTTTTAAATGGTTTCAAATGATTACCATTTCAAATCTTTTAAACAAAAAGATTTATTTCACAAATTTCACCCAGTTTCACAAAAACCCATTCACAGATTTCAAAACAAATTCCGTTTCAATTGGAGTAACTCGTTAAATCTTTAAAACAAAGATTCAACTTATAGCTTTCAAAACAATTTCATTTCGAATGGTTTAAACAAATGATAATTTTAAATCTGTTAAAAATAACAGATTCATTTCATAGCTTTCAAAAAGAATTCATTCATAAATGGAAAAACCATTTTTAATTCAAACTTGAAATTCCTTTAATTAAACAGGAATTTCATTTCTTATCTAAAAGCTTTTATTCTTTTTAAAACAAACAGTTTTCATTTTGGAAATCTGATTCATTAATACAAGTTAAAGTTTTTGGATTAGATCCAAATTCTCAAAATTTTACTTTTAAAATGGTTTAAATTCATACAAACACATTTATATCATCTTTAATCCCTAGTTTTCAAATCATAGGATTCAATATATAACTTGAATTCAAATTTAAATCAAATTATTTAAATTTTCAAAACTCGATTAAGTTATTTAAAATAACTTTTATATTTGAAATTCCATTTCAAAAGCTTTTCACTTTAAACCCAAATTTCCAATTTTCAAAATCAATTGAAATTAAAATTTCAATTTTAAAAACATCAAATTTAAATTATCTGTGACTTAACCGATTTCCACGTGAAATCCATATTTGTGTGTGTAAAAGTGTAGTCCGGGGGTTTCACACGCAATAGTGCAACATCATACAATCATCACAGATCAGAATACAGAAATATAATTTGATAAGTGATATAAACTATAACGCTTATCGTCCATTCACAAATTCACAGGTAATATGCAGATATATCATCAATAAATGAATAAAATACTCAGTTAAATCCATAGAACAAAATATCATAGATCAGTTAGGATAATTTATTCAAGGCATCTCATACAGTACAATCATTCATAAGTAAGGTCAAGTATTCAATAGTCATTTATAAGTAGGATTAATTAATCGTTTAATCCTAATCAATTCAATTTATTTCCAAGTAAATTAATTACTTATGAATTAATTATCAAATTCTGATTAAGCAATTACAAATCATTTGATATAGATTAATTAACTTATCAGTCACCTTAATTAATTACATCAATTAATCACCTCATTATTTATTATTTCTTAATTACTAATTAAATAAGTTAATTATCCCATAATTAATTATCTCCATAAATTAGTCCTTTGATAAATTACAAAGGTAATTACCCAAATTACTTTATTATAAATCATCTTCACTAATTACATTCCAGTAATTATCACTTATTACTTCCCTAAGTAATTATGCTCCATTAATTACACTAAGAAAATTACACCTATCAAATTATCAAATGATTTTCTTAAATTAATTAAACTAAATTAATTAACTTAAATTAATCATATTATCAAAATTTATTACAATAAGTAATTAATCTTTCAATTATTTTTATCAAGTAATCACATTTATCAATTTACAAATGATTGTCTGAATTAATTAACCCAATTGATTATACAATTTATCATGTTAATTAATTATTTAAATAATCTTAGTTGATGTCCTTCATTAACGATTAAAATTTCTTTAATTACTTAAATATTTTATTTCATATTATTTGATCATTTACTTCTTAATCAAAAATTTATAACCTTAGTAAAACTTAATTATTCATTCATTAATTACTAATTTCTTAGTTAATCAATTATTAATTATGAATCAAATTATTTAAGTAATTTACTATTAATTTTTCATTAATTAACTTAAGTAGTTAATTACAAATTTATTAATCCCACAATTCATTAATTTACCAATCTCTAATTATAATTATAATGTAATTATTCTTAATTTCTTTCAAAAATAATCAATTTATTAATATTAATTATTCAACTTAATTAACATTTTGTGAGTCTTCTTTAACTTGTTGAAAATCAATGTATTTCTAACTACAACTTAAATATTAACAAATTACATACTTAACTTGAAGTAATTACTTAATTTAGAGTAATAATAATTACGTATTAACTAAGATAATTAAACTTGTATTAAGTTTTAACTTAAAACTGTTAAATACGGTTAAGTTTTACAGTATTTAAAATTTGATGAAAGCTGTTACTTAACTTTACTTCTTTCATTATATTTGCAGTTATGAAACCCGATCATTTCCCTTACCAACCTCGAGTGTTGCTTCGAGTTGCTCGTCCAATTTACCCGAGACACAATCCCAGGTACGCAAACTTTTTCTTCTTCTTCTAATTTTTCTTTAAAACTAAATTTTGTTCTTAACCTTTTAAAATCTGTTTCATTATCAAACAATTCGAGCCTAGTAAAATACTCGAGCCTAATCCACGTTTCCACGAGTCACTCAGGAGAATTCAAGAAAACGACTTCGAGTTCAGCTCCTTCTTCTCCAATTCGTCCCTGCCGATATATCACCGTGCACGTGTACCGGAGATTGACGCTGCTCTTATCATCGCTGAGGATACCCACAAGTCGACGATCACCTCCCCGAGCCCCCTGACCTCCCAGTTCGTCGAAACTGATAACGAATCAGAATCGAGCTAAAACAACCCATATACTGGAATGAACTCTGGCCACAAAATGACCCACCGACGCCACTTCCGGTCCTCATCCTCCTCGCCATCATTCCTAAAGACGCGTGCACGCACATTCTCCCCCAGGTGCGATCAACCCAATCTCCTCAACAACGCCACACGATTCAAATTTTTCGACATTGTTTCAAGCTAGGCTAAAACCCTAAATCGACATGGTCGGCTCTCCACGGTGAACTAAAATTCGAACGAACATTTTTCTGATAATCACCTATGCCCTAGCCTCCTCCACCATTGATCGCAATCTCCAACTCGTCGTTGTTGGATGGGATTTGACAAAAATACTAATTTTAGTAAATTCGAGATAACTCGCCAAATCCTTACTTATAAATCTTGAAATAATGATCAAAAATCATTGATTTGTGATTCGAATCCAATTGTGTAATCAAAAATGAAAATTAAAATACTTGAATTTTCTGATTATTTGAATCATTACTGTCTTTGATAAATTTTTGAAATGATTATTTAACACAAACACTCGTAATTATTTTTAAGATACATATTACTCCATCACTATCCTTTTTCATTTAGAAAACATCACATAAAAATGTTAATTAGGATGTTGATTTATTTATGTTGTTCAGGTTGTGGATGAGATAAACAGAGATGCATGTATTCATAAACTTACTCATATAAACACCCAGATTCATTGATATGCAACAAACTTTTCATTAGCAAATCAACTACCAAATTCACAAGCAACAAATAGATAACAAGAAGATTTTGTTTTCAGGGGTTTGCTCATAGGTTCATAGGCATTAGATTCAAAGAACTGGTAAAATAAAATTTAAAGTTGCTCACAGTGTTGTTCCAGAGGAAGAAAATAGAGCTTGACTATTGGAAACAGACTTTGAAACTGGCAAGTTGAAATCTCCTTGATTTCTCTGGTTTGTATGAATTTGTTGTTTGAGTTGTAATTTGTTTAAGCTTTGCAATGGCATTCTTTTTAGAGGTGCTCAGCTTATAGGAACGAACTGAAGATGAAGTTGATTGATATATATAAAAGGAAGTTTACAGGCTATGATATGGTTTTATTTTGTACAGTATGTTATAATGTTGTTTGTACTAAGGCATGGCTGAAGTGTTTCAGTTATGGGCTGCATTACTTACTTTGATATGCTTTATACTTACATTTTTTTTATTTTATTCTTTTTTTAAAATGGTGGCTGCTAGTTTTGTTTATATTTAAGTGTTGTTTCTTCCTTTTTGTTTTATATTTTGTATTCAAATGAATTTTATAGTTAATGTGTTGTTGTCTTGTATTATAAGCTAATGCTTATTATTATTATCATTTTCTATGTTTACACAGTTCATTTTCTCTTATGTCTGCATTTTTATATTTTATTTTATAAGTTGTTAAAATTTTGCTAATGTGTTTTACTTTATATTTTATAGTTTACTTAACCAAAATCTTAAGATATTTATTTTATTCCTTAATACTTATTATCTTATATGTTACAAAACATATTTTGTTCTTCACATTATCAATAAATCCAATTCAAATTTAATTTAAATAAAATTTTCCAGAAATGCATAATTTAACTGATATTTTCATATCAATTACAAATTAATTTTACGAATTTTTATTTTTATAATAATTTAATTATCAATTTAAACAAAAATTAAAATCTAGGATCGTTACAAGCGGTATAACTATAACGCTTCTCGTTTATTCACAGATCACACACACACACACACACACATATATATATATATATATATATATATATATATATTACAGATAATAAATTACATTCATCCCAGATAAATAACTACACTACAGGTTACACACAAATCAGAATATATCACACAGCATCACAGATCAGGGAATATCAATAATTCAATCATTCAATCAAATCCAACATTCACCAGTAAATTTTATTAATCAACTGATTAATTTTTATCAAATGTATCAATTATTAATCCGGGTTAATTATCATAAGTTAATTACAAATTATTTGAAATAATTTCCCTTTCATCATTTGTTAGTTAACTTTTAGTTATAATTCATCAACCTTTAATTATTAAATAATTAATCTTTAATTATTTAATTCACCATTTAATTAATCATCTTTAATTAATAAATTAACCCTTAATTAATTAATTACCATTTAATTAATTGTCCTTGATTAATTACAATAAGTGATTATCCTAATCACTTATATTAATAAATCAGAAATTAATTTAATCACTTGGTTAATCAACTATAATTATTAATTTAATTATTTTAAAAAAAAAATTTCTTAAGTAATTAATTACCTTTAATTACTTTTACTAATTAATTTCTTTTAATTAATTAATTATCCTTAATTACTCATCATAAATCAATTAACTCTTAACAAATTAATTAGTCTTTTCAAATAATCTTTGAAATAGATTCATTATTAACTTTAAATGTTTAAGTTAAATTAATGTTTTATATAACAAAAACATTCCATCTTACAATATTAAGTTTATTTAAATTAAACTTTAAAGTTAAAACTGCTTTTCTCTTAATTCCATAGACCCGAGTATTTTCAAAATCTTCCCGAGCCTTACTTCGGGTTTCACCATTTCCACCTTTCTGCTTCGAGACACTGACGCAAATAACTCAAGACTCCTTCGAGTTTGCCCCATCTTCCCCAAATCTCAGAATTAAACCCAAACACTGACACTCGTGTGCACGTGCACCGGCGTTCCAGCGCCTTCCGACCATCATCGATTCCCTCAACTAGTCATCGACGACACCACTACCTAGCCAGACCACCCAGATCGCTCAAACCCATCATCGATCGAAATCGAACAACTCAATGGAACTGGAACCCAAAATAGATCATCGATAAATGACTCGTCTTCGCATCTCCGGCCACCAGAAAATTTGCAACTCCGGTCAAACCTTCGTCGACATCTCCTCCACCATCTCCCAGATCCTCGTCACACTCGATCACCCCTAGATAACGAACGAGACCAAAAACGAAACCACGTTAAAAACTAGGTTTACAAAAAGAAATTGCTCGCCGTTGTCGCCACAGTGGTCGAGGCCGCCTCCGACCATTTTTCCTATCACCACCCTAGGCCCCTCCATCACCATAAGCAAGCCTGACTCTTCCAGTCACAAAGTTCATCGGAAATCGCCAAAGGAATGAAATTCGAACGAACCAGAATTGCTCTTCCAATACAATTCTAAAAATTTTAATTTTTCTTTTAAAAATCAAATTTTTGTATGAAATTTCAGTTTATAAACTTATCTTAATAAATTAAGATACTTAGATTTTCACTTGACTTAAACATGCACGGTTGCTTCTAGTTTCCAGAGGCATTGAAGTTAAATTTTAATTTGATTAAAATTTTAAACATTAGTCTATGATCCAATAAACAACTTTTGTTTATAATCCGTGTTCTAACAGCCATTGGTTCAAGAAAATATGATCTTTCATCAAGTCTTAAGCTTGAAAACTAAGAACAGGGATACCCAGATTCAATAGCAATGCACATATATATATATATACACATCCAGATAATTCACAGCAGAATTCACTTATATACACACCATACATATTTATCAGGGAATTTAACATGCAACCATAATTATTTTTTAAGTTATATATAAAAAAGTGTTACTCACAGTGGTTAAGAAATGAACAGAGTTCCATTGTTGAAACAGGCTTGTGAAAATTGCAAGCAAAAATTCCTTCTTTGATCCTCTGATTTGCATTGATTTAAACTGTTATTTTAATTGAAGTTTTGTTTGAGGTTTAGATGGTATTACTTCAGTCTTTGATGAACGAAACTGGAATTAAAAGAGTTGATGTATATATGGAAATGAAGTAAATAGGTGATAATAGGTTTTGTACAACATGATATATTATTTTTTTCTCTAGTACAAATATGAGCAGAGATTTTTTCCGTTTGGGGGCTGATACCCTTTTGTTTTGATGGCTGATGAGATCTTGTGGTGGCTTCATTAATTACTTGGCTTGTTTGATAAGCCTCCCTCTATATTTATATTTCCATTTTGTTCATATTTATCATCATTTTTTTCTTTTTGACTTAGACTGTGTTTTATTCTTCAATATATATTTTTGTTTATACTTGAGTATACTTCTACAACCTCGATTTTATTTCATTTATACATACTTGTATATATTAGTCTTCTTTTCTTATTATCTTGTCTTTGTAATATTACTTGATAATATAAATAATTTCTATTTTTAACTTGTTAAAATTTTAGCAATTGTATTTACCTTATACATTGATTTCTATTTTTAGCTTAAATTATTATTATTATTATTTTTACTTCCATTTCTATTTTAAATATTTATTATAAATTTTACTGTAATACTTATTGTTTCATTTATTTATTTTTTATTTCCAATATAGACCATCAATCCCAAATTTTATCATTATAATTTATCTTTAAACTATTTAGTTAAAATTTAAATCCAAATCACATATATACATATATATACAATATTTAAATTTTAAATGATTTAATATATATTCTACTTGAATTCGGGGAAACTCGAATCAATTTATCGATTAGTTTCACAAATTTTATTCAAAAATGAAATTAATTATCAATTTAAATTTATATAAAATCCGAGGTCGTTACAACCTCCCCCCCTTAAAAGAATTTCGTCCTCGAAATTTGCCAGGGAGACACAAAGATAGATGAGGAATATTTTATCAAATCAACTGACATCTATTCTGCATTTGGCTTACCAAATCAGAATATCAACAATAGATACAAGAACGAATCTTTTTAATTTTTCCACAAGATACTCGGGTTATCCAGATCTACGAAGTATGCAGTGGCATTGGTTACTTCGAAAGGATAACTAACCATTCATAGAATATACTGGGACTCAAAGAATAGATAGATATATGGATACAATTTCAAAACTTTTAGTTTAGAACTAAGGTATACCGATCAACCATAGCAACCAAAGCAACCAATTCATCCAAACAAACAATTATGACCTATTTGGAGTTTATGTCCCATACAAATATACCAAATCTTCTTCCTGAATCTACCAGGGACTATCAAAGAATTGAGAAAAAGATGCTGAACACAAGAGATTGATAGAGAAAAGATTGCTTCCTTGTTGTTACAGGGTATTGACCATTTACAGTCGTATTCCCCTGTCCCCTATCTCATCCTCTTCTTACACTCATACTTACTATCAGTGGATAGTAAGAGAATTTATTGAGGCATACGGACGGATATCTTAGGGATACTCATTCTAGGGTATACTTCACTCTATCTCTAATGAGCTACTTAATGTGTTATACTCCTTAGCTAAAGTTCAACCTTAGCTCTGATACCACTTGTAAGTTTCCTAAACTCGACCTTCAAAAATCGGCACCCGTACCTCACTTGTACTCGAATGCCGTAGATTCAAACGCCGAATCTGGCTCCCCGGAGCTTATAACACAAGTATAACAACACAGCGGAATAAAGAAATAGATGATATCATATACAACTTCAATGAATACAATATCCAGAATGATATACAACAATGATATCAATATGATACAAGAATATCAGAGATAAATAATGATACAGCGGAAAACAGAAGTGATAACTCCAAATGATCCGACAAAGAGAATGAGACCAATAACTCCAACATCAGCTCGAACCACCATAACGTTGCACCAAGATAAGCAACGTCAGTCATGCGTGAACTCCAAAACTGAACTAGCTCCGGATAATCTACTAAACCTGACTATTTGAAAAACTGTGGTGACCCTCATCTTTAAATCACTTAATTTTTTTTTATTCAAGAGGAATTCACCACTAAACCCCATTTCTTTTATATTTGAATTTTTATATAGTTTCCAAATATTTTTCCCAAGACCCTGGATTTACCAATATAATCATATCAGTGTACAAACAAATTAAGACAATTATATATTTGATGATATACAATTGTTTCTTTATTTTTTTTTATCAGAGGGAATTTAAATTAGATTGAAAACAAAATACCATACAAGCTATTGACAAGCTACTTATTTCCTTTCTAATTTTGTTCTACTGCCAAAGGTATATTTTTAGCAAACTACAACACTTATACTTTTATTTGACTATATATATTAATCTGCCTAAATAATTCTATTTAACACTTAAAATAGTATTACCTTGATCTCATGATAGTTATCAAGTATATGCATGAAATCACTTACAAATCTTTACTAACAGGCATGGATATTGGACTTAATTTCCATTTATCATTTCAGGTTGATCAGATGAGGATTTTTAGCATTTTCAAATTTATTATGATGTAGACTTACATACTTGGTGATTTCTGGGATATGCTTGGTGTTATCCCAAGGCTGCTTGGTGTTTTCTTTGATTTGTCCCGGTAGCACTTTACACTTCACTGATTGAAATGAAGTGGTTCCAGGCTCCAAGGGTTTGACCCATGGCCATCTAGACCAGCCATAGTCCCCCTTTTACCACTTGCAAACCCATACCCCTCATTTTAACAAGCTTCTACAAATTCCTACTCCTAATCCCCAGCATGTTAGTGCCTAGTTTTTTTTTTTTCTAAAATGCATTCTTGTATGTATTCTTTCAATTATTCAAAATTCTGCGTCTTCCAAGTCTACTGCCCTCATAGTTTTCTTTGAAAATTTAAATACTCAAATCTTGAGAGTTTATTTCAAAAATTCAATCCCCTTAGCTGTTTAATTTCCATATGGCAAAATAAAGGCAATAAAAATCAGTGAATCAAATATATATATATATATATACAAATCAGTATCAATTATCTGCCATGCATACATTTACTCCACTTGAATATTTCTTATTCAGATCTTGTCAAATCCATTATATTTTATTTAAAGAAAATTATAGAATAAACTCAGGCAATAAAACCAGAGATTATTACATTCACATTTTATATTTATGTGTTATATCTATCCCCTTGTTTTCTCCAAATCAGATGATCATAGAATTAATAGAAAATCAAACTCCATCAAATATCATTCAAAATGAATTTTACTTAAGTACAAGTTTTCAACCCCAAATACTTAGAAAGTTTCCTACAAGTAACTTCAATTACAGAGAATAGAATTTTTCTAGTAATTTCATTACAATGCAACTGCAAATTTAAAACAAGTCTCTCTTATTTATACTAGCAGCCAATGCCTTCCTTACTCATCAAGCCAACTTCAATTTCCTGCAAGCAAATCATTTAGCTGCCCCAAAGAATTTTTGAGACACCCAGATGATTGCAAGGGCAACCAAAAGGGTCAGTTTACACTGGTATGAGTATTTATCAATTTTGTATACCTACACATAATTTTAGTAAGCTTGCAATGCCTTCTTAGTTTAACAGGTTTTATACTTAGCAGGTTTTGGTTCATTCAAGAAGACACAAAATCACATTCAACAAATTAAACAATACATAACAAACAGTTAAAAATAATTATGTGTACAATTCCTAACTCATCCTCACCAAATCTTAGATAAGTAAACTCATGTTTATACTCCAAATTTCACCCAGCAGCTAACCAGAACATCACATAAATCCTGGTTAGTTTTAACTCCCTGTCTAGATATTCATAACCCAGATTTTTATAAATCCCAATCCCATTCCTTATTTAATTTATGGTCTACATCTCCTTGTCAAATGAACACTATGTATGCATTGTGAGGGAAACTCCCAGGTTGTTTAAATTATTCCAACACACAAAGGCCTCAAGGTGCAGTTGCACCATGCATATACTTGCTTCCACCTGAAGTAAGCAGATCAATTACTAACCCCCAAGTGACCAATTTAGTTTTTCTTACATTCATATTTCAGAAAGATATAAGTGCTTGTATATCTTCTGGTTCAACCCCATGTTCCCCCATTTAATCTATATCCATGTTTAATGATGATGAGATGGAACAAAAATACTCAAATCCTGTTAACTCTAAAAGCCTACTTACAGATTAATGCTCCAAACAAAAATGCACAAACAAACATCCATATCACCCATAACAAATCATTTCAGAGATTCAAATAACTCATAATATTTTTAGGCTGCCTGTAATAGGACTTAATGCCATTGCATACAAAAGGGTAAATACTCACTTAATGTTTTTCCTTTCACTGCCTTAATTTCTTAGAACAGCAAATCCCCCAAACCCTCAAGCTTAGTGTTTCTCCTTGTTTATTTTATATATTTTTTTTTTGATCCTGAGAGAATGATGGATTTGGCTATATGCAGTTATTTATAAATCCATCCTAGGGTTTAAGAAAATGGGTAATTCTCCTAATACCCTTAGCTGTTCATGCACATATCTCATTCCTGTGTGGTCCTAAATGGGAAATGCACACATTAGGTTACTTTAATTGGTTATTTCGGGAGTTGAACATTTTAAACACTACATGCTATTTTCATGTTTCCATTTTATTCATGCCATATGCATGTGATCCTTGTTCTTTTTTTTTTCTAAGTTTAGAGAATCTGGAAATCTTCTTTGTATTTTTTTTCTACCTATCTGTTATATACTACCATACCTTATTATGCAATGTAAAGTCATTTACCCAAATTATTTGCTTGGAATAAATATGGTATGGAAATTTTTATTTGATTCTATATATGTGTATATATATATTTCTGCCTTTTTGTCAAATCAGCAACTCCTTTTATATTTAAAGTAAAAATCACATATATTATGCTAATTATTTCTGGCACAATTATAAGACATATAAACTTGTGCATTAAACTTCATTTTATTTTATCTTCATATAAAACATCAAACACCCCATATCTATTAAATGTGTGTATATATATATATATATATATTTACATAATTCTTCAAACATAAAGCTATATTTATTTTGAGTTCCAATTTTTCTTCTAACTACCTTAATTCCTTGCATTTTTATCAAACAGAAACTCCCATGCAATTTTATTTATTGCCAAATTCTTTTCTGTTTTAATGCAATATATATATTTTTATATATCTCAGAATTTCCTAATATAAATATATATTATTTTATTTTATTTTAGGGTCATTACATACCCTCCCCCTTAAAGGAATTATGTCCCCCTAATTTCACCTAATTTCTCCAATTAAAAGCACTAATCCATAGCCTATTTTAACTCCATAACCCCGTACCCATATTTTATGAAAACAAACGATATATAAATATATTTAGAAAAATCATCTTAGGCTGCTTAAACATACCTCTCCATCAGTAAACAAATTGGGGTATTTAGCCCTCATTTTATCTTCAACCTCCCATGTACAATCATTAGTGTCCAAGCTCCATTGGATTTTCACCAGTTTGATCACCTTGTTCCTCAACTTTTTCTCTTCCTTGGCAACTATCCCTACTGGTTCATTTGTATATACTAAATTCTTCTGGACTTGAACTTGAGTAGGTGACTCCAGAATTGCTCCTTCATCATGCACCCATTTTCTCAATTGAGAAACATGAAATACAGGATGCACACCACTCAACTCCTCAGGTAACTTAAGTCTGTAGGCCATAGCACCAATTCTCTGCATAATTTCATATGGTCCTACAAATCTTGGTGATAGCTTACCAGATTTTCCAAACCTGAACACTTTCTTCATTGGTGATACTTTCAGAAAAACATGCTCTCCTACTTCAAACTCCATTGGCTTTCTCTTTCTATCTGCATAAGACTTTTGTCTTGATTGTGCTACCTTCATTCTATGCCTAACCAATTCAATCATGTTGGAAGTTTCTTTAACATGATCTGGCCCCAACATTACACCCTCTCCTGCTTCCAACCAACAGGCAGGAGACATGTAGGGTCTCCCATACAAGGCTTCAAAGGGAGCCATTCCTATGGTTGATTGATAGCTATTGTTGTAAGTGAATTCTGCCAAGTGAATATGATCCTCCCAATTACCCCCAAAATCAAGCACACATGCTCTAAGTAAATCTTCCAATATTTTATTCACTATCTCTGTTTGCCCATCACTTTGAGGATGGTAGGCAGTGCTTAAACAAAGTTGTGTTCCCATTGCTTCTTGGAAGCTCTCCCAAAATCTTGAGGTGAACAAAGTGTCTCTATCACTTACAATGGTCTTGGGTATACCATGTAGCCTCACCACTTCCTTAATAAATAATTGTGCAAGCTTAGATGCATTTCTATCTGACCTGACAGGGACAAAGTGAGCTGATTTGGTTAGTCTATCAACAATTACCCATATACTATCATTGCCTTTCTTAGTTCTAGGCAAACCATTTACAAAATCCATGGAAATACTTTCCCATTTCCACTGAGGTACCTCCAAAGGTTGCAACATGCCAGAAGGCTTTTGGTGGTCTGCTTTAATTTGTTGACATGTGGAACATTTTGCCACATATCTTGCCACTGCTTGCTTCATCCCTGGCCACCAGTAGCTTCTTTTTAAATCATGATACATCTTAGTACCACCAGGGTGTATGGTGTACCTGGTCTTGTGATGCTCATTCATGATTTCTTCCTTCAACTCTGCAATGTTTGGTACACAAAGCTTATCATTTTTCCTCAAATAACCTTGGGAATCTATTTTAAAATTCTCTGGCTCAATGTTATTTAATAACATTTCTTTCTTCTCCTTTAGACTTTGATCTTGATCTTGCATGCTACCAACTTTCTCCACCAGATTAGACTTCACTGTGATTATTCCCAGTGTACCATACTCCACCATATCACCATGTTCTTTAAAATTCACTGCATCCTTGCTGTATATATCTGCCTCCCCAAGCACTGCAAGATTTTTAAACTCATCAATCATCAAACTGGCTAATCTAACATGATTTCTGCTCAAAGCATCTGCCACTCTATTAGCTTTTCCAGGAGCGTACAATATATCTAAATCATATGCAGCTAGAAACTCCAACCACCTTGCTTGCCTCATATTTAAATCTTTTTGAGAAAATAAATATTTCAATGCTTGATGATCTGTGAATAATTCAAATTTTGCCCCAAGCAAATAATGCCTCCATAGTTTTAGTGCAAACACTATTGCAGCTAATTCTAGATCATGAGTTGCATATTTGGTTTCATTAGGTTTAAGCTGTCTTGATGCATATGCCACTACCTTGCCATGTTGCACAAGCACTGCACCTAACCCAGACCCACTAGCATCAGTGTATACAACCATTCCTTCATTTGCTTCTGGGATTTGTAAGACAGGAGCTTCCACCAATGCTTGCTTCAATTTCTCAAAAGCTTGTTCACACTGCTCAGTCCACACATATGGTTGGTTCTTCTTGGTTAGTTTGGTCATTGGTGCAGCTATTCTTGAAAAATCCTTGATGAACCTCCTATAATACCCTGCCAAACCTAAGAATGACCTCACCTCAGTCACTGTTTTGGGTCTACTCCATGATTGAACTGCAATGACCTTGCTTGGATCTACACTTACTCCCTGCTGTGACACTATGTGTCCTAAGAATTTTACTTCATGTTGCCAAAATGTACACTTTGAATGCTTGGCTTTTAATTCATGTTCTCTAAGTCTGGATAATACTAAATGTAGGTGCATGGCATGATCATTTTCTGTCTTTGAATAAATTAATATGTCATCTATAAATACCAGGACAAACTTATCCAAAAAGTCTCTAAAAATTCTATTCATCAAGTCTACAAAATAGGAGGGAGCATTGGTCAAGCCAAATGGCATTACTAGAAATTCATAAAGGCCATACCTTGTATTGAAGGCTGTGTACTCAATGCTTTCCTCTGCAACTTTCATTTGATGAAATCCAGAGGCTAAGTCTAGCCTTGAAAATATTTTAGCTCCATGTAATTGATCAAATAGATCATCTATTCTAGGCAGTGGGTACTTATTCTTGATAGTTACCTTGTTTAAATCCCTGTAGTCTACACACAACCTCATTGTGCCATCATGTTTCTTGACAAATAGCACCGGGGAACCCCAACTGGAACTACTTGATCTTATGAATCCTTTCTCTTCTAATTCTTCTAGATGATGTTTTAATTCTACCAACTCTTTTGGACCCATTCTATAAGGCTTCTTAATGATTGGATTTGTTCCAGGAATTAATTTTATTTTAAATTCAACTGGTCTGTTTTGAGGAATTCCCTTTACTTCTCTAAACACATCTATATATTCATTGACTACTGGGATTTCCTCTATTTTTAATTCCTTTCGAACTTCATTAATACTCCAGATTTTATTAAAGCATGTATTCTTTGCTGTTTCACTTAAGATGGTAATTCTTTTGCCTTCATTTGTTTCCAAAGAAATAGTAAGGTTTTCTAAATTTAAAATTGCTTTATTTCTCATTAACCAATCTACCCCCAAAATAATCCCAATACCAGGATAATTTAAGGTATATAAGTCTGAATTAAATTCATAACCCCCCTATAATTAATTTCAGACCCATACACTTCATCCCCAACATGCAATGACTCCCTATGGGACTGTGTACAACCAAGGGCTGATCAATGGAAACACATGCAAGTGTTAACTTCTTTACAATTTCCAAAGATATTAGTGAATGTGAGGCACCAGTGTCATATATTACTGATATTGGTTGGGTATGAATAAAAATTATACCTTCAAGTTGCCCAACATTCCCAGTGTTACTTGCTGCCAAAGCTCCTACCCTTGCTGTTCCCCTATTGGTTTCTGGGCAATCCTTCTTGAGATGACCCATCTTTCCACAATTATAGCAGCCTCCTCTGGGTATCTTAGGGTCAGGGCATTGGTTACTATAATGTCCAGCTTTTCCACAATTAAAACAATGAGTGAATTTCTTGCTTTCAAGTGCTGTTGCTCCTTCCCCTTTCTTAGCTCCTTTACTTGCATTTCTCTTGTCATAAGGTTGCACTTTGTTCTGACCACCCTTCTTCTTATTGAGCTTCATATTCCTGAATTTCTCTCTTGCAGTGTCATGTTGCTCAAATGAGAGAGTTAGATCAATTACTTGATCGAATGTTTTGTCCTTGTATGGCAACATTGCCCTTGACAGACTAGGGTTCAAGCCTTGAATGTACCTTGCATTCTTTGCTTCTGCATTCCCTATTAACACCAGTCCATACTTGGATAATGCTTCAAACTTCTGAGTGTATTCATTCACACTCATGCTTCCTTGCCTTAATCTAATAAAGTCTTCAAGCTGTTTGGCCTTGGTAGATGCTGGGACAAATCTGGCCTCAAGCATGTCCTTGAAATTATTCCAAGTGATGGTATTCTCTTGTCTTCCTGCTGTCACAACTTCCCACCAATCCAGTGTAGCCCCCTTCAATTTCCTTGAAGCTATCTGTCTCTTCCTTTGGTCATTGATTTGCATATCTGTGAAGACCCTCTCCATAGTTTTTATCCAAGTTTGAACACCTATAGCTCCTTCAGTACCTTCAAAATCCTTTCCTCCCAAAGTGGTACAAGTCTTAAGCAGTTTGGAGAGTTCCTCATGAGGATTGTCTTGCCTTGGTGCCATTCCATCCCTTAAGGCTCTCACAAAATCTTCCATGCTCATCACAGGTGGCTCACATGAAGATCCTGCACCTGTGTGATGCCTTGGTCCTACCATAATGCTATAAATATGATTGTTATGTTAGTTTATTTACCCCTATCAGTTTTTGGTGTTTTTACTTGGTTCATTTTTTTATTTCTGTGCACACTGTGCATGTGTCACATGTACACACATATATTTCTTGATATAAAACAAAAACATTCAACACCAACAATTCAAACAATGCATCCAAACATCCATATGCATACAACAACATTTACTATGTTATTTAAAACATAGCTCTGATACCAACTGTGGTGACCCTCATCTTTAAATCACTTAAAATTTTTTTTATTCAAGAGGAATTCACCACTAAACCCCATTTCTTTTATATTTGAATTTTTATATAGTTTCCAAATATTTTTCCCAAGACCCTGGATTTACCAATATAATCATATCAGTGTACAAACAAATTAAGACAATTATATATTTGATGATATACAATTGTTTCTTTATTTTTTTTTTATCAGAGGGAATTTAAATTAGATTGAAAACAAAATACCATACAAGCTATTGACAAGCTACTTATTTCCTTTCTAATTTTGTTCTACTGCCAAAGGTATATTTTTAGCAAACTACAACACTTATACTTTTATTTGACTATATATATTAATCTGCCTAAATAATTCTATTTAACACTTAAAATAGTATTACCTTGATATCATGATAGTTATCAAGTATATGCATGAAATCACTTACAAATCTTTACTAACAGGCATGGATATTGGACTTAATTTCCATTTATCATTTTAGGTTGATCAGATGAGGATTTTTAGTATTTTCAAATTTATTATGATGCAGACTTACATACTTGGTGATTTCTGGGATATGCTTGGTGTTATCCCAAGGCTGCTTGGTGTTTTCTTTGATTTGTCCCGGTAGCACTTTACACTTCACTGATTGAAATGAAGTGGTTCCAGGCTCCAAGGGTTTGACCCATGGCCATCTAGACCAGCCATAGTCCCCCTTTTACCACTTGCAAACCCATACCCCTCATTTTAACAAGCTTCTACAAATTCCTACTCCTAATCCCCAGCATGTCAGTGCCTAGTTTTTTTCTTTCTAAAATGCATTCTTGTATGTATTCTTTCAATTATTCAAAATTCTGCATCTTCCAAGTCTACTGCCCTCATAGTTTTCTTTGAAAATTTAAATACTCAAATCTTGAGAGTTTATTTCAAAAATTCAATCCCCTTAGCTGTTTAATTTCCATAGGGCAAAATATAGGCAATAAAAATCAGTGAATCAAATATATATATATATATACAAATTAGTATCAATTATCTACCATGCATACATTTACTCCACTTGAATATTTCTTATTCAGATCTTGTCAAATCCATTATATTTTATTTAAAGAAAATTATAGAATAAACTCAGGCAATAAAACCAGAGATTATTACATTCACATTTTATATTTATGTGTTATATTTATCCCCTTGTTTTCTCCCAATCAGATGATCATAGAATCAATAGAAAATCAAACTCCATCAAATATCATTCAAAATGAATTTTACTTAAGTACAAGTTTTCAACCCCAAATACTTAGAAAGTTTCCTACAAGTAACTTCAATTACAGAGAATAGAATTTGTCTAGTAATTTCATTACAATGCAACTGCAAATTTAAAACAAGTCTCTCTTATTTATACTAGCAGCCAATGCCTTCCTTACTCATCAAGCCAACTTCAATTTCCTGCAAGAAAATCATTTAGCTGCCCCAAAGAATTTTTGAGACACCTAGATGATTGCAAGGGCAACCAAAAGGGTCAGTTTACACTGGTATGAGTATTTATCAATTTTGTATACCTACACATAATTTTAGTAAGCTTGCAATGCCTTCTTAGTTTAACAGGTTTTATACTTAGCAGGTTTTGGTTCATTCAAGAAGACACAAAATCACATTCAACAAATTAAACAATACATAACAAACAGTTAAAAATAATTATGTGTACAATTCCTAACTCATCCTCACCAAATCTTAGATAAGTAAACTCATGTTTATACTCCAAATTTCATCCAGCAGCTAACCAGAACATCACATAAATCCTGGTTAGTTTTAACTCCCTGTCTAGATATTCATAACCCAGATTTTTATAAATCCCAATCCCATTCCTTATTTAATTTATGGTCTACATCTCCTTGTCAAATGAACACTATGTATGCATTGTGAAGGAAACTCCCAGGTTGTTTAAATTATTCCAACACACAAAGGCCTCAGGGTGTAGTTGCACCATGCATATACTTGCTTCCACCTGAAGTAAGCAGATCATTGACTAACCCCCAAGTGACCAATTTAGTTTTTCTTACATTCATATTTTAGAAAGATATAAGTGCTTGTATATCTTCTGGTTCAACCCCATGTTCCCCCATTTAATCTATATCCATGTTTAATGATGATGAGATGGAACAAAAATACTCAAATCCTGTTAACTCTAAAAGCCTACTTACAGATTAATGCTCCAAACAAAAATGCACAAACAAACATCCATATCACCCATAACAAATCATTTCAGAGATTCAAATAACTCATAATATTTTTAGGCTGCCTATAATAGGACTTAATGCCATTGCATACAAAAGGGTAAATACTCACTTAATGTTTTTCCTTTCACTGCCTTAATTTCTTAGAACAGCAAATCCCCCAAACCCTCAAGCTTAGTGTTTCTCCTTGTTTATTTTTTTTATATATATATATATATATTATTTTGATCCCGAGAGAATGATGGATTTGGCTATATGCAGTTATTTATAAATCCATCCTAGGGTTTAAGAAAATGGGTAATTCTCCTAATACCCTTAGCTGTTCATGCACATATCTCATTCCTGTGTGGTCCTAAATGGGAAATGCACACATTAGGTTACTTTAATTGGTTATTTCGGGAGTTGAACATTTTAAACACTGCATGCTATTTTCATGTTTCCATTTTATTCATGCCATATGCATGTGATCCTTGTTCTTTTTTTTTTCTAAGTTTAGAAAATCTGGAAATCTTCTTTGTATTTTTTTTTCTACCTATCTGTTATATACTATCATACCTTATTATGCAATGTAAAGTCATTTACCCAAATTATTTGCTTGGAATAAATATGGTATGGAAATTTTTATTTAATTCTATATATGTGTATATATATATATTTCTTCCTTTTTGTCAAATCAGCAACTCCTTTTATATTTAAAGTAAAAATCACATATATTATGCTAATTATTTCTGGCACAATTATAAGACATATAAACTTGTGCATTAAACTTCATTTTATTTTATCTTCATATAAAACATCAAACACCCCATATCTATTAAATGTGTGTATATATATATATATATTTACATAATTCTTCGAACATAAAGCTATATTTATTTTGAGTTCCAATTTTTCTTATAACTACCTTAATTCCTTGCATTTTTATCAAACAGAAGCTCCCATGAAATTTTATTTATTGCCAAATTCTTTTCTGTTTTAATGCAATATATATATTTTTATATATCTCAGAATTTCCTAATATAAATATATATTATTTTATTTTATTTTAGGGTCATTACAAAAACCCAACTCTAGACTGCCCGTGTGAAAAATTATGGGCACCCAGAGTTTAGGAAGGGAACAATAAACTCCGAGTCAGTCATGGGACTGGTGTGAGTAACAAAAACAGTTTATCTTTAAAACAAACAACAAAGGAATTTTAAACATTGAAATCCGCAATGCTTTTTAGAAAATGAAACTACTATAAGACCTCCCACCACACACGCAATGCAATCGCAGACTTGGAGGAGATTTCTTCTTATGATAGTCAAACTTGCTTACTACGCAAAACAATACTCTTTTGATATTATGACTAGTGCATAGTGTAGGAAACATTTCGAAAATATAATATTAATCTTAGCCAGCATAGGTACCATTATATTATGCCTACTATAGCTCCCATGTTAAATGGCAGGTTCTACAACTAAAACCGTACAAGGCTCGTATTGTTTCTTTGGATTTCCAACAAATGGTCAGGCTAAGGAACTTCCTACTACCACATGAGTACGCCTCTGGAGGGACGTCCCGAGAACCTACCCGGATCCCTGCCAACACAAGGCCGGGTTACCTCTGTCACTAGTTAACTACTACTCGAGTATGCCACCCCCTGGTCCTTTAGGACCTTTATCCGAGGCCTCGATCACACAACAACAATCACATAGTAAATGAGATTGGAGCAACCACATAGGTAAATATCTGGGCTCCATACCATAATATCACCTTTTTCCAGAAGGAAATGACATACCCTAAAGGGAGCGACCCTCATAACCTTGTCGCATCTTTCCTGTTTCGACCATTTCCGGTTTGTGAGGTTCGATGAGGTCTCGTCCACAAAGCTACGCTTTTTTCACAAAACCATGCTTTGATCAACAAATGATCAGCAAATGACCATCAACACACAACAACACTCAGCATGCCACACTACCAAATTGGGAGTATATCACTGATAACCTTCAACTACATAACCTTTGAGCTCGTACGTCTCAGAGAAGGGTGTCAAGCTAAGAGAATAAATTCTCCGCCACCAAACAGAAATGTATTTGAAAGAAATCAGCTTTATATCTCAAAGTGTAGCGTCAGACATACAACCATACAAGTCTGTTCCGGGTTCGAACAGAACCGAAGGCACTTCCAAAGAAGCCCTTGCAATCCGAGTATTCACAATCCCGATCGGACTTCCCATCACTTAGGGAATCTCTATATTGGGCGCTACCCAGTGCAGAGACAATCGATAGGTTATCCAATTATTTTCTCAAATACCCTGTCTTCAACACCGGTCTTCAATTGCTATCCATATACGACGTATCACTTATTCGGAATGGGTTATATGACACAAAGTCCTCTCCCGGCTAAACTGAATAGTGAGCGTAATATTTTAAAACATATGGATATTGGGATTTCAATTAAGTCACAACTTATTATCCAAATTTCTCTTTCAAATGGTTTAAACACATTACTATTTTAAATCTGTTAAAATAAACAGATTCAATTCACAAAGTTCACCCAGTTTCAAAAAGATCTATTCATAGATTTCCAAATCGATTTCCATTTCAATTGGATTAACTCATTAAATCTTTAAATCAAGATATAACTTATAGCTTTCAAAAAGAATTCACTCATAACTTGGAAAACAATTTTTTTTCAATTCAAACTTGAAATTCCTTTAACTTAAATCGGAATTTCATTTCTTATATGAAAGCTTTTATCATTTGAAAACAATTTGTTTTCATTCCGGAAAAATCTGATTCTTTTATACGAGTTAAAGTCTTTGGGTTAAATTCAAATTCCCCAATCAATATTTTAAAATGGTTCAAATTCATATAAACACATTTATAACATCTTTAACCATAATTTCCAATCATGGAATTCAATTCCAAATTTTGAATTCAAATTCAAATTGAATTATTTAAATTGAAAAACTTTACCAAGTTATCCAAAATAATTTTTATCTTAAAATCTCCTTTTCAAAAGCTTTAACATTTAACCCAAATCCATTTCCAAAATCAATTGAAATTAAAATTTAAATTTCAAAAATATTAAATTTAAATCATTTGTGAATTAACCGATTTCCTCGTGAAATCCATATTTGTGTGTGTAAAATGTGGTCCAAGGGTTTCATACACAATAGTGCAACATCATTCAAACATCACAGATTCCAATACAACAATATATTTGATAAGCGGTATAACTATAACGCTTCTCTTTTATTCACAGATCACAGATATATATATATATATATATATTACAGATAATAAATTACATTCATCCCAGATAAATAACTACACTACAAGTTACACACAAATCAGAATATATCACACAGCATCACAAATCAAGGAATATCAACAATTCAATCATTCAGTCAAATCCAACATTCACCAGTAAATTTTATTAATCAACTGATTAATTTTTATCACATGTATCAATTATTAATCCGGGTTAATTATCATAAGTTAATTACAAATTATTTGAAATAATTTCCCTTTCATCATTTGTTAGTTAACTTTTACTTATAATTCGTCAACCTTTAATTATTAAATAATTAACCTTTAATTATTTAATTCACCATTTAATTAATCATCTTTAATTAATAAATTAACCCTTAATTAATTAATTACCATTTAATTAATTGTCCTTGATTAATTACAATAAGTGATTATCCTAATCACTTATATCAATAAATCAGAAATTAATTTTAATCACTTGATTAGTCAACTCTAATTATTAATTTAATTATTTTTAATAAAAAAAATTCATAAGTAATTAATTACCCTTAATTACTTTTACTAATTAATTTTTTTTAATTAATTAATTATCCTTAATTACTCATCATAAATCAATTAACTCTTAACAAATTAATTAGTCTTTTCAAATAATCTTTGAAATAGATTCATTATTAACTTAAAATGTTTAAGTTAAATTAATGTTTTATATAACAAAAACATTCCATCTTATAATATTAAGTTTATTTAAATTAAACTTTTAAAATAAAGGTTATATCGATTAAATACTCAAAACTCGATTAAATTGAAATATCTTTATTTTAAAATCCTTTAACAAATTTAAACCTTAGTTAATTTAAAATAAATTTTATTTAAAGTCTTTTACCCATTTTAAACTTCTAACATTCACAAGAACTTTGGTTTTAGCAAAAATGGTTTCAAATTTTTTTTTTGATTCGCTTTAAAGTTAAAATTGCTTTTCTCTTAATTCCATAGACCCGAGTATTTTCAAAATCTTCCCGAGCCTTACTTCGGGTTTCACCATTTCCACTTTCTGCTTCGAGACACTGACGCAAATAACTCGAGACCTCCTTCGAGTTTACCCCATCTTCCCCAAATCTCAGAATTAAACCCAAACACTAACACTCGTGTGCACGTGCACCGGCGTTCCAGCGCCTTCTGACCATCACCGATCCACTCAACCAGTCATCGACGACACCACTACCTAGCCCGACCACCCAGATCGCTCAAACCCATCATCGATTGAAATTGAACAACTCAATGGAACTGGAATCCAAAATAGATCATCGAAAAACGCCTCGTCTTCGCATCTCCGGCTACTAGAAAATCTGCAACTCCGGTCAAACCTTCGTCGACATCTCCTCCACCATCTCCCAGATCCTCATCACACTCGATCACCCATAGATGACGAACGAGACTAAAAACGAAACCACGTTAAAACTTGGTTTACAAAAAGAAATTGCTCGCCGCTGTCGCCACAGTGGTCAAGGCCGCCTCCGACCATTTTTCCTATCACCACCCTAGGCTCCTCCATCACCATAAGCAAGCCTGACTCTTCCAGTCACAAAGATCACCGGAAATCGCCAAAGAAATGAAATTCGAACGAACCAGAACGGCTCTTCTAATACAATTCCAAAAATTGTAATTTTTTTTTAAATCAAATTTTTGTATGAAATTTTAGTTTATAAACTTATCTTAATAAATTTAAATACTTAGATTTTCACTTGACTTAAACATGCACGGTTGCTTCTAGTTTCCAGAGGCATTCAAGTTAAATTTTAATTTGATTAAAATTTTAAACATTAGTCTATAATCCAATAAACAACTTTTGTTTATAATTCGTGTTCTAACAGCCATTGGTTCAAGAAAATACGATCTTTGATCAAGTCTTAAGCTTGAAAACTAAGAACAGTGATACCCAGATTCAATAGCAATACACACACACACACACATATATATATATATACACACACACACACACACACATCCAGATAATTCATAGCAGAATTCACTTATATACACAACATACATATTTATCAGGGAATTTAACATGCAACCATAATTATATTTTATGTTATATAAAAAAAATGTTACTCACAGTGGTTAAGAAATGAACAGAGTTCCATTGTTGAAACAGGCTTGTGAAAATTGCAAGCAAAAATTCCTTCTTTGATCCTCTGATTTGCATTGATTTAAACTGTTATTTTAATTGAAGTTTTGTTTGAGGTTTAGATGGTATTACTTCAGTCTTTGATGAACGAAACTGGAATGAAAAGATTTGATGTATATATTGAAATGAAGTTAACAGGTGATAATAGGTTTTGTACAACATGATATATATTTTTTTCTCTAGTACAAATATGAGCAGAGATTTTTTTCATTTGGGGGCTGATACCCTTTTGTTTTGGTGGCTAATGAGATCTTGTGGTGGCTTCATTAATTGCTTGGCTTGTTTGATAAGCCTCCCTATATATTTATATTTCCATTTTGTTCATACTTATCATCATTTTTTTCTTTTTGACTTAGACTGTGTTTCATTCTTGAATATATATTTTTGTTTATACTTGAGTATACTTCTACAACCTTGATTTTATTTCGTTTATACATACTTGTATATATTAGTTTTCTTTTCTTATTATCCTGTCTTTGTAATATTACTTGATAATATAAATAATTTCTATTTTTAACTTATTTTTAAAATTTTAGCAATTGTTTTTACCTTATACATTGATTTCTATTTTTAGCTTAAATTATTATTATTATTATTATTATTTTTACTTCCATGTCTATTTTAAATATTTATTATAAATTTTACTGTAATAATTATTGTTTTATGTATTTATTTATTTTTCTAATATAAACCATTAATCCAAAATTTTATCATTATAATTTATCTTTAAACTATTTAGTTAAAATTTAAATCCAAATCACATATATACATATATATACAATATTTAAATTTTAAATGATTTAATATATATTCTATTTGAATTTGGGGAAACTCGAATCAATTTATCGATTAGTTTCACAAATTTTATTCAAAAATGAAATTAATTATCAATTTAAATTTATATAAAATCCGGGGTCATTACAGAGAGCATGATAAAAAGCTTCACTGGGCTGTAAATTCAAAGATTAAGCTACAACCACTACAGGAGTAATATCAACAAGCAAATTTTTCACTTATCT
The DNA here is from genome assembly GCA_030737815.1 of Allium fistulosum. NCBI lineage: Eukaryota > Viridiplantae > Streptophyta > Magnoliopsida > Asparagales > Amaryllidaceae > Allium > Allium fistulosum. The sequence continues at coordinate 56,252,122 of CM060903.1, forward strand.
AATTGGGAGAGCGGTGAAAGTAGCTGGATGTCTGAGCCAGCTTATTCAACCAATTTGAAGCATAACAGCAACAAGTTCGAAACTTGTACCGCCAAAGCACCCAAAGATTACTACAATCCATCAAGTTGTGCCAAGCTTATTCCAAATTTAAGGCGTAATAAAGCTTCAAGTAAAAGTATACACTCGCGAATTGAAGTTGAAGAGAAAACCACCCAAAAGAATGATTTTCACTCCATTTCAGAGTTACGTGGCTTGAATGAATCTGAGACGAAGTATTGAAAGCCTCCTTAAGCCTTTAAACTGGCTTAAGCTAGTTATTTTTGAATTTCACTGCTAGATCTCTCGCAGTTCAGCCAATATTTTGCTTGATTATTTTGTTAAAGGAGGCGTTGTTTTGCCATAACTTGATTAGGGTTTGAGATATGAGACGGTAGATTTTATGTGGTGGTTGTTTCGGGTATTCAGTCTGTTACCCGATTGTATTTCTTTCTTCTGTTACTTATTGGGCTTAGCCCATTTACCTATTTCAAAAAAAGGAATCCAATCCTTCTAGATGTGGGGATCAATACATAGGCAATTCTTTCACACTAAAAGGAAATTTTTCCGAGTGTATTGGAAATGAAAAGTACAAACTCTCATGTATTGGAAACAAAACAGTCATGGGAGTTCCCTATGATAAGTATCTGGTTAACAACATTTCTTACGACAATTTCACCATTAATATAGTTGATACCGAGTTAGCAAGCGGCAAGTGCAATCTCCCTTCCCAAGCTTTTTTTTATAAAATAAGTAAATGGGCCAAGCCCAGAAGGTTACATGAGATAATGAATGGGTATACCCCATGAGACCTGACCAAATATACAAACCGATTACCATAAACCCTAGAAAACGAAAAAACAATCGGCGCCTCCACAAAGCAAAATACAAGAAAAATGGCGGAACATCCTGAGCGAGGAAATAGATAGATGCTTAAGGAGGTCTCCACTCCATAATATCCTTAGCGCGAAGTCTATAGATCTCTGGATCCAGGCTAGAATAACTTTGACGAGTTGTTTTAGTCTTAGTATCCTTGTAGTTAACCTCCTTATTAACATGATTACCCCCAGATTTCAGATCTGAGAAAGAAGAGAAGGTCAGGGTCGAAGCCTCCTTTAGATCTGGCCTTGAAAATTTAAGGCAGGCTTCGACACAGGCTTCGGCATAGGAGATGCTACTCTCACCTCTTTCCCAACCAGATAAGTGATAAATCCAATCATTAAGCTTGCTGATGTAATATGAATTCCCTAATCTTTGCTCATTAATGGGCAGAAAAGGGTTGTCGGCAGCTTCAGTATAATTGCAGCTCCTCTTGCTATAATTAGGTAAAAAAACATTATCATTAGTGCAATGTCCTTTACTAATTTTAATATTAGCAGTATTAAGTGCCTTGTTACTTCCCTGACAGGTTGAGATCTGATTGATTAGGAGATTGTCTGTAGTAACCTTGCCAGCGACATTAAATTGAGCCAAATCAGATAAGTGCTTGAAAGTACTGATGTCTTATCACTGTGAACAATGGCATTGTAAATAACGGTGTTGTTGCTTTGTAGTTGACAGTCATTGTGAAGCAAAGGCTCAGAATTGGATGGACGGCTCTCCCTATGCATATCAGGTAAATAGGATTAAAAAAATTTATTTAAGAAACTTTTAAAATTAGAATTAAAATTGAAGTTATGGTTACTTCCCTTGCAGGAAATATTTCTGGTATGCATCTGGGAGCAGCAGCCTTCAAATGAGGAACTGTGAAAATTTGTTGACTTCACCACTGATTTTCTATCCATTGCATGATATTGAGAATTTTTAAAAAAATTCTCCTTTTGTAAGTATTCTTCAACTAAGTTCTCATAGTTGTCATTTTCTAAGATGCTATGAGTTCTGTTGCTATTTCTGCTAACTTTATGAAGAATGATGTTGAATTCGATTTCAATAGTTTTCCAGAGTTGTATACTGTCTGTTTCAGCTTTGTTATGAAGCCTGTTATTTCTTTCTTTCCAAATGAACTAGATAACTGTAGTAAGCACTATAGTTGCTTTGTTGAATTATGATTTCTTTCCTTTGTATGCTTTTTGAAAATATTGAATGCTGTCTCTAATGTTTTGTAGAGCCAAATGTTGATTTATGTTGAGCTTATTTTTGGCAATGAACCAAACATGTCTAGAGTAGGGACAGTCAAAAAAGAGATGATTAGTGTTTTCAATTTCGGTTTTGTAAAATAGGCAATTGATATTTCCAGATTTTTTGTTCCATTTTCCGCATCTTTCTCTAGTTGGCAGACGATTTAATAATGCAAAGTAAGTGCAAAAAGCCAATTTTGGACAGTTGGCTGAGTTCCAAACTGATTTGTGCCAATCAACTTCCATTTCCCCTCATTTTAAAAAATCCCAAGTGTTTTTAAAGGAGAATCTGCCTTTTATAGATAATTTCCAGCACCAAGCATCTTCATCTGTATTTGGGTCAATTTCAATTTTATTAATTGAAGAATTGAAGATGGTAGTTGCAGGAAATGCTTGGGGATTCCAAGTAGAATTTTGAATAATAGTGTCAACAGAAGCATTAACTTTTCCAAAGTAATAAAGGTTGTTCCAGCCTAATAATTTGATAAGAGAGTTGCCATTAATCCAAGGGTCAAACCATAGGCTAGTGCATTTACCATCTTTAAATTTGCGCTCTATAAGCTTGGCTCCAATTTCTCTGCAATTAAGAATATTTTTTCAAACATAAGAATGGCTTTTGATGGGCATGGACCAGAAATTTTTGCTTTTGACATATTTGGTTCTCATCCATTCAGCCTAAAATGTTTTGCTTTCTATGAATTTCCAAAAAAGTTTGAATTTGCATGCTTCATGAATATCTGAAAAGTTTCTGATTCCCAATCCCCCAACTTCCTTGGTTTTTGTTATGGTGTTCCAAGAAATTTTATGAAGTTTTCCATTCCAAATGAAGTTGGTACATAGTTTTTCAATTTTTTCCAATGTTTTTGCTGGTATGTTGTGAGATTGCACCCAGTACATAATGACAGCAATAACTACTGTATGAACAAGTTCAACTCTTCCTACTATAGATAACATTTTGCTTGACCAGTTGTTAATTTTGTTTTGAATGGTTTGATAAAGTTTGACGCAGTCTCTTTCCTTGATCTTATTATTACTGAGGGGTAGACAAGATATCTGACAGGGAGTTCACTCTGTTGGAATTTTAAAATGTTGGCGATTTCCATCTTGTTCCTGCAGTCTTTGCTGAAAAAGATTTTGCTTTTATTTTCATTAATTAGAAGACCAGCTTGATTTCTGAGGTTGTCAAATTTTTTTTAATGGTAGCTACAGAGAGAGTATGTGCATTTAAAAATATTAGTAAATCATCAGCATATAATAGATGAGAGATACAAGGAATAATTGAGTTAATTGGTTTCATGTTTTTACACATCAGTTCCATTTCCATTTGTAGGGAAATATTCTATAACAATTGTAAATAAATAAGGAGATAGAGGGTCTCCTTTCCTAATTCCCCTATTGTTGTGTATGAATCCACAAGGAGATCCATTAATAAGAATGGAATAGGATACATTACAGATACATTCATTAACTAAGTTACAAATTTTTTCATTAAAGCCTAGTTGACCCATCATGTAAATAATAAAATTTCTGTTTATTTTGTCAAACGCTTTGTGCAGGTCAATTTTGAGACACATTTTATTTTTACCAGCTTGGTTAAAATCCCTTAAAAGTTCATGAGATAAAAGAGTATTTTCAACAATAAGCCTGTCTGGAATAAAAGCACATTGGTTTTTTGAAATGAAATTTTTTAAAAAACATTTAATACTGCTACTAAGAATAGAGGCTATAATTTTGTAAAAGAAATTACAGCAGGCAATAGGCCTATACTCTCCTAGACAAGAAGGATTTTTGGTTTTAGGAACAAGAGTTATAAAAGTATGATTTATGTTTTTTAATAGCCTACCAGAAATGAAAAATTCTTTGATAGCCTCAAATAACATGTTTTTTATATCATCCCAGTGAGTTTTGTAAAATTTGGCCCCAAACCCATCAGGCCCAGGGCTTTTATCATCTTTGGCAGAAAAAACAATTTTTTTTTATATCTTCAACATAGATAGGGGCAAGAAGAATTTCCTCACTGTTAGAATGTAGGACATATTTAGGGGAAATGGTTGGAAAAGTGCAAGAATTCTCCTCAGTATAAAACAGATCAGAGAAATAGAGAATAGCTTCTTTCTCTAATAAAGGGGCATCATTGATGATCTTACCATTACTATTGATTAATTTACCTATATTGTTATGATATTTCCTGCCAGACATTTTAGCATAGAAGAATTTAGTAGGCAAATCCCCTTGAGAAAGCCAATTAACTTTGGCTTTCTGCCTTATATTAGCAGCTTCAACATGAAGGTAATTGGAAAGATTTTTCTGTAATTGATAGAATTCTTTAATTTTGATTTTATCTGAGCTGTCATTATCAATACTATCTTGCAATTTAGCATAGTCCTCTCTAATTTGGTTAATTTCATTATTGTTTTTATTTTTGGTACAATTCCAAACTTTAAGATTATTTTTAGTAAGATGGAGAAATTTTCTAAATTTAAACTGAGCAGAACCATTTGAGAAAAATTATAAGCTATTTTGAAAAACCATTTTATAGTCTGAGTCATAGACCCATCCATTCTTGAATCTAAAAGGAAAATTTTTCCTTGTTGAAGAGTTTTGAGATAATGTAAGTTGAATGGGAGTATGATCACTAGTGTATTATGGTAAAGTGTAGCATTTAAAGTCAGAGAAATGATTTATGAAAGATCTATTGACAAAAATTCTATCAAGTTTACTGTGAATGTTTCTAAATTCTCCTGATTTCCATGTGAATTTATTACCCTTAATGGTAGGCTCAATCAAACCTGTTTTAATGAGAAAATTAGAGAAAAATTCCAGTTTTTTTAATGGGACTGGAATTCCTCCTCTTTTTTCATGAACTTTAGTAATTGTACTAAAGTCTCCCATTATAACCCATGGGAAAGAAATATTATAATTAAGATGAATAAGAAAATTCCAGAGTTGAGTTCTATCATTTTCAAAATTGGAGGCATAAAGAAATGAGACAAATATTTGTAAACCCCCTTTATTTTTAAAGCTGCAGTGAATATATTGAATATTGAGGATGAAATTACAAAGGTCCCAAATGGTAGGATCCCAAAGAACAATGATCCTACCATTTCCCCCCATTGAAATATTGTGAATAAGTTGCCAATTATTAAGGTTACTAATCCTAAACAAATCAATGTTTTTATCTGACAATTTGTGCTCTAAAATGCCTACTAGAGATGGTTTATGAGAAGACAGTAAATTTGAAAGGTCTAATTTCCTCTCAGGAGAATTAAGCCCTCTAACATTCCAAGTAATAATATTTATAATTATAAAATAAGGTATGAAGGATATTAAAAGGATACAATAGCAGCTAAATCAGGATTTTGCTGCTAATTCCCAAGCTTTCAGTAGCTTTCTCTCCTTTCCTTTTACAGCCTCTTTTGTTCTGAACTTTGAGAAATTCCTCCCATTTTGGGTTTTTAATAATGTATTTCTTCTCAAAAAGTTTAGAGTTAAGAGTTGGACTATCTAGATTGCCTTCTGTATTATTATTCATAATTTCATGCATAGACTTTTTCCTGGCCTTTTTCCTTTTGTTTTTGACAGGAGAGGAGGAGACAGAAGAGAATAGCAATCCAGCATTCTCCAGCATGGATTCAGGCAGAGCAGAACTTTCTGAAATGGTGTTTTTTGAGACTATTTGATGATTTGAATCTGTGTCTTGATGATTTGAAACCATATCTGTAATTAAAATTGCTTTCTCCTAAAGGGGGGAGGAAGCAAGAACTATTCTATATGATCCCCTTTGTAATGAGCTTGATTACTATTATCTTTCTAAGAATTGCCATGATGATCTGAAAGAGCAACTGTTTCAGTCATTTGCTGATCAGTATCCATGGCTACATTAAGAATTGGGGTTTTTGCCTTATTATTTCTTGAAAAAGCTTATGGGGTGATATTCTCTGATTGCTCAGTCATTTCGGTAAGATTCTTTTCAACATTTCCTTTTGGAGCCACCGATCTCATATTATTTTCAGAAATTTGTAAAAGATTTTCAGAATCTAAATTGTTTACAGAAATATTATTATCAGAAGAGATCTTTTCCAGTAGTTGATTTTCTTGATTTTGATCTCTTTCAATTTCTGAAACGTCCAAAGAGTTTTTATCCAAATTATTATTGGAAGATTTTTTTTCTTTCCAAATTGTTTTCCAAGAGCAAGTATCTGAGAGGTGCCCAAAGCAAGCACATTTCTGACATCTAAGAGGAATAAATTCATATTCGATTTTTTGTTTGATGCTTTCTCTATCGTGCATGGAGATTAACGCAAGATCTGGTAGTTCATCGGTGGCCTTTATCTCAACTAATATTCTGGCATAGCTAAGGCAAGTCTCCTTTGCTGTAGGCTCGTCTAGTTTTAGCGGTTTACCCACTACACTAGCTATGGCTGCAAAAGCCTCCTTATCCCATAATCTGAGGTTTAATTAAGGCAACCTAATCCAGATTGGATAGGTAGAGAGAAGGTCTCGATCAAGAATCAGATTCTTGTCCCATCTTTTCAAGATTATTAATTTGCCACTGATAAAGAAGGGGCCATTTTGAGTTACTTTGATACAATCTTGCTCCATAGAGAATCTGATGATGAAGAAGCTGTTGTTTCTTGTAAAGATTTTGAAATTATCAATAGGGTTCCAAGTTTTAGAAACCAAATTCCTGAAATGATGATAGTATGGACGAGTTCCATAAACATAAGCTATAGTAAAGTTGCTCCATTTATCCTCAGTCCTTTTACTTATTTCCTCTTTAACGACCACTATTTTCTTGTCTCCCAATTTAATGGGGGCAGAATAGCTGAGATCAGTATTATTGCATAAGCCGCCATTCTAGACTAAATCTGCCCAGGAAGAAACTGACCTTGTTGAATTGAATGTGGCAGAAAGTTGAGTTCTTGGTGTCTTCGATATTTGGCTGGATCTTGATTGCCTATTAGGTGGATTTGGGTATGTTTCCTGTCCTATGGACATGGATCTATCCGATTGAGTCACTGCTGATCTATGGGAAGGGATCTAAGATTTTGCAGAACTATTTCTAGGCCGATTCTTAACTATTTGAAAGCCTTCCTCATCTTGATCAGGTGGCTTATCTTTTGGATTAGAATGAGGTGAGGAAATGAGAGAGGGACTGAGATGGTGAGGAGAAACTCTAGAATTCTGATCAGGATTTCTTTCAAAAATTGGGTTATTTTTGATAATCATGGAAGCCATTCTCACTTTTTTGGATTTGTCCAAAGTTTGTAACAAAAAATTTGATATGCTTAAAACTGACCCCCTTCCTAAGCTATAACTCCTAGTTTCTTCCTAAAAGAGTTTTATTTCGGAGAATATTGGTGGTGGACTGGATTCATAAACTGTTCAGAAAACCTAGACAGTCATTTCTTTGAGACAGCAATTCCCTGCCTTAGTCAAAACAACAGATTCATTTATGTTATACCTTTTGCTATGATTGATTCTCCTCTTGCTATATCATGTACTAATCTAACTATGGTTCCTATTATGTTATCTGATGTGGATTTGTACAACATTGGAGATGATATATTTGAAATCATGAAGAATGAGTTCACTCTTTCATGGTCGGGGAAGGAGAAAATTCCAAGATCCAAAATCATCCATGACTGCTTTACCCGAGTTGTACCGTAAGTAGCTATGTTATCTCAATTTTCAATGGTATCTCTTATTCACAAAATTATAGTTTATGGATTGCACCACATTGTTCATTATCTGCACCTAATATTTAGTTATGTTAAAACAATTGTATTGACTATTTAACCAATCATAAAAAATTTAAGCCATTCAAACTTCAAAAGATAAATATAATTATAAAAAAGGTTAAATCAATAATATACATTATATTATATATGCATAATCTTACTACCTTTTATTGTAGGAGAGCTAAGAAGCACACAAATTGGCGGAAATATTTTGATCGACTCAAATACCTATTTCAAATTGTGTTCGAATTCCTATATTACGTACCAAAAAAAGGGGATTCTACTATTTTTGGATACTCGATTGCTATTGTTATGCTCATCCACGTCATATTTTTGTATTTAGGTAATTGCTTCAACATCTTACCATAAACGAAAATACAATGTCATGTCGTTTTAGGTAACACAAGTATCTATAAAAAAAAAACTGAATTCACATATAAGAATTACATGGGTTGTGGACGCATGACATATATCATTAATTTTTTAATTGTGACGGTCAACTAACCAAAAGACGGTATGTTTTTACCATGATATATCTTTTGCAGTGATAACCATACCCGGAAGACTTATAATAGCACCACTATGTATATTTGTCTTTCTCCTCTACGAATTATTAAAAATGCTTTCTCCTGTTGATAGTATAGAAATATTCCTCCGTACAAACAATACTAACACGATACGGGTACACTAACATAGCCGCGATGACAAGCCATTTCAAAGATCGATTAGGAGGAGGTGAATATGGAATGGTTTACAAAGGAGAGCTACATGGTGGTTATTTTTTGCAGTCAAATTGTTGGATAAATCAAATGAAAATGGCAAAGATTTTATCAACGAAGTGTCCATTATTGGTACTATTCATCATACAAATGTTGTTCGACTGATTGGGTTTTGCTCAGAAGGTTTACCTAGATCTCTTATTTGCGAGTACATGTATAATGGATCTCTAGATAAGTATATTTTTTCTCCAACTCGAAAATTCACCACAAAGAAACTGAATGAGATAGCTATTAGTGTGGCATAGGGAATTGATTATTTACATCAAGGATGCAACATGATAATTCTACACTTTGATATTAAGCCTTATAATATACTCTTGGATAGTAATTTCAATCCAAAAGTTTCTGATTTTAGACTTGCAAAACTATATTTCAAAGACAATAGCTGGGTTTCTATTGGGGAAAATCCCTTCAGATGATCGGTCTAAGAGAATAAAAAACCCAAACGCAGCAGAAAAGAACTGGATCGTGATTGTAGTGAGACGATACAAACAGAGATAAACACCAAAACAGACAGTCACAGATCTATGCAATGCAGAAAAATAAATAACACCAGTATTTAATAGTGGTTCCACTACCGCGAGGCAGTATAGGTTCACTTGGGGAGGGGGATTTTATTAATCACTAAAAGATTAGAGTTACGAGATCGATTCGCTTTTGAAGGTTATACATAAGAATAATTTAAAATATAGACAAAATTTTGTAGAGTTTCAGCTCTCTAGGATGACTTTGAAATTGGCTGAAATTAGCTCTCAATTTCGGCTGCCATTGTTGTCCAAAAACTCCTCTATTTATAGAGTGAAGAAATGAGGAGGGGTAGCTGCTATATAGGAGCCATGGGGTTTGGTTCAGCATGCATCTGGTTCGGCGCCATTTAGCTCGGCAAAATGCCGAGCGAAAAATTTGGGACCGGTAGGCAAATCACTGAAAGAAATATTTCGTTCGGCAAATCACCGAACGAAATATCTCGTTCGGCAAATCACCAAACGAAACAACTCGTTTGGAAATTTTATTTTCTTCCGCTCCTCCATTTTACCGAATGAGAACTTCGCTTCTCTTCTGCTCCTCCTTTTTACCAAATGAAATCAGATGCTTCTTCACCGATCCAAACTCCACCTTCTTTGTTGCCAAATCATTGAACAAGCTTCCACTGCTCGATATTTTCAGCTCCCAAGCATCTTCTTCATCACCGAACGAGCTTCCACCGATCGAGATTTGGAGCGATATCTTCTTCTTCACGAGGCTCTTCCATGGTGCAAAATTAAGGCTTGCTTCATCTTCCTCCTCTCATGGAATCAGGTAACATATCTAACAGTTTCTACGTTTACAGCCAGAGGTACGGTCATAATTGAAATAATTAAAAGTAAAGAGTAAACCATTGACAGTTTTAGAACAAATATTTTTTTGATCCCCCACCTCATATATGTGTCACTGGGTGTCAACTCTAACGGTTTTTCCACCTTTTCTTTTACAATATTATGCTTTGGTCTCCTTCTTAAGCTATACAGAATATGGGATATCAATACAATAAGTGTCGAATTAAGGGGAGTACAACATGGTTAGAAGATCAAAATCATTGTTAATCAAAAGCTGTCTTAGTTTTCAGTATGTAAACTTATATGATTTATCTCATGGCGTAGGAATTTCTTCACAAAATTGATTCATATGTTGAATCTTGTTTCAGTCCCATACACAAAATTTACATTGAATAACATACATAAAAACGCATCTAATTATTTATATATAAATTCATCTCTATCAATTTCTTTAAAATGAGTCTATTCACGACGGTACTATTGGATACATGGCACCCGAACTTATTTCAAAAAGTTTTGGACCAATATCGTACAAATATGATGTGTATAGTTTTGGAATGCTGCTTCTAGGAATGGCAGGTGGAAGAAGAAACTGTGACGCACGAGTAGAGAATTCGAATGAAGCCTACTATCCCTCATGGATTTATGATCGACTGAACAAACAAACAAAGTTAGAAGTGTTGTATCATACCGTTGAGACAGTAGATGTTGAAATGAAATTGTGTAAAGTTGGATTATGGTGTATTCAAATGTCACCATCTTCTCGTCCTACGATGCATAGAGTTATAGAAATGTTGGAAGGAAACGCTGAAGATGTGGAAATGCCACCCAAACCTTTCTTTTTTTCTACTTCGGACCATACTACAAGGGGACAAAATTCATTTTATATGTCTTCTAATGAAATATCGACGATCTATCGAATTTCTTAGAATTACCTGGAATTCCCTGGCTGGAAATTCTTTAAGATGAAATAACTCATACTAGACAATAATGTTGCCTTTTCGACAAAAAAATATCTACTGAGCCATCGTCTTTCCTTCATTAGCATTAGAAGCTTCAAAACAAATTGGTTGTTTAATTAACATCATTGAGGCACATTGTCCATATATATCATGTACTCCATGTTTAGTATTTTTCCCACACTTACTCCCTTTGATGTTGGCTAAATAGAAATAACACAAACTTAATTTATATATATAGGAAAATCTCTTAAGCATGCACAAGGATAGATGTAGTTGTAGCTTGAACTTAAAAAAAATAATGACAGCCCTATACCTATATTTAGAAGTAACTGGAGCATAAGTCAAAGACGACGATATTTCCATTTTAAATAACTAATATAGTTTATGTTCTCATCTTCTATTACTTGAATTATTGAGCATCGCCAGCATTTCAATCGAAATTTTAACGTGCTTAATGTAATAGGCTCTAGCTGAAAATATTTATACTTAACATCTGTTTTACCGTTCATAGCATTTTGTAACTAACATTTTCTTGTGATTTTCATGTGGTAGATTATGGATTCAATTGAATATGATAACATTCCTATGGAGGATTTAGAGAATGAACCTGATTCGGTTAATAGTTTTGTGGAAAAAAAAACAAGTTAGGAGTACTCATTGTACAGTGGGAAAACAGACATGTTATTGTAAAGAATGTAAGAAGTCATATATTTTGGGGAAGAGGGGGGCGGGGGGTAAGTATGGTACTACCAATCTAAGAAAACACATACAGAGATGTTCCATGATAAGTGCAAAAGCATTGAAACAAAGACAAACAATTTTTTATTAAAATAAATATAGAGAATTAATGGTCAAGGCGATTACTAGACACAATTTGTCATTTTTATTTGTTCATTATGAAGGTATCCGTGATATACATTCATATCTTAACGATAGAGTTCTATCCGTTTCGAGAAATATCTCCCTCATCGATGTTCTGAAATTATATGAAAAGGAAAAATCCAAGCTTAAATGTTTTTTGAAAATATATACGTGGAGGGTAAGATTGACAATCGATTTATGGACATTGGTTAATACGGATGGCAATATCACTCTAACGGCCCATTTTATTGATAATGAATGAAAACTACAGAAAAAATTGTTAAGTTTTTGTCTTATGTCACCATCTCATTCTGGAGCTGCTATTTTTGGAAAAATATCCAGTCTTTTGCTTAGTTGGAACATTGAAGATAGAATATTTGCTTACACATTAGATAACGCTTCTTTTAATGATAAATTTATAGAACTATTAGAGTCTCATCTTACATATCGTAAAGCCTTGATTACAAAATGAAGAATATTTTCATGTGCGATGCACGACACATATTTTAAATTTAATGGTACAAGTTGGTTTAAAATGCATTGCTTCATGCTTAAACAATATAAAGGGAAACATCAAGTATATCAAAGATTCACAATCAAGAAAGAAACATTTTGTAGAATGTATAGCTGATCTTTCGTTAGATAATAGCAACAAAGGATTGCGTCAAGATTTTCCAACATGATGGAACTCAACATTTGTTATGTTGAAAAGTGCCATATATTATAAACAAGCATTTTGTCGATTAGAGCTTGTTGATAAAAATTATATTTATTGTCCTACACAAGAGTAATGGATGAAAGTGAAAAAAATTGCTGACTTTTTAGAAATATTTTATGATGCCACTTGCTTGTTTTCTAGAACGAAATACTGAACATATTTTTTTTTAGAAAGTCATTATGGTTTTGTTTACATTGCAAAAAGTGCCCGGGATCTAATGATTTTATGTCAAACATGGCAAGTAGAATTTTTTTGAAGTTCAATAAATACTGGAGTGAATTTAGTATGTTGCTTTGCATTGCTTGCATTCTTGATCCCCGATATAAGATGGATTTTGTCAAGTTTTTATTACAAAAGGATTTATGGCAATGATTATGGTGAAACATTTGAGGTGGTAGAGTCAAAATTAAAAGGGCTATATGAGGAGTACAAAAGAAAAAAAGAGAAGGAATCCAACAATGAAGCAAGTGGATCAAAAGAATTAGATTGTAGTGATCTATTTATGAGATCTTATTCATAGGAGTGTGTTGATGTAATGGAAGAAGTTGATATATTTAGAAATATTGGGTTTGCTTAAAGTTCTCACGATGTTCTTTGGTGCCAGCGTCATGATTGGATATCCCGACATCCCCTTAGAGCACATATATTCTCATGACAATATTTATATGTAACAAAAATAATCCCTTATTGTTACATGCTACCAATCTCATATGTATGCTCGTCTCTTTAATAATATCTTGCAATGTGGGATTAATCATAATCCAATCTATGCACTCACGCTAATACAATGCGAGCCATATATAACAATATCTTAATGCTTATTTTTGTCTTTTCGACAATTAACCTCCTACATATTAAATATCTACTTAATCCAGAATGATATCTTACTTGATTTTTTATTGATGTACTGCATATAATATGTTAAATTTTGGCGACACTATATGAAGAATTGTAGAGGTCGGAAGTAGCTTCGTAACGGAGAAAACGGTTCGTAAATCGGAGTTCGAAGGTGGAAGTTATAAGGTAAAATGTTGATTGGCTGAATTGACTCAGCTCAGACGTCTGACCAAAAGAGTCAGACGTCCGAGTCTGTGCAGAATCGATTAAGAACCTTTAGTCAGACGTTTGACCAAATAGTCAGATGTCTGAGCTGAAAGAGAAGTTTTCCAGAAAGTTAAGCCAGACGTCTGACCTAGTGGTCGGACTTCTGAGCTAAAGATAAACTTTTTTCAGAGGCTTCAGTCAGACGTCTGACCATTTTGGCCAGACGTTTGAGGCGACTTTCTGCTTGTTTTCACGTATGGACTTGGCGTGAAGATTTGTGACAACTACAGGGGCAATTTCGGAACATTGCCTAGGGTTTCTATTCTCCTATATAAGCTAGCTTCAGATTCCAGATATAAAGGCATGCAAGCGACTGTAAGAGATTAGCCTCCACCAATTAGGGTTTATCAAAACCTAATTTTCTTCAATTCTCTTCTCCACAAATCAATTTCTAATTAGAATTTTGATCATCGTAATTAATCTCTTGTACTTTTCTCATCAATATTAATAAAAGCTCTATCTTAAAATGGATGTACACTAACACAACGTTAGTGGAACCACTATAAATCGCTGTGTGATTTACTTTTCGTTATTGCTTTGATTTCTGAATTGCTTGTTTCGGATTGTGATTGTTTTTGGATTGGTTGAGATTAGAATTGAGTTATTGATTGATTGTTTTTACACTTCTTACAACGATCCCGTCTTCCGCTGTGCTTGTGGGGTTTTGATTTGAGTGGTCTCGAGTTGGAATCCCGACTCCAACATTTGGGATCAAAGCATTGGTGTTGATAGGTGGTTGTAGAAATGCCAGAATCAGATAATACCTCAAGTAGTTCCTCAATGGGTAATCCAAGTGGTGTAGCTCCTTATGTATGTGGTTCGTACGCAGCTTCAGGATCACAATTGGTAATAGACAAGTGGAATGGCGATAATGATTTTGAAAAATGGCAATGGAAGATGAAAGTAGTTCTAAGGAGGAATCGGGTGCATCGGGTAGTGTTTGATACACATTTATTGCCAGTGGACATCTCGGATGTTGAGAGAGAGAGAGAGAGAGGAGATGGAAGAGTGGGCATTCAATACACTTCAACTTGCTATGGGAGAGAATGTTATCTCTGAAATTAGTGGCGAGACAACCGCTAAGGGTATTTGGGACAAGTTGGAGGAGTTGTATATGAAGAAGTCACTGTCAAATCGTTTGATCTTATTGCGAACATTCTTCACCTATAAGATGAAGGAAGGTACTTGTAATGACCCCAAATTTTCTATCTATTTAAATTAATAATTAATTGTATTTTTGAACAAATATAGTGAAATAAATTTATTAAAGTGATGCGAGTTGCCTCGGGATTCAAGTATATTCTGTAGAAAATATTTTAATTTTTTTTTATGTATATGTATTTAATTTGAATTTAAATTGTAAATAAATGATTTGAAAATAAGGATACAATATATATATATATGATATAAAAGTATAGAATGAATACATTGAATAAAATTTAATAATAAATAAAAATATAAAAATTCACTTATACTATCAAATAAATATAATAAAATACATAGGATTAATTATAGAAGAATACATATAGTAAATATATTAAATTATAACCACAACAAAACAACATAAATACGCATTCAAATAATAAAAAGGAAATTAAAAACAAAACCAAATACATGTACACTTATAAATGAAACAAGATAAAATACAAGTACAAAAGCTTACCAAAGAAGCCACTATCTCATCCACATTTGTTACAGCCGAACCAAAGGAAAAAAAATTTAAACCTGGAACAAGCTAACAAATGCAAGTGTGTATTCAAACATACAAACGAATTAAAATGGGGAATATGTTCAAGTATCAAACAAAGCAAGGAAACATATATGTACATAAAGTACATTAACATTTAAAGCTTTCTTCTCAACCAATAAACAAAGTCAACTCGAAAATGCCTATCAGCCTCCATATACAAAGAAATATACCTGCTTATACTTGTACAAAACAATAAAAATAACATCACTTGTACAGACAACATTATCACCTATACACAATATATCTTCTGCAAACTTCATTTTTTTTTTCATATCAACATTTCATCCTATTTTCGTTACATTCAAACGAACTAAGCAAACCTGAGATGAATGTCATTTGTAAACAAAACCAATATCTCAAATAAAACATTAAAACAAACAAAGATGGTCTGGGATCAAAGAGATTTCAGCAAACCAGATTTTTTGACTTTGCAAATTTGGGAAGGACTTCAGCTTGTTTCAACCCAGTCTCAATTCAAATTTCTGGAAATCAAAATGATCAGGGTGAGTAAACATCAACTTAAAAGTTTAAGTTTAAATTAAAAACAATAAAGATGATTCACTGATTATGTGGTATTGCCTATGCTTTAGTTTGAATATGATACTGTGTTGCTCTGTACTTCACTGTAAATTGTTATAGGTTGCAAATTCTGTTCAAAAACTCAAAGGGTCCTCATCTCATCATTGTTAAGCCTTGAGTTTCAACTGAAATAAGACGTCTAAACTTAAGCTAAGATTTTGTTAAAGCTGTTTAAACCATCTTTGTAAAAATATACCAGGGTAATATTGTTTTACAGGCAATCAAGAAAAATTTGATAAATTGGGTTGTCATAAGAAGTTAATTCAAGTTTATATCTTGAATGCTTACTGAAATTTATGATTTTTAAAACTAAAATTAAGATTTTTAGATTAGTATTTCAAGAGCAGAGTGTGTTCGAATAAAAATTTTATTTTTTTGAATTGCTGATGATCGGTTCATTGATAAATGTTGAAATTTTTGGTGAAGCTAGATTGATAATTTTTGAATCCAGGAAAAATATGAAAAAAATTATCCATTGCATAAATTGTCGGGTAGAGATGAATGTAGGGTTTGTGTTCGAATGTTGGACATGTCTGGAAACAGGCTGATTTTGCTACCACGGGTCGATCGAGTGTGGCGTGGTTTCGAGTAATGATAGAGGGGATGTCGATAGAGAGTTGGCCAGAATTTCAGGTGATCTCGAGGTCGGAGGCGTCGGAAAGAAAAAGCTTTCCGGCCATGGTGGGTTCCAGTTTGGTCGAGAAATGCCTCGTTTTTGATTTATACAGGTTTCGATCGATCTGGGTTCACGTAGGGGTTTGCGTGGGTTCGAGTGGTTGTTGAAGGTCGCCGCGATGATCTCTGGCGATCGGAAGCGTTGGTATACGTGCACCACGTGCACGGAGATGAATCGGTGTCAGGTGGATACGTTAGTGAGTGACTCGGGGTAGTCTCGAGCGAGAAGACTGTTGTCTCGAAGCAAAACTAGAGTTGCACGGGTACATAAAACTGTTGTTTAAACTTTAACTTTATTTAAGAAAAAATTGATAAAAGGTGGGACTCGGGAAGAAACTGATTAAACTCGAGTTTTAACTCGAGAAAGCCTGAGATTTTCTCGAGTAGGAGTTTCAGGTTTCGAACCAATTCTGTTTCTTTTAAATTTTGAAAATGATTTCTAAATACAAAGCAGAGTTTAACTAAGTTTAAATCAAAATTAAAATATGGATTCAAGTCTCGTTGAATCCAAATCTGGAAATTTAAATTAGTTTTAAATCTGAATGTGTTTTGAACAAGTTTAAATTAAATTAAATATCTGTTAAAAGTATATTTGTTTCAAACAAATGTTTAACTTGATTTTGATAAAATTCCTTTACAAAGGTTTTCTTAATCTTGAGTGAAAAGTTAAATAAATTGTTTTAACCTGAATTTTCAAGATAAAAATGTAATGTATTTTAAAGCTTAAATTTTAGATACAAATTTAAGTGATTTAGTTAGAACTTTCTTATATAGGTTTATAAGTGATATTTAAATTTGGTAAATGTCTAAATATATATTCATTTTAAATTCAAATGGAGTTTGAATTTAAATTTAAAGTGTAATGTTTAAAATACACTTAAATTTTAATGAAATCATTAATTAAGGTAATAAAACGATTTAGGCTAATAAATTAAAGAATGATTCACTTAATTTATAAATAAATAATTTAGATTAATTTATAATTAGAAATGATTAAAAAAATGAATTGATTAAGATAATTTCTCAAGAAAGCAAATAAAGAAATGTTATTAGTTAATGAAGATAATTAACTAAAAATTATTAAGTAATCAAATTAACGTGATTAATTGTGATAATTAATGAGATTAATTAATTAAGATAATCAATTGTAAAATTGTTAATTACTTAATGAAAGCAATTAAGGGGTTAAATAATTATGTAATTGGTTTAAAGGTTAATTAATTAATATGATTTATTAATTAAGGTAATTGATTTGAGGATAATTAATAAATTAAAGGTTAACTAATAAATGATTAAAGGTCAATTAATCAAAATGGTTTATCATTAATTAATGATAAATTTACCAAGATTTGTAGTTATTCACAAGAAATTAATCTGGTATAAATTAATTTTGATCAGATATTAATTGATCCTACTTGTGAATGTTTGAACTTGACTGAATAATTGAATTGTTTGATATCTCTGAATTGTGATGCTTTGTGATATATTCTGATTTGTGTGTAATTTATATTGTAGTTCTTTTATCTGGGTTGAATTTAATTATTGTCTGTGATTTATATATTTATGATCTGTGAATAACAGATAAGCGTTATGATATACCGCTTATCAACTATATTTCTATATTCTGATCTGTAATGACTGAATGATGTTGCACTACTGTGTGAAACCCCTGGGCTACACCATACACACACAAATATGGATTTCACGTGGAAATCAGTTAAGTCGCAGATTTTTGGCAGATTTTAAAGATTGAATTCTTGAATCTAAATGGTTTTGGAAATTGAAATTAAGAGCTTTGTAAATGAGTTTTGAATGTAAAGTTATTTTAAATAACTTAATGAAATTTGAAATTTAAATAAGTTGATTTAAATTTGAATTCAATGATTTGGAAAACTAATTGTTTTCAACTAAATAAAAGCTCTTATATAAGAAATGGATTTCCAATTTGAATTAAAAGAATTTCGAGTTTGAATTGAAAGTGGGTTCCCAAATTACGGATAAATCTTTGAAATGTGTTTTTGAAGACTATCAGTTGAATCTTTGTTTTCAAGATTTAATGAGTTAAATCCATTTGAAATGGAAATCAATTTGGAAAATCTGTGAATGAATCTTTTGTTTAAAAGATTAAAGTGTGGAAATTGTTAAACCATTGAAGGTTGTTAAATGAATCTTTTTGTTTAAAAGATTGTAAATGGTAATTTGTTTAAACCATTTGAAAGCAAAGTTTTGGGTTTAAGTTGCGACTTAATCGAAATCCATTATCCATATGTTTCAAATATCGCCCTCATTATTCGGTTTAGCCGGGAGAGGACCTTTGTGTCACATAACCCATCCCGAATAATGATACGTCGTATATGGATAGCAATTGAAGACCGGTGTTGAAGACCGGGTATTTGCGAGAACGATAGGGTGACCTATCGATTGTCTCTGCACTGAGTCGCGCCGGTATAGAGATCTCCTAAGTGATGGGAAATCCGATCGAAATTGTAAATACCCGGATTGCAAGGGCTTCTTCGGAAGTGCCTTCGGTTCTGTTCGAACCCGGAACAGACTTGTATGGTTACATGTCTGACATTACGCTTTGAGATATAAAGCAGATTTCTTTCAAATACATTTCTGTTGGTGGCGGAGAATTTATTCTCTTAGCTTAACACCCTTCTCTGAGACGTACGAGCTCAGAGGTTATGTAGTTGAAGGTTATCAGCGACATACTCCCGATTCGGTAATGTGACATGCTGAGTGTTGCTGTGTGATGATCATCGTTTGATCATTTGTGATATGATCATTTGCCTGATCATTTATCTTTGTGATCATTACCTTGATCATCTGTTGACCCAAAGCATGGCTTTGTGCCAAAGCGTAGCTTTGTGGATGAAACCTCTTCGGACCTCACAACCCGGAAATGGTCGAAACAGGAATGTTGCGGCAAGGTTATGAGGGTCGCGCCCTTTAGGGTATGTTATTTCCTTCTGGAAAGGGGTAGTATCATGGTATGGAGCCCAGATACTTACTCATGTGGACACACTCTATTTATTATGTGTGATGTGGGTTACCGAGCGCTCGGATAAAGGTCCCAAAGGACCGGGGAATGGCATATTCATGAGTTACCTGTTACAGGGGTAACCCGGCCTTGTGTTGGCAGAGAGCAGTTTGTCTCTCGAGACGTCCAGCCAGAGGCGATCCCATTCGGAAGTAGGAAAGGAAGTTCCTTAGCCTGACCATTTGTTGGAAAAATCCAAAGAAACAATACGAACCTTTACGATTGCAATTGTAGAACCTGTCTCCTCAGGAGGTAGCTATAGCAGGCATAATATAATGGTACCTATGCTGGCTAAGATTAATATTGTATTTTCGAAATGATCTTGTACACTATGCACTATTGATAATATCAAAAGAGTTTTCTTTTGCGTAGTAAGCATATTTGACTAACATAAGAAGCAATCTCCTCCAAGTCTGCGTTTGCATTGTGTGTGTGGTGGGAGGTCTTATGGTAGTTTCATTTTCCAAAAGCATTGCGGGTTTCAATGTTTAAAATTCCTTTGTGTTTGTTTAAAAATAATCTGTCTTTGTTGCTCACACCAGTCCCACGACTGACTCGGAGTTTATTGTTCCTTTCCTAAACTCTGGATGCTCATAATTTTCTACACGAGCAGTCTAGAGTTGGTTTTTTCAGATATTCAAGTTAGTAGATTTCCTGGAGCTAGTTCAGTATTTGGAGTCCATTCATCGGAGTTTCTTATCTTGGAATTTTGGACTCATTCTTGTCTGAAGATCATTTTGGAGTTATCACTTATATTGATATTGTTCTGCTGCTGATGTTATCTTTTCTTTCCGCTGTATTATTAGTTATCTCTGATATTGTTGTATCATATTGATATCATTGTTGTATATCATACTGGATATTGTATTCATTTGAGTTGTATATGATATCATCTATTTATTATCCCGCTGTGTTGTTATACTTAATTGTGTTGTAAGCTCCGGGAAGCCAGATTCGGCGTTTGAATCTACGGCATTTTGAGTATAAGTGAAGTACGGGTGCCGATTTTCGAAGGCCGAGTTTTTGGACTCTTACATTTGGTATCAGAGCTGAGGGTAAAACTTTAGCTCAGGAGTATAACACGTTAAGTAGCTCATTAGAGATATGGTGAAGTATACCCTAGAATGAGCAAATTCTCAGATATCTGTCCGTAAGCCTCAGTAAATTCTCTTACTATCTACTGATAGTAAGTATGAGTGCAAGAAGAGGATGAGATAGGGGACAGGGAAATACGACTACGAATGGTTAATACCCTACAACAGTGGAAACAAATCTCTCTATCAATCTCTTTTGTTCAACATCTTTTCTCTATTCATCAATAATTTCTGGTAGATCCAGAAAGAGAATTCGATATGTTAAAATGGGACATAAACTCCAAATAAGCCAAAATTTTTGTTTGTTTGAATTGATTGCTTTGATTGCTATGGTTGACAAATATACTTTGGTTTTTAAAACTGAAAAATTTGAAATCTAGAATAATTGACCTATAAAAATTCTAAAACCTTAGAATCTTATATTTTGATTTTGATTTTAATTGTAGAGGACCCGTAGCATAAATAGGGGTGGTGCAATTTTCAAAGGCCGAAGAGTCGGTGACTATGGTTCGTCGAGTAGGGTTCAGGATGATCAGGGTGAGTCATCGGTACAGGGGGATACCAGAGGAGCCTGTGGTGCAGCCACAACCTCAGGTAAAAGAACCCAAAGAGGAAGTAGTTGTAGAGCCCGAGGAGGAGGAAGAAGAACCAGAGGAGGCATTTGACGATACAGAAGAATTCGAGGACATGGAAGGACTCGAAGAAAACAAAGAAGAATTTGAAGATGAAGAAGAGTCTGATAGTGAGGTGCCTTCTGTAGTATCAGACGATGATGAGGCGGTTATTTGGGATTTGGATGATGGAGTTGAAGATCAGGAGGGTATAGGATACATTCCGGTAGAGTCTGATCCCGAAGAGGTCTATGAGACGGACAATGAGGCGGAGGTTAGGGAGCTATCAGGACCAGAGAGAGAGAGCTCTGATAGTGATGATCTGTAGTTGGCTGGATAGACTTCTTTTGGTTAGGATGTGTTTACGGATGCGTTTCGGGACTTAGCATGTAGTGAATGTTGAACGTTAAAAGGGTAATGTATGATTATAACCTATGTATGAATATTATAAGTGATGCTTAATGTGGGATATATTGTGAATTACCTTTAAGGATTCATGTGTTCATTAGTATAGTTTGAGTTGTTCTTAATTTATTTTGTGTGTGTATAATTCATGAAACGTGTTGGCAATTTCGAGGATGAAATTCTTTTAAGGGGGGAAGTCTGTAATGACCCCAAATTTTCTATCTATTTAAATTAATAATTAATTGTATTTTTGAACAAATATAGTGAAATAAATTTATTAAAGTGATGCGTGTTGCCCCGGGATTCAAGTATATTCTGTAGAAAATATTTTAATTTTTTTTATGTATATGTATTTAATTTGAATTTAAATTGTAAATAAATGATTTGAAAATAAGGATACAATATATATATATGATATAAAAGTATAGAATGAATACATTGAATAAAATTTAATAACAAATAAAAATATAGAAATTCACTTATACTATCAAATAAATATAATAAAATACATAGGATTAATTATAGAAGAATACATATAGTAAATATATTAAATTATAACCACAACAAAACAACTTAAATACGCATTCAAATAATAAAAAGGAAATTATAAACAAAACCAAATACATGTACACTTATAAATGAAACAAGATAAAATACAAGTACAAAAGCTTACCAAAGAAGCCACTATCTCATCCACATTTGTTACAGCCGAACCAAAGGAAAAAAAAAATTTAAACCTGGAACAAGCTAACAAATGCAAGTGTGTATTCAAACATACAAACGAATTAAAATGGGGAATATGTTCAAGTATCAAACAAAGCAAGGAAACATATATGTACATAAAGTACATTAACATTTAAAGCTTTCTTCTCAACCAATAAACAAAGTCAACTCGAAAATGCCTATCAGCCTCCATATACAAAGAAATATACCTGCTTATACTTGTACAAAACAATAAAAATAACATCACTTGTACAGAAAACATTATCACCTGTACACAATATATCTTCTGCGAACTTCATTTTTTTTTTCATATCAACATTTCATCCTATTTTCGTTCCATTCAAACGAACTAAGCAAACCTGAGATGAATGTCATTTGTAAACAAAACCAATATCTCAAATAAAACATTAAAACAATCAAAGAAGGTCTGGGATCAAAGAGATTTCAGCAAACCAGATTTTTCAACTTTGCAAATTTGGGAAGGACTTCAGCTTGTTTCAACCCAGTCTCAATTCAAATTTCTGGAAATCAAAATGATCAGGGTGAGTAAACATCAACTTAAAAGTTTAAGTTTAAGTTAAAAACAATAAAGATGATTCACTGATTATGTGGTATTGCCTATGCTTTAGTTTGAATATGATACTGTGTTGCTCTGTACTTCACTGTAAATTGTTATAGGTTGCAAATTCTGTTCAAAAACTCAAAGGGTCCTCATCTCATCATTGTTAAGCCTTGAGTTTCAACTGAAATAAGACGTCTAAACTTAAGCTAAGATTTTGTTAAAGCTGTTTAAACCATCTTTGTAAAAATATACCAGGGTAATATTGTTTTACAGGCAATCAAGAAAAATTTGATAAATTGGGTTGTCATAAGAAGTTAATTCAAGTTTATATCTTGAATGCTTACTGAAATTTATGATTTTTAAAACTAAAATTAAGATTTATGATTTTTAAGTTAATTCAAGAGTAGAGTGTGTTCGAATAAAAATTTTATTTTTTTGAATCGCTGATGATCGGTTCATTGATAAATGTTGAAATTTTGGGTGAAGCTAGATTGATAATTTTTGAATCCAGGAAAAATATGAAAAAAATTATCCATTGCATAAATTGTCGGGTAGAGACGAATGTAGGGTTTGTGTTCGAATGTTGGACATGTTTGGAAACAGGCTGATTTTGCTACCACGGGTCGATCGAGTGTGGCGTGGTTTCGAGTAATGATGGAGGGGATGTCGACAGAGAGTTGGCCAGAATTTCAGGTGATCTCGAGGTCGGAGGCGTCGGAAAGAAAAAGCTTTCCGGCCATGGTGGGTTCTAGTTTGGTCGAGAAATGCCTCGTTTTTGATTTATACAGGTTTCGATCGATCTGGGTTCACGTAGGGGTTTGCGTGGGTTCGAGTGGTTGTTGAAGGTCGCCGCGATGATCTCTGGTGATCGGAAGCGTTGGTATACGTGCACCACGTGCACGGAGATGAATCGGTGTCAGGTGGATACGTTAGTAAGTGACTCGGGGTAGTCTCGAGCGAGAAGACTGTTGTCTCGAAGCAAAACTAGAGTTGCACGGGCACATAAAACTGTTGTTTAAACTTTCACTTTATTTAAGAAAAAATGGATAAAAGGTGGGACTCGGGAAGAAACTGATTAAACTCGAGTTTTAACTCGAGAAAGCCTGAGATTTTCTCGAGTAGGAGTTTCAGGTTTCGAACCAATTCTGTTTCTTTTAAATTTTGAAAATGATTTCTAAATACAAAGCAGAGTTTAACTAAGTTTAAATCAAAATTAAAATATGGATTCAAGTCTTGTTGAATCCAAATCTGGAAATTTAAATTAGTTTTAAATCTGAATGTGTTTTGAACAAGTTTAAATTAAATTAAATATCTGTTAAAAGTATATTTGTTTCAAACAAATGTTTAACTTGATTTTGATAAAATTCCTTTACAAAGGTTTTCTTAATCTTGAGTGAAAAGTTAAATAAATTGTTTTAACCTGAATTTTCAAGATAAAACTGTAATGTATTTTAAAGCTTAAATTTTAGATACAAATTTAAGTGATTTAGTTAGAACTTTCTTATATAGGTTTATAAGTGATATTTAAATTTGGTAAATGTCTAAATATATATTCATTTTAAATTCATATGGAGTTTGAATTTAAATTTAAAGTGTAATGTTTAAAATACACTTAAATGCTAATGAAATCATTAATTAAGGTAATAAAACGATTTAGGCTAATAAATTAAAGAATGATTCACTTAATTTATAAATAAATAATTTAGATTAATTTATAATTGGAAATGATTAAAAAATGAATTGATTAAGATAATTTCTCAAGAAAGCAAATAAAGAAATGTTATTAGTTAATGAAGATAATTAACTAAAAATTATTAAGTAATCAAATTAACGTGATTAATTGTGATAATTAATGAGATTAATTAATTAAGATAATCAATTGTAAAATTGTTAATTACTTAATGAAAGCAATTAAGGGGTTAAATAATTATGTAATTGGTTTAAAGGTTAATTAATTAATATGATTTATTAATTAAGGTAATTGATTTGAGGATAATTAATAAATTAAAGGTTAACTAATAAATGATTAAAGGTCAATTAATCAAAATGGTTTATCATTAATTAATGATAAATTTACCAAGATTTGTAGTTATTCACAAGAAATTAATCTGGTATAAATTAATTTTGATCAGATATTAATTGATCCTACTTGTGAATGTTTGAACTTGACTGAATAATTGAATTGTTTGATATCTCTGAATTGTGATGCTTTGTGATATATTCTGATTTGTGTGTAATTTATATTGTAGTTCTTTTATCTGGGTTGAATTTAATTATTGTCTGTGATTTATATATTTATGATCTGTGAATAACAGATAAGCGTTATGATATACCGCTTATCAACTATATTTCTATATTCTGATCTGTAATGACTGAATGATGTTGCACTACTGTGTGAAACCCCTGGGCTACACCATACACACACAAATATGGATTTCACGTGGAAATCAGTTAAGTCGCAGATTTTTGGCAGATTTTAAAGATTGAATTCTTGAATCTAAATGGTTTTGGAAATTGAAATTAAGAGCTTTGTAAATGAGTTTTGAATGTAAAGTTATTTTAAATAACTTAATGAAATTTGAAATTTAAATAAGTTGATTTAAATTTGAATTCAATGATTTGGAAAACTAATTGTTTTCAACTAAATAAAAGCTCTTATATAAGAAATGGATTTCCAATTTGAATTAAAAGAATTTCGAGTTTGAATTGAAAGTGGGTTCCCAAATTACGGATAAATCTTTGAAATGTGTTTTTGAAGACTATCAGTTGAATCTTTGTTTTCAAGATTTAATGAGTTAAATCCATTTGAAATGGAAATCAATTTGGAAAATCTGTGAATGAATCTTTTGTTTAAAAGATTAAAGTGTGGAAATTGTTAAACCGTTGAAGGTTGTTAAATGAATCTTTTTGTTTAAAAGATTGTAAATGGTAATTTGTTTAAACCATTTGAAAGCAAAGTTTTGGGTTTAAGTTGCGACTTAATCGAAATCCATTATCCATATGTTTCAAATATCACCCTCATTATTCGGTTTAGCCGGAAGAGGACCTTTGTGTCACATAACCCATCCCGAATAATGATACGTCGTATATGGATAGCAATTGAAGACCGGTGTTGAAGACCGGGTATTTGCGAGAACGATAGGGTGACCTATCGATTGTCTCTGCACTGAGTCGCGCCGGTATAGAGATCTCCTAAGTGATGGGAAATCCGATCGAAATTGTAAATACCCGGATTGCAAGGGCTTCTTCGGAAGTGCCTTCGGTTCTGTTCGAACCCGGAACAGACTTGTATGGTTACATGTCTGACATTACGCTTTGAGATATAAAGCAGATTTCTTTCAAATACATTTCTGTTGGTGGCGGAGAATTTATTCTCTTAGCTTAACACCCTTCTCTGAGACGTACGAGTTCAGAGGTTATGTAGTTGAAGGTTATCAGCGACATACTCCCGATTCGGTAAAGTGACATGTTGAGTGTTGCTGTGTGATGATCATCGTTTGATCATTTGTGATATGATCATTTGCCTGATCATTTATCTTTGTGATCATTACCTTGATCATCTGTGACCCAAAGTATGGCTTTGTGCCAAAGCGTAGCTTTGTGGACGACACCTCTTCGGACCTCACAATCCGGAAATGGTCGAAACAGGAATGTTGCGGCAAGGTTATGAGGGTCGCGCCCTTTACGGTATGTTATTTACTTCTGTAATGGGGTAGTATCATGGTATGAAGCCCAGATACTTACTCATGTGGACACACTCTATTTATTATGTGTGATGTTGGTTACCGAGCACTCGGATAAAGGTCCCAAAGGACCGGGGAATGGCATATTCGTGAGTTACCTGTTACAGGGGTAACCCGACCTTGTGTTGGCAGAGAGCAGTTTGTCTCTCGGGACGTCCAGCCAGAGGCGATCCCATTCGGCAGTAGGAAAGGAAGTTCCTTAGCCTGACCATTTGTTGGAAAAATCCAAAGAAACAATACGAACCTTTACGATTGCAATTGTAGAACCTGTCTCCTCAGGAGGCAGCTATAGCAGGCATAATATAATGGTACCTATGCTGGCTAAGATTAGTATTGTATTTTCGAAATGATCTTGTACACTATGCACGATTGATAATATCAAAAGAGTTTTCTTTTGCGTAGTAAGCATATTTGACTAACATAAGAAGCAATCTCCTCCAAGTCTGCGTTTGCATTGTGTGTGTGGTGGGAGGTCTTATGGTAGTTTCATTTTCCAAAAGCATTGCGGGTTTCAATGTTTAAAATTCCTTTGTGTTTGTTTGAAAATAAACTGTCTTTGTTGCTCACACCAGTCCCACGACTGACTCGGAGTTTATTGTTCCTTTCCTAAACTCTGGGTGCTCATAATTTTCTACACGAGCAGTCTAGAGTTGGGTTTTTCATATATTCAGGTTAGTAGATTTCCTGGAGCTAGTTCAGTATTTGGAGTCCATTCATCGGAGTTTCTTATCTTGGAATTTTGGACTCATTCTTGTCTGAAGATCATTTTGGAGTTATCACTTATATTGATATTGTTCCGCTGCTGATGTTATCTTTTCTTTCCACTGTATTATTAGTTATCTCTGATATTGTTGTATCATATTGATATCATTGTTGTATATCATACTGGATATTGTATTCATTTGAGTTGTATATGATATCATCTATTTATTATCCCGCTGTGCTGTTATACTTAATTGTGTTGTAAGCTCCGGGAAGCCAGATTCGGCGTTTGAATCTACGGCATTTTGAGTATAAGTAAAGTACGGGTGCCGATTTTCGAAGGCCGAGTTTTTGGACTCTTACAGTACTTCGCTAAAGGCGCATTTGAATAATTTTGATGATTTTCTAATGAAGATGAAGGCGGTAGATTTGAAGATTGAGGAAGAGCTGTAACAACACTGTATTTTGTGATTATTTTAATTGTATATTTTAATTATTTAAAATTGAATTTCCTGATTTGAAAATTTTATTTATTTATTTAAATGGATAATTTTTGTTATTTTAAATATAAGTTTTGATTTTGATATGAATTAGAATTCCAAACATGACTAAATAGAATATTTTTCCAAAAAAGTGAATTTTGGTCGATATGGTCAAACTCTGACTTTTAAATTTAAAAATTTGAAAGTTTGAAAATTTGAATTTTATCTTTTATTATGAAAGTAAATAAAACTTTAAGAATAATGCTTTTCGTTTCATTAAAATCTGATTTATAATGTGAACGTTATGCCTTTTTCAATATTGTGTGTAATTTGTTGTATTTAACAAATTGTTTATTTTAAATTGTATAAATAATATTTTATTTGGTCATGTAATGTTCTAAGTTATATTTATTTGGGTAAAATAACATGTTATGTATATATTTTGGTTTGAAAAAAAAACATTTTTAAAACGTGTAATTGACATTTTCCAATGTCAGTTGTATTCTGTTTATAATTTCTAATTTCCAGTTTCATTTAATTAAAGAAATTCTTTGTTTATTTTCTATTTTCTTAAGACTTTATTTTATTTTCATTTACACTTCATTTTGTTCAGCATTTATTTTATTTTACTTGACTTTTATTGGTTTAGAAGTAAAGTTATAATTTTTCTAAAACTAGTGATATTCTATGTGAAATTTTTAAGTCCTATTTTGATTTTTTTTACAATTTCTTTATTCTTTTTATATTTTCTCTAAATTTAATTATTTATTTCACTTCAAAAATGATAAATGAATTATTTATTTCAAACTTTTGCTTTAGAATATTTTAAAATGAAGTAGATATTTTTTCCAAAGCCAATGATGATTTAATTGTAATTTTTGAACCCTGTTTTGAATTTTAAGCAATTTCTTTAATTCTTTTTCCATTTTCTTTAAAATTTATTATTTATTTTTATTTTATATTACTTTGTTTCAGTTTTTAAAAGTAAATTACTGATTTTATTTTTGTTTTAACTTGAATTAAAGAAAGGAAATATGAAAGGTTTTAAAAGCTTTAATAACTTAAGTCTTTTCATCTCCAATGTCCTTTCACTTGCCATAACCCCTCCTTTATGCTTTTGGCCGTGTAATCTTTTGAGTAGCCATGTATTTTCATTATTTTTCACCCAAAAAAGATTCTCATCTCCATTCTATTCACGGCTAGAGCAAAAACATTGGGTAATGGCTACATTTGTTTCTTCTCTTTCTTCTCATTTTCTATGTATTTTTGCCTTGTTTCCTCATGTATTTGGATCGGCCTCTTCCCCATATCCACGTCCACCACCTCCTACCACTCCACCTTGGCATCATCACCGCCTAGCACTTCAGATCCATCCATGGCCGAACCTTCCATGATGACAAAACTCCACCAAAATGCAAAAAACACCTTAAAACAACCATAGCTGAGCACCCCCTTGATCACCACTCCATTTTCCACCACCACCACCACCTTTGGCCGCCACCACCACCTTGTCCAGACCCTACCTCATCACTTCAGCCACTGACCTGAGATGTACACCCTCTGGCCGAACCAAATAGCCCATGGCCGAGCCTTATTTTGGACCATTTTCCACCTATTTGTCTAGAAACCCTTCACTTACCCTATGTTGTACCTTCCTCCATCATGTTCTACATTGTAACCTTACCTTTTCCAGACCCATACCTAATCCAAACCAAGTACAAACCTGACCTAATTGATCCCCTAGGCCATGAAACAAGTAGAGAAAGCAAGGCAAAAAGTTTCGTATTCAAACTGCTTTTTGTTTCAAAGTTATTCAAATTCAATCGTATTGATTTTTAACTATTATTTTGGTTTTGTTTTGGGTTGTAACACAAGATCTATAACTTGGATCTCGCTCTCCACTCAAGTTCATAGCTTTGTCATTATGTTCTGGTTTGTGTTGTGTCATTTGAAAGCAAAAGAGGTGAGTAAATCTCACACGACATTTTATACTTATACTAATGTGAAACAACAACAACTGAATGTGTAGAATATTATGATATGTTATAACTGCCTATGATTATTTATTTATATAATGTTAAACTTGATAATTTACCTGTCATCTCATCTGTTACTGTTATATATTGTTAACTGTTCATTTTTATCTGTTAATCACACTGCAAGTTCCCTGTAGCTTAGAATCACTGTGGGTTGAAATGATACATACCCAAATGGACTTTAGAATAGGGGAAAATCATTACGGGCTGGAATGATAAGCCTGGGTGATTTTCAAATTATTTATTTTACTTGGGATTGCGGGTTTGAAATGATAAAACCCGGATTTTTTTGTATATTATGGATTGAAATGATATGTTATCCGTATCACTTGAATTAGGCTAGAAAACTATATACAGGCCCGTGGTCATTTTTAAGGTTTTAAAAAATGTTTAAATAATTTTTAAAAGTGTAAAAATATGAAAATTTGATTTAAATTGAATTCTTATAAGTTTAAATAGTGAAATTAGGAATTTTCTATAAGTTAAAAATGTTGAAAATGAATAGAAATGGAATTTTTGAAAATATAACTTAAGTTAGAAAATTTTGGAATTTCGGTTAAAATGAGAAGATTATAAATAAAAATGAAAATAAAAATGGAAATTTGAAATTTATTGGAGAATGGAAATAAAATTTAAGTGTTAAGTTTATTTATTAAAAATGTGAAGAAAAGAAATTTACACTTGAATTTGTTAAATAATTCATTGAAATTTGATTTAACTATACGGTTTTATTTAATAAAAATCATGTGTTAAATGATATATTATATAAACATTTTTAAATGTTAAAACATGATTTTTAGAATATTAAAAGGGTTTAAAAATGAATTTTATTATTGGTTGGAAATACACTAAAATCTGAAAAATACTTTTAATAGCATTCAGAAATGCTATGATTTCAGAATTGAACTAAAACTTAGTAAAAAGAGGCTATTACAGCATTTTTGAAATGCCGTAGTTGCTGTAGTAAATGTAAAGGCTAAAGAACTTAATAAATCGCTATTACAGCAGTTCTGTAAAATGCTGTAGTTGCCTGCTGTCTTTGCTGAAACTAAGTAAAACCCTTGTTTTTGAACCTGAGCTATTACAGCACTTCTAGAAATGCTGTCTTTGTTGTTTTAAAGTAAATTTCAACAAAAATGCGATATAACAGCAGTTTTAAAGTGCTGTCTTTGCTGAAATAAAATGTTTTCAAATATAACTTATAACAGTTTTTTCTAAATGCTATGAAAGGCTGAAATTTTCAATGTTTATAGATTTTGACCTAGTAAATGAACTCAGAATGATTTGAAACTTTGGAAATTGAATACTTGACTTGAAAGAATAATAATTTCACTTTTCGGTTGCAACAACTTAAAAAACAATAAGTATTTTAATGGTAGAGCACTTCCCTCCTCCCTCCCTTTCCCTCTCCATTCCAGGCCTTTCAATCCCTCCTCCCTCCCTTTCCCCAACCCTTCCAGGCCATCCACTACCTTTCCCTGATCCTCCATTGCCTGACCCTGATCCCCCTCCGTTGCCACTGCCATCTCCTGTCCACCACGACCTTTCTTTAGTCTCTTCATCCTTCCCAATCTCCTCTCCACCGTTGATTGTTCAGTCTTCCCCACCCATCAACATCTCTAGTCAACAAGCATGGACTTCTCTTTTCAAGAAAAAACCACGCAATGCGGGGAAGTACATGCCTGTTAACTTCGTCAATGAATTCGTTGGAGATGCTCTAGTTCTTCCTGATGTTGTTCAAGAAGCTGGGCAATGTATTTGGCAAGATTATTTAGTTGGCTTCTTCCTTGATAAACCCCTATCTTTTACTGCTGTGGTGCAACACCTCAAGCATGTATGGCGTTTAAAAGGAAACATTAAGGTGAAATCTGATGGAGTGGTCTTCTTGTTTCTTTTTTCAAGTGAGGATGATCGTAGTAGGATTATCCAGGCTGACCCGATAATCATTAGGAACAAATTGTTTATTGTTAAACAATGGGACCCCACAGTAAGCAATGTGTGTGGCTCTGTCACTTCGGTTCCTATTTGGATTCACATCTACAACATACCTCTAGCAGCGTGGTCCCCACTTGGCATCAATTGGCTTGCTGGAAGAATTGGGAGTGCTAAATGTTTAGATGAAAGTACAGAGAAAATGGAAAGGTTGTCCTATGCTAAAGCTTTGGTGGAAGTGACACCCATCTCCGAGCTAGTGGATAGCTTTCAAGTACTGTGTAAGGATGGAACTAAGCAAACTGTTTTTGTAACGACCCACTATTTTGGACCATTCAAATCGACAATAATCCACACATGTCTGACTTGAATAATTCAAAATAACAGATTGTAAATAAATTTGGAGCAAATGAAATCAAATACACAGAATCACAGACACAGAACATATCAGAATAACTCACAGCGGAAATAAAATACCATAGTAGTTCATGAAGCTACTATATACAAACTCTGAAAACATAATACATAATATCATTCTGAAAACATATACAATAGAAATCCCAAATACATAGAAGTTTATAAATACCAGAACTAGAATAGAACAACTGAACTGAAAGGAACAGATAACTAGACAAGCAGAATCTCCAGCGATTCCTAGCTCCAGAATGGGATCCAAAGCTAAGTTGTAAATACTCAGGCTGACCCGAGCGTAAAGTAAAACACAAAACACTCGAGTCAGGACAATATATACTTATATAATGTAAACCAACTCAAGCGAACTGTAGTAGAAATTCACAATAACTCAAAGGATGCTTGGGATCGCCCATCCTTCAAGGATCAGTTAAAAAATAAATTAAATACACCCCGTTGTTAAAATTTCAAAATGGTATTTTATACTTCGAAATCAAATATCATTTCAAAATTCAATATCCTTCAAAAATCCATTTCAAAATATCATATTTCAAAATAGTTTATATTTCGAAACAAATTACTTTATTTTAAATCATAAAAATAAAGTTATTATTAATAATTAAATTATTAAATTTCCAAAATTTTAATCTTTCATTCGTTCACTTAAATTAATTAAAACAATGAAAATTCAACTTTTGCAGCATTTAGAAAATGCTACGGAAAGTCACGTTTAAAACAGTTCAATTTAACAAAAGACAGCATTTAAAATGCTGTAATAGGGTTACATTAGTTTCAAATAAACTTAGTTAAATTCAACCATTATAACATTACAAAAATGCTATAATAGCCTTTAATTAAATTTAGCCATTTGGTTCATTATTATCAACTACAGCATTTACAAATGTTGTATTATCATTTACATTAGAATTAATAGCATTTCAGAGATGCAGTTAATTAACTTCAAATATTCAGTATAATTTCACAAACAATTATATTTTTATATAAATCATTTTTAACTTATAAAATCATATATAATCATTCAAATACCCTTATATTCATGATTTTATAAAGTTAAACCTCCATTCAAAAATCAAAATTTAATAATAATTCACTTATTAAATTCCAATTTTAAATTATAAATTCATTAAATTAAATTAACTTAACACTTAATTTTAAAATTTCAAAATAACTTAATTCCATTTTTATTTACTTAACTTAAAGTTCACTTTTAAGCCAAATTCACAAATTTCCAATTTTAGTTATATTTCAAAATTTCAACTTAAATATTCATTCATTTCACATTTTAACTTTATTCAAAATCATTAATATAATATAAAAATCATTTAAATTCACTTTAATCCAAATTATCATGAAGTTATCACATTTCATATTTAATTTAAATTCCAATTATCACCCAATTAAAATTTCCCAAAATAACTTACATTTCAAATTTTCTAGTTTTACCAATAATTTATTTCGCTTATAAATTTTCAAAAATCAATAATGCTTACATAAATCATTTTTTTATTTAGTTTAAATCAAATATTATAATATTTACATTTCAAAAATATTTTTAAGATTTTTATAAAAACATATTTTAACAACGGGTCTGTATTTCATTTCTAGTCTAAGTAAAGTGATACGGGTAATATATCATTTCAACCCGTAATTTACAAAGAAAACCCGGGTTTGATCATTTCAAACCCGCAATCCCAAGGAAATGAAAAATAATTGAAAATCATTCAAGCCTATCATTTCAGCCCATAATGATTTTCTCCTATTCTAAAGTCCGTTCGGGTATGTATCATTTCAACCCATAGTGATTCTAATCTAAAGGGAACTTGCAGTGTGATAAACTGATAAAAATAATAGAACAGCATAATATAACAGTAACATATAATATAATAGGTGTTTAAGCATGGGTGAACATCATAAAATCATAACATAGCAAGTGTAACATGATAATGCATTTTACAGATTCAAAAGGGGTCAATTCACTAGTTATATATGTACATATTGTCTGGTGAGAATAACTCACCTGTTAAGCTGGAGATTTGCCAACAAAGCTCACAACACAAAGATTATGAAGGCACGACAACTCTAATACAATTTGAGTGTGGAGAGCAAATCCAATGATATAGATCTTGTGTTACAACCCAAACAAAAATCAAAGCAAACCATAAATTTCAATACACTAGAAATGACATAACTTTTAAATAAAAAGAGATACGAATGCCAAATCTTTTGCCTTGCTTTCTCTATTCTTTTGTCATGGCCTAGGGATGTTTTTGGCTCTGGTTTGAACAAGTTTGGCTCAGGTTTGGTCATGTGTATGCATGGCCTAGGTAGTAGAATATGAGGAGAAAGTTTATACAAAGGAATATGAAGAGTTTAAGGCAAAATTGGTGGGTTTTGTTCACAAAATAATGGCTCGGCCATGGGCTTGTGTGGTCAGGTCAGAGAGGTATGGATCAGGTCAGTGGAAGGAAAGGTGTGTGGTGGTCTGGCCAGAGGTGGTGGAGGCGGCCTAAGGTGGTGGTGGTGGTGGAAAATGAAGTGGTGAACAAATAGTGGTCAAACAACATGTTTTTATGGCTTGTGTTGCAATTTTTGTGGAGTTTTGGCATCATGGTGGCTCGGCCTTGGTCAAGACTAGAGGAGTAGCTGGTGGTGATGGCAGGGAAGAGATGTAGGGGGTAGTGGCCATGGATATGGAGTGGAGGCCATTCAAAGAAGCAAAGAAAAAAAGGCAAAATACATGAAAAATGAGAAGAAAAGTGTAAAAAAAAAGTAGCCATTACCCATAGATTTTCTTGAAGCCATGAATGAATGAGAAGGTAAAATTTTTTTGGGTGAATGGAGCCTGAAAAATAACGGCTACAAACCAAAAATGCACAGCCAAGATAGTAATTGAGGAGTTATGGCAAATGAAAGGACAAAGGAGATGAAAGGACTTAAGGTAAATAAGCTTTTAAAACTCTTCATATTTCTTTTTCTTTAAATTCAAATAAAACAAAAATAAAATCAGTAAATTGAATTTAAAACCGAAACAAAGTAATATAAAATAAAAATAATTAATTAATTTTAAAGAAAATGGAAAAAGAATATAAGAAATTGCTTAAAAATTGAAAACAGGGTCCAGAAATTACAAATAAATCACTATTGACTTTGGAAAATTAAAAACTTCATTTAAAAAAATATTTAAAAAAAAATGTGAGGTAAAATAATTCATTTATATTTTAAAAATGAAATAATTAATTAAATTTAGAGAAATTAGAAAAAGAACTAAAGAAATTGTTTAAAAATTCAAAATAGGACTTAAAATTTACAAATAGAATATCACTAGTTTTAGAAAATTTCTATTTCACTTTAAAACAAATAAAAGGTCAAATAAATAAAATAAATGAGGAACAAAATAAAGTGGGAATGAGAATAAAATAAGATTTTAAGAAAAAAAATAGAAAAATAAATAAAGAATTACTTTAATTAATTGAAACTGGAAATTAGAAATTGTAAGCAAAATACAACTGACACTGGAAAATGTCAATTATACTTTTAAAAAATGTTTTAAAACCAAAATATATGCATTACATGTTATTTTACCCATATAAATATAAATTAGAACATTACATGACCAAATAAAATATTATTTATACAATTTAAAATAAACAATTTGTTAAATACAGCAAATTACACACAATATTGAAAAAGGCATAACATTCACATTATAAATCAGATTTCAACGAAACGAAAAGCATTATTCTTAAGATTTTATTTACTTTCATAATAAAAGATAAAATTCAAATTTTCAAACTTTCAAATTTCTAAATTAAAAGTCAAAGTTTGACTATATTGACCAAAATTCACTTTTCTAGAAGTGGAAATTAGCCACGAGGGTCTCTTTAGCAAGTGGAATTAGTTTCTAGGACACACAACTGAAATAATTACTTTCAAGGACAAAACGTAAAATAACTAGTTTCTATGACCTAAAAACCTATGAAAATATGTCCTTGAAAGTAATTGGACTGCTGACTTTGTCCTTGAAAGTAATTGGACTGCTGACTTTGGCCTTGAAAGTAATTTCTTTGAATGTGTGTTCTAGAAACTAATTGGACTGCAAAGTTTGTCCTTCTGGTGAAATGCCCCTTTCTGGAAAATATTCTTTTTAGTCATGTTTGGAATTCTAATTCACATCAAAATCAAAATTTATATTTAAAATAACAAAATTTATTCATTTTAATAAATAAAATAAAGTTTTTAAATCAGGAAATTAAATTAAAGAAATTAATATATATAATTAAAATAATCACAAAATACAGGGTTGTTACAGTTTTTGTGAAATATCAATGGAGGCCACTAGCATGTACAACTTGTAAGGTGTTTGGGCATGATATTTTCAGCTACAAAAACTGTGTTAAGACAGATGAAGTCATAAATAGTAATTTGAATATATTACCAAATCAAGCATCAAATAAAGACTCCCTGGTGAAAGAAAAAAATGACAAATTACTGCATAATAAGCCCTTAAGAGCTTGGAAGAAAGTTGAGCATGGAAGCAAAAGGAAGTGTGACTTATTGCAGACCAAGGAAAACAATGGGAGTGGTAACATTGGGAGTGACAGAGGAATTGAATCAAGAAAAGAAGGTTCTGAATCTTATAATAGAAAAAATAATGTGGTGGACTTTGTTGAAGAAGGAGAAGTTGTTGAGGTGGTGGAGATGAACTTATGAAATAAATTTCAAGTGCTACAAGAAGTAAACGAGGAAAATGAAGAAATGAAGAATGGAGGAGGAAGTGACAAAAGAAGCTCTGAACAGTTAATAGGTTTACCTGATCTTACCAGCAAGGAAGCATTAGTAGTTAATGATAGTACGGATGTTTGCCTTGAGAAGAATTCAGAAGAACATTGTGACATTGTTGATTTAGATGATAATCTTCAACTTGCAAATAATTATGGTAAGTTAGTTCAGGAATTGGTTGAGACAAGAAAGTCAAAACAGAATGATTTGGTAAAAGGAAAACAAAAAGAAGATTTGCTAGCTGAAACTAATAGTCAATCTGGAAAAATTGGTAGCAATGACATATTGGGTGGTAATTTTGTGCCTTTCTTGATACCCAGTGAGACAAATCAAAAGACCTTTGAAATTGCATCCTTTCCTCTTGTGCAAGCTGTAATGCCACATGCACACAATGTCTGTGTGCATGATTCAGATGTAACCATTTCCCTTTCCAAATCGAAACCTCCTTATTCACATATTTCTCCCTCCCCTGGTTATTTGTTTAATCCGGATCCCCCTCTTCATGCTATTTCCAAATCTCCAATTCCTATGCATAAGAGCCACAGCAGCTACAAGAAAAAAAGGAAATTATCTTGTCTGATTTTGACAAAGGCAAAGTTATTGATTATGTTGAAAATCTACCTGAAAAGGATACAACCCCAAATTCAGGCCTAAGGAGGTCTATGAGATTGCATACCCCCCAACAATAAGTTTTTCCCATGTTACAAAATATTGGGTTTTGGAATATTAGAGGTGCACATTTGGATATTAAACTTGTGCAAGCTAAACACATTATCTTTGAGAATAAAATTGGCATTTTTGGTATTCTTGAGACCAAGCTTAACCTTGATCTTACCCTCAGAGCTGCCAATCTTATTAATCCACTATGGACTGTTCATCATAATTTGGATGAGGCTCCATATGGCAGAATCATGGTGCTTTCTGATCCTATCATCTACTCTCTCACACCGATAATATCCCACAAGAAATTCATCCATTTCCATGCCTTGCATCTTCCAACTTCAACTTCGTTCTATCTGACTTTTATTTATGGGGAAAACCATACAGCTGCTAGGCTTGTTATGCTAAACTATATACCACATCTGAGGCAGGATACTCATCTGTGGTTTGTGTTAGGTGACTTCAACTGTATGTTATCCGCTGATGATCGCTGTGGTGGCACTCCCCTTTCAATCTCTGACATTGCTCCTCTCAACTGTGCTATCTCAGCTTCCAACTTACATGAACCTGCCTATGTTGGTCCAAAATTCACATGGAACAACAAAAGTCGATCTGGTGTGAGAACTATGAGTAGACTTGACTTAACATTTCTCAACACTAAAGCAGTTTCCCTATTCCCCAACTCTCTGACTCATATCCTCCCCCCTCTGCTCTCTGACCACTCTCCTGTGTTTTTAGCCCTTGATTGCAATGCCATTAAAAGAAAATCTAGTTTTAAATTTTTTAATTCCTGGATCGATGATCCAGAATTCATGCCTTTAGTTAATACTATTTGGAACTGCCCTAAATATGGTAATAAAATGTCTATCTTGCAGCAAAAACTGAAGGCAACCAAAGATGCTTTAAAGAGATGGGCAAAGAATAAGTATGGTGATGGTAACAAGTACTCAACTAATTTGCAGAGTCAACTGTTTGCTAGTCAACTGAGGATGTTTGATGATCCAGGTAATGTCAACCTTTCTGTGCAGGAACATAACCTGACTAAGCGTCTTACTGATGCCTTGGAAGTTGAGCTAAGCATGAAGAAACAAAAATTGAGGAAGGAGTGGGATTTGTATGGTGATAGAAATTCTAAACTGTATCATAGTTCCTTAAACATCAAAAATGCCAAAAGAAACATCTATCAAATTCAGATTGATGATGGTAGGATTGTAAACAAGCCTGAAGACATTGACAAAGCCTTCATTAACCATTATATTAATCTTTTCTCCCCTGATGAATCATGGACCCCTTTCGCTCATGATCTTTTGTCAACTCCTCTGCCTGTTCTGTCTGATGTGGATATCCTTTTTTTATCTTCTACTGTCACAGACGAAGAA
The DNA here is from genome assembly GCA_030737815.1 of Allium fistulosum. Lineage (NCBI taxonomy): Eukaryota > Viridiplantae > Streptophyta > Magnoliopsida > Asparagales > Amaryllidaceae > Allium > Allium fistulosum. The sequence continues at coordinate 56,291,340 of CM060903.1, forward strand.
ATATATAATGCTATGTTTGGTATGAAGAGAGATTCCTGTGGTGGCCCTGATGGCTTTAATGCTATTTTTTTTTATTCATTGTTGGGATATAGTTGCTTATGACCTTAAGGCTGCCATGCATAATTTCTTTGTGCACAATAAATTGCCTATCCCCATCAATGCTACCAATTTATGTTTAGTGCCTAAAGTTAAGCACGCTGCTACTCTCCATGCTTTTCGTCCTATTGCCTGCTGTAACATTATATACAAATGCATATCTAAAGTCATTGCTGCTAGGCTTAGACATGTGCTTCCTTCAGTGATTTCTGAGAACCAGGCTGCATTTTTGAATAATAGAAGCATCCTTGATAATGTGCTGGTTACTCATGAACTTCTTAATGGTTATGGTCGTACTCACGTTTCTCCAAGAGCTATGATGAAGCTTGATATTAGAAGAGCTTATGATACTGTGTCCTGGGAAGCACTGACTGGCATTATGGGTTTAATGGGTTTTCCCTGCAATTTTGTCAGCTGGATATATACTTGTATATCCAAAGTTTCCTACTCCTTATGTTATAATGGTGGCACTGTTGGATACTTTAGAAGTAAGAGAGGCATAAGGCAAGGAGACCCGATGTCTTCCTATTTGTTCATTATTGTTATGGAATTTTTAACTCAGCTTATTAACAAACAGGTCAGGAATAACAACCTTGAGTTGCATCCCAAATGCAGGAATCCGCTCATTACCTCTCTTCTTTTTACTGATGATGTGATTCTATTTATTAAGCCAACTGTTTCTTCTATAAACTGTGTCAAAGGCATCCTTCATACCCTTGAGAAGTGCACTGGTCTTTAGGTTAACAGAAGTAAGTCTTACCTTTTACTGTCTAGTCTAAATGATAATGACAAGCAGACCATCATTCATGAAAGTCAATTACCTATTCTCCCTACTGGAACCATGCACCTGGGCATTCCTTTGTCCTCCAGGAGAATTGGTTCTACTGCATGTTTACCTCTGTTTGAAAGAATCACTGAAGCTATGAATAGATGGGCTAGCAATAAGTTAACTCAGGCAGGCAGATCCACTATCATTAAGTCCATAATCCATGCCATGACTGTCTATTGGAGCAGGTGTTTTATCTTACCCTCTGCTCTTTTATCTAGCATTAGGAGAGCAATGAACCACTTTCTTTGGACTGGGGATATGTATTCTACTAAACTCATTCCAATTGCTTATGCGAAATTGGAAAACCCCAAAAATATGGTGGATTGGGTATTAAGTGTTTGACTACTTGGAATCAGGCTGCCTTTTCTAAGCATTTTGACAATCTTATCAATATCAAACCGAACCTGTGGGTAAAGTGGGCTAGGCATCATCATCTTGGCAATAAAAATTTCTGGAAAATGGTACCCTCTCCTCTATGTGGTTGGGTGTGGAGATCTATTCTTAAACTCAAATGCATTTTACTTCCTCATGTTCAGCTGTTACTTGGCCCTGATTGTTCTGCTAAGTTCTGGTTTGTACCGTGGGTAAGTAGAGGAGTGATATTGCATGACCTACTTACCTTTGATCAGAGAATTCAATCTGGCATCCCCTTGAATGCCAGGGCTACTAATTATTATTACGATGGTGAGTTTGTGTTCCCCTACACTTCCAATCCTATCATAAATCAACTGTGGGATGCTGTGAAATGCAACAGCTTTCCCCCGAGTGGTAATGGGTATGTGTGGGCAGCTAAGCATGAGCAGCACTCCATATCAAGAATTTACAAAGAACTGAAAAGAGATGATATTAACCCGGTTTTTAGATGGCATACTAGAGTTTGGAATTCTTTAACTTCTCATAAACTGAACTTCATTCTGTGGAAAGTCCTAAAGAATGCTCTCATGACTAAGGTTAAGTTATGCAGAAGGGGTTTCACTGTGGACTTGATTTGTGTCTTCTGCAACAATGTTGCTAAAGATGGTTCTCACCTTTTCTTTGACTGTGTGTTTACTAATAAAATATGGAAAGCTTGTCTCATTAGTGCAGGTTTTGATGAGCCTGTTCTTCATGGTGGAGCTGAGTGGAACAGGCTTTTCAGGAATACTAGATGGAAGAATGCAACATCCTTTTTTCTTTTGTTGATTCTGAAAGTGTATATGGATGTCATATGGGCTGAGAGAAATGCTAGAGTCTTTGAGAATAAATTGAAGGTTAAAACTGCTTTGATCAATATCATAAGTTCTAGGGTCAAGGAGAAGTCCTCACATCATGATGCTTATGACTCGATGGATTAGGGTGGTTGTCTTGCCTGTCTTTTTTGTTCTTGTTTGGGTGTTTTTTTTCTATTTTCTTTCAGATCTCCTTTGTTTTCCCTGTATCTGTTTTGGGACAGCATGTTTTTGCTCTCCTTTGTTTTGTGTTTGTGTGTTTAATAAATATGGTAAGGGTCCATTCAACCCTCCTTGCGTTTCAAAAAAAAATTCACTTTTAAATGGTTTAAATGGAAAACTATTTAAAGGGTGATTTGATAAGAAAATAAATGAATGATATTTTGGAATTTTAAAGGGTATTAAATTTGATAATTGAATTTGAATTCAAATAATGATTTGAAAGGAAGTTTTGAAATGATATGATATTGTAATATATTGAAATGGTTTGTAAATGATTTAATCTTTATTTTGATAAAGATTTGGATTTGAAATGATATTAAAATTTTGAAATATAAAATATTATTTTGAAATACTATAACCACGGGTATACTTCTCTGTATGTCATTTGATTTCCTGATGATGGCTGTGATGCACATTAACACTGTTAGTTGCATGGTTTATTTCGACATGGACATGTCTATGATATTGATATTACTGTTTAATTGATGGTTTTATGGATCCTTAAAGGATGGGTGATCCCAAGCATCCTCTAAGTTATTATGCATTGCTATTACAGTTCATTTGAGTTGGTTTACATTGTATAAGTATATATGTCCTGACTCGAGTATTTTGTGTTTTACTTTACGCTCGGGTCAGCCTGAGAATCACAACTTTGGAATTTATCTTCTGGAGCTAGAGATTTGTTGGAGCTTATCTGTCCATCTGTTATTTCTTATCTTCTAATCCAGTTATTTACTATTCGGTATCGTCTCTGTATTATTGATTTATGTATCCTAACTTCTATTGTATTTATTTTTACTATGAGATTTTGTATATGTTTGAGAGTTTGTATATAGTAGCTTCATGAACTACTATGGTATTTTATTTCTGTTGCGAGTTATTCTGATATATGTTTCTGCGATTCTGTATTTGATTTTATTTGCTCTAAATTTTATTACAATCTGTTATTTTGAATTATTCAAGTCAGACATATGTGGATTATTGTCGATTTGAATGGTCCAAAATAGTGGGTCGTTACAAGAGCAAAAGGCGATGATATTGTTGTGTTCATTACCACATCGCTATACAGGTTTCTCAAATAGTTTGATCTATATCCGGGATACATTGACTCTTGATGATTTCAAGACGGGTCTTTTTAGCGAGAAGTTGTGGGATCAAATGAAGGAGTTAGGTGATGGAAGTAGTGGTGCTAGTAGTGGTCATGGTTTTCTGTGAAGAAGGAGAGGTATGTGAAGAAGGAGAACCGGGGGCGTTCTAAATCAAGGAACCCCGGTTGGAGAGGAAAGTCGAAGGAAAGAAAATGAAAGTGCTATATTTGCAAGAAGCCCAGTCATTGGAAGAATGAGTGTCCAGAAAAGGAGAAGGCAAAGAAGGAAGTAGCATCTTCATCTGTAGCGGTGGAGAGTGGAGTTTGTGAGGGAGATGTAGATTTTTTGTCGGCGGTAACATCGGATGTTTCGGGGAGCAATTGGGTGCTCGATTCGGGGGCGTCCTATCATATGACGCCAAATAGGAATTGTTTTTCTTCTTACATCGACAAAGAAGGAAATTCAATTGTTATGGGAAATGGTGCTATTTGCAAGTCGAAAGGCATTTGTTCCATGCAAATTCGGATGTTTGACATAGTGGTTCATACTCTCACTAATGTAAGCTAGGTTTCGGGACTACGAAAGTCTCTTATCTCTTTGGGGCAGCTGGATTCTTTAGGTTGTAAGATCACTATTGAGAGTGATAGCTTGCGGGTTTCGAACGGGGCGCTTGTGGTGATGAAAGGTGCTAGGACTCATGGTATCTATTTGCTTCAAGGAGTGACTGTAGAAGGTGAAACTTGTATAGGAGTTGTTAGTTCTCGTGGCTAATTGGATGCGACTAGGTTGTGGTACTTGAGATTAGGTCATGTCTCGGAGAGGAGTTTGGACATTCTTCGGAAGAGGGAGATGATCGATGTAGAAAGTTTCAACAAGTTAGAGTTTTGAGAAGAATGCGTCATGGGGAAGCAAACTAAAGTTTCATTCGGTGAGGGAAAGCATGATTCGAGAAAGGTTCTTGAGTATGTTCACATTGATGTTTGGGGACCGGCACTTGTAGTTTCTTTAACTGGAGCTTGGTACTATATTTCCTTTATAGATGACTTTTCTCGGAAAGTTTGGGTGTATGTAATGAAGGCCAAGTCGGAGGCATTTGCAAAGTTCAAAGCATGGAAGGCTCTTGTTGAGAATGAGAGTGGCAAGTCTTTGAAGATTCTAAGGTCTGACAATGGCGGAGAGTATGTTTCTGGAGAATTTTTGGAGTTTTGCAAGCATCATGGTATTCAGAGGCATTTTACTACATCTGGAGATCCGCAGTCGAACGGTGTTGCGGAAAGGATGAATCGTACTCTACTTGAGAAAGCTCAATGCTTGAGATTGACATCGAGTTTGGCAAAGGGATTTTGGGCTAAAGCTTTGTCAACCGCAGTGCATATTATTAATCGAATTCCGTGCTCAGCTATTGGTAATAAAATTCTGGAGGAAGTGTGGAAGGGAAAGAACATTGACTTGAGTTATCTTCGTGTCTTTGGTAGTCTGGTTTATGTGCATGATCCGGGAAATGATAAGCTTGAACCTAGAGCTTTCAAGGGGGTTTTGCTTGGTTATACGGATGGAGTAAAATGTTTGATGTGATTTTTTGTTTGATGATAACAAATATATATATATATATATATCAATTTATAAATGTGTTTGCAAATTGTACTATACACATATAGGAATAAATATTCATATTGAATAATAATACTATTGCACGGAATTTATATAATTCAATCAGTATTTTTATTCAAAATAATATTTTATTTCAACGCTTAAACAATACAAAGTTTTTCAGCTCTCGTTACATACACTGATTTCATACATTTCACATTTACAATTTTTGTTCTCACTACAACACTCAACACTCAGTTTTTACTCTGTCTGCACATCTACATCTATCTGCATTATCCAGCTCCAGTTCTTGTCCTGTCTTCTGTGTACCTGTATAATTAGCAACTACAGCAGTAATCTGAAAATAAACAAATTTGAATTTGCAAAAATATAAATGTGTTTTTATTGGTGCCTCAGATATATGGGTTATTGTCATGATTTTCGATTGTGTAATATCTGTGCATATCAGTATTCTTATCAGGGACAGGTAATCAGGAGTGGCTGCAATACACACGTGTACAGTTATACACGTGTGCACTGCCTCGCCAACTCATGTGCACAATCAACGAAATCGATATGCACATATATGAAGACTACACTGACAAGTGCACCAGTTCAAAATAGCAAATGCAACTGATTTAAGTGAAAGACAACTATACACATGAAGTCAAAATGATCAAGGCAACAAGCCCAGAACCAAGTACACACATACATGTAAACATGGTGAAGCAACTCAGACCTGAGGTGACAGGAATGTAGCAATGACAAGAACCAAGCTACACAATGAACTCAAGTTCAAGTGAATACAAGTACAGCTAGCAAAACCAAAATGGACAGCAGCTACAACTAAATGCAAGCCTCATCATCAACATGACCAAAATTACAACACTAAAGTCCATATGATCAAGTGCATCAAGTAAACAACAACATGACATAATGGATACAACAGATGTATGGTGATACACAAAGGCAGCACACACATGCACATCAAGTATAACCAGATCAGGCTGAGATAGTAATCAAAGTGGCTCAACATCAAAGACAAAAACATGCACAAGCACTACAGTAGCTCAACATCAAAGACAAAAACACACCTACAAGCAATTCGACCAAAACTGGACAGAGCAACATGTTCAAACTAACTCAAATGAATAACAGACAACGATATGGAAATGCAACTCGATCATCAATTCAAAGAATATATACATGTATATGAGCTTTGATCAATCCCAGAATGCATGAAGTAGACTTTAATCAAAAGGTGCAGAATACACAGTCAGGTTCAAAATCACGAAGTCATGCAACAGCGAACCAAAATTAAAAGAAAGTGTAGCAGCAGTTTCAAATCAATGCATTAAGATAAATTAGAGAGTATACTATAGGGACAATCACATATAAACAATGTCGAAACTCAATATTGTCAAACAAAGTCAAGGCCGATGTTCACAAAGTCATAATCAAGTCAGAGTCGAAGTCAACATGGCCAGAAAATCAAAGCCATAGTTTTTTAATCAAGTTAACAAATTGAAAAAGTCAAAATCAGAATATAATAGGAAAGTTTCGACCGTATCGATCAAAAAAAAAGATCGAACGATTTATAATCAAAGCCGTGGGTACGAAGTAAATACTCAAAATAGCATAACAAAATAAAGGAAAGATTCAACGACGTGGAGGCCAAGCAACTCAAATCAGACGAATTCAAGGGTTTCGAAAACCCTATAAATAGAACCCAATATCATCATCGAAAGAGCAGAGCAGCGCAAAAGCAAGAACAATCAAGATCAAGCAATCAAATTAAAGAAAGCACAGAACAGAAACTACATACCGAAGCCATCTCAAATTCAATCGAATTCATAGCAGTCGAAGTAATGAAAAGGGGGACCATCGATTGACAGTAAAGGAAGCACTGAATCATCTTCTCAATCGAGCTTCTTAGTCGACATCTTCAAATATTCTTGAAAGCTATAATTTTGGAAGCAGAGAGTACAAAGCCCTAATTTCAGTTGCACAGAGGAACAACGAGACCCGAAGCCCTAATTTCAGAGGAAATAAGAAAAGACGAATCGAAGCCACCGTTTCTTTCGATTCCATCAGATAAACAAAAGAAAAAGGAAGCGGGCCGATAAAAATAAAAGGGGCCGGCCTTGATCATTAAAACAAGGCTTTAGTTTTTTTTGGTTTATTTTATTTGGGACGGGTTTATTTAAGGGCAAAAATTGTTTTTCAAGTTTTCTATTTTAATCTTTGCTCTTGTTTTTTTTCGTTTTGTTTTAAAGTTTGTACTCTTTGAATCAAATCAGGGTAAATCACCACCTAGGTTTTAGGTACTGTCAGATTGTCTAGTTAGGATTAGTTCAGTGAGCAGGGTTTGCGAGTTTGCAAAACTCTATAGGCGGTAGCAGGGTTTGTGAGTCTGTTAGAGTGTTTGTAAGCGGGAGACTATTTAATCCTAATAGAAATCTGGGAATGCAGCAGTAGGCAGGGGTTGCCGAAGCTGGGTAAATTTTGTGTGTGATTTACTTTTCAGCATATTTATTTATCTATAGTTTGATTTCGTGTTTAATTCAAGAAAATTTGCTATAACCCTATTCACCCGCCCCCCCTCTAGGGTTAATCTAGATCCTACAAGTGGTATCAGAGCCCGGTATTTTTTCTTTAACTCTAGAGTCATGAATCCACCAAACAATGCTTTTTTTAGGGGAAATCTATTGCTAGGCCACCCATGTTTAATGGGAATGATTATGCTTACTGGAAAGTTAGGATGGGTATTTATCTTAGTTCTGTTGATTATGATGTTTGGGACATTATTGAAACTGGTTATACATCTCCCACTATAACTGTTGGTGATACTGAGATTCCTAAACCTAAGGAGAGGGTGGACGCTAACGATAAGAAATTAAAAACTACAAATGCTAAAGCCATGAATGCTTTGATCTGTGCT